>OY294067.1:92152996-93352996 GCA_958510875.1 Endomychus coccineus
AGATTCCATCATTTACACCGGATACCACCTCTGATGTGTCATCTGCGAATTAAACTAATTCGTTATTGACAGCATTAGGAAGATCATTAGTATAGAATACGTATAACACGGGTCTCAAAATGGAGCTCGGAGGTACCCAGCTCATTACAGGTTTTACTTCTCTGGCAAATCTGTCTTTGCGACATATTGATGCCTCTTTGTAAGGCAAGATTTAATTAATTCAAACATACTCCTCTCATTCCCAGTAGCATTAATTTTTTTATTAAAATCTTATGGTCCACATGGTTAGATGCTTTTTGTAGATCAACATATAATGCTAATGTACAATTTTTTCCGTTTAAGGAATTCATGACATCATTTAGTTGCATGTTCATAGATAGCTCTATCAATATTTTTATTTTTACTCAATCCGTTTTGATTGTTATTCAGAATCTGAAAAATTTATTTTCAAGAAGTAATTCGTTCATATATCACTTTCTCGAAAACGTTACCTAATATATTTGTGATATCTGCAGTCCTATAATATGAAGTTTGGTCTTTATCGCCCTTTTTATATTCATATAGCTTCAATTTTAGTTACTTTAAGTGAATTTGGAAATATCCCAGCTTCTAAGGACTTATTTATTAATATACTCAATGGAATTCAAACGTGTTTTTTTGTATTTTTCAATAAAAGAGTTGGTATGTGATCCAACCCTATAATTTTGTTTTTTTAAGTGATGTTATTATGTTTTCTATTTCATGCGCATCTGTTGGCTTGAAATTTTTTTTTTTGATATACCTATATTTATGAGTGTTACCTTTTACAGTGACGTAATGAGATTCATTGAAAGTTTCTATGTCATTTCTGTTATTTACTGCCAATAGTCTCTCTTTCTGTCTCTGTCTCTGTCTCTGTCTCTCTCTCTCTCTGTCTGTCTCTGTCTCTGTCTCTGTCTCTGTCTCTGTCTCTGTCTCTGTCTCTGTCTCTCTCTTCTCTCTCTCTTCTCTCTCTCTCTCTCTCTCTCTCTCTCTCTCTCTCTCTCTCACTCATTATATTAATATCTCTACAGATAACCACTGTGAATCTATGAGAATAAGATTGTATGTATTCTAACATATTATTTAGCACACTAAAAAAAAACTACTAAGGAGCTAGTTGGTGGTCGATATACACAAACACGTTCTTGACTCATATTTTTCAGGTCATCTATACCTTCACAGTTCAAATTAGACCCATTTTTAATGTAGCTTCAACTTCCTCCGTGAACTGATATTTCGCGAACGAAGATTGAGCCTAAGCTGTATCCCCCGATCGGAGGAATTGTGTCATGTTCTTTCACACAATGGTATGTCAAACATAGTATCGTTACTTCGGAACTTATGTTGTTTATGAAGATTTCAGTATCTAATGTTTTATTTTTCAATGATTGAATGTTTTGCTGTAACTCTCAACCAACCTGCCAAACCCCTCAGATCCCCTAAATTCTTACCCTCATTTTGAGACAAATATTTAGTTTCTGAAAAAATGACAATTAAGCCTCGAAAATGGGCTCCAGGAGGTTTTTTAGGTCGCTGATCACGAATCCGGTGGCATTTTCTCGGAAAATTCATACCACGGCCAAAACGGGAAAATTTTGTAATTTTTACCGAAATTGACTCATAGAAAATTACAATGGAAAACATTAAAACGCCATTGAAATGACCTTGCGATGTGTATGGGTTTTTTTGAGCGCTCATTATGAATTTTATATCAAAAATTGCTGTTATTGACATTTAATCAAAGATAAAATGAAGGTGTTTCAAAAAAATCCATTATTTTTTTCATTTATAAAAGTTTATTTAAAGCTAAAATATTGGAAAATGTTTCGTTTAAAACATATTTCGTTTAAAATAAATCTTATAAATAATTAAAATATACATATTTCCAAATTTGGCATAATTTATTCACAGTTTAATCGTTTTCATCATCTGGGTCATCATTTTCAAGAATCCCAGCTCAAGGACTGGACTAGACAGAGATCCGTAAGACATGTTGGTTCCCTGAATAAATTTAGTATTAAAAACACACAAATTTGAAATTGCTTTGCTTTATTCATCGATTTTATCAAGAAAGTGGTATCACGAATACGTCAAAACAACTGCTACAGACTGTAGATTCACCTTTATGAGTATTCAGGTTGTGCACACGGCTAGAAAATAAATAAGTGTAGTTAAATATCGCATTTACATAGAAACTTTTACCTAAAACACGAATCTAAAATTAGAAAACTTTCCAACAGAAGTGAACGTGATTTGGTTTTTACAGGCACAAGTTGTTGCCGCAATTTTTGACGTTACAATATAGCTCTCCAAATACTATACCGGATGGCAATTCTATCGTAAATATTTGTCACAAGATGTGGTTCAACTATGCGTATTATGATCAAAAATATCATTATTGAAGGTGAGGTATCATAGTAAACGACATATTAATATAAATCTATTACCGATTAAATAAATATGTAGGTAAATGCTGAATGCATAGAGGATTAAATATTCATTATATTTTAAATGATTCCAATAATTAGAGTTTCCTGATATGAAAAGTTTGAGCATCATGGATATTGTGTTGAGTTGTTTGAAGCAACTTGAAAATATGGAGAAGCGATAGTAGGTATAGTAATATAAATATTTGTCGGTATTATGGCAAATATGTCTTTTCTTTAAAGATGATCTTGTGCTACTCGACACTAGGGTTGTTCTAATTCTTCTTAGAAATCGTCAGTTTAAACCATTTTCTTATAATTGTCTGCATCTCGTCAGAGGTTTCAGTCATCAGTCGAATTTGCTCCAAGATATTCTTCGGAATGACTATATTATTCATTCTACCTGATCCTGTTTATATCTATTCTTATTCTTATGTGCCCCATATACTTGTTTTGGAAAGTTGAAATAGAATGATATTGTTATTATTTATTTATTCGGTACACATCCAAAATTGGGAAACAAAAAGAAGAATAAGGTCAATAATTTTAAGCATAGCTCACGAGGGATTAAACACGATTCACTAAATATTGCTTATATCCGTATTGAAAATGTATATTTTATCATTGGTCTTCGAAAATTATCAACATTGTATACCTTGCTGATTATTCAATTATTCACTGCCATAAAATATCAGGATGGCCCTTAAATTCTAAATACTTACATTTTGTTCTTCGAACATTATAGGTTGTCCTCCCGTGTAGTCCAAATATATATACTTATATAAAGAAAAACAAAGACCAATTGGATGAAGGTTTAAACACTAATTTGAATCCTTACTTATATTACTCAGCTACTAACTGAAAAAGTTATGAAAATAGTACACCAACATTTTTCAACCAATAAAATGTGCAGTTTTTCTAGCATCACCATGAAAACCCTGGTATTTTTCTTAAATTTTTTCTGCCCTTAAGCAAATTATTGCAGAAATTTTGTACATAATTACATTAGAAATTATAGTAAATAACATAATATATAAAATCTACTATGTTAAGTCTTAAATGGTATTACTACATTCTATCGAGAGGAATAACTGCGGAGCAAACTAAATCTGTACATGTAACAAAACTTGATAAAATATAATTTTCTACCAATAATTGTAGTAAAATCAGTTGAACGTTTTGTCAAATGTATATTTCTATACAACTACAGTTGATGGAATAGATTATTAAAGGCTCATAATTTAACTACCTCTCACTATATATGTACAACAATAATTGAAAAAAAAAATTTTCAAACGGCTGTAGTAACAGGCACCAGACGCAAAATAAAAGGATATACTGTGTTAAATCTTATGCTGATATTTCTGTTTTCTGGGCAAAAAAGAGGGAATTTATGCAATCAAAAGTAAAAATATAAATTTTGAAAATACAATTCATACAGGTACTTAGTTCACATTTTCTAGAGCCTCATAAAAGTGAAATAACGTGGAAATCATCTTTTTGAATCCATGAGTTTCAAATGCCTTCGTTTCGATGAGTAATGATTTCATCTAATAAATATGAATTCACGTTTAATTTTATTCCTTTGGTGCCAAGTTATCACACGAGAACGGGGTGATACTGAAAAAAGCTATAAAGGGCGCCTAGTATGATTTATTGAAACAAAAAGTCGAGAGGATCCAATCTCAATAAATAGTTTACATATTTTACATGAGATGATGAAACTCGATTTATTAGAATCAATAGCAAATCACCGGGTGAGATATTGCATAATGATTAGACACGTGTGTATCAAAGATCATGATTGAATTCTTCCAAATCCACTTCATTAATCTAGAATAATATCAGTTTATAATCTTTAGAATAGGTCAGACATGAGATTATATTGAAATTCTAGTATTTTCTCAAAACGTTGTGGGTACATTATTAATTAAGGATTGCGTTTGAGACGTACTTAAGGAGAAACGAGGCCACTTGAGTGTTCAATTCTGGTGAGAAGCAACTACCAATCTTCTGGTAAAAGGGAATCATCAACAAGTCAATAGCAGTGCATTTCAAAATATATCCAGAATGCTCACAATCTAGAAGTTATTCGAGGGCAAGGGGAAAAGTCCCTGAAAAATTAAACAAGAAATGATTTATTTGGTCAAAACTTATTTTATTTCTCAACATAATCTCCTTGTAGCACGATACACTTCGTCCAACATTTTGGTAATTTTTCGATCCCTTCCAAATAATACAACTTCGGCAATCCTTCAAAATAGGCGTTTGTTTCAGCGATGACCTCATCGTTGGAGCCAAATCTCTTTCCGCCGAGCCATTTCTTCAAGTTTGGGAATAGATAAAAATTGCAAATCTGGAGAATATGGTGGATGACGAACCAATTTGTAGTCCTGGGGGAAGAGAATGTTAGATAATTCCGTTGAAATTAGTTAGGATACTATTGAACGGAGACTCGCGACGCTTTTATTTACTGCATTTTAGTGGAATAAACTGAAATTTCGAAAGAAAAATTCTGACAGGTACTCGCACCTAGAAAAACAGGTTTGTTCAGGTGTAAATCATAATATCTGAGTTTTCTACTTCGAGTACGGGGTGGAAGAAGGGGTATTTTCGACAATTTTAGGGTTGCCTTTTTAGTAAAAAATACAACTCTAGTTATTAGCTAAGGTACGAAATTGGCACCCTTTCATTGTCGATATTCAATTTTTTGAATATTTTGAATCACCCGCTTTTCTGAAAAAAATATATACATATACACATACACACATCAAGTCAAACATAGTCTTAATCGATTAGGAAATGCTCAAAGTGGATATATCCGCGAAAATCGAGAAAACTTTTACTTCCCTTATACTATATATAGAGACGGAAGTGAAAATATAACAAATTTCAATAATCCATACAGAAAAGGCAATTAAGTAAAAAATATAATTGTATCAAAGATGTAAATGTCTTTTCAAATGAGTCGCATTTGTTTCTCTAGAAGTTCTAATTTCTCATGCATTGCAATAATTTTCATAACAAATTCTATTGTCTGCAGCTGATGGTAAAAAAATAAACTTGGAAATATTAATATATTCTTAAAATTCTTAATCTGACAAAAATCATACAAAATTAAGTCAATATTATGTTATATTTTAAACCACTTTCGGTTTATAGTTTAATACGATATATTAATTTCAGTTATTTATCATATTTGTTTTGACTGCTTCTGTTCGTCGTAAATAAATAATGAATATTCTTCCTGAATTTGATTTTCACTTTCGATTCTATTGTTACTTTCTACTCCCAGAAATCTTGCAATTAACAAATTCAATAGAACATAAACTATTTTTCACTCTGAATGAAACAAAAGAAATTTCACAAAATTTCAACGCATGTAAGAAATATTAACGAATTAATTACGTGGGCTGATTTACATTTCAGTTATACCTACTGGACACGGCAACATACTACAATTGCGTGAGACAGCTTCCGAATGAGAATGGGGAAACAAAGGAAGTATACCTACTTCTGTTATAGAGTACAATTACAACTTGTAGTTCAATAAAAATTGTTGTCTTTAAAATACCGTCCAAGGTCCTCCTAGAACAAATCAATAATGAAATGAAGTAATACCATTCTAAATAATCCCAAACACTTCTTTCCATTATCTCTTGGATATTACGGTTTGATTTTTCATAACGATGCCAAATACAAATTTCAAAATATAGCAGTCTAACACCGCCATTTTCTTCGTTGCAAGCTACAGAATGCCAAATCCATTACATCGGCTGTATAGGTACATTAAACAGCTTGAGTCAGATCGACCGGGGTATTGAAAGTTAATGCGATAAAAGAAACGACGCAGATGAGTCATTATCCCTTATCTAGAATAGAATGGGCATGATACGTGATTTATAAAGCGCATGTGATTACACCTTATGTCCCTTAACTCCCTCCAAAGGCACCAGATGGCCCGATATCTACTTTCTTAGATTCTAATTCTTCACTTTCATACTTCAACATGAACTTCATTTCCATTCACAATTTTTCAAGATTGATGCAAAATAAGATGAATTTTTTATCTTTCCATCATTCGAAAAACGAAGAAACAAACAAGAACGAGAAACAACGTTTAATTTGAGGGTCCCTGAAATGAATAATAATAATTCTTGTATAACATTAACAGTACATCCGAATTATCCCAACAACCTTAAAATAGAGAAAGAAAATCACTAATTTCATCAACTTATTTTTAAGAAAAAAGTTAATTAAAAGGCGGAGGTTAACACCAAAATTGTCGGAATGAAACTAGTTCTCTAATACACTAAATTATTGCTTTTGAAAATCGTCCACCGATAACGGAATTTGTAGCATGGCGTGTCATAAATAATTTCAAAATATATGGATGCATTACACGATCAGATCATAAAATGCCTCCTTCTGAAGCTTCCAATATATGGATATATTAACATGTTTATCGGTTGAGGGAAATCCCGACATATGAAATAGCGGAGAATATTGATGTCAATCAAACAAATGCTGTTAGGACATTGGAAAAAAAATCAAAATCATTCTTATAAAGTGGGTAAACGTCGTGTAATTTTTCCTGCCGACAATGCACGCCGAATGGAAATTGATGAGACAAATGGCAAACAACGATTTCATTGGTAGTATTTTACGTTTGAGCTGGAATGGTGAACCTTTTTTCATTGAAGGAACCTTAGACGGCCAGAGAAACCTCGAGTTGTTTCAAATCTTACCTGATTGATTTGGGCCAGGTTTTGTACCACCATTATAGTTGCTCAGCGCATAAGCGAGTTTTTAAATATCTACTCCCCAACCCGCATAATATTGATACAAATCAGATTTAATTTTGAGCTCAATCTTATATTAAAAATGAACCAGGGTACTCAAATCATACTACCATTAGTAGATGAAACACGCTCTCTTATTTATAGTCGAGGAAATAAAGATAAAAGGTCGAACTTTGACCTTTTTTCTTTTAATCGGTTCAGATATTATTACTCGAGGGCTTTTGGATGATTCCGGTGCTAGATTCGAGCTATGTTGCATCTGGTGACTATTGAGGGTCATGGTCATGACCGGAAACCTCGAGAGAACCTGTCTAACAAGATCCACTCTATTGTTGAAGATATGTTGATGAATCCCCAGGTAACGACTTGGGTACCAGAATGCTCTGGGCCCCAGGAGCGGCTTAGCTGGAATCTGGTACCGGAATCGTGATCAGCGACCCCAAAAACCTATGAGTAAGTAATTTTGGGCCATTTCGGTTATATCTGGACATTTTTTTTCGTTTCTGAAAATGTCAAAAAAAATGCATTTTCCTCTATAGAAATGCAAAAATGCACGGCGTACAAAATCAAACTGGTGATATTCTTTCTAAATGACTTCCTGAATCGGTTTATGAAAAACGTCAAAATCGGTTGAGCTGATTCTTTTCCGTCCTTTTGGCCTATTTTGTGCTTTATTTCGTTGACTATTAACATAACTCCATCATTGCTAGGTTCATTATTGGCAGTGTGATGGCCGATAGTTGTATTATTTTAATCGTACCCAGTCTCAAGGCCGTGCCAAGGGGGGGGGATCCGGGAGGGGGTCCGGACTCCCGCCGAAATAAAATGAATTAACACCAGATAAAATCGACAAACATTCCAAAGACCAAAGATGTTAATCTTATCAGTATTTTCACCACGCAGCGCCAATGTGTGAAACGCGGTGGGTGGAAAATCACAACGGCTTGTTAAAATTTAAACAAATTTTTAAATCTATTATAGAGACTTTGGAACAATTCAGCACAGACCCGGATATGGAGACCTCAACCAAAGCTTCTTCTTTTCTGAGATCAGCTCTTGCCAGCGAATTCGTGGTTTCACTCTGTTTTTTGGCGAAGATATTTGCAGCAACATTAACAGTATGCAGAGTCCTGCAGTCACCTCTTTGTGACTCAATAACAGCTGTCGACCATATTGAGAACGTAACATCGCACTTTCAAGATATTCGATCCAATATTGAAAAAGAATTTGCAAATTCATTCTCAGAAGCAAAGGATTTATTGGCCGATGTCAATGAAGAGATCAAGCTTCCACGGTTGACATCAGTACAGAAGCATCGCGCTAATCCAAATACTAATAACCCCGAACAGTATTACCGCATAACTGTTGCAATACCCCCATTAGAAGGCTTAACTTCCAAGCTCAAAATAAGATTTACTGACCACAAGAAAGTGATTGCTGCTATGTACACTCTTATACCAACAGTCTGTTCCGAGAAGGAAACGCCATTCCCAAGAGAGGACCTAGTGATGTTCGAGGACCTGGTGGAACTAGACGAGGCACAAGGCGAATTTCAACTATGGAAATTGTTTTGGCAGGGCAAAAGCCGTTTGTACCGGCTTTCTTGCGCCATTGAGGCTGTCGGAGAGTGCAACAGGCAATTGTATCCCAACATTTATATGTTGTTGAACATCTTGTCGACTCTACCAGTAACCACGTGCACCCCGGAAAGGTCATTTTCCACACTTAGGTGCCTAAAAACCTATCTACGGAATTGTTGTGGCCAAGAGAGGCTAACCGGGTTGGCCCTAATGGCAATTCACAGAGATGACATTACCCCAACTGATGATGTTATAACATAAAAAGTCTAGAAGGCTTGATTTTGTATTGTGAATTCACTGAACTGGAAATTTGAGGTTTTTAGTTTTAAAAACGAATATGTTAGTACAGTTTTTTTCAGTGGAATGCCAATGTAATGATAATTAATCAAATTTAAATAAGCTGATTTATCATCAGCTCAGCTCCAATAACTCAACAATCAGTTCAAAATTATCTGAACCTTATTTCATGTGGATGTGAAGATTATAGCAATAAATGTGAAACTTGTATATTACCATCACCTTGTTCATATTTATGTATAACTTATGAAGGTAACTGTTGCACCAATACGGAGGAATCTGATCACGACGTTTGATAATATTTCTTATGAATAAATTAAAATGATAATTTTTAATTTTGAAATTTAGATGAGTCTATATTATTATATAATTCCTTTCTAAATCCTTCAAGACACATTCTGATGGATTAATGATTAGTATAATATGGACAAAAATCAAGCATTGTCGTTTCACAGTAAAAATAGAAGGGTACCTCATAAACAAATATCACTAGAAGGAAATGGAGATGAAAAAATAGGATATGATTGAATATGAATAACTTGTGGATCAGTTCTTATATTACAGAAGGATAATTTTGTTATATCTTTCGGAGCACAAGGATGCCTTCCAGTATTTAGTTGAAATGTAGAGCATAACGTATCTTAATTATTCACATTAGAATCAATCTTAATTGAACGTAAGTGTTTATAGATGGCATAGAAATTCGATGAGTATAACATTTTGGTAATACGAATATTTCAATTCTTTCTTAAATTAAATATATACACACGAATATTATATATGAGTCAAGCCCTAGAGCTTAATTTGATTAAACTGAAGATTCTTTAATTGAGTAAAATGAATTATATAATTAATAGTATCCGGGAGAGTAGCTTCACTATATTAGAATAGTAGTTGATTCCGACTCATCTTGTCAATTTAAATGTTATTAGAATGTATTGCCCGAACGAGGAGGACATTTGTTTCAATTTGACAAGGATACGTACGGAACAAAAGTGATGAGATTGAAAGCGCCTTCACGTTCCCTTGAGCAACATTTTATAAATTGTTAATCATTCTAATTAAGGAAGTATTATTGATGATCTACTTTTGAGTATATTGATCTTAAATCATAGATTATCAGTTGAAAATTGACGTTGAAAGAAATAAGAGTTTCATTAGAAACGTTATATTGGTATTACATAGATACTTGTATAACACTATTAATAAATTGTTTCTTTGGTTACTTCTCATATTTCACTCCATTCATCATTATTTGAAGATGAACAAATGATTTGAACACAACGTTCGTTTTTCTCCAAATCAATACCTCCTAAAAATTTAATAATTCTGGAAAGTACATGCACATCCTATGAATATTGACAATAGTAAATTTCATTGATTTAAGAAGTTGGAAGCTTAAGACAACAGTATAGGTACATATTGGATTATTACTGCGACCTATACTGTGATTAAGGCATATAATACACCTTGACGATCAGTTGTGCAATATTTTAGAAATTATTAATCATTTCAACGGAGAAAGTATAACATTGATGCTTCACTTTTTAAAATTATAAATCATCAGTTACAAATTTTGTACCATTATTATACATAATGAACCTAATGGTATTCTTGTAAGTTAAACTTGACATGTCAAATTGTATCTAGGTATATTACATGAATACTAATACTGAATCCAATTAATTAAAATCACAAAATTCATTGAGAATCTTGAGGAATTTTCACCAGAGTGAAAGAACCAGGCAACTCTGGAATCAAGGAAGATACAGTATTCGAAGGCATTATGTCATTCTTTATTAAGTTATGAATTGAATAAATATTGATTCCTTCTATTGCGAAATTATGTAGCCTGTTAGTAGAATATGATCAATCACGATATTTATCTATTACCTATTAATAAAAACAATGTATAGAAATACACTATAAAATATATGGTATATATAGGTAAAGCATTTTAGGTGTAAATTTCATTTACATTTGTGAAGGTATTAATAAAAAACAATCTGAATAAATACACTCTATATGGTATATATAGGTAAAGCCCTTTTGGTGTAAATTTCATCTACATTTGTGAAGATAGTTTTTGTATCCGAGAGTGCAGAAATAATTTAATAGCACGTAAATCAAGTACACTCAGAAATAATTCAACAGAGTATAAATAACGTCTTTCTAATACACTCAAGAGTGTAAAAGTAATATGATAGAAAATAATTCTAACATGAAATTTACAGTGTTGCCAGTATCCTCAAGAGTGTAAGATTTATTACCATGACAGTAAATTATAGATTTGAGGTGTAAAATTTACAAAAAACTAATAAAGGGGAGGTGCTGAAAATTGATGCAAATTATTCATGATTTTTATTTTTTTATTCGAAAAAGTATGGAAATGTGAAACAAATGTTCTTAAATAAATAACAAAATATTTTCTACTCCAAAAAAATATACGTTTTCAATATAGACAGCTAAGTGTTAAATTATATATAACCTCGTCTATTCTTGCCAGATCATAAAACTGAAATTAAATTAAATTAAAAATTATTAACTAAAACACTAATAATAGGTTATAAATTCTGATATTTCTTATCTTATTCGAGGTGATATTTACTTCATAAAGACATGAAAATACTGCCAACATATTTTTGGGTTCTATATATAAGCATGTAGTTATCTGTATGCTGAAGTTGAAACACTATTTCTTTTTGATGAACATAAAAAAAACGAAACAGGAACTATTCTAACACTTTCGTTATCATAATTATTTCACTCTCGTTCTCTACACACTAAAGGCTTAGAGTTAGGTTATCTAAAAATGCGAATCCTCCACTTAAAGACATCTGTTCTGGTAGCAGTAGCGGTAGAAATGAAATATGACCAACCAATAGTGAGGATGACAATTCAAAGGAAGGTACGTAATTGTACCACTTTACCAAAAAAGTTTAACACTATGCTTAATGATTTACCAGATTGATTGTAATTCTAATCGCGCAAAAACTATTCATACTTAGAATATAACGTTCACCCAAAACACTGATCTGTTTCACACCTATTGAACGATTTCAGGCCTAAATTAATCATAAATACCCGCTTAGAATTAACCTGTACTAATAGTCCACCTGGGTCTACAATTTTATTAGATAATATTTTCAAGAGTGTGAAACCATAATTTTTTTGACTCCACTAGATTCACTATTTATACACAGTATTTGTATTCAACGGTTCCTATATCTGGTTAATTTTTTTTCAACGTCGGCCCAATTCTGCATTCTGCTACAAGAGCATATCACCGACTCCGACACATCCCTCAACCGGAAATCTTGCCGAACGCTCTGAAGTTTCAACCAGAGGTAAGGACCAAAGGATGACATATCTCCAATATATCTTGTTGCTCTCATTGATATATTTCTACATTTTTTGCCTGCGAGCTATGATATGCTACTCGTTGCAGTTATTGTTCACTAGGTAAACAAAATATATGTGCGACGGATTCAACAATCACATACTACATGGAGCTTCTGAATTTGAGCATGCTACTTCACAAAATACTATTTACAGCATTGATATGAGACTTACGTTTTACCTTCAATGAAAATATTGTTCCTTATTAAAATATTTGCTTGTAATTGATAAGATTCAAAACTATTATCCTTCATATTGTCACGGAATAATTATCTATGGTAAAACTTTACCGTTTTAACTTTGTTGCTTGAAAATAAGAACAATACCGAATAGACTATAGTGATGACGCGAGAAGAGACGAGATAAAGGGCCTGACTCGTCTCGACTCGATTTCGATATAAAATTCCTTATTTCGTTTCGACGATACACTTCGAAACTGGACGAGACCTTTTCGCGTCTCGTTGCGACTCATCTCGACTTCTAAACTATACTGTGTGTGATGAAAGAATAGGGTAAAAATAAATTTCGAAAAACGCGCAAATATTTTATTTTCGCTTATAGAAGCTATATACGCGCTTGTTTTAATTATGCCTACGTTTACACCACTGCATTCTCACAATTCAGCAACTATAAATCAGAAATAATCAGCCTTATTCAATAAAAATACTGTTAAAGTAACTGAGGACCTTTGGGGTCATCATCAGAGTAAACTAAATTAGAAATGTGTCTGTTTGAATACTATTTGGGGATAATAATGCAAACAAAGGGTTACCCTGAGTTGGAATTTATTAAATAGCTTTTTCGGTTATACATCTCCATCACCATCTCTTCTAAATTATCTAGATATTTGTCTGTATTTTGTTTTAAAACAACACAATCCATTATGTATTTTGTGTTGTTGAGGGGCGGGGAAGCTTCCATAGTTTAATTTAAGTTTGCTTATTATAGTTTGATATTTCCTGCTATATCCACCCTAATTTATATATATAGGGATATTTGGATAATCTGGATTTAATAGTGTATATGGGTTTTTTCAAGTTTCTGCAAAGTATACCCAGACTTCCTTACATTTGTCGCCACTATAGCGTTTGGCCAGACTCAGACAGTCATTTAGTGTGACTACATCTATGGTGGTCTCTGAATTTATTTCTTTCTTAGCCGCACTGACTACTAAGGAATTTCCGTTGATTCTAGCATGTCTTTTCACACATACAAAATTAATTTTGACACCCCAAATATACAAGTCAAAACATGTCATTAGGATATCGGTCACAATTTAATTTTTATAGTGTTTCATTTCCGCATGCAGACATGGAATTTGATGCTATTATTAAGTTATTCGTGTTAGTTTTGCTTACCCATTCGAGTGCCTTTAGTATCGCTATTGTTTCTGCATTATATATCGAGGTTTCATCGGTACTCTATAGTATTCAGTGACCATGCGCAGCCTTCTCCTGTACATGTTTTTGAGCCATCCATGCATATGGCAATAGAATCTGGTAATCCAAGCAAGATACTTTTGAAGGAACTGTTGTTTAAGGTTTCGTGGTCTGTGTATGCAGGAAAACATACCTTAGGACGATTCATAAGAACAAGGTAGTGTACAGGAAAGATGGGGTATTTATTAGTGTGTCGGTTATTTTGAATTGTTCTTTGACAAAAGAGATCATTGAGCATAATAGTGAGTCCCTCTTTCAATTCCAATATGGTTTTGTGAGAGCTTTGCTATTGAATTGCAAATTTTGGAGTAATTTGATGTTTGTAAAAAAAGGTTTCTTATTATTTATTTTTGGCAAAGCAACTCTCGCCTGTTTGTTAATGAACGTATTATGTAAATCCCGGATTCGTCGAAGTCGGAAACTTCATCAAAGGTGTTGTCGGCACTGTTTTTAGCTTGTTCTTACATATAGAAACTGATTGTACTGCAAATTTAGAGAACAAATTAGGGAATTCAATAATTACTGAAGGATTATAAATGAACCTTCTGAATTTTATTGAACTATTTGAAGGGAGATGCTCTGATTTGGATAATTGGTTGCATTCCAATTTCTATTTTGCTTACAAATTAAATTACTGACCAAATATTCCTCATAACCATTGTCCAACAATATTTGTTGAAGTCCCTCAGCTTGTTTTTATAATTTTACAAGAGACTACCATCTTTTATAACGTTTAGGCAATACATTCATTAAATTTTCCGACTCCACAGTACGGCCCAATATCTAGGTAATTCAGAAGCGAAAAAGCAATTTATTAAATTCCAATTGTATCCAGCTGAGGTTCTGAGGTAACCCCTTGTTTGCATTATTATCCCAAAATAGTATTTAAACAGGCACAAATTGATTTCTAATTCAGTTTACTTTCTAGCCGAAAAGTCCACAGTACTCACACACAGTATTTTTAGTAGATGAGGGGGATTATTTCATCGAAATTTAAACAACTTGGAAAAATCCCTCTGACTGTCTGTCTGAATGTATGTCGCGATAACTCAAAAACGAAAGGTCCTATTTATATAAATTTTGAAAAAATCGTTTGCTGTTCGGTGACAAACTGATTTCGTATAATGAGCACACCCTCTTCTGGAGGGTTGAAAATTAAAAAATATCATCAATTGATAACTGTTTTCAACAATATCTCAACAAAATCGTTCAACAACAGCAACAAAAACAATTATTGAAGTAAACTTAAATTTACACCTTTCTTTAACAGTTTATATACAACGGCAGTGTGGCTTATCGGCTAGGATACCTGATCAGTAGGTTATCAATGAGTTTTTGTTTATGCAATGACGGAGGGCGCTTAAGAAGGTTGTAGCACGAATGATATTTTCCAATATCATATGAATGATTAAAGATCGACATCAGAAGTTTTAATGAATTTGGAATCAATTTCGTAAAAGGGATATCCAACGCAATATGAACATTGACTAATTGGATCTTCCGTACTCTATAAAAGTCACGACAGGTACGTCAGAGAATGAGAAACAGCAATCTGGAGCTATTTAGCTATGGTGTCACTGATCGTTCCAGAGAGACTTATACTACCTTTGTGGATAATATTGATCTTCAACAAATAATTGACTTACTATTATTATTTTCAACAATTTTAATTTCATTTGACAATTTTCATGAAATAATTTTTTCTGCCTTGGGATGCAACTCGTCATAATATTTCTGGTCACCGGCGCCGGACGCAACTCGATAGGTAACGGTTACTTTTTTCATGCCCGGGATCCAATTAGAATGCAACCAATAATTTTTGACTAACTGAATAATTCAGTTGGATGGTTTATAATGGGAGATACTGATAAACGTTCAGTGCATCTGAAATTTTATATAAGAATTTATCATATTCCAAGGCTATTGTATAAAATAAAAAGTAGTCGATCCAGAATCAGGGCAACAATCTCCATTGTTTATTTATGGTACTTCTTCATTACTACTGTGCCACTATTACAACCACTCCTGTTTATGACAGAGAATGAGACCTCTTACGTCAAGTTACCTCTCATGTCATGACTTATAAGCAATTCATGCGTCACGACTACAGTAGTGATTACGCTTCTCACGTTACTTACTACCAATCAAAGATAATATGGAACAATAAGTTTACTACTTCGGATACAACTGTAATAACTTTTATATCTAAATTTATGAAGCAGCATTTTCATGTAGTTATTGATAACAATAATTTTATTCCATATATATAGAGATATAGAATTAAATGGTCTGAATTATGAAGATAACTTAGATAATTCAACATAGGATTATGAAGATGAATGAACATAAATCATTGAACCATACGCGGGATTCGAACCCACATTACTGGATGTCTAGTCCAGGGTGCTTTCCAATTACACCACTTTGGACCCGTAAAATTTTTATATTTTTGTAAATATAAGCCTCCGAAAGGTAGATCATTGATGAAAACAATCTGATTTGATGCCATAAATCAACTATTCACGCACATTTAACTAAAGTTCATTGTTTTGAAGTAAGGGTTGAAGGTTTTTTTTTTTGATACAGGTGGCGAAATCTTGCATAGACGCATCGGGTGACCATGTCCCTGGGTGTGCCGGATTCCTACCGACTAAAACTCCTCCTCCGTGAGGTTGGTTCTCCATCCTAAGGGGAGCCTCACTGCAGTGCGGTCATTATAGTCCTATTGTGCCCTCACATGTTGCTACCTCCTCATCAGTCCGGTGTATTCTATGAATTTCAGTAGCCTGATATAGGGGATACTTCTGATTTCCTCGGGTGTAGTTTCATCGTCTCCGGGGTATGTCCGACTACCAACCGCGTATGCCGTGCACTGACAAAACACATGCATTGGTGTCTCATCTTCCACGCCGCAACCCCTGCTAGTCCACTGGCTGATTTAACAGACTCATCGTGTAGAGGTGTTTGTAGGGCGTGTCCAGTCAGGAATGCAACAAGATTCCGTATTTCTTGTCAGCTGAACGTCAGCAGATTTTTCACTCGTTGCTGCTGGATATCTCCCATCAGTTGCTTGGAGTATGACATATGGGGCAGTTCCCTCCAGTAGGCACGATGCTCTATCTCGAGCCATTTTTGGATTACAGATTTCGCTGTGGAATGAGAAATGCCACAGGTTGGCTCTGGTCCAATCAATGGTTTTCCGCCCCCGCTTCAGCGAGTGCGAAGGTAGTGTCTGTCTCTTCTCGTTTGGTTTCGAGTGTTACTCTATTGGGGTTCATTACTAGTGCCGTTAGTTCTTAAAGGCAATCAAGCTTATATTGTGAGGTGGTTTTGTATGACTCCAGTGCCTTAAGCACTGTCGGGTTGCTCACTATGATTGTGATTTGTTTATTCTCATAGGCTCTGTCCCTCATAATTTGAGCACATGTTTTGAGTGCAACTATTTTTTCTTGGAATTTTGTCGCAAAAGTCCCTAGGTTCAAAGAAATTCTTCACCCTTGGTCCGTTTTCTCGACTATTCCAGCACCCGTACTTTTTTCCGTCTTGGTGCCTTCGTTAAGCTATATGAAATCCCCTGTATCATATGAGGACTGCCCACAGCGTTCTCTTGCCCATTCTAGGTTTGAATCATGAAAGGCACGGAAGTGCTGTGAACCTTGATCCTGTCGGATTTCATCCCCAATGGCCCAGGTGATTCAAGCAATCCGAGGATGCTTCGGCCTTTCTAGTCAGCCTTTCTTCGGCCGATAAGATCGGAGTGATACGCTCCTCCTATGGACTATGCCTGAACGGCGACGTGCAGTGGCTCCAACCCCAACAGCTTCTCCATCGCAGCCGTTGGGGTGGTCGAAATTGCACCTGTTACTCCTAAGCATGCCAGCCTCTGAACTCTGTTCAGTGAAGGCTGAGATGCTTTGGTTTTTGTTTTTGGCCACCACACGATTGCAGCGTATGTCACAATGGGTCTCCCTATGGTTGTGTACACCCAGTGTACCATCCGTGGAGTGAGTCCCCAAGTTCTCCCGACTGTACGACGACAGGCCCACAGGGCCCTTATAGTTTTGTTAGTGGTTTTCTCCAGATGCTTCCCAAAGGTCAGCTTTTTATCTAGGCTTACCTCAAGGTACTTGACCGTGTCCGTCATCTGTATATTTTTTCCATACAAAACTAAGTCTTGTATGTTTCCAATGTCCTTCCTCTTTGTGTAGGGTACAATGGTTATTTTCGAGAGTTGTAGGTTCTAGGTTAGAATATTACTATGATTGGCAATTATTCGACAGTACTTATTCAATGACAGCATCCCGATTCTTATGTATTTCAATAGAACTGACTGAGAAATGTTCTGGCTTAAGTATAAACAAGTTTAAAGTTTCTTCGCCCAATTGGCCCTGTAGGTACATTAAAAGATATAGCAGAGAAGAAAGAGGAGGGAAAATGTACAAAGTATCCAAGATCTCCTGTTCGAGCTCCGCACCCTATAGCCAGGCCACAAGGTCGTATTAGTTGTTCTGATCATCGGTGTTTTGGGCGGAATTCGGTCTTCGCTGCATTAGAACTTGAGGATCATTCCACCTGTAAGAGCTCGGTGCAGATCTTGATAGACCGAATGCAGAAGGCAGTCATTCTGGGTTCAATAAGTCTACTTAGGGCACAGGATTTGGAAACCTGAAGCTACTTACTGACCGGAGGGAGGAGTAGCTTAGGAAAACTAGGTTGTCTGGCGCGGTTGCTGCCGATGTCGTTGGAGCGCGCAGCAGCCCCGACCAGCTGGTAATGTAAAAAAAAAGTTCACATATATATTGTATGACTATCGGAGAGATACAGATCCGAAGAATGTATCGCATTTACTCAAGCTATTTCTTAAAATGTTAAAAAAGGTCCTAGACCAAAAATTACTGCACCATACTATTTTTCATCGAAATTTAAACAACTTTGAAAAAATCCATCTGACTGTCTGTCTGTCTGGATGTACGTTGGAATATTCCAACGGGAGAATCTAATTAATACAAATATTTTTATGTTCTACATTCTATTTGAACTGATAAGTATAGTTGTGTTATTGAATTGCCGAATCATAGGACAATTCCATGTTAGCCAATCTATCATATTGCCTTTGTAATGTATTGAGAGGATCCTGATATTAGAATCAATAGAGAGAGGGACCAGAGGGGAAAACAAATTCTTCATGGAACATCGTCGAATCGAGACTGAATGTAATTTCTGCTAGTTTGCGAATTTTGTACTACTAGAGTAGTCTCTATGCATGCAGTTCTTCAAATTGTAGATGTAGATGAAGCCAGGCAATCTGACTAGCTACACGTTATTTTCTCCTATTGCTATTCCAGCTCCAATTTTGATCAAGATTACTCGAAACCATATGTGCATGCGAATTAAACTTGCATATGACATTTCCCCTAAGTAAATGCATGCTTCATCAGTAAGTAGATACCCATGCCAGCAGAAGAATTAGCATGAGGATGTGTTGTACACTAATCAAAAACATAATTATCACAATATTTTATTGAAAATTATATATAAATATGTACAATACAGTAACTAATAAAATAAAACTATAGAAAAATATGAGAATACTTTACAGGATGAGCGTCTTGGTATTCTACAAGATAGGTACATGTATTTACTATGCTTATCTAAACACTACAACTTTCTCCGTAAGTTGAATTTTAATGTCACATATTTGTTTTGTATGTGATGTCAGCTGAACTATGTGTTCGCTATTTAATTGTCAATGGAAATGATATATCTGCTACTATTGCGTCAATTAGTTTTTATGTTTGAATCGAATGTATATTTTAATGCATTCATAGTTCTAGAATTTTTAGTGGGTTTCTTCTACAATCTTTATTGCATGTTCTTAGTTGCATGCTAATGCGATTTCCAAAGAATATGTTTGAATTAGTGAATTGTTAAAGTTTAAATAATATTCAATTTATATTCAAATGCATCGTCCGGAACTAAATACTTAATGATCTGAAACTATAGTTTGAATATCTTGATCGACTTATTCCGGTCGATAAATTAGAATATGACCACATATATTACTTTCTTGAATTTTATATTGCCGGTTTTATTGTAATAATATGGAATTTATTCGTGAAATTGATATTTTAAGAAGATTCTATGTAATGCTGATTATATTCCTGACCTAGATACATTTCTGATTGTACCTAAATTATCCAATAGAACATCCATCATATTAAAAACTAATTTTTCAAAACAGCTCTAGATAGATTCCTACTACGAAACTAATTTTTTTTAGTACTATGGTGAATTTGATCAGATCGTATATGATCTTATAGTTTTTTGGAATTGGACCATCTTGATACATGTTTTGAAAATTAGGAATTTATCTCTACTCTATCTTTTAAAACTTTGATGTTTAGGACTAAAGGCATATACAAAACGAATTATAAAAAAGAAACGGGTTTTTGAATCATGTATTCACATACTTTCTTATTCGAATAGAAAATAATGGAACATATATAACATTGGCAATTATATTGTTTATAAATATTTCAAATTGACTTTCCGAGCTTTTGATTCTTTGGTCGTTATATAAACCGGTCACTCTTTCCAAAATATTAGGGAATAGATATAGCAACCTTATGAGAAAAAAGTAATAATATTATAGATAATCTAATTTTTCATATTAGGTTCGTGAACAACCCTGTAACATTGAGTGCTTCTGTTTTGGCATTGCCTACTTTACTATGTAGGATCTTACAATTGATCTCGAGGATAGAACAAGGCAAAGGCTTCTTTGTGGATGAAAGATTTTATCAAGAATGGAGAAGTGACCATGAAATGTTTATTGATATAACAACTCACAAAACCAAAAATATTTATCAAATTAATGAACCGCGTGAGATTACCTACTTGTACCTTTTAGAGAATGGTCATCAAATAACGTTTTTTGTTCGGGTGTTTGTTTCAAGATAATGAAGACATATTCTGTTTCGTCAATACAATGCTCTTTGGAAGTTTAATTTGAACTACTTACTGATTATGGTAATGTTGTGCATGTAAAACGGCTAATTATTATAAAGGGAACATCAAGACGAATTACGGGGTGGTGAATCAGATATGGTAATAAAGATGCTATTTTCATTTAAGAGAAGAATTCGTAGAATAAATTTATCAAGAACTGTTAGTTCCAATTTGATGGAAATACCAGAATTTTTCAGATTTTCAATTTCTAAATATTTCAAAATTGAAATGCGAACAACTATAAATACTATATGATGATTATTAAGATTTATTCTGTAAATAATTATTTTTTCTCATAGAATGTGAGTGTCACTAAGTAATGGCATCAACCGGAGTTGGATTGACCCATTGTTAACCAATATGTTTTTTGAATAATTTATTATCCACCAATATAAATTCTGTCTGAAATCTCTCATAGTAGTGTGTACAAAACAACTATAAGGTAGTAGTAGTTGATGTTGATACAGCATTCTGTACTATTACTTGAAGTACTTTCTCCCCTAAATAATATTATGACACACGTTATCACGATAAATTATTGTAAGATAAAATAGTCGTAATTAGTAAGAGTATAATTGTGAGTATGCAAGGAGTGTTCAGAGGAGACGTGTTATAGAAACCACCGTATACTTGCAGACCTGCTGTTTCTATACTTTGTTTACAGTAATCACCATCGTAGACCCAACCTACAAATTCTTGTGTTCTTAGATTTTCATTAGTAAGCCATTCTTCCAAAGGGCGGAAATACTCCCGTATTGCACTTCCGTCTAGACGGCTTTCGCCTATTGCTTGGAACAACGTGTCCTTCCATGGTAGAGAAGAGCCTTTCTCCATCAGTTGTCTGAAAAAATGAGTCTGTGTTAATATTATTTATTAATCGACGTATTGAGGAAATGGGAAGTAGGAATAACGTGTTTTACGTTTTCAATCAACTTTCAATGATGTTATATGAGTGATTTATCGAATAAACTACTTTCAGCAATATCATAATATGAGTTACATTGGGATACTATATAAGTTATATAACAATCATTAATTAAACACTATTTGTGTCACTGTTATAATGGTACTTGAAAATGATCACAGATAATAGACTTTATTTCATCGAAAATCTGATGGCACGCGACTGTTTGTAATATACCACATTCTGGTCCAATTTTCGATTACTTTTCCTGATTTCACTAATAACACGTAGAATCTTAGCCTCCAAATGGTTAAACGTCGTTAGTTTATACACATACACCAAAAATTCCATATTTCCTCACGAAAAATTCACAGATTTCGCAACACGTAACCATGTATTGGGCTATAAGCATGAAATGATGACAACTTTTGTTTATCGAATATTTGGTACTTTTGTATGTAGTTATTGAACTATTTTTCCACCCAATCCCAAATGACATTTAGCTCAGTGGGCAATCTGCTTCCGTCGCTGTCTGTATGAACGATATTTTTCAGAATTGAGTAAGTTATTCGGTGTTTCATCAGGTTCTGTCAACATCGTTAACTGTATTCTAATTATTCTAGCAGTTCTGCTTTCCTTATTAAATACATTCCAACAATGGAAGTTACAGCTTTGCTTATCCGCAACACGACCGATTCGCATGTTATGATGAGTAGTAGCAGTAGATCAGAAGTGTTGCGCGATTACGTCACGTAGTACCTGCCGAGAACTGCTGCGTGTATCCATTCCAACTAGCACTTCCTTGAGCGATAGGTGTCTTGCCACAATATCTACTCCTCGTCAAGTGACTGGCCGCTCGGCGGTTTCTCTCGAACGTGTCGCTACCTTGGTAAAATAGGTAGCTATAAGTGTTTCCAACACTAAAATAATCCAGAGGCTTAAAGTCATAGTTAATCGCGGAATGTTTCCTTCAAGGCTTGTAGCGCCGTCCTGATTGCACCACATTTGTGACCCCCAATCTGCAAACGGATTAGTCTCTTATCATGACAAAAACGCTGGGAAGCATCATTTTTGAAGACGTATAAGATCTGATGACTCTTCGTATCCTACCCATCCTGTTTTTATGTGGTAGTAGGTAATTGCTCCTGAGGAGTCCAAACTGTAAAAATTTTGCTTGTTTAGGCGTTGAACCAGAAATGAGCTGAACAAAAGTTTGTTGCATTTGAATTTCAATTCATTCACCAAACACACGACGCACACGATGGTCACTTGGCTTCAAATCTTGTAAGAGCTGGAACTTGTGAGGTGCAAAACCAATAACTTTACTTTAATTTTTTTTAATGTGGCCGCACAGAGGTCCAATTGTTTTGCATAGCCACCAAAATAAGCTACAAGAAGCATAAACGAGGAACGAAATCGGCCATGGTTCGTCGAATTATTGGTTCGGATGGAATATCATGTCGATTGTAGAATGATCTCAGCAATCTCTAAATTTCGCGGAAAGAATCCGGATTTCCATAATAAATTTGAATTAATTGCAATAGCTGCTCTGATGTTAATTTTTGTATGTTGTATTGTCAAACGTTACTGACTAAAAATAACATTACAACTTTGAAACATGATATGGTTAGTTCATATTTGGAATTACTCGATATCAAATCTCACACATGAGTTATGCAGAGGAGGGACAGAACTCATCATTCAATTTTTTTTTATACTTTGACTACGCGAGAAGGAAACTCATAATGCTCGAAGAACATCCTGTGGCCAGTAGTGGAATGTAGGAAGAGGAGATAGGCATTCGTATTTTTATTGAAGGTTTGGGGATTATAGGAATAAGGAAAGACCTCACTAGGTAAAGAGTTTCACAACGAATGCTAGAGAGGACCATAACATCAAACAACATATACGAGTAGATGTCCCACTAAGAAACCCAAGCAATATACAAGTTCGCGAGTACCTTCGAGTTGTTGTAATATTTTCAATTTTTTTATACACATGTCAGATTGGAGATTGAACTTCAAAATAATTGCAAATTTCTAAGGTTTTCTTCCAGTAATTAGGAACAGCTATGGGTTAGTTATTGATTCTTTCCAGAACAGAAATAAGTTATTAACGGTTTATTTTATTGTACCAAATGAGAAAATAAACACTCCTACATCATCTTATTGCATATAATCTGATGCATCTCCTTATAATTTTAAAATGTCACAGAGGAAATATTGGAGGGAATGTGTTTATGAAAGCAATCTAAATTAGAAAAAAACTAATATTATTCGAATAAAATTGGAGCTAGGTTGGGTATCAGTATCAATCTTTTTCAGATTATTGTCGATGAAAATGATATTACAATATAGTCGTCTACATGAAATAAGAAATTTCTAAACATTTGACTATTTTAAGGATTAGAAATGAAAGAATGAAAATATTTATATACATTTAATATGTATAAATATCTTCAAAATTTTGAAACGGAATTACAACAACCCACCAAACTTTTGGGGTAGCCAGATGTGTCATATTATCCTATTTTCTGTAATTCAAGACTTCATTTCAGAAACAGATGGAAACATTCTCATTAGAAGTATGAAATAAAACTTTATTCATTCAAAAAATTGATTTCACCCAAGTGTGAGTTCATATTGATATTAATATTGTAAGGTTTATTTCTTACAATCCATTATTTTGTAGATCCGTACTTTCAGGTTTCGAGGTCAATTATTACACCTCATCCTCGGGTATATATAAGGAATGGCTGTGATAAAGAAAATTGTATCGAAATTTGTTAAAAATAGTATTGTTTAATAAATACCATTGTAAATTGTTAAACTGTTGTTGCTTATTCAACTAAACTTGTATAGTAGCGTAACGATCTCAATGTCGAATCTTAAGCAGGATTCCCTGTGCAATTTAAGTATTTATATCCTTTTGCAAATAAATCGTTTGAACAAAGATCTTATACCTTTTTAGCTTCTGAATTATTCGATTATTTTTTACCATAAAATATTATTAATTCGAAGGTTTCAGAAGTTTGAAAATTAATTTATTCAATTATCTTCTTCCTTTGCATAGATTAGCCATACATTCAAAAATTGATCTAAAAAATTATTATCAAGTTTCAAAATAAACAAAAGAGGTTTGATTCCGTTGAAATAAAACTGCCCACACATTCTATACGGGGTCTGATTGACTCAAAAATCCAATACATTTTTCTTTATCTCTGCATGTTAAGCACTAAATTTTGAACTAATTACTTTTGTTGAATTGCTTCTTTATAGTCTTCAGCCCTTAGGTTATTACTTTCATTGCTTAAATATTATACAAATATCGGCAAAGTGAGAACGTATAATGAAGCTATTATCATAATAAGTAAAATTATTTTGAAGTATGTACGTGGTAAATGTTGAGAAAACGATGTTATGGCTGTTATATTTTTATTGTATAATATTGAGATAATATATATTTATTACTATATATTACTTTTGTTATATCAATTTTTTTACATTTTCTAATAATTTATAATTTTCATAACATAATATTGAACTGGATTGTATTCACTCTCAAGCATTTAGATGTATGATTCGGTAAAAAGTATTCTGTTTGTGATTATTAATATTATGTTTTTAATCACGTACAAGGTATTTTTATCTTTTGTGATCAATGCTTATTATGAATCTCTGTTATATTGTTATTAATTATGTTGTTATGTGTTACAATAAAATTATTATTATTATTATTATTATTATATCAATAGTTTACATATTGTAGCAGTTGATTTTATATCAATTTTCCTTCACATTGTATCCATGGATATTTTCAACAAATGACTTATGTGATGAGAATTTGCATAGGTTAATTAAATATTTATCTTCCATTTGTAAATAGAATTGGAATTTAATGAATGGGCTATTTCATTCTAATGGGATACCTGAGTGATTTTAATAAAGTAGGAAGCATTTCGTGACATTTGTTATTGAATAAATGAATACTATCAATACCGTTATTGTGTCGATAATGATTTATTACGACAACCATTTTGAGAGTATTTACTCAGTATTACTCTGTGAACTGAACAAACATACAATAATTACCGAATTCGTGTACCTATTACGCCATTCAACAAATAATTCATAGCTTTTTAATCCTAATTACTAGGTTAGTTCTTTCGATTCGTTATTTATCAAGTCGTTGTAATCTTATACTGGTACTCATGGACTGGGTTAATTTTAAGTAATTTCACACGTTTATGAACGGGATATGAAACTGGGTTATATTTAATGACTTGAATTGGGAAATGTCAGATTTGATTTCTTCAATAATAAAGTTCTTGTAATCACAAAAATAATCAAGATCAATACGTTGTAATTTCTGAACTTCTAATAATTGAAAGAATGTTTCGACCTGATATACGAATAATAGTTGGATGTGGCAGATTACACTCACATTTTTGAAAGCATTGCTAGTCAAAACCATGAACTAATTCTTGATCGAATCGATCACATTTATAGAACCCGCGCTAAAAAATTTGGACGAAAGTGAAACATCAACAGTTTTCTAGAAAAATTTTAGTTTTTTCAGCAAATATTTTTCGCATGTGGATTTTTGACCTCAGCTTAAGTGAAGATATGTAGAAAATTATAAAAATAATTGATTGTTGAAGCTGTTATTTTATGATAATTTATTATATTGATTAAACGACCTATGAGTATTACCAACCGATTTTCGGTGGTACAACACATAGTTGAAACAATATTTTTAAAAGCATGATACTTCATAAGAAAAATAACTCGGAATTAATATATCAGATGAAATCAATAATCTATTCCTCTTAAATGTTTAAGGCGTATTGATCAAAATTATATTCCACTTTCATTTGATTGGTCACATTTTTTCAATTCATTACCAATATTTCCGCTAACATTGACAATACTATAATATATGGGTTAGGCTTAAAAATATTTATTGCGGAATTCCTTCAATCAAATAGAATTTATTTTGTGTTGGTGAAACTGAGCCAGATGAATCTTATCAGGCTCTCAGCTGACGAAGTGCGAAGTATATTGCATTTATTCAAGCTATTCCTAAAATCGTTAGAAAAAGTCCTATAGCAAAATTATTTATCCTAGTACATTCCATAGAATTTTAAGCAAATTCGTATTTGTCTGTCTACCTGCCTGTCTGTATTTCCGTCTCGGAATTCTTGTCTGTAGACAAGATTGATTTAACGTGTTCGATAAATCAAGAATGGAAGGTTATCATGTTCAAATTTTGGCAAAAAAGGTTTGCTATTCGGGGACGAACCCTATTGTTTTTCAGGGAAATCGTGTGATAAGCACACCCTTTCCAGGAGGATTGAAATTAAAAAATTTTACATAAATTTAAGGTAATTTGGAACTGCTTTCAACAGAATCTTTCAGCAACAACAAAATAACGTACAATAAAATTTACACCGTACTTTAACTATTTATAACAAACGGCGATGGATCAAAGGTATGGCCTAGGGGCTAGGAAACACGGCTGCTCGGGTTCGATTCCCAGAATTGAAATATTTATTTTTATCAAAATATTTTCTCAAAATCATTATCAATTTGAATTATTCAGTTGTGTGAAGATAATGAAATGAATAATTTATTTCATTGTGTTGATGCAGGTATCCCCATGGATGTGATTTATTTGCATTTTGCACGGGCTTTTGACAAAGTGCCAATAAGAAGATTGCTTATGAAGCTTGAACATGTTGGAGTTCGTGGTAAACTGCTGCTGTGGATAAAGAATTATTTATCTCAAATAAGTTTTGCTGGTAAAATTGGAGACAAGCTGTCAAGCAGCAAGCGAGTAACAAGCGGAGTTCCCCAAGGATCAGTTCTTGGCCCGCTTTTATTCTTAGTCTACATTTATGATTTACCACTACATCTGAAGTCCAAATTATCTATGTTTGCTGATGATACAAAACTGTATGCAAATTCCTTGACATGCTATAACATTTTACTAAAAGATTTAAAAAACCTGGCAACTGCCCCTAAATATAGACAAATGTACTGTATTATACCTAGGCAAGACCAACCCTCAAAATACTTACTCTGTAGATGAAATTCAACTTAAGAAAGTGTCATCGCAGGTAGATCTTGGAGTAGTTATATCTTCTGATCTTAAATGGGATAAACATACAGTGGTGACTTCAAAGAAAGCAAACTACGTTCTCTATTTTATCCGCAAAACCTTCAAATCTCTGATGTTATCTCATATTTTAGTTTTTAGTAAAGTCGTTAGTGATAGTCGTTTGGGAAAAAAAACATGTGCTGTGGTTGAACATTGCTCAAATACAGGTCATAATTTTGATTATTCTACTGTTGAAATATTAGAAAAGGTTAACAATTATAAGAATAGGTTATTTCTTGAGATGTGTCACATAAACAAAACAACAAACGTTATCAATAAAAAGACAGATACCAACAAACTGAGTGATATTTATTGCAATATTTTAAAACAAATGTAATGTTTTTTGTAAATGTATCTTTTTGAAACCTCTGTATAGTTCAATTCAAATTTGTTCCAACTGTGGCAATTAGTTTGTTTCGATTATGTTGATATCAACAAAAAAAATGAATGAATTAACAAAAAAAACTCCTTAACAAACGACACACAGATGTGTTATCTCTGTTAATTTCATTTGCTTCGCATTTTCTGTTGAATCATCGACTGCTTCGTACCTAACTGATTTACACCGTTTGACAACTATTAATAATGCAACATCAACATAAATGTTGAACTATCACATGGACCTCTAATATTTTGTAAGTAATTTTAATCTGTTTTTAGTTAATGACTTACTTAAGTTTTTTAAATTGTTTTATTATGTTTATTGTAGTGTCTCCTGAAGAAGTCATGAATATATGACGAAATATTGAGAAATTTAAAATAATTGAGTATTAATTCAGCATCCTCTGACCGCATACCTGATAATAATATCGAATAATTTATATATATATATATATATTTATATATATATTTATATATATATATTATATATATATATATATATATATATATATATATATATATATATATATATATATATATATATATATATATTATTATACAAAATCGCTAGGACTGAGGCCAAAGCCTGTAAAGTCCAAAAAAAGTATATGATATCCTTTACTAAAAACTATGCAGGGTTGAGCAGATCTCGGTTTGCTCACTGGTGAGTAGCGCCACCACTTATCCGAGCGTAGAGGGGACAACCTCGATAAAAAGTCGGGGTTAAATCGGCTCGGTAACCTCACCCAATACCGATGCCGTCCCGATGCTGGGCTAACAACCCAGCAGAGGGTACATCTTCTGTTACGGGCAGCAGAAGATTGGCCTCCCACATCAGCTCCTCGTCGGATGAGGAGCAGGGACAGGTGGGTGGGGCCCAAGAGGACGGTCCCGACGTTGACGACCACCGCAATGTACATGGACGCTCTGAGTGGACTAATGAACTTCGGGATGACTTGCTGGAATGCTTCGAGCGCAGCGAGCCGGCCCGTAGGGGATACATGTCACGGCTGCATGCACTTTGGTGCATCATGCATCCTCTATGCCGTGACTTTTCCGCACAAACCTTGCGGAATCAAGTATTCTACCTGCGAAGAACCGGCTATATAAGAACGAATCTCCGGCAGGCTGCAGCACCAGAACCGGATCTAGCCGCACCAGCACCACCTGTGGTGCGCCGCAACAGATCTGGTAGAGCAAGCCTGCTCCAGAACACCGAAGTTGATCTTAGAACTAGGAGAACCCGAATCAACATCAGGGTCTCCGTACGACCACACGAGCTGGTAGAATTGGACACGTTGATTAACGACGAGCTTCCGGAATTCGCCGACCTCTGGGAAATCAACGAGGCCGTGTATGGTGCCGCAAAGCGACTCGTTCCGGAAGTGCGGAGTGAGAGACCGCACGACCAGATCGAGAAAACCGAACGGCGCCTGCACAAAGTCGAGGCCAAAATTCAGTCGGCGAGGCAGCAAGCGTCTCGGATCCTGTGTGTGATGGATTTTATTTCTAGCGGCAGGGCTTTCACGCCAAAAATTAAGCGTATAGCCGCTCAACTGCGCCGCCACCATCACACAGTAAAACGTACAGTGTTGCAGACCATCAAGCAACATTGTGCGGATAGGATTCGAGTCCTGGGCGTGGTAAGGAGAAATCTGGCCAGACGGGTTAGACGCATCAGGGAGAATTCCTTGTTTCGCAATAGCCCGTCTCGGCTTTTTGAATCTCCACCGCCAACAATTGTTGCTCCACCGACTGTGGAGGAGGTTGAGCGGTTCTGGAAAGGAGTGTATGAGTCACCGCGTCCAATTCACCTAGACACTCCAGCCCTAGCACACTTCCAAATGTTTTGCGCTGAACGTCAACTTCCGCAAACAGAAGTGTGCGAGGCAGTAAGCGAGGATGAGGTCCGACAAGCTCTTGTCGGTACCAAAAACTATGCTGCTCCCGGCCCTGACGGCATTAACATATGGTGGTGGAAGAAATTTCCTTCCACTCAACGCCGTCTGGCCAGAGTCTTTGACTCATGGGTCAAAGAGGAGCGGCATATTCCAAGCTGGGCTGTCGAGGGGTACACTGTGCTACTTCCAAAGAGTGGAGACTTGTCTGATCCCAAGAACTACCGACCGATCACTTGTCTCAACACCTGCTACAAGTTATTTACACGTATCTTGTATGCTAGGTTGTTGAAATCGATCGGTCCGGTAGTTAATAACATCAGCGAGCAGCGTGGGGCAAAGAAAGGCATGGAGGGTTGCCGGGAGAACCTGGTGATAGATAGATCTATCACTCAGGACTCCATACTCTACAAGCGCAACCTTTCCATGGCCTGGATTGACTACCGCAAGGCATTTGATTCAACATCACATGAGCTATTATTATACTTGCTCCAATGCCTTGCGGTACCTACCCCACTAGTGAGATGCATAGAACATCTGTTGCCACTCTGGAAGACCCGTTTTGCCATCACATCAGGCACACGACGAGTCTTGACAGAGTTGGTAACATTCAAGAGGGGAGTTTTCCAAGGAGACTCCTTGAGTCCCCTCTTGTTCAATATCTCACTGCTGCCGCTCTCCATTGCTTTAAGACGGACTCGTGGATATTACTCTGGACCACCGAACGACCGGAGGCATCAGATCACCCATTTATTTTACGTGGATGATTTGAAACTGTATGCCTCTGGGGAGAAGAACCTCCATCAATCTCTCAATGTAGTTCAGGAATATACACGAGCCGTAGGCATGGAGTTGGGATTTGACAAATGCGCAGTGTTTCATTTGAGGAGAGGACGATATCCGGAAGTGTACGAGAATATGCAGCTTGCCGACGGAAGCATCTTTAAACACCTCGATGCTGGAGACCTATCGATACCTGGGAATTGAACAGCGTCCTAATTATGACGCTTCCCAGGTGAAGGTGGCTCTCCGCGGCAAATACAGAAACCTTGTTCGAAAGATTTGGTCTTCCGAACTTTCGAGTGGGAACAAGGTGTCTGCAACAAATATGCTTGCCGTTCCAGTCCTGCTCCACTCTTTTGGAGTGGTGAAATGAACGGTTGATGAGCTGCATAGACTCGATAAAGACACCCGGAAAATGATGCATATCCATCACAGTTTGCATCCTAGATCGTCCGTTTCCCGCATTTATCTCCCACGTCATCGGGGAGGTAGGGGACTCCTCAGTCTGGAGAGTCTGCATCGAAGTGTGGTTCTGAGTATAGCTTGTAAAGTTCTTAGGAGCTCGGACCCCCTCATGTGCCTTGTTAAAAGTCACGAATTGGCCGGAGTGGGGGCATTTATCGTTAAGGCAGCACAAAAAGCTGCGGAAGAACTTGGTCTCTAATTTCAGATCAGTCGAGAAGGCCGACTAGAGGGCAACCTCGAGCTCCTACCTTCTCGCCTGAAAGCCCAGATAAATGCCGCGGAGCAAGATCTTACGCTCAGGCGGCTTGTTGACAAGCCGATACACGGTGTTTTCTATCGAAACATCGAAACGCTCGGCTTGTCAACTAGGCTGACCTTCGGCTACCTAAGGTCAGCCGGGCTTACATCCGAGACTGAGGGATTTACCGCAGCTTGCCAAGATGGCGTAATTAACACCTTGGTCTATCACCGCAATGTGATGGGTGTGCAGGTCCCTGATGTCAGCTGCAGGGCCTGTCGAAAGGCGCCTGAGACGCTTTTCCACCTTCTGTCGGCATGTCCGGCAAAAGCGGCGTCGGCGTACACCCATCGCCATAATGCGGCCCTACGGGTGCTGTATTACCATCTAAGGCACTCGTACGGAATAGACCAAGAGCCGGTGCTGCCTTACATGCCAGGATATATTGAGTCCGTTGTCGGAAACGAAAAATGCCAGATCTTCTGGAATTATCCGTTTCCGACCGTCAGGTCCATACAAGCAAATAGGCCTGACGTTGTCCTCCTCGATAAACTAATCAAGACTATGTATGTCATCGAATTCTCCGCTCCGGCAGAGAAGAACATAGTCTTGAAAGAGGAGGAAAAATGGACAACATATCAAGATCTCCTGTTCGAGCTCCGCACGCTATACCCAGACCACAAGGTCGTATTAGTGGTTCTGATCATCGGTGTTTTGGGCGGAATTCGGTCTTCGCTGCGTTCAAACTTGAAGATCATTCCAGCCTGTAGGAACTCGGCGCAGATCTTGATAGACCGGATGCAAAAGGCAGTCATTCTGGGTTCAATTAGAATACTTAGGGCACACGATTTAGGAACCTGAAGCTACTTACAGACCGGTGGGGAGGAGTAGCTTCGGTTAACCGCCTTTTAGGTTTTTTCTGGCGCGACTGCTGCGATGTCGTCGGAGCTCGCAGCAGCCCCGACCAGGTTTGAATGTAAAAAAAAAAAGTATGTATATATATATATATATATATATATATATATATATATATATATATATGTAGAACTGGATTCTCGGGTATTGATCCGCGTTGTGTGGTTTCGGTCCTCAAAAGGGCCAATTTCACGACGTTTCGGCAAAGTCGCATTTGCCATCTTCAGGTGATTCGACCGTAGAGTCTGGAAAATCTAGGCGCCTTGAGTTTCAAGTTAACTCGAAGCAGAGCAGCAGCCCTGAAGAGAAGACCTGAAGATGGCACATGAGATTGTGCCGAAACGTCGTCATATCAACGGTTTCTATCGAAACCAATCTACGACAACGCGGAGTATATCCCGGTAACCCAATACAGCATATATATATATATATATATATATATATATATATATATATATATATATATATATATATATATATATATATATATATATATATATATATATATATATATATATATATATATTATGGCATATTATTTTTATATTGAATATGAAACAATTATATAAAAACCAGTAACAATATCAACTGATTTGAGGAAAGTAACTTTTATTCAAACGGCAACATTAGTTTACTATTCAATGTTATGACTTTAATATGCACAGATAATCGGAGAGAGTACAAACTAATTGGTAGTTTTTTACATAACAAATTCAAAATGGTCACATATGAATTCGAACCTATTTCTATTTTGAAATGGGTGCCTCGCGACAGTTTGTTCTCGGCCACAAATGACGATAAATAATAATATAATTCTAATTTTCAGGGCAACTTTTTTGTGATTTGCCCATAATAATGTATTTTTATTTCATTTGGGATATAACTTAAGGCAAGTTATAAAGGTACTCCCCACAATATCACTCACTACATTGACAAGATTATTGTATAATTTCAAACTCTGGTGGTTGCTCCATTTCTATTTCGTTCTTATTCTTACTAAGACCATTTCACACCTCCATGGTTGGTGTTCATCATAAATCTCGTCTGTTATTCCGTGATGAGAGATTCCAGGTAGGCCGACTAGACCAGCTAAAACTGTCATTGTCATTTCTCATCAAGTATTAGAAATTTCAACAATATCGAGTAGACAGAAATGTTTGAAGACTACTCCAAAAATTCGACTCAATTACACAAAATAGTGAGATAATTAACATGTTATCTTATCATATTAGTGAATGTAAAAGTGGTGTAACGGTATTAGCAAACTAGAGCCCCAGTAGGTGGACATTCATCCATAGAGCAAATATGCCTCGCTGATTCAGAGCCTTATATGTTTTCCATAATTAATATTATGTAATAATCTCGATAAGAAATAGTTCGAAAATAAAATACTCGGGAATGAAATAATATCCTCTTGGATCAGAAATTTCAAATACAGAGACACAAAAACGAAGTGTTTTCCAATCACGTGAGGTAACTTCCAACCATGTGAGAAATGTCATTAATATTCTATCACAATTCTTCACCCGCAACATAAAACGATTTGTTGTTTTCAACTATGTTTCCAAGCTCTGTTGGTCCAATCATGCAGTTTAATTTGGCACACTATTTTTCACACGTTGCATTGTGCACAGAGACAAAATCAAAGGCTCGTCAATTTATTAAAACTTTTCCCTCAATCATATCTGTTGCGTTCTAAATTTACAGTGCTTTCATATTTGGCATGCTAGGTGAGTCCTCTATAGGTCAATACAATTAATTTTGGTATTTGAGACCAGTTCTGTCAATTTTACATCTATTAATTAGAAATTTACCATAAACATGCATTGATAAATTATTATTTGAACTCTTTTCCTATTTTCTAATTCAATGTGGCTGACAACATAGTGATATTGCATCAAATAAATCATACCTCACAACTTTAGATAACTTCCTATCTAGTGCAATTTGCATCCCAAAGTCATCATGGAGCGCCAGTGTATTGGATAACAGTCTGATAAACGCAACCCAGAATTCAAATACCAATGCAGAATTGCAATCTGGAATCATCAAAATCTAACTTTCTCTATTTCAAGTCTCTTCGTTGCAGATAGTGAGAATAACATCTCCAATGGGTAGAAATATGTTTCTACATTTTCAACAACCTTAACCCAAATCAGATCTCAATTGATTTCTTGGATTCAGCAGGTTGTTCGTACAATAATTATGAAATAGAGAATTATGTTACAGAATATAATACGTTCTAAAGCATTTCTACTTTGTTCCCCTGTTCTCGAAAAATATTGCAAACCTACAGAACTCAATTTGTTATTGATAGGCACATTCCAAAATAGTCAATTCTGGATCACATTCATCCAATTCTCATGTGTTCATCAAGTTTCTATGACTAGTATAGTGTTGGCAATATCCCGAGGTTTTAGATGTAGTAAGGAGAATATCAGGTTCAACATTTTGTTCTTGTTGTTGTGGTGAACATACGGATGGGGCAGAACCCGAAATGAAATTGATCAGCTACTACAGAAGATATAGATAATCTGTACCTACCTAGAGAACAAACTTGTGATATCGAATCGGAGAAGATATTCAAGAAAATGACGTTCACCAGTGCCAATTACAAAAAATGAATCGGAAAGTAACGATTGTTCTGGATCTATCCTCATTGATCTCAATCCTACATAAATCCTTTTAATCTTCATTACATAGTATATGGTTCAAGTCGTATATTGATTTTTCTGTATTTAAATTCTTTTCAATGTTCATAAACATTTTAAACGGACGTGTATGGTGTATTTCATGATTTGAGTTGAACGTTTTAAGATAATGGAATATATTTGTATTTGAGATGTCATGTTGATTCACTTGAATAGAACCTCCAGAAACGAACCGTTATAGTGGAATCAAATGATAGTTTCAGGTTAGTTAAGTCTTCATATTTTTGAAGTTACAACACTACATGCTTTTTGGATTAGACTGTATGATTTTCAGTATTATTATATATTTCCATAAAATTATAGATGAAATATTTCCGTCGCAATATCTTATAATAACTGAACATCTTCATTAATAATTTTAATGAAAAATACACTTGTAATAAATTTTTACAAACAAAAGCACCATCCACAATCTTCATTTATTAATATTTGTTTTGATAAAGCCAGCGTGTGGTGAAACATGTCACGTTTTGTTTAATAAACACGAAGTTTCTGAAAATTCATTACAAGTGTATTTTTCATTAAAACTTAGATATTAATTTTCAACATCCACAATCTTCATTTATTAATGTCTTGTACAGTATCTAAGGGTAGTATCTATCTAATAACTTTAATTTCTAGTAGTTTATAGTTTTGTTTGTACTCGTAACATTTAGCTTATATATTTCTTGTCAACCATTGAAAATGGTGAGGATCAATTTTATCCCATTACAATGATCTATAGAATTCAACGATACAGTGCGTTATTGCTTTTAGAATGTTGATGCTAAATCTTTCCTCAAATGCTCAAAAGTTTTGTTCAGATTTGATTTTATACTGCTCGGTCCCTCCATATTGTGAAAATCCTGCAGAATAGTCGAAATACGAATAATATAAATCATTTTTTATTGAATTATATTTCACAAATTTTAGATTTCGAATTAATTATTACATAATTACTGACCTAACTAGGATGACTTTAATGGATAATGATGTTGTTGGGAAGCTATATAATTAAGGTATTCACTACCGATGTCCCACATAGATGATTATCTGACTGTCCTTGAGATATTCACGAAGATTTAATAATATTAGTAACGATTCGAACAATGTCGTCATTTGCATACTTGTTGTATTTGCATCGTAACAATGTTATTGTACGAACATCCAACAAACGCCTATGAAGTTTACCTAAGCTTTCACATCAAAATTCAAGTACCTATTGCTTCAATGACAGGACTGCAATGATTTAATAATGAACAGTTGCGTACAGTTCCGGTTTGGCTTCAACTTCCGATTTATAAAAAGGAACGACGGTTCTCCGAACAACTTTATGATTTTACATCTTGATTCATTGCTATTCCTATACCCTGCAGCCTTACATACTTACATATCGGGTCAGTTATTATAGACGTGTCCTATAATTCATGTCAGTTATGATATAATTTTTGTTTCTATAATCTTGCACGCAATAGTATGAAAGTTAAGAAGTTTATGTCATGTAATTAAAGCTTTTCACATTCCATATTAGATGCTGTGATTAGCGCGACTATGATTTGGAGTAGGTTCATCGATAAAAATCGAATCCAACAACATCCCATATTTCAATTCAAAAGAAGCAAAATTGACTTTAGCAGGAATAGTCCAGGAAATGTGGGTTTTGAAGCGGAAAATTTGAGGTAAAGGACCGATTTTGATGTATGAGGGCTCATTCGATCCGTTTTGCCCTCTAGATCAAAGTCTGCAATAGCTACATAGATCTCAGATTGTAAGTCAACAATAAATATTGGCCAAAGAATGATGTGTTATAAACAATATATAAAAAAAAAATTAAAAACACTATTTTCCATCAATTTCAAGTGGGTAAAGTTTAAAATTTCAGTTATTTGATCAATAAACAATGTAAATTTTAGGTTTATAACAATTTGTTATCTATTTGTTAATAAACAATTGGAAAAAATGGAACTTTTCAAACAATCAAGATTAGATTCATTTTGAGGTAATTTGAGGTCGCTGGATACGAATTCGATGCTATTTTTCTAATTGGCTGTTCATCTAATTAGTTAATTAACAATTTATTAATCAACAAATTAATCCAAAAAATGGAAATTTTAAAAATAATCATAATTAGAGTCATTTTCAGGTAATTTGAGGTCGCTGAATATGAATTTGATGTTATTTTTCGATTAAATGTTGATTTAATTGATTAATTAATAGTTACTTAGTTTTATACTGAATTAACAAAAAAATTCAAATCTTGTCTTCCTGATGGATTCCGCGTCACAATAGCTCGACTTGATGCCGACGTTTCGCCAACCATTACAGGTGGCATCTTCAGGGCAGGCTTGAGGCTTGAACTGAAACTGAAGATGCCACCTGTAATGGTTGGCGAAACGTCGGCATCAAGTCGAGCTATTGTGACGCGGAATCCATCCGGAAGACAAGATTTTTCCAGATTAGCTGTCCGGGGAAGTCTACTATCCAAGAAAAAAAAATTCAAAGTCTCAAAATAATAAATAAGATTGGAGTCAATTTCGTATAATTTAAGGTCGCTGAACACGAATTTGATGTTACTTTTTGGATCAAATAATAATTTAATCAATTAATAAATAATTACTCTTGGCGAATCAACAAAAATATTCAAAGTTTTAAAATAATCAAGATTACAGTCAACTTCGGATAATTTGAAGTAGCTAAATATGAATCCAATGGGATTTTTCAATAAATTGTTCATATTATAAGTTGATTGAAAATTTTTTACTTTTCAAAATAAACCAAAGAAAAAAAATATCCAAGTTCAGAAAATAACTCTAATCTTGATTATTTTGAGACATTGCATTTTTTTGTTAATTCGGTGACTGAGTAATTATTAATTAATTGACTAAATTAAAATCGGTCTTTTACCTCAAATTTTCCGGATTTGGGTCGATTTTGGCCTTTATTTCCTGGACTAGAACGTTGATAACATTTCCACATATTCGTATGCATTGTATATGCGATTTCAGTAAGACGCACAAATATTTGATAATTTACTCCTTCGATATTAATGAGTATAGCTCGAATTGATTAAAAATATTTTCATGTTATGCAATGAAGTAGGGAATCTCTTTCTATAGAAATATAGGATGTTCGAGACTATACAATTCCCTTCCAATTTCTTTTGAATTTGATACTCTCGAATAGTTAAAATTTTTTTCGAATGCTGTTTGTTATTTGTAATTGAACTTTTTTGAAGTACTTACGTCAGAATGCGTCCAACATCTTTGCTCTTGTAGATATCACATTTATGCAATGGGCGTAATGCGTCATTAGAGTCATATTGACCTGCTGCTCTGCAAAGTGCTCTATAGATTTGGAACTGTAGGAGTGTACTGACGAAATATCTGAAAATAAATAATAATATGTAGTTATAGTAGTATGTATTAAAACGTATAGTACAGTATGGACAATCGTCAATTATATTTATATTGCAATGAGTATTGACATTGTCATTTGACAATTACCAATGTGGCCATTGTTGGCAGTATGGGTCGAGTCGATCTGTACTTGTTCTGTGGTCACTCTTCTCCGTCTGCATTTTGTTACTGTTTTGTTAGTTTGTTTATATAGAAAGAAATGTCATAATAAATAGTAGCATCAATAAAAATTAGATCACAGTTCACCACGAATTTTAATCATTAACGTTCCCGAAAGGTTGATCCTTCAAGCAAGCATTTCACGTTTATACACAGTATGATACCGGGATATCAACAATTATCTTGGTCAAGGGTGGTTGTGGAATCTAAAACGTGTGTCTTACTTTACGTTTGGAATAATTATGTCACTGTCACACTGACATCAATAACCTACAAATTTCATACCTATTTATTTCAGTTGTAAAACAATAAAGAACTACAAATTAAAAATTATCTTGGTCAAGGGTGGTTGTGGAATGTAAAACGTGTGTCTTACTTTAAATTTTTGAATATGTTTTGTTGTGTCAGAATCTGTTAAGTCATTGTGCTGAAATTTTCTAATCCAGTTTTTGAATCATGCCTCTTACCACACAGCACAAAATTTTCATGCTTGAAGCCTATTTTCGAACGGGTCCGCTAGTTAATGGAAATTGGCAATACATTCAACGTTTGTGTTTGGACAATTTCCGAGAGCACTTCCCAAACGTGGCAATATTACCGGACAATTTTTATGCGTGCCTTACAAATTGTGTTGAAGTGTTTCGCGAAACTGGTTGTGTGACTCATAAAAAAGGTGCTGGTAGACCAAGAGTTCGTACAGAAGAAGTTGTCAATGACGTTCGTCAACGTATGGAAGAGGAGCCTGCAAAACCTTTGGAACGTCTTTCTCAGACGTTACTTTCTTATGGAACATGTCAGAATATTTTAAAGAAAGACTTGAACATGCAACCATATAAGATGCAAGCACATCAAGCTCTTCTGCCCGCAGACCACCCCAGACGTCTTGCTTACTGCCGTTGGTTTGTCAATAATTTAATGAATGACGATCTTCTGGACTTAACTTTTTTCCTGACGAAGCGTGGTTCCACCTTTCGGGATACATCAATTCTCTAAATATGCGAATGTGGAGCAATGATAACTCTCGTGTTTTTACTGAATCGCCATACATACTCAAAAATTGGGTGTTTGGATGACAGTTTTTCGCAGAAGAATAATTGGGCCAATTTTTTTCGATTTCACCGTCAACGCAGAAAGGTACAGACACAACTTTTTGGCTGAATTTGTGCAACAGTTAAACGATGATGAACTTTGGTACGGTTATTTCCAGCATGACGGTGCAACAGCACATACTACACGAGAAAATATTGCTTTTCTCCGCGAGTTTTTTGATGACCGGCTGATAAGTTTGCATACAGAAGTTGAATTTTCTTCCGAGATCACCTTGTTTGACAATTATGGACTATTTCATATTTCCTTACTTAAGAAACAAGATTTTCGCAACTCCGGTAAATAATTTAACTTCAACAAAGAATAGTTCAGCAATGTGCAACCATAACGCCAGAAATGCTGCAAAACGGTTTTCACAGCATGAGGATGCGCGTCAACTTGTGCATCGAACAAAACGGGGAATATTTCCAACAATTACTGTAATTTAGTTTCTCTAGTTACTAAAACCGTTATTTCATAGTTTGTAGTTCATTATTGTTTTACAACTGAAATAAAATTTGTAGGTTATTGATGATGTCAGTGTGACAGTGACATAATTATTTCAAACGTGAAGTAAGACACACGTTTTAGATTCAACAACCACCCTTGACCAAGATAATTTTTGATACCCCGATATTAATGTTCAGAAATTACAATTTTAGGGGCTTTTCATTATGATATATTTTCGGGTTGGTTTGATATGACGAAAACCTTGGGCGTGTAAATGTACAATCCTGTTTTATGATGGTTCATCTTGGCTTTCTCATGAAAGAAATGAATCAACATTCCAGAATCTTATACACAATCGTATATGTAATTTTCAGAATACTACATACAGGACAATACTTATTGGAGTATGATTCGAAATGACTACATGGTAATTAAATTTTCAGTCGATCTCAACTGAATACTCATCACCGGATCCAAATTATAGAATCGAATGCGAACGAGGGGTGGAGGACAAAAATTTAAGTATCACAGCATTCCTTGAACAGAGTTCAGAGGCTGGCGTGCTTAGGAATAACAGGTGCAATGTCGATCACCCTAATGGCTGGGATGGAAAGGCTGTTAGAGCCACTGCACCTCGCCGTTCAGGCAGAAGCCATGAGTGGAGCGTATCGCTGTGATCTTATTGCACAAGGAAAAGCCAACCAAAAAGACCGAAGCATTGTTGGTTTCCTTGAATCACCTGAGCTTTTGTGGATGAGATGCAACAGGTTCAGGGTTCGCGGCACTTCCGTACATCCGTACAGTTCAAGATTCGAACCTTGAACGGTGGAGGGGGACACTGGGGGCAATCCTCATATGATACCAGGAGATTCCGTATGGTTTATCGAAAGCACCAAGACTGAAGAAATGTAGGTGCTGGAATAGTCGAGACTGAGGACTAAGGGGAAAGAATTTCTTTGAACCTAGGGACACTCGCGATAGAATGTTTCAAGCAAAAATACTAGTGATTACGACTCGTGCTCGAATTATGAGGGAGAGAGTCTATGAGAATCGACAAATCACAATCATAGAGAACAGTGCTTAAGGCACTGAAGTCATACACAGTACATGTGGAGTTACACTAGTATGGGCGTTTGAGGAACGAGACGCGAAGGAAGTGAAACTGCCGTCGCCCTCGCCAAAGCGATAGCGGAACAACCCCTGATTGGACCAGAGCCAACTTGAGGCATTTCTCATGCCACAGCGGAATATGTAATCTAAAAATGGGTTGAGACAGAGCACCGTGCCTATTGAAGGGAACTGACCCGTATATCTCACTCTAAGCGACTAATGGGAGACCTCCAGCAGCAACGAGTTCTATTCTATTGACGTTCAGCAGAGAAGAAATGAGGAATCTTGTTGCATTCCTGACCGAACACACCCAATGCAACAAACATCTCTGCACGATGAGTTTGGTAGATCAGTCCACATGCAGGGTTACGGCATGGAAATAGAAACACACATGCATGTGTTGTGTCAGTGCAAGACATATGCGGTTGGTCGACGGACGTAACTCTGAAGGAAGGGGAACCAATCTAACGAGAGAGAGGTTTTATTCGGTAAGAATACGGCATACCCGGGGCACGAGCATTCGAGAAGTCTTTGCAAGATTGTCCCTCCTCTGCGCAAAAATGAAACAAAAAACCCGTATGTTGTCAAATCGAATAAGTTTTCAATATCGTAACTATAATTTGAAGTTTTTTACTTTTTCAGTTACCGCAGCCAACAACAAGTATATGTATATCACAATCCTACATTTAACCCTCAGATAGCCCGAAAGCAAAAACTTGCTAACAATAGTAGTTGCAATATATTCGTATTTATAATGATACAATAAAGGTTCTGGTATCAATCTTTTCCAACACACATATTGTTCCGAATAAATTTTCAATGCAATGACAGATTTTGAAATTTCACGTATTTCCACTTCATCTGTTTGTAATCATTTGCGATATATTTGAGGTTCCTACTTGTGAAGGAAGAGGGTGATCTGTGAATCACAGTTCATCTATTGATAAGGAAGAATGACTTTGTGTTTTATTTACAATGTATTATTCGATACTTGTATTCTAACCCTCATTACTTTCCTCATCGAAAACTCATTTTTATTGTATTCCCTGAAGGAAAATTTTCGAGGGGTGAGATCTTGGTGACCTGTTTACCTAAATCAGTGTGTTAAATGAACTTGAATGTACTTCCGCTTCATATCGTTATAATCACAAATTACCTCTCATCTCTTTATAAATAACGTAATAAATATTCATAGAAATTCCACATGTAGTAGCATAAGGTAAAACAATAAAACAATACGCGCTTATTTACATAATTATGCGGCATTGTATTGGAGGAAATCTATGGGATTTGATCTTTTGAATACTTCTTTTGATGGGTTTCAGTTATAAAAGTTATAATTTTTCCGACTTTCAATAGTAAATATATGGTTATCTAATCATAGTTACAACTATCAATAGAAAATCTGTATATTTAAAACGTGTATGGTAAAGATTCTATACCTACGATGTCTTCAATGTTTTGCATTTACGTATGTGAATTACATTGTTAGAATTTTCACAAATAAGATCTGAAACCAATCATAATATAATTTGATATGAAAAGTGTGAATTAATCTCTGGATCTCAATATTAATATTCAAGATTCATCTCAATATCCTAACTTCATTAAACGCAGTCGAGCATTAGTGGTGTAGCTGCTGCGGATCTATAGGGGTACATTCCTCAGGGGTGCCCAATATGTGATTCCGCACTTCTAAGATATAAATTTTATAAAAACAAACAAAATATAAAAGGTTAAATGATGCAATAAGCTAGAAAATGTATGTAAAAAGGTGTTGTTCATTTTATCATTAAGCTACAATCAAATTAATTTAATATAATACCAAAAATGTGAAACATTATTACTTACAGTGACATAAAGCTATTGGAGAATGTATGTTAAAATGAATCATGCATGTTAAGTATAATCAAAGGGCACAGCCAATACATTTACTTGAAGGGCGCCCACCGTCGTGGCTACTCCTCTGCATTCGAGTTTTCTATGCCCTCGATTATATTTCGTTGGCATTATCATACCAATAGATAACTGAGTTTTGTTTTACATCTATTGCAGCGCTCCGGTAATTTTCAAAGTTAGAAACAATACCATATCCGTAATTGAAAATAATCAGAAGTCAAATTAGATAAGCGATTTACGGGATCAATGAATTATATCTAATTTATGATCCACTCAACTGAATAATACAATTGAATAATATCGAAATTATGTTCTACAGTTCTCGCTATTAGCTAATAAGTAAAAGAAATAACATATCTACAACTTACTTTTCGAATTTCGTTACTCTCTGAATTTAAGTCTGAACGTTTGATTTCTAGTTCTGAGCACGCATGTTAGAAAGATATTTATTCAAAATGAAACTCATGCATTTCGCAACAATAAAGAAATTGGAACTCAACATATGTCTACATCTTTATAATTATTTACAAAATCAAATAATTATACCATCTAAGATCATTTATCACAAGTCCAATTTACAAATTTCAAACGTCCATATTACAAGAAACATCTTTATATAGTTTTTCGTACCTACTAAATGTCAATATCCAATACGCAATTCTTTGAAATGATACGAATAAGGAATTGTGGAAAAACATGCAACAGATGATAGACGTTTAAAAACTGCATTAAAAAACATACCGTAACCAGAGATTGGAATTATAGATCTTTCACATCTTCACATTTTAGGTGTCATAAAGTTGTTGTTAAAACTGCCTCATTTTTTGCTTAAATCATTTTTTAATGGATAACATCACCATAAATAATTTTAATTGGGAATATTCGGTACTCTATTCTAGTCTCAGTCTCTGCTGGTGATTGAGATTGACACTGTCGTTGACTACAGAGCAATACTATGCCAATGTCGTTTAGATAATGCCAAGAGGTATATGAATTCTCGCTTTTGTTGTTGTAGTGAGAACGAGTGCAAGAGGAAGTCAATTTTCGCATTTGTTTTTTTTTTTTCATTAAAGAAAGCAACAGGGTGTAAATAAGCAGAATTGTGCCGTAACATACGGGAGACCAGCTGCAATAGAACCTCTGGTTTATGATGTCATGATCGAGTTCGCAGCCCTTGTACTACAGAAGGTATTGACGTAAATCATTGTATTGATGTTTCAATTTGTGTTTGTCGTCATAGAGCTAACCCACACATGAACCGCAGCTATTTTATAATAAGGTTACATTGAATTACTTTATTTCAGGTATCATGAAAGTAAGGTGTACTGATAGCAAAATATTGTAATAATTCATAAGAGTTTCAAAACACATAAGTATGTCGCCAATTCGAATGAACTCCAAATGCCATAAATAATTAGCAATATATTAGTTAACTGTTCATACAGGTGTTAGCTGTTTCCAGGGTAGAAATTTGCTACAACGGAAGTGCCTGGAATCGGAAAATTGTTCTAACGAAAGAAAGGCAAGGAAAGTTAGTGACCTACGGATTAATTAATTCATTATCGTATGATAGGTATCGATGACTTTATACTCTATAATGCAATTTAAGCGACTGTCATCCAAAATAACCAAATCCACAGAGAATGATAAGTGAAATATTTTTCTGAATTTTTGAACATTAATGAAGTAGATTATGTATACTGGAATGAATGATTGTGTTGACAAGCAAGGATATAGGGGTGTCAAACAAGGGACTGTACAGGGGGTGACTTAATTTTTAAGTTTATAGAAACTTCAGCTTCTTCAACGTTATATTTCTTAGCTGTTGGTTTGTTAAATGATCAATAATTAATAAGATTTTCCTTCAATCTTCTAAAAATGGTTCTGTTAGGTTGCCTTCTCTCTGGGTATCGATTAAAGTACGAATCACTTACAGCGTTAGTTATTGTTACACAGATTAAAACGTTATGATAATTATTATACTTCTCATAATTTTTGAAAGTAATTTTGCACTGAGAAATAATACTTAATTGAAATTAAGTATTTGGTTAGATTATGAACAGTGATTATCAAATGGCATAAATTCTGTAAAATTATAGAACATTGTTCAATTGGGCATTTTTTATTAGAGTGAAGAGATTTTAATTATTATTCAATAAATACAATGTTCTCTGATATCTAAACCAACTATGACTTCTACATAAAAAATACAACTTTATGTCAAACTTACATGTTGAAATTTTTTGGGAAATATTACTACGCTAATGCATTCCACTTGTAAAAGTGACTCAAGAATGTAGAAATCATTTTATTTTGATTCCATAAATAAATGGGATATACATAAAAAACGAAAGCTTGGAAAACAAAAACTATAGCCAATTTTTGATTTCACCATTGACATTTTCCCTAAAGAAGAGATCCAGGATAAGGGTTCTTTTTTTTGTATTTCCTATACTTATCGAGATGCCTTATTAAAACGTCGAAATTCACTCACCCTGTAAGCATTCGAAATTCGATTCAAATAAACCAAACGATGCCAATGAGATAGATCTTACTCAAAATGCATATACAAAGGATTTGGTTCCGTTATTCACAACAAATGACAGCGATCTTCATACTGAATCACTCTATATAGCAATAATCGAAATAATTGAAGAAGAATTCGTAGGATTATTCTCCTTAAGCAATGGTGCAACATTTATAATTATGTATAGTTGATAATTCTTAAGGACTTTTCTACCGTGAATTCTTTCTCAATGAGCTGTATAGGAATGCCAGTATGTAGTTCAAACTTCTTTCATAATTCGGTCATATTGAATCTTAAAAGAAAGCGAATTAAATGTCGTTTCCGCTTATCAAAGGTATACATTACGTGCTACTCGCGGTCCGTAATAATCATAACGAATAACAAGTTTAAGGCCGGAAAACTTTCGCGTGAGTTCCAAACCAATATTTTCTTATTAAATAATGAACAATCTATATCTTCTGGTACCAACTGACGCTAGGTCAAGCGACGATAATATACGCACATACTTGACGCGTTACGTAAAGGACACCGCCAAATGTTGTCTTGACGAAAAATGACTTTCTCAAGCGTGGAAACGTTTAGCTCGATGAGAGGGAGAAGACTTTTGCACAATGTGGTGCAAATAACTAAGACAAAGGTGGTGGTTGACGTGACGGCTTAGCGAAAGTCTCCTATATGTATAAAAGTCATCGAAGGATCTTAATTTTCAAACAGTTCACTTCTTGAACTAATAGAACATTCATGAGCGCAACTATGACAAGATTGGTGAGTTACAAGTGATTTGTGATTAGTGATATTGTGTTGAAACAGTGGAAGCTACTGCCTTAAGGATTACTTATCTCGTCAGAAATCGGTCTTTCAAATTAATTATCATTTTACTCGTATATCTACTGCCCTCGGAAGGATATTGTATGTCCTAAAAAGAATTCAAAGATTAATTACATAGCATAATTGAGTTTTGTGATTCACAATTGAATAAGGATAATCATTTATCAATCAAATCGTTCATTACAAAAACCTAAACATCCTCTAGTGCTCATAGATTCATTATTTTGGATTTTTTTCCTAGTTTTCCCGGCAGATTTTACGATTCAATTAACTCATTAATTATTAAAAATTCTAGTAAGCATCTGATGGATACTTAATTAATATTGTCATAATATTCACTTGAGTTTGATTCTCATATTGCTGTTAACTCGAAAAATTGGGATATTATTTAGCTAGTGGCATCAAAAGTGCAATCATGATAATATAATAATTCATATATTGAAAAAAAAATTAAATCAATTCCGGAAAATACAGCAGAAGAATTGCCTTAATACGTCTTTCGAAAAATTAAATGAATGATGGCCAAAAGATCGAAGTCTATATCTTGTATAATGTGATACTATATGACAGTTCTAAGGAAGTTAATAACAAAAATCACACTTTGGTTATGACCACTGGTATAGCACAAACATTTCTCATAATTTGAAATATTACTCTCATAAGAAATCAAAATGTTTACGATATTCTTACAATTTTTTGGTTAATATTTTCGCGGAAAAATCAAGAATTTTAAATCTCTCCTATTCTTCAGATGGTAGCTGATATTTTAATTCAAGTAATTTTATCCAACTGCTTGTCTTCTGAATTTTTGTAACATGAGATCTATTAGCGCAAGTTCCTCGTAGTCAGAGTTAAAAGTATCATCTTACTAGTGAATGATTTGTTTTGGTCATCAATCATGCTGTGAATACCAAGTCACCTACTGATTAATATATAGGATGACATATATAATTATTTGGAAGAGTTTATGTTTCCTAAGAAATATTCAAATTTAAATATTTCGTCAAACCATAGCAATGAACTGAAGTTGATAGCGAATAATAATAATAATTAGCATATACTTGCTCCATTAGAAAAAGCAGAAACATTGAGTAAATCATATCAATAGAGAATTGATAATTTATATGATTTAATTCAAATTGAATGTAGTTTGCATATCCTTTCGAAATGTTTATACATCACTCGCTAATAAGTATTTTCATTGATATTAGGAAATTGTGCTGTGCCAATACCTCACAGTAAAGAGCGATAATTTCATAATTCTGCAATTTAATATAATTGACTTGAATAGTTACGGTTATAGTGGTAAACGACCGGAATCAATGTTAAGGTTAATGTGATCAGTTGCTAGTATAATTACGCTCTAATTGAATTAATGGATAAGGATTGCAGATCAAACATCACATGTTTACGTTAGTATGTGGTGCCTGATATGAAGCATACAAAATAAAATATGCATTAGAATAATGAAACACCCAAAAAATTATCACTGAATTCGGTTTTTTTTGACTCAGTCTTTCATACCAACTGAGATTAATAATATTTTCCAGTAAATTGGATTCTTGATAGCGGGTCCAACTTTTTCAATGCCAGAATTTAAATTTTAGTAGCATAAAAATCAAGTATCAATACAATTTTTATTTATATGCACTAATTTATAACTATTTCCGTTGATCTTGAAAGTGAGGTGATAGTATGTATTACCATAATATACGTAATCAACGAATATTTTGAACTATTTAGAAAAAGCGCTGTGATGTATAGGAGTTTTTCTAATTTTAGAATAGGAACAATTCGAAACTAGAGACATAATATATGAAGATATGATGAATATAGTAATTTACAGATTCTCTTTGGGGCATATTATTAATTATACTTTGATTTGCTTTGACTTCATTGTTTGCTATTCCAGCTTAGTTAAGCTCAATAAAAGGTAACGAAAATAGAACTGAAAATTAATTATTTATTTTTCAATCATTACTCTATTCTATTCGAATAATAACTTTGATTCTGTAGCTTGAATTTTATTAAACACGACTCACAGACACAAACAATTCACTCAAATGGGAACTATTCTTAAGACCAACGGGAGAATTTTGATGTATTCCAAGACAAATAGTTTATGTAGTACAGTAAAAGAATCGTCTTTCCAAAGTGGATCCAATGAATACCTAATGTAAGGGTAATTACTCGCGTATGTTGAAAATTAATCAACATTTTCCATATCCTAGCACAAATATAATTGCCGCAAAACCATACAGCCCAAAGTCAATAGACGATTAACAGAAATTCATTTCGAAATGACATCATTATCATCTTGTTTAAGTGCGTTAACACCTACGTCTATTACAATGTATCAACTCATTCACATCCATTCATATTATGAATCTAATTACGTACTCAATATATGCATTGTTTCAAGTAGAAGAATGTTCATCGTATGTAGATTTTCAATCTTACTATCACTTTAAGAACAAATAATTCTCAAATGTTACGTAATATAAGAAAACAATAGTACCTAGTTAAGTATTTATTGAGCTGTATTTCATGAAATCTTGCATTTCTGCACTGCTGGAATATGAGAATGAATAACAAAATTGGAGAAATTGGTAGATGTTAGGAACAATTTATTCTATTGAATTGATTTTTTATTCTCACTCCAAAAGTAAAATACTCCAAAGTCAATCTGCTAATCGTGAACTTACCAGATATTCGTTGCTTTTGACACTTACTAATCCTACAGCAGCTTCTTTATGCATAGGTACTTGAAATTATTATTTGTTATTAGAAAATGTAAACAGCTTATGTCAACTGCAGCGGATGATATTTTCTCTTGGCTACACCCACTCTGAAATGAATATGATTCTCTTCCGTATTAGAAGCCATTATTCAATGACGTATTTCAATATCGAGGCACAAAAATATCTCATAAATATAATGCCTCATGGATCGAACTCTAGATTTTGTCTAACCAAGTTATGATTTCTGACATTGTTTCACACAATTCGTTTACTCATATCTGTAGCATTTGGAATCTGATAATTTATTTTTCTTCCAGTTTCTAGTGTCTATCTTAGTCCTCGTGGCAGTAGCAGTAAATGCTGAGGCAGAGGAGAAGAAAACATCAAAGATCACTGATAAGAAGCAAACAAAACGTGGATTACTGAGTTTGGGCTATGGATATGGTGCGGAATTCGATCATGGATATACCGTTGGTCAAGGAGCATACGGATTAGACGGAGGTTTGGGCAATGGATATGGTGGAGTTCACGGTCTTGGTACCATTGACCTAGGACACACCACTAATGTAGAAAGAACCATCACTCTTCTCAAAGGTCTACCTTACCCCGTTGAGAAACACATCCCCTACCCCGTATTGAAACATGTACCGTATCCAGTTAAAGTAGGTGTACCTCAACCATACCCAGTTGAAAGACCAGTCGCCGTTCCAGTGAAAGTACATGTGAAAGTACCTTATCCAGTTCCACAACCCTACCCAGTTGAGAGAATCGTACATGTTCCAGTTAAAGTTTTGGTTGACAGGCCTTATCCAGTTAAGGTATTAGTACCTCAACCTTACCCCGTCGAAAAACACATCCCATATCCAGTGAAAGTACATGTCCCACAACCCTATCCAGTCGAAAAACCAGTAGCAGTACCAGTTAAAGTACCAGTTCACGTTCCTCAACCCTACCCAGTATATAAAACCATCCCATATCCCGTTAAAGTTGCCGTTGACCGTCCATACCCCGTTCATGTACCTCAGCCTTACCCAGTTCATGTTGAAAAGCAAATCCACGTACCTGTCGATAGACCCATCCCATACCCAGTTAAAGTTGCAGTAGATAGACCTGTACCATATCCAGTTGAGAAACCATACCCAGTTGCTGTCAAAGTACCATACCCTGCACCTTACCCAGTCGAAAAACCTGTTGCATACCCAGTTTACAAAACAGTTGGAATACCGTATAAAGTACCCGTTGACAGACCATATCCCGTACACATTGAAAAACCAGTAGCCTATCCAGTAGAGAGACCCGTACCATATCCAGTTAAAGTTCCAGTTGCAGTTCCAGTGCATGCCGATCATGGCAGCTATGGTCACGGACATGAAAGCTATGGAAATGGACAAGAAAGCTATGGACACGTACAAGAAAGCTATGGACATGGACAAGAAATCCATGGACAAGGACAAGGTGGATACGGATATGACAGTTATGGCCATTGAATAATTTATTCCAGTGATTCACACTATGTGTGTTCTTGTAAATTCTGTACTTAAATAATTTATGTCTTCTGTGTTATGTTCTCAATAAACTACTGTTTTATTTTTGTAAACTTTACGTTTCCTCATTTATTAATGCTAATTTAGTAAGATGCTACTTATAATAAAATGACTTGTGCAATGTATACGCCAGATAGTTACCAGGTGAAGATTTTCATCTATACATCTTGAACCACATTGGAATAGTGAATATGCTAAATCTTTCAAATACAAATATTTGGCTAGAATACCAACATTACCTTGAAGAATTAATTTCATTCAGAATAGACAAACAGTTCCATATCATAGATGACCTATAATCAGGTTTACATTGTTAGAGGATTCAACGATTCAAATATAATCAGTGCATTATACCGAAATACATATTAAAAATGCACTGCCGGAAATAGGAATATCAACGTCGGATGCATAGATGATCACAATTGCAATTCAAACGAACAACAGTTATCAATATTATGCATTTGTAAAAACCAGGTAATCAATTCGGTAATTCCATTACCATGTGCAACATTTCAACATTAGTTCTGATGTATATACGAGGGGTGCACCAAAAATTCCCTGCCAAACTTAGATAGAAACTGCGGAGACGACCCACAATTAAATTTCATTATTCAATATATTCACCCTGACATAAATGTACTTATTACATCGTTTCAGCAATAAAAAATACCCCTGAAGATATATTCTTTGGCTTTGTCTTTACAATATTCCCAAGCTGCAACCTTCACCTTTCCATCATCACTGGAATGGCGTCCTCGGAAGTCTTTTTCAATTTCTCAAGCAGTTAATAGTCACTGAGGGCTATATCTGGACTATATGGAGCGTAATTGATCTGTTCAAAATCACAGTTCCGAATTGCGGTTTGTGCATTGCAATACAATACAGTTGTGCAGGAGTGCTGCATAATGCCCCGTTAATTGTGGTATTGCGTTTATTGAAGTATATGAGAAGGATGGCCTCACAATCTCAAAAGATCGTTAGCATCACCTTTTATGACGACTGACCCCTAAACATTATTGGTGGTGCTTCTTCTTTTCAATTACCCTCGATCGACTCTCTTTTGAACCGAGGATCATAGTAGAGAATACTGGTTTATTAACATGTGACAACTGTCTTCAACAGGGTTTCTTCCACATAGTTCCAAAAAGGACCGAGCACGTCAACACGACGCTGGCGCTGAACTGTTGAGAGTTGCTTGGGAATCCTACTTGCTGTAACTTATTTCCGCCGAAATGTTCGTGGATGATTCGGTGAATGTTTATATCTGATAGCCCCAACATTTGTTCTACTACTATTTTTTCGATTTACTTGTTATGGACAGAATGTCTATTTTTTATACTTTGACTTCACGAGAGGAAAATCTATAATGTTTGCCAGCGGTCGAATGTTAGGAGAGAAGATAGGCACTCGAATTTTTCATGGAAGTTTGAAGGTTATAGGGAAAACTTCACTAGATGAAAAGTTCCACAACTCCGCCGTTTGTTAGAAAAATTGAGTCTGGTAATAAGATGTTGGTGCGAAGCTAAACAATGAAGGGTTGAAGCTTGAGCACGTCTAGTCCGCCTATCTAAAAAATTCCGTGGAGGAATAATATACGAGATATCAGCGAGCATGGACATATTACCCATCTTCTAACGATTTTCTAGAGAGGTCAATGAATTCTTCAATCAGAGTAATGGCCCTCTTCTGAATATAATCTAAGAGTTTCAGCGTAAGTTTTGGAGCTGAACTCCAACATGTGAACGGTACTTCAGGACAGGTCGAATCTGTGCTTCGTAGATTATGAGGAGCTACTGGGACGTAAAGGAGGTCCTAGAACGGATTGAAAAAAAGAGTTTTAATGAAGTGGCTTGGTGCCAGAATGCTCTGGAAATATCCAATGATACAGCTAGGGATTCTCCATATTTTTCGATAGATTCTGCCACACATGTGTTACGTAGGCAAGCATGTCATCTGCTGATATCTGCTGACAAAAGCTATATTGCTCTCTAGGTCATGGGTTGGATGAGCTCGATGCTTGAGACAATAAGGTAATGATTCTGTAATTATAAGGAAGGGTCTCCTTTCCGGTTTTTTGAAATTCGTCGGACTCTATTGCCTTCCAGCTGGAAGGAAACACACCAAGTTTGTATGAAAAAATTAACAAACTTAAAAAAACTGGAGTTAATTCTGGAGAACATTTCTTGAGAACAACAGACGGAATTCCGTCCGGCCCCATAGTTTTTTTATATCGAGATCAAGCAAAATGCGTTCAATTGTACGCTCATGGAAGACAGTTTCAGACATATTTGGTTATCAATAGCAGCAATATTAGGAGGGTCTCTTTCCTTCCTGGTCAAAAGTGGAATTGCTGCAAACATTTCATAGCAAAAAAGTTGGCTTTTCCTTGTATCTCGTTGCAGTCATAGACACATCGCAATGATTCCAGAGGAGTAATAGTCTAATCAAATCGTTCAATTCAGTGAAGGGGAATCGTTGAATCTAATGTGTTCAAAATAAACTTTAGAATAATTCAGTTAGGGATGTTTTATTTAACACCAAACAATGATAATTTGTAAATGAATCATTGCATAACAATATATTAACAATAATTATTGTTTCATAACGTATCCTGAGAATGAGTTATAAACTGAGGCTCTGGGAACGACATTAGTTGATCTGAGCACTATATAACATCCATTTATGTTTCCTTATTCATCTTCGAATTTGTGTTATATTCACACTTCAATGTTCAAGTCGTAACTACCTTACATATTTCGAATGCCTACATTCTATCATCATCCACAGACATTTGACTAGACATACTATGAACAATAAGGTATTTGGTGTTAATGATCTATTATATCAGTAGAATTATATCTTATTTATTCAACGTTTTATTGAGAAAAAATATGTTGGAATATATCCTATATATTTAAATCATGAAATGAATGATGAATGAGAAAACACTACTGAGTTATCTCAGTCATTACCGGTACCTAATCGTGCTAGTTATAACACTGGATCAAGTGTACAATAACGTTGTTTCCCAAAATTTGGAAAGGATACAAAATAAAAGTGTGTGTAGTGTGTATTGTTTGGGAAGAAGAATGGTGAAAGACAAAGTAATGGCCGCATGAAACGAAATCTCAAAGAACGACTGTTGAAAATAATTAACATCGATAATAACATACTTGACCAACACAAATGATACGAAAAGTATACTGAAGGAGAATGAGCAGCCCCGCTTATTGGTAATATCATGCTGTAGTAAATAGAGTTGCTGTATCACTTCTGATGTATAATGAAAGGTGAATTCTCAGAACCGAGCAATGCGATGAATTATTTTTTCGAAGATTTATAACAGCTTCAGAAGAGAATAATTATGTGTAATTTTTCATAATGCTAAATAGGGTATACCAACGATCAATATTCTATTTTCTCTTTTCAGTAGTTTCCCAATAACTACCTACTACCTTATTTACGGATTCCACATCTTATTTATTTGAGAAGGTTTCATAACTATTTTAAATTGAGTAGTTATAACATAATACCCATATTTATGTTGGAAGAAATTCTTACTAATTCTAGGCAATTTCTTTTATGTAATATCATTACCATGCAAGCATTGTGAATTTTACCAGATGTTATGTAGAAAGATGTGTTGCTAGTGCTGCGACATCTGTTCATGAAATTATATGTCACCAAATTGAGAATCATCAAGCGGGTGTTCAAGCAAGACATGAAAGACATAAAAATATTAGAAATAATGTCCTGATTATTAAAGCTAATAGTGGTCTCATTCTAACAAACCCCTCTTTAAATTGTATAGGTTTCAACAATTTTTAATAATTTTATAATTCTACTCATAAACGCTTCTTTCAATTGCATAGCATAACAAAACTTTACTGCATTTATAAATTCAGATTGTTCTATAGGTGTGTGGTTTTTAATCTCTGCCCAACGACGGGTATATTTGTAAATGAAGAAACAACGTTCAAGGAAATTAGTAGATGATCTACGGGTACGTAGCTATTTTTTATAAACTCATTTAAATGCCTCGAGTCTTTCACTTAAAATTATTTTTTTCCTATTATTATTGCTTGCTTATATTTATTATAATTGCCAAGCAGTGGATTCTTGATACATAGTCATATACTTGAAACATTAAAGTGTTACATTCTCGATTACTAGTGTTTCTGTTCGTTTCGGCGACGTGGGCAATTGAAATTGGTGCTATAAGGACGCTTTGTGCTTTAAGGAATCTCGTTTTAGACATTCATACGTCTTCTGATGATGGTCGTGAGACAGAACGTATGTAAAGACGAAAGTAATAAGCATATGTGTAAGTATGACCTATTTCCCGAGAATTTATATACAATTTATACCTGGGCCAAAAATAATTATTGATAATTTTTTATAATTCAGTTAATTCCTTTGAGTCAATCGATAAAAACTTATAGTCATATAATAAACAAGTTTACGACGCTATATATTGCTAAAAACTGATTCATCAAGATCAGATTGACATCCGCAGAGAATTTTCTGTTAGCTCTAGTTATCAAATTTCGCAAACAATTCGTTAATTGTCTAAAAACTGCTTAAGAACTGAAACAAACAATATATTTGGACGTTTTGTTCAAAATAAACACTTTTTCGCTTACTGCTTTTCCGAAAACGCATATTTTATGAGATGTGTAACTTTTGTTTTCGTTATTGAATGATTTCGAGGAAATGAATGAATTAATAGTTTGCCTATTGTTTATAACAAATTATTCAATAGAGCCCAGTAGCACACTCTGATTTCCTTTCAGCTTATGTGATTTGACCCCAAAGAATTGATTTCACAGCTTATTTTCCAGTAGATTTCACACACGCCAAAACTCTAAAATTATGTGAAGGTGTTCTGATTATCAGAATTAGAATTATAATAGTTATTGTGAAAATTGATTCTAATATTCTGCTTTAGATTTTGTCTCTGTACATTCTGTAAACATAACTTGGTGATGGTGTCTACTTGTAACTCTTACATTCTGGAGATTACCTCGTCGTTCTTTTCTAGGTTTGTTGTCATCTGAATATCGTAACATCCTATTGAATAGATTGTATTGCCTTGATGATTTAGGGTAAATCGGATATTGTATGATCTTTAAATGAATTTTAGGTCTTTCAATTAATTTGGAATAAACGAGTAGTTATATTCCCATATCCGCAAATGCAATCCTCAATTTGACATGAGTATTTCGAAAAATCTTGTCTTCCGGATGGATTCCGCGTCACAATAGCTCGACTTGATGCCGACGTTTCACCAACCATTACAGGTGGCATCTTCAGGGCAGGCTTGAGGCTTGAACTGAAACTGGTTCTACTGGTTTCTGTAGCCGTATTTATTGTAGGAAAAATCCTTCACGCTACATAGTTCACTGCCTTTGTTTCGGTGGTTAACTTCGTTCCGGCACCTGACCCTGCCGTTGTGCGTTCATGTGCGAAGTGGAATTTCCGAGGATGGGTTTCCAAATGTTGGGAAGGTAATATCCTGAGTCACGGTTCACATTGTTCGGATGTTTTTGGATTTCTATAGCTTCAAGGATTTTTCGCTGATAGAAGTTTGGGGCTCGGACTAGGATTTTAGTATCTTCAAAAAGGATTTGATGATTTGTGTTAAACTTATGTTCCGCAAGTGCAGATCTACTGGTGTCACGAAGTCTTGTACAGCGCTCATGTTCTTTCACACGAGTAGCTACTGTACGACCTGTTTCACCAATGTAGACTTTACCGCAAGAACAGGGAATACTATAAACACCTTCTGAGTGGAGAGGAGGAAGGGGATCTTTAATAGGTTTGTAAAACTGAGATAATTTTGGAAGTGTGGAAAAACGGGTAGAAACATAATGTTATAACGGGTAGAAACATAATGTTTCTACCCGTTTTTCCACACTTCCAAAATTATCTCAGTTTTACAAACCTATTAAAGATCCCCTTCCTCCTCTCCACTCAGAAGGTGTTTATAGTATTCCCTGTTCTTGCGGTAAAGTCTACATTGGTGAAACAGGTCGTACAGCGCTGTACAAGACTTCGTGACACCAGTAGATCTGCACTTGCGGAACATAAGTTTAACACCAATCATCGAATCCTTTTTAAAGATACTAAAATCCTAGTCCGAGCCCCAAACTTCTATCAGCGAAAAATCCTTGAAGCTATAGAAATCCAAAAACATCCGAACAATGTGAACCGTGACTCAGGATATTACCTTCCCAACATTTGGAAACCCATCCTCGAAAATTCCACTTCGCACATGATCGCACAACGGCAGGGTCAGGTGCCGGAACGAAGTTAACCACCGAAACAAAGGCAGTGAACTATGTAGCGTGAAGGATTTTTCCTACAATAAATACTGCTACAGAAACCAGTAGAACCAGTTTCAGTTCAAGCCTCAAGCCTGCCCTGAAGATGCCACCTGTAATGGTTGGCGAAACGTCGGCATCAAGTCGAGCTATTGTGACGCGGAACCCATCCGGAAGACAAGATTTTTCAAGATTAGCTGTCCGCGGAAGTCTACTATCCAAGATGAGTATTTCGACTAATAAGTATTACATTTTTTCAAAATTCAGATATTCATCCTGGATGCGAACCTGTATTTAAGCATTATGAGACTCCTTGTTTCTTATACAATAGACATTACAAATTACTTCAGAGTGTTACGTGTTGCCAGTGTTACTTATTGCTTATATCAGACAAGATATCTTGAGTGAAAGTAGTTTGTAATTATTCCTAATGTTGTCATTAATACATAGAACAGGACCGAATTCATCCATAATTTGCCTATTCGTATTCATGAAAACTACTAGAATTACTACAAAGATTTGGGAGTTGGAAGAGAATGCTCTACAGTGAAAATGATTCATTATCATAAGATAGTTTTCTTTACTTTCATTTTAATGTATAATGTATTCAGAGAAGATTTTCAAGATGTTGGTATCCACTTAATCATTTTTTCCATGCAAAAAATGTATTTTCTGGAATGTGTTTCTTCATTGTCCACTAGACTAGACGTGAGTGAAATCCAGAAAAAAGAAAAAAGCTGTAAGTGAATACATGTTTGAATTGGACAAAATTTAATAATATTACCGGTAACGACGGTAAGACTATTATATAAGACTTCCTGTTTGAAGAAAAGATCACGCAACGGGTACATGGCTTCAAGTTAAATATGAAAATGTTATATAGAAGACACATAAGGTCATAAGCAAAGGAGGGTATAATTTAGAATATACCCACAACCACGGCAACTGGGTTGAAAAATGATGGAATATGCATCCATAGAACGATTACGTTTGAAAAACCTGCTGATCTTTGATGTTTTTTCTTCGGTACACCGAAGAGATTCATGAACTGAAGAAAAACTACCTCATTTTCCTACAATTGCGGTTTTTGATAATAGTTTCAGAATAATTAAATCAGTTTCAACCTAAACTGAAATTCCAAATAAGGAAAGATCAACTTTTGAACGGAGAGAGATATCGGCCTTCAGTCTTCGCCATTCACTTTAGAGTGTTAAGATTAGTACGTGACTATATTCAAATTCCAAATACTGAAATCTGACACTGACTGTTAAACACAGAAGGAAGACGATTCCCACAATCCCTGATATGTAAATCGGCTACAGCACCACTTTCTTATGCGACGATGATTTGAGGTCCATTACGAAAATAGCTCGGTTTTTATTCCCATGCCAGAAGCTACTTTACACCCCAACAGCACATATTCGATCTGTAATTGAATACTTTCACATGTTTGGTACTTAGATCCCAAACATACGCTCAAGCTCTTAGATTTTGTCCAGAAGAGATCTATCCGGTTGGTGATGTCACAATTACGAAATCATTGACCTCTCTAGATCATCGTAGAAAGATGGGCGATCTCTCCCTTTCTTTAAAGTGATATGTCCATGGTAGGTGCTCATTAGAAATTCCGTCTGTTCTGAAGACAGGTAGACAGACTGAACGAGCTCAGGCTGTTCTAGCCTTCATTTTCAAGCTCGAGACCTGCCGAATTTTTTTCAAGCAGACTTCATTTTTCTATCGAACAGCAAACTTCTTGAAATTTTTGCCTAGTGAGGTCTTCCCTGATGTATATAACATCTCGCAAATTTCCATCGCTGGTTCACACGATGCTCTATGTCCTATCGTGTATTCAAAATATGTGAAAACGACCGATAAAGGCCCTAGACATACTTTTCTCTATGGATTAGGAGTTTACTTTATGTACATTCATTCTCTTTGAATATGTTGATTACAAAATGAACACACATTTGAATTTACACGAAGTGGAAAGTTTGTTAGTGACATTTTCACAGTGGGTTATAAGTAAAATTTAAAATATGAATGCAAGAAGATTCTTCGAAATAAGGATCACAGATACATAATTGAGTGGATTTTACGGATTGTGAAAAAGCAACACAATAAAATGAAGATTCTTCCAAATAAGGATCATTTTTCGAAAGAAAATCTATTGTAATCCTTAAATTGGACATTCGAAAAACCCTAATTTCGAATAAATAACCTAATTTCGAATGAATATCCTTTCGAACAATTTTCAGTTCGAAGATTTGAATTCGAACAATTTTCTTTCGAAAAATTGCTTTCAAATAATTCTCCTTTCACCATAATTGTGATGGATATAGTAGGGATTAGGGAGGGGAAAGTTATTTACAAAATTAATCACAATGGGCGAATAATAAATATCAAGCTGGTCATTTAATATCAAATGACTATTGTCTTTGATATGGATTCAAAAAATATTTAGTTCTTGAATTAGGCTTGAAATCTATAACAAGATTCAACTATTTTGGGCCTACTTTTTTAAGACGGTAACTTCTAATTTTCTTGAAAACAGATGGTGTAACTTAAACACAAGTACTATTCCTATGTCTTGTAATAGCTCAAGTAGAGTACGAATTCCATGAAACGATTTAATATTCCTGAGTTGGCTTATTTTCAGCTAATCATTTGATATATTCGTGTACGAGTTTTCATAATTTGAATTCATAAAATACCTTCGTATAATAAATAATAAAAATATCTAATTAAGGTTTGTCAATTCGAAATGACAAATGCAAATGCAGGCACTTCCGGAATATAATATTAATAATATAATGCTGTTTTATGGAATGATAATTCATCTGGATATTAGTTACTAGATTTGAAACTTCGTATAATTTTATATTTATATTTTGATGATTTTCCAATATTACAGTTTTCTGTTTGCTTGAATTTGTTGATATATTTTATTACAGAACCTTTTATTACAGTAATCTACCGCTTCGCAGATGTCTGTCTTAGTTTATTTTAAGAAAGTGTTAAGAGTATCCTTTAGAGTTCGCGGTCATGCAGTATTTGTTAAGTATCATGATTTATTCCTCTGGTTGAATTTTATATTTTCGTTATTAACTTATTAAATCCACCTATGATAAATAATTACCTGATTTAATATGATTTATGAACCATTAGTTGACAAGGGATAAGGACCGATTCAGAAAATTGCTTTGAAATTATATATTCGATACTTGTTCTTAGTGGGTTCGATCATTAGCCACGTATGGTTTACGGTTGACGTAAAGTAAACTTTGTGAACTAACAGATTTATGTAAATTTTACATACATTTTAAATCATTTGATGACTCACATTAAATCTTACACAAATTGTTTATAAATCTGGTTATCTGGGGTTTTGCAGTACTGTAAATTAAACCGTCTTACGCATAATACAAGATACATAATTACATGTTTACAATTTCTATTTTCAGTGTTATTCAGAGTTCTGTCAGATTGGTTGAGTATTTTACTTCTTTTATTTCTTCCTAAAGATATAAGAAATCGGGGCCCTATGCGCAACACCCCCCCCCCCCACTTGGAATCGCACCAGCAAGGGATGAGAATTTTTAGTCATCAATGATAGGTACTATTTTTTCTGCCACAATCTTGAAAAAGTATCTTGCTTCAAGTCCCGATGATGTTTCTAAAAGTAGTGCTTCTGAAATATGCGAATGGAAGGAGTATCACATAAATTAATTGTTGGCATTAAAGTCTTGTTAGATCTCCCCTTTCATTGCACGTTTCTTAAAATTACCATGTGCAGATGAATATACTGGACATTGTGTTTAAACACACATCTGCAAATAATGACTAATGGTAGAATGCCTGTCCATGTCAACTTGGTTAAAAATTTTTACCTCAGCAGCTGCATATATTGTAGTCAATGATTTCTTACCAAGATAAGTCTGAGAGAAATACTACCGATTGACTAATTTGGCAGGTATGTTCCTTAGCTAAGGGAGGGTGTTTCGAAATTGAATCCAAGTGGAAAGAATGAGTTGTAATCCAACAATGTTGATAGTTCTAGGTATTGTAATTGGCCTAAAAAGAAAATCTCCATTTTGACGGAAATATTCATTTTGAGCCTTTCTGAATAAATATAGTCTACCTTTGGGGTGATTTGATTATTTTTGAAACTGTTTGTATATCTTCTTTGACTTATCCCAATTTTCCTCTTCCCGAAGAAATAAAGTGGAACATTCCAATTTACAGGCATACGGCAAAAAATTTGAGAAATTATACTGATCGCGTTGTAATAATATTATGTTCGAATTTATCGATATGAAATTGTCAAATTTTTCTATAGACGCTGGAAGAAGGATCAGTGGAACATCCACTTGTCTAGAAAATATCGTTAACAATGTACATTTTAAGTCCAAATATCTATAAATTTTCTAATGAATATTAGCTCATCCATTCGTTCTCGTAGTTATATATTATATAATTTATAGAAATGTATACAATTATATATAAATTCTCGAGAAATAGGTCACACTAACACATATGTTTATTATTTTCGTTTCTACGTACGTTTCGGTCTCACGACCATCATAAGAAGAATTATTATGTCTAAAACGGGATTGCTTAAAACTAATTGTATTAGCACAAAGCGTCCTTATCGCTCCAATTTCAATTGAAAATGCCCACGTCGCCGAAATTAAACAGAAACACGAATAATCGAAATTGTAACACATCAATGTTATAAGTATGATATATCAAGAATCCACTGTTTATTAGTAATCTCATGAAAGAAGTCAGATTTATACTAACTTAATTAATTAAAACTCTTGGAAATCCCTACATGCGTCTTTATAATGTTAAAAGTATATTTTAGGTAGAATGTCAAAAGTATATTTCTAATAAGCCCTGACAAACCTTTTTCCATTACCTCATGAATCTGAACATCTGGTTCGAAAGTAGATACTTGAACGCGATGTTCTTGTTTGTATGCGTTCGTAGACCTTATTTTATGAGAATACTACTAACCAGTGGATTCTAGATATATTATAATTATTTTTGTCCACGACTATTGTATAAAATATGCATAATGCATGTGTTTCCTCAAGCATAATGATATCCATTAATCACTAGTGAATAATGAAATCATCATTCACTATCATCAAACATGATAGAAACGTATAGACGAATACGATAAAAATAGAGCGTGCTATGAAACGTCAAGTCAGATCGAATTCAATTTGAAACGTCAACAATTTTTTGGTTCGACTTGTTTCGACAGCAAAGTTTATTAGTATCAAAGTATTATATATGGGTCATGGACGAAGTATAGTATTGTACTTGCATATTATGGCTATTATTCACTTGGATGATTCACGACACTCGCCTGCGGCTCGTGCCGTAAACTTCATCCACGTGAATAATAGTCACCATAATATGCTCGTTGAATAATATACTATTAATTGAAATTGGTGCGATAAGGACACTTTGTGCTAATACAATTTGTTTTAAGTAATCTCTTTTTAGACATAATAAGTCTTCTGATGATGGTAGTGAGACCGAAACGTACGTAAAGGAAAATAATAAACATATGTGTTAGTGTGAGCAATTTCCCGATAATTTATATATAATTCAAGAATCTGGGTCAAGAATCTTTATTAAAATGTTTACAATAATACTAATGAAATGAAAAAATATTCATATGTGCTATATTGGGACAGATTAGTGAACCAAGTGATGCAATTTTCTTATATTCTGAAAAATTTCATCAAAAATTATTTTTCAACACTGAATATCCTCAATTCGATAAATATTAAGAGTTTGGGATAGTTCCGTATCGAATAAAGAACAGCTGGTAATTTCAAATTGGTAAGAATATGCTATGCATTTTGTACAGTCTATTTTGCTCATGTAACGTTCATGGCATTTAGTGCCAGCGTCTTGTTGAATGTGCTCGGTCTTGGAGCTCTGTGTTCTCTACAATGACCATTTGAATAGAAGGAGGTCGATGGAATGGAGGCAAAAACGAGAAGTTCACCAAAAATGTTTAGCGTCTGCCAGTCGACAAAAAAGATGATAGCTACGATCTTTTGGGATTGTGAGGGCATACTCCCCATAGACAATGCAACCGTGCATACGGTTGGTATTATTATTATTAATAAACTAGGGGAAGTACCGGTAAGGTTCTGTATCACCTAGTGGGGTGGTTCCCACTCAAAAGTATTCACCAATTTCCAGAGGTGAACCAGAACAGTTCACACTCAAGAATGTCTACCAAGCTCACGAGGTGGGCGAGCAGACACCTATCCAACATCATAAATGCATAAATGTGCGTTTTGGTTTCGTTGTTTCGTTCACACAGGGGTAAATCGCCCATTTTCAAGATGTGGTAATTAAACGATCCATATCCTGTAAGTATCTGTGCTAGCAGTTTGTCATCGGGTGTTAACCATATTCCTCCAGTCAGTGCTATATACTGCCAACAACCGTTGGTTCGGGGGCATATCAGGGGCTCTTTGGCCCCAAGCTTTGCAAGCTCATCGGTTATTTCGTTTCTCCTTATCTCAAAGTGGCTGGAGACCCATAATAGGGTGAATTTGTTTTCGTCCTCGCTAAACGTTTTTATCGTGTTAATGCACTCTCACGCGGGCTTTGATGTTATTTACAAGCTACCCAGCGCAGCAAGCGCACATGTCTGAGCATGAGGTGATGTGGGTTTGCCTTCTTTCTTCAAGCGCTGTTTGAGCACAGAATGTTATAAGCAGTATTTCCGTTTGAAGGATAGTGGCGTGTTTGTCCAGAGGTACATTCTAGTTCCTTTACGTGGACGTTTGCATTATTTCACTGCTGCCACCTGTTCATGATTACTGGCTCCATCAGTGAACCAGATTTCATCATTGGTTGGTAAGCCTGGTCGATTGTTGGCTTGTTGTTGGACCAATCTTCTTTTGAGGGTATCCTTATACGATACTTCTCATCAAAGTATCGTATTGACATCTCATGCGTTCTATTCTAGTAAATGGGATGTGTCATGATTGGGGGATCAAAAGCCCTTCTACACAACTGGAAGGCTGCTGCGAACTAGCATTGTTGTTCTGATTGCTGTTTCCATATGAATTTCTTGTCTAAGATGACCCCTTTATGTGACGGGCTTGGTCACTGAGGTTAAATCACCTGACCTGCTTCGAGTCAGACCTCGGCATTCAGGGATGATTGTATTAGGTTCATTAGAGGGTACAAAAAGTTTCTGGAAATACGCAATCGGGACTGTGGTTTTGAACAAATCGATCACCCTCCGTATTGTTCAAATATTCCTCTCCAGTGACAATTACCTCTTCGGGAATTTCAAAATGGACCTTCGGGAATGTCATGGGACTATATTGAGGAATTAAATATTTTTTCTCTAATACTTTGACTACACGAGAGGGAAACCTATAATGTTCGAAGAACATCGTGAGAGCCAGCGGTAGAATGCTGTGAGGCGAGATAGGCATTCGAATTTTTATTGAAGGTTTGGAGGTTATAGGCATTAGGGAATGACCTCAATAGGTACCGGCTATCTGGAATCTCTCGTGATGAAACAACACACGAGATTCCTGAATATCACCGACCATGGAAATATCTATAGGAAAGGGAGAGATCTCCCACCTTTCTACAATGTTCTAGAGAGATTTATGAACTCATAAGTGTGACATCATCAATCAGTCGAATAGCTCTCTTCTGGATAGAATCCAAGAACTTCAGCGTATGTTTGGGTTCCGAACTCCAAACATGTGAACAGTACTCCAGGACAGGTCGAATCTGTGCTTTAAAGATTATGAGGAGCTGCTGGGATGTAAAGTGGCTCTTGTCAAGGAATAGGAAATCAAGTTTTAGTAAAGCGGTTTCCGCAATGGACCTCACATGATCGTCCTATGAGAGGGTGTTGTTGGTAGTGATCCCGAGCATGGATATGGAAGACTTCATAGGAATAGTTGTACCTGACATCATCATATTAGGGATTGTGTGTTCCGCCTTCTTGGAGACTCCATTAATTGCGTCAACCTGTCTCTGTCTCGCTCCTCTGACTTCATTGGATGTGAGTCTACGCCGATTTTTCCATAGTCAGGCAGGTAATTTTGGGCACTGCTCTCGTACATGTCTTTAAATATCATGTTATTGTAATTGGCGGTCATCGTTGGTAATTGGTGCTACTCGAACTCAGAATCCTTTTAAACGATCGATATTAGGTAATTGTACGGAATTCTATTTGATTTAGAGAGAGAAATCGGAAGCATAGCATTCCTTTTTAGGCAAGGAAGCTTATAATGAAGTTAATATAACCGGAAATGCTAGCGCTGCCAAATTATTTCTTCGGGAAGGATCATGTAGAAATTATTATAGAATAAAATATTGGAGATACATTATTATAAGCTGTGAAAGACTACAAGTTACTTCTTATGTTATACCAATTTTTGAAATAGTTGTGAAAATTGACAATGATGTCATGCAAGCATATTTTTACAATGAAGCATTGAACATTGGATTAGCAGTAGTTTTCAAATTGAAACATGTAACCAATTTAACTTAGGAATTTTATAACTGAATAACCAATTTATTTGCAATTATAGGAGAAGTAACGCTAGTATTCCGGTCTACTTTGTTAATAACAGCTAATGCGAATAGATGTTATACTTATATTATTCTCGTGCGGGGAAGCAGTAAAAATGTGTGATGTATTGAGTAATAAATTTCATTCTTCAGTTCAGTTAATCCGCAGTGTGTCATGCTAGAATCATCGAGTGAAAACAATGCAAGTGTTTGTAAGTAGCATTTGATTATGTAATTCTACGGCTACTTTATGAAAATAATTGATAATAAATATTCAACGATTGATTGTGAACAATGTGGGATGTTTTAATCGAAAGTAAACATCCATATTTGGCTGTAATAAATTAACGTGCGCTGTTAACTGCTGAAGGAAATTATAGAATCCGCAGTTAAAATTGTTTATTCAAAACTCAATTTTCTGACTCAACGGTACTGTTAGTGATATGGTGTGGGATTAATTATATCTCCCCTATATAAAATAATTGGGTTCTACATGCCGTCAATTTTCATCTCCTACTCCCTTGTTAATATAATATATACTTATTTCACACCGGATAATAAAATAAAATGTGCGCGATCTCGTTATTCTCAAACGATTTGTTTCGAAGTAACTAGTTCATATTTGTATTACTCAAAAGGAAAGCAGTTTCCTTGTAGTTTTCACTGAATTTCATGGAGATTGTGAAGGAAAAGAGAAAATGAAGGCTATTTACTAATTTCGATGATCCAGTAACATTGGTAAAATCATTGAGTTATGGAGATTGTTCACAACAATTATTGTTTTTTCTTTTATTCAACTCAACAACTCCATTAATAACGATCCAATTTTGATACTCCAAATAGCGAGAGACGTCCGAAAGTTGTAAAGTGACTTTTTGAATGGAAATTCAATATGCCCATCTGAATAAAAGTTCACTATAATGTACAATGTAGTATATAAATTAACGTTTTTCATTACATTTGACCCGCAGCAGTTTCCGAAAGCGAAAAATTGTGCTAACAAAAGTGAGGGGAGTTAGTGATCAATTGATTGTACTTATTAGTATTAAATAGTTTTCGATGTGTAGAGTATTCGATATAATATGGTTTATCTTCTGACGTGTCATGATGATATCGTTATGAACCTCATTTTCAGTGTCAAAGTAACATGCTTTTTCGGACTGAGTAATCTAATCATTTAATTAAAGTACTTAAGCAAAATATAAAATTTTTATTTGGAACAAATAACAAAATTTAACTATTATAATTTATAACACAATATTTAAAATAGGCTACCAATACCTTTTCAACTGTGATATTCTTAAGAAAACTTTAGAAAGAAATATTATTATGACATTAATATAAAAAACCCATAAACAGTATTAAAATACTGCTTGCACGCATCATGTCAACGGTGCCAACTTGAATATCAGTTGGAAGTAATTACTATCAACGAGAATTTCATTTTAAATTCACGCCAAAAGGTAAAATTTTTATTATTCTCATCATGAACGATCATTATGGTACCTGCCCTTATCAGCCTCGGCTGCAGGTCGTCTTATAATATCCACGGCTAGTGCCATAATGATCTTTATTATAATCCTTATAACATAAATAACTATTATACGGCGTGATAATGTTTTTTGTACGATTTTATGAATATTTCTATATTCTAGAAGTCCATCACTGAAAATTGTTTTGGAATTGACTTATGAGCTAGACGGTTGACAGAATAGAGAGTTAAATTTCTAAATTCAAGAATGAAGTTTGGTTCTGCTAGAATTGACACTAATGTGGTAACGAACCGTCCCTAGGACGTGAGATTTGTGTTTATCGATATCTATACGAGGGCGAGGTGAAAAGTTCCTGGAAAATAGAATAGATGGCGCCACAATCGAAAATCCCATGTGACATTTGTAATGTACCATCTTTAACTAGAACGCATTAAAATCTTCTGATTACATATCACTCAGTTCTGTTTTGACACCCATCGAAAGCAAGCACTCCTCACCATCGATTGGAACGATTCACAAGTGGTTTACTGATTTTAGTTGTTGTAGTTTGACCACAAAGGACGCCGAACGTTTTGGTCATTGAGGTTATAACGCCAGAAATCGTCGATAAAATCTATGGTATGTTATTGGACGATCGGCAAGTTAAAGTGCACGAGATTGCTGAGGCCATAAGCATCTCAACCGAACGGGTACGGAAAATTTTGCATACATTTTTGAGTATGTGAAAGCTATCTGCAGATGGTTGCCGCCTTTGCTCTATGTTGACAACAAGCGCAACCGTGTGACAACTTCAAAGGAGTGTTTGGCGCGATAAGAAGGACTTTTTGTGCCGTTTCGTAACCGTTGACGAAACATGAATCCATCACAACACACCAGAGACCAAAGAACAGTCGAAACAGTGGACTTGTCATGGCGAATCGAAGCTGGAAAAGGCTAAACTAGGTTTGTCGGCCTACAAATTCATGTCGACAGTGTTTTGGGATGTGTATGGTATCGTCCGTCCATTTCGATTACCTTGAAAAGGGCAAAACGATCACCTGCGTATATTATGCAGAGCTGATGGATCGATTCGATGCCGATTTGAAGCTAGAAAAGCGGCCACATTTGGCAAAGAAGAAAGTGTTCTTTCACCAGGACAATGCGCCGGTGGCGCGCAGGTCTGCAGTCGCAATAGTAAAATGAATAGCGCAATTCATAAATTGCCCTACGAATTGGTTCGTCATCCACCTTATTCTCCAGATTTGGTTCCTTGCGATTCTTATCTATTTCCAAACTTGAAAAAACGGATCGGGGTAAAGAGATTTGGCTCCAACGATGAGGTCATCGCTCATCACTATTTTGAAGGATAGCCGAAACCATATTATTTGGATGGAATCGAAAAATTATAAAAACGTTGAACGAAGTGTATCGGGCTACAAGGAGATTATGTTGAGAAATAAAATAAGTTTTGACCAAATAAACCATTTCTTGTTTAAGTTTTCAGGGACGTTCCACATTGCCCTCGTATAATATGTCTAGCCATTAATCAATGATTTATCAACGGGTGAATGCAGTTTCCAAGCATATTGCATCTTTCCTATCAGAAACAAATGTTAAAATATTTATAATTCCAAGGCACGATCAGTTATTTGGACTTTGAATTTTTGATGTCAAAATAGAGCTAATAAAATTAATCCCAATTCTGTTATTTAATGCACAACTTTTATGCTGTAAAATTATCTTCATATAGGCTTCTAAGGGTCGCACGGAACCTCCCAACTACTATTTTGAAACCAACAATCAAATTTAGCGATTGGGTCGTATATGCGTCTCGTCTTAACCACTATAAGTGCGTATAATTACTCTAAAGGTACAAGTTTTGTTTGGTTATCAGACAATATATTATTTTATTCCCTACTGTATGGGAAATTCTTCTAGGCCGGATAGTCGATCATTACCGGAATGTGTTACCTAGCAACATTTTGCAGACTCCTGTCATCTTAAACAATAGATCTCACGAGTTTTCATAATTTTATCACCTCTTTATTAATTTGCTTGGAAACTATTTTCTCATTGCTTGTTTTTATATTCCATTTTCTCACTGTCTACGTTGCCCAAACAAGATGCAGTGTCAATTTTCCTAACAGAGAGAATGTGCAGCTGCCACTATTAGCTACTACTCAAAAGCGACTCAATAGAATTTTCATTATGACACTACAGATTAAAGTCCGTTCTTTCAGTTAAATAGAATGGAATAAAACATTTCATGATACATGACCATTAAAGTACCCGCTTCCAAATTTCAGACTCTGCTAAATTTGTACTTTAATAAGTCATTTTGCGTCCTTGTAATGTTAATTACAATTCTTGCTGGCTCTTGGAAATATATATCTTACTACTGGCGCATTCATGAAAAACTACTTATAAGAAACAGGTAACGTTTAATTCAGTACGATGTACAAATAACGTAATTGGTGAATGTATTCGTGTATCGCATTAATCAAACATGAGAACCAGGATATTGAACCATTTCGTTTGTTCTGTTACTTGATCCAATTATTTCAGTTAATGTTTATTTTGTTTCAGGTTTACATCATAGCGTTTTTTGCCATGAGCATTTCAGAAAAACCTAACCATTTCAGAGGACAAGTATCCAAATTAACCATAAAACGTGTTATTCTTTCATCACCATCAGTGAAACAAACTGACGAAAACAAAGTCTTCCAACCCGTCAGAATTTTCGTTCCTCAACAATATCCAATTCAGAAAAAAGTTCCACTTCTTGTGAAATATACTGTTAGAAAAGACAAATTGAATGAAGAACCATTTTTCGAATCACAAATTGCTATGGTACCAGTTCAACTATCAAACTCCCCTAATTATATGCAGGTAGAACCTAACGAAGAAACGTCGCCGTTGGAAGAAGTTTCACGATTACCGGTTTCTCCCTTGTTTGAAGCAATATCTGATCGAGATGAACTGAATTACACCAAATTGTATCCTCTTGAAAGATTGTCATCTCTTGCAATAACACCTCTCATCGATCGACAGTACAAAATAAAAAAATCAGGAGCAAGTGTTAAGGATCCAGTTAGATTCAGTACAGTTCGCACCCCTTCTGCATTACCACTAGAGGATTTTGATGCAATGTTGCCAACTTCAGGAACAGTTTATGTGGGAAATCATGCTGTGAATATGCTGAAGGTTACTTATGATAACCCTTTGAAGTTTAACAGTATTTCAAGACTAGATCCTCGTAATGCTACAGTTTTTCAAAAGGTCCCTGAAATTGAGAGACATTCCAAACAACCACTTATCGATATGCTTGATAAAGAAATAATAGAGAAATACCCTATTGAAGCGGATATAGATGGTGTTGAAGAACATGAAGAAATGATGAATGAATAAAATCTGTTAAAAACAGATGAAGAGATCGAGAAGGGGTTACATTTTTTCAGGCAAATCTAATTAATGTGACTACAAGGTTTGTAGGTCCAAAATTATCAAAAATCAGTTTTCCCAACATTTTATTGTGACTCTTACTTCATATCAAATCGACTCTGAGATATCAACTTGACCCAATCCCTTTCAATGGGTGCTTACAATAATGAGTGGGAATTGGAATAATTGAATCGTTTCATCTCAGGAATCCAGTGGATGAAATTGCTACAAATAAATAAATAAATAATTTGTATACCAGAAAATAGATCATATTCTTCATATAACTATTTATCGATTCAATATTATGTTACGTAACCTGGCTATTCTACCCATTCCGGAGTGAGAAAAAATTTGAGAATGCTTAATAGATAGCTTTGTTTGGATATTTGTTTTTTAATCCTTTCATTCGATTGTTAACTTTGATTTGGTCATTTGATTTATCAAATACGCATGCATATCGAACAATTTTATAGGTGTTGAGCTGTTGGATAACCCGACGTACGAATTTCATTCCTAGAAATTACCAGAAGTCGGTATGCAAATTAATATTACTGCAGTTACCAGATGCTGGAGATTCGGGCCTAAAAGCTTTTCAGAAGAAATTCCGTCCTCCCTAAAAGAATAAGATAATAGGGTAGAAGGTTAAAATTCCTTGCTGTTATGCATCGGCACGGATTTTTTCTTGGCTTGTTAGAACTGCAAATCCATCACAAATAGAGCAGGTTTGGAAACTCATTGCAGAGATTATGATGAGCTTCCTCAAGACTCTCATTAAAAGCATGTCCTGATGGAAACCAAAATTTGTATTATGGCGCAGCAATACATTACCTATTGAATTGAATTTCTGTGTATATAAATACGTTTTTTTTACTTAAAATATCATCAATAACAATTAGTTAGTAATACAATGATTAGTTTAGGTTCAAAATTAAGAATTAAGGGTAAAACTTTTTTCTGTTGCATACGATATTACAGATTAGATATTAGGACATATCTAAGATTTGACTTCAAAGTTATATGTATTTATTTATATCTTGCATCCTCAAACTAGTGCTTATGGCTTAGTTCTTCAAGCACTTTATGAAAGGGCTTAGTGCTCAGTCCTCGTAAAAAGTGCTAGCTCTTCTTACTCCCTGTTACACTGTTTGCCAAGAAGAAGACATAGATGATAAAACTTATTAATTTTTTGCTTATGAGGCATTCATAACACCCGGTGATTTAATTTATTTTTCACATGAAGTTAATATCAGTATAAACAAAAACAATCACCATTATCCACTGAAATACTGTACTTTATATGTATTGTGTCAAGTTGAAATAGTTTTATTGAAAACTAGAATACCCATTATTCAAAGCTAATTTTAACAGAAAAATTATATTTTGGTAGTGAACAGATCACTTACTAGCACTGTCTCTGTGCTAGTCGATGTTGATTATGAAACATGTTTCTAACAACCATATTATATTTACTGGCTTGAAAAATTTGAAATTCATAAGCCTATGGATGTACATCATTATATTCTCATGAGTTGATGGAGATAAAGAAAGCATAATGTAGTTTTGATGATGTTATTATATGCATATGCATGCCAGAATATCCATCACTTTACAGCTGTCCTATATATAACATGTAATGAATAGACAGACATTCTTGTACAACGAGATCATACCGGTTTTGCCAATCAAACTGGATAACGTTTGTCATTGTTCATAAAAGTAAAGTAGGAAACCTATAGTGGAAAAAATTTCAAGCATTTTCACAGTAGTTTTTTTCCCGAAGCATTGAAAATGAATGTCTGATTGTCCCTTGTCCATTCCATATCAGATATTCCGCTGTTAAGTACTCAACTGGTCAATAACAACACATAGTCTCTTATTTTTTCTCAGGATAGACGGATATATCAATGAATTATATCTCTAAAAATAAAATAGGTTTTTTTTTTGTAGAAGGTAATCGCTTTTCTATTTTCTGATGAATTATTTCATAGAGTTCCATGTTCAAAATTGAAGAAACGAGCAGTTCTATGTACAACAATATTGTAAATAAGGGCTTTTCCCTCACGATGTGCTAGAATTTTCGGAAAGTGCTTAATGCTAGCGAGCACTTTACTATTGAAAGTGCTTACGATTAGTATTCAAAAGGTTAGCAAGCACTTTTTGTCAGCACTCTGCTCATATTCCACATAACCTAATAGTTTCCAGTACATATTTGAATTATTGGGAATAAAAGGTAAATATACAAGGATAGGTAGTTCCTTATAATTTTAATTTTGGAATAATGTGATATGGAATATCACAGGTCGAAAAACGTTCAATTATCATAGCCTTGTTGCCATGTATACAATTTATGTTTACCCACTATCATAGACCTTCTAGTACATGGACGCACCTTTCCTATTCAGTACAGCGAGCTGCGTGCCAACATCTAGAGTAATTCTCTTGGGTCATTCACACTAAGTCGCACTGGACAAGTCGGTCAGCGACGTATAGCCATAGACATACTAGATGGTCCTATACATAGAGCACTCCAGTCGACGCACGCAATTACCTTGAATGTCGGCACACACCCTGATCTCAGTACAGTATATGTGCTAGGTATTTGCTTCCTATACTATGTCTAGCCGAGGAAATAAAGCATCGAACCTGGGAAAGTTGGCGCAGTTGGATGGATTGAGATGCGGTTTTCTGCATTCGATTCAGAAAGTGATTTAGAAACTTTGTCCGGTATTTTTGTTTAGCGCAAGAAATTTGTTGCATTTCTACAGCCAGAAAATGCATTTTTCTAAGTGCACTTTTTGAGGTGAATAAAAAAACGGACTCGAATTGGTTTCTCGTGGATTTTTGGGGTCGCGGAACAAGAATATGATATTTTAAAAATTCCTCGAGGTTTCCTTGGACCTCCCCGGGGGTATACTAGCATCCTGACGTCCTGGACATCGACGAAATTAATGAAAAAATTATTTTTAATGTTTGTCAACTGTTCGAAAGGTGATATCAAGGTTGCTAGTGATGATAACGACATGAAAAAACTCTTCTGCAATACCTGGTGTACCCTGCGTCCGGGTAACGACGTCATCTTCTAGGAATTTGCTAATTTTTCTTCATAAAAGGTAACAAATTCTAGCTCTCGGGGGTTTTTAAAGTCGCCGATCACGACCGTGACACTCACAATGTTCTGCAAATTACCTGAGGGTATTTCCGGAACACTCGAGCCCTCTGTATCCACGTCATCTTCTAGGAATTTCTTGTTTTTTTTAAATTAAATGTAATAAATTCTAGCTCTCGGGGGTTTTCAAAGTTGCCGATCACGACTGTGACTCTCACAGTTTTCATGCATAGTCGTGATCGGCAACTTTGAAAACCCCGAGAGCTAGAATTTATTACATTTAATTTTTGAAAACAAAAAATTCCTAGAAGATGACGTGGATATACAGGGCTCGAGTGTCCCGGAAACACCCCTAGGTAATTTGCAGAACATTGTGAGTGTCACAGTCGTGATCAGCGACTTTGAAAACCCCCGAAAGCTAGAATTTGTTACCTTTTATGAAGAAAAATTAGCAAATTCCTAGAAGATGTCGTTATCATCACTAGCAACCTTCATATCACCTTTCGAATAGTTGACAAACATTAAAAATAATTTTTTCATTGATTTCGTCGATATCCAGGACGTCAGGACGCTAGTATATCCCCGGGGAGGTCCGAGGGAACCTCAGGGAATTTTTTAAATATCATATTCGTGTTCAGCAACTCCAAAAACCCCCGAGAAACCAATTCGAGTCCGTTTTTTTATTCACCTCAAAAAATGCACTTAGAAAAATGCATTTTTTGGCTGTAGAAATGCAACAAATTTTTTCCGCAAAACAAAAATAATAGACAGAGTTTCTAAATCACTTTCTGAATCGAATGCAGAAGACCGCATCTCAATCCATCCAACTGCGCCAACTTTACCAGATTTGGCCTATTTTAGTGCTTTATTTCCTCGACTAGTCATATAGTGCCAGAAAGTTATTTGATGTACTCCACTTTTCTACAATCTCTATTATTAGGAATATTGCAAGAAAACTCATTGGCTTACTTCACATTCAGTTTTCCTTCAAGAAAATTTATTTAGGACTATTATCCAGGAAGAAATGAATGACGATCTCATTCCTTAAAAATCTGAATGACTACTATTTTTTTTTCCATTTGATATGTTGATATTTCATACAAAAGCTATGGGGAATACATAGCGCTATTACCCATTCTACCGGAAAATGTTCTCTTGTGATATAGCTCCATCACAATTCAACTTCCAATATAGTTAACGGTGATAACTTGAAAAACTTGAACTGTACAGTTCAAGATTCAAGCCTGCCCTGAAGATGCCACCTGTAATGGTTGGCGAAACGTCGGCATCAAATCGAGATATTGTGATGCGGAATCCATCCGGAAGCCAAAATTTGTCAAGATTAGCTATCCGCGAAAGTCTACTATTCAAGAAAGATAACTGTTTTTTGAATAATAAATTCAAAAGGTGGGTACTGTACGAATACCTTGTAGGTACAGTGACTACCAGTAGTCCAGGCAAATGGTGGGTTTTTCACAGTCGCCCTCGTATTTTTCAACCAAATTTCAACCAAGTATTGGTTTCGGTATAAGAAAACATGTGCCACTATTCCGGAAGTCGTGGGGGGGTAGGATTAATATATATAGATATATATATATATATATAATTTTTGTCCGATTTTTGTGAACAAATTAATGTAACCCCGAAATGGTGCACTTTAGCGAAAAAAGTTTCAAACAAAAGTTGTTCAGCGTTCAATTTCCTACAAGAATACACCGATTCCCAAATTTTTATCGCTGGTTTCCTCCGGAGGGTGAAAAGTCATATATATATATATATATAACTTAAGAGATATAGAATTAAATTTTCTGAATTATGAAGATAACTTAGATATAAAAATCTAATAAGACCGAAGTGGTGTAATTGGTAAACACCCTGGACTAGAAATCCAGAAATGTGGGTTCGAATCCCACCTATGGTTCAATCTTTTACGTTTATTCATCTTTATAATCCTATGTTAAATTATCTAAGTTATCTTCATAATTCAGAAAATTTAATTCTATGTCTCTTAAGTTACATACACGATAGTGGCCAATTAGGCAAAGAAACTTTAAACTTATATATATATATATATATATATATATATATATATATATATATATATATATATATATATATATATATATAACTTAAGAGATATAGAATTAAATTTTCTGAATTATGAAGATAACTTAGATAATTTAACATAGGATTATAAAGATGAATAAACGTAAAAGATTGAACCATAGGCGGGATTCGAACCCACATTTCTGGATTTCTAGTCCAGGGTGTTTACCAATTACACCACTTCGGTCCTATTAGATTTTTATATTTTTGTAAATATAAACCTCTGAAAGGATAGTAGATCATTGATGAACACAATGCGATTCGATGCCCTACCATAGATCAACTATTCACGCACATTCATCTAAAGTTCAGTCGTTTTTTGAAGTAAGGATTGTAGGTTAGTACTGCTATGGTTGGCAGTTACTTGACAGTTCTTATTCAAATGACAGCATCCTGGTTCTTATATATTTCAATAGAACTGACTGAGAATTGTTCTGGTTAATTATAAACAAGTTTAAAGTTTCTTTGCCTAATTGGCCACTATCGTGTATGTAACTTAAGAGATATAGAATTAAATTTTCTGAATTATGAAGATAACTTAGATAATTTAACATAGGATTATAAAGATGAATAAACGTAAAAGATTGAACCATAGGCGGGATTCGAACCCACATTTCTGGATTTCTAGTCCAGGGTGTTTACCAATTACACCACTTCGGTCCTATTAGATTTTTATATTTTTGTATATATATGATATATATATACAAATGATATATATATCATATATATATATATATGATATGCCAACCATAGCAGTACTAACCTACAATCCTTACTTCAAAAAACGACTGAACTTTAGATGAATGTGCGTGAATAGTTGATCTATGGTAGGGCATCGAATCGCATTGTGTTCATCAATGATCTACTATCCTTTCAGAGGTTTATATTTACAAAAATATAAAAATCTAATAGGACCGAAGTGGTGTAATTGGTAAACACCCTGGACTAGAAATCCAGAAATGTGGGTTCGAATCCCGCCTATGGTTCAATCTTTTACGTTTATTCATCTTTATAATCCTATGTTAAATTATCTAAGTTATCTTCATAATTCAGAAAATTTAATTCTATATCTCTTAAGTTACATACACGATAGTGGCCAATTAGGCAAAGAAACTTTAAACTTGTTTATAATTAACCAGAACAATTCTCAGTCAGTTCTATTGAAATATATAAGAACCAGGATGCTGTCATTTGAATAAGAACTGTCAAGTAACTGCCAACCATAGCAGTACTAACCTACAATCCTTACTTCAAAAAACGACTGAACTTTAGATGAATGTGCGTGAATAGTTGATCTATGGTAGGGCATCGAATCGCATTGTGTTCATCAATGATCTACTATCCTTTCAGAGGTTTATATTTACAAAAATATAAAAATCTAATAGGACCGAAGTGGTGTAATTGGTAAACACCCTGGACTAGAAATCCAGAAATGTGGGTTCGAATCCCGCCTATGGTTCAATCTTTTACGTTTATTCATCTTTATAATCCTATGTTAAATTATCTAAGTTATCTTCATAATTCAGAAAATTTAATTCTATATCTCTTAAGTTACATACACGATAGTGGCCAATTAGGCAAAGAAACTTTAAACTTGTTTATAATTAACCAGAACAATTCTCAGTCAGTTCTATTGAAATATATAAGAACCAGGATGCTGTCATTTGAATAAGAACTGTCAAGTAACTGCCAACCATAGCAGTACTAACCTACAATCCTTACTTCAAAAAACGACTGAACTTTAGATGAATGTGCGTGAATAGTTGATCTATGGTAGGGCATCGAATCGCATTGTGTTCATCAATGATCTACTATCCTTTCAGAGGTTTATATTTACAAAAATATAAAAATCTAATAGGACCGAAGTGGTGTAATTGGTAAACACCCTGGACTAGAAATCCAGAAATGTGGGTTCGAATCCCGCCTATGGTTCAATCTTTTACGTTTATTCATCTTTATAATCCTATGTTAAATTATCTAAGTTATCTTCATAATTCAGAAAATTTAATTCTATATCTCTTAAGTTACATACACGATAGTGGCCAATTAGGCAAAGAAACTTTAAACTTGTTTATATATATATATATATATCTTTTGAATTACATGCTTATTATATGGAAAATAAGTGTTTTAGGAGAAAAATGAAATTTTTAGATATCGTGCAGCATAAGAACCAACATATTATAATGAAAATCAACAACAATTTCCCGAAAATATTACATATTTTTCCATATTTTCACGAAATTTCACCTCTTTACATATAATGTACTATTTTTATTATTTTTATTTTTTTCATATTTAAAGTTCTATTGATTTGACGAAGAAACGCTCCAAATAAAAGTTGTTGAGCATATAATTTTCTCAAATTTCATGGTATCAAAGTTTCCAATTTTCCAAGATTTTTCATTAAGCAAGGGAAAATCTATTGAATACCTCCTTGAAAAGAAAGAAAAAAATTATTTCAATCAATTTCTTCTACGAAAAATATCAAAATATCATTGTTCATTCTATGAAAATCTATCATCAACCCTTGGAAAATGGAAAATTGGAAAACTGCAAGGAAATTCAAATTTTTGTTTTAAATATAAACATGTCATGAAATTTATCGTTTATTATGGTTTATGGGAGCGCAGAATTTGATTTTTTCATTATTTTTTGAGTATATAATAAATAGAGACGAACAAAGGGTGACTTTTTTTTTTAATGGGTTTTTGTGGGAGCTGGATTGGAAGTAGTATTAAATGATGCAAAACCTATTATAATCATCATTATTTGCACACAAAAAATTACATTTCAATATTAATTATGGATTGCTAATTCTCGCTCTTTTCGTTACGCCTGCATCGTAGCTGTCGTTCAGGTCACTTTCTTGCTCAAACGATGTATTTGAAGTTTCTGCATCCATTGAATTATCCTGCATTATAGAAAAAAAAATCTGGTGGAATTTCAATATCTTCATATTCAGTTTGACTTTGATCTTCTACTATTTCATTTTCTACTATTTCATTTTCTGCTAATTCATTTTCCATTTCATCTTCAGGTTGTTCAATGACTTGAATTGAGTACGTAACCAATGAATCAGAATTTAGGCATTTAGTGCCGTTACATTTACCACAATATTTGTTGCACTTCAAACCCAGCTTTCTGCAACCACACTGTTTTTGACAATCCGTTTGACAATTGCAGTGCATCTTTTTTACCAGAGCATCAGGTACCAAAGGTTAGAACAAGTAACAAAACCAAAGGATTGACCATGTTTTTCAACATAAAAGTTGATTTTTCTCGAAAACGGTCAACTTTAGAGCTTATGACAGTACGTTTTTTGTGTAGAAAACATTGGCGGTTCAAATGGTTGTCTCGAAACCGTACTTCTTTCAGTGGCGTAGAAGTTGGGGAGAAAAACACTCACTACCCCTTCAAAATCTTCACCAATTATGACTAAAAAAAATTTTTTTACCGCACAGAACATAGCTTATTATGAGTAGAGAATGCTCACGAAAGCTGTTTCCTGTGCGATAAACGGTTCCGGCGATTTCCGCAAAAAAACGAAATTTTTTTTTCAATTTCAACACCCTGTATCTCGAAAACTAAACCTTCTACGACATATGTTTATGGGAACTTTTCTTCTTAAAAACACTTGTTCTATCTCCTGTTGCAGTTTGTCTACAAAAAACTGACTCACACTGTATATGACTTTTCACCCTCCTGAGGAAAACAGCGATGAAAATTTGGGAATCGGAATAGTGTATTCTTGTAGGAAATTGAACGTTGAACTACTTTTGTTTGAAACTTTTTTCGCTAAAGTGCACCATTTCGTAGCTACATTCATTTGTTCACAAAAATCGGACAAAAATCATAAAGATAATAATAATAAAAAGATATTATATGGAATTAAAAAACGATATTAAAAGTTAAATAATAGTTACTATAATATAATAAACAATGTAAAACATAATAAACAACAATAATTAGAATTAGAAGTGTAAAACAAGAACTTCAGTGAAAGTGAATAAATGTACAGTGTTACGAAGGCAGAAATCATAATTAAAATGATTACAAAAACTATCATGAGATAGCACAAACTATTGAAAAATGTTATAGATATAAGTTAGGATTAGTAAATTTGAGTTATATAATGTTAAAGAAATGTTATTGATATATTATATTATGTATTAATTTTTAAGAATGAAAACTGTCAAATTTATAATAATTATTGGAATAATCATATTAATAATAACCTAATCATAAGTTATCTTATACCAAAGTGTGTAGAAAAATGTAGGCAATATTAATTCAAAAAGAAGGAATCATCATCATTTCAAATAAGTTGAAAATCTCCAATAATTCAACATTTATAGAATACTAAATTCTGATTGGTCGAGACGGATTATAAACGTCAGACTGATAACAATGTAAACTTATGTCAGTTTTGCAACAATCATCAAAGCATTCTTGATAGGTAAAGAAAGCACCTCATAGGTTGAATATGACATCAAGTAGCATCGGTTTTGAAGGCCTATAAAAGGCATCTGCAGACAAGCCAAGTCAGTTAGCCATCAACATCTGAAGAGTCAAGGTACTAAAGCAAGTCATACAGTTTCCATAACCATAGCTTATTGGATGAACATTGGTGAACCCAAGTGTTCCAGTAGCTTCGTAAGGTTGAAAGTAACCGAAGCAAATAAATATTTCTACAAGTCAAGTAGTGTTCCAAGTCTCCGAACAAAGTTTAAAGGTTACAATAACCTACAATTCATGAGTAACATCGAACGATAGCCAGCCTCCGATAAAGTTCCAAACATTATTAAAGAGTTTTGTATCTTTAATAAAAAGAATAAAACTAAGTTAACAATTTTCAACAGTTCCTGATTTCAAAAGAAGTAACCATAGTTTACCTGTGTTTATTGTGAATAGCAGAGAAATTGTGTACCTACGGTTAAAGTGAATTATCAAATTAATAAGAAGATCAAGCTAAGTGAACTTTGCCTACATTTTAAAACATATTCTTGGATATAAACTAAATCCACCAATCTACGACAACGCGGAGTATATCCCGGCAACCCAATACAGCATACAACGCCCGCGGAAACCTGAAGCAGAACATATATATATATATATATATATATGTAGAACTGGATTCTCGGGTATTGATCCGCGTTGTGTGGTTTCGGTCCTCAAAAGGACCAATTTCACGACGTTTCGGCAAAGTCGCATTTGCCATCTTCAGGTGATTCGACCGTAGAGTCTGGAAAATCTAGGCGAACTAGAACTCCAGACTCTACGGTCGAATCACCTGAAGATGGCAAATGCGACTTTGCCGAAACGTCGTGAAATTGGTCCTTTTGAGGACCGAAACCACACAACGCGGATCAATACCCGAGAATCCAGTTCTACACATTACGTCCGCGAGAACCTAAGAAGAAACATATATATATATATATATATATATATATATATATATATATATATATATATATATATATATATATATATATATATATATATATATATCTATATATATTAATCCTACCCCCCCTCGACTTCCGGAATAGTGACACATGTTTTCTTATACCGAAACCCATACTTGGTTGAAATTTGGTTGAAAAATACGAGGGCGACGCTCATGTAGCCAAAAAACCTACCATTTGCCTGGACTATAGATACAATGCTTGTACATGTAACTAATATGATCTTTCTGCATTACCACTCAAGATAATTAATGCCGACAATGTGAAATACATGTTATTTGATGATTTTCAATTCAGTTAGTACTAATCAGACCAGTGCTGAGATTAAGTCAAGAGAAAGATAACAATCTCATAAGCAATGCGTCTTTAATTTATTCTTATTAATAAATTTTATTTCCGATATCGCGCCAATGAAATCTTAGACTCAATGAGCACAAGATTTAAAAAATGGATACAAGTTAGCATGTTATTACGTAACAGATCTCGGAAAAATAAAGTCAATTTCTTCAACACATAATTTTCATCTTATTTAGCTTAATATCACACACACACACTTTCTTGTTCCTTTCTAATATATGTTATTAATGTAATTGTTCGAATTACTCTAGTTTCGTTATATAATTACACATTTCATATGCATGAGTTGACGTGAATAAGCTTATCAAACTTCCTGCAGGCAGTAAAACAATCTAAGACACTCAATTCATTAGTTTCGAACGGTAATAATCATAGATGTGTGTTGGCGGATAACAAAGGATAATGAGTTTCACGATTGGGAAGTGAAAGCCAAAATGTTAGGCCGGAAGAAACGTTGTAAACAATTTTCAATATTTATTCAGTTACTCAAGTGAAAATAGCAATGTTGAGTGAGACTATTACTAATAGTCTAGTCAATTTAGCAAAAAAGCTCGGAATTTTTTCCAAACAGACCAATCAACTTAATTTTTTCTGTAAATCGTTCCTGGACGGATACTGAACGATATTGGACTTTAAGATCTAGTCGCTCGACCATTTTTCACCTGTTAAACCGGAAATTGGCCAATTTTCATAGGAAAATTTATTGTAAAATTTGTAGAATTGGTAAGTATTGCCAAAATTGGCTGGAAAACTCCACTCGGGGGTTTTCGGGGTCGCTGATCACGATTCCGAAGTTAGATTTACCATTTTTCACCGCGGTAGCTAGAAATTGGCCAATTTTATTTCAGAAAAATGGATAAATTAGATAATTTCGTAATTTTTGTTGAAAATGGATAGAAAATTTTCAACGTCTAATTTGACCCGACTATAATGCGTTATTCCAAGAGACATCTACGTTTCAGGAGAAGAACACAATACAATACCAGAACTTTCTCCATATTGCAATCGCATCTAAATAAAAAATGAGCTTGCGTTGAAGATTATAAAGTCACACAAATAACATCTACAACGTGCTTTCAATATACAAAAACACATGCACATGAGTAGTGAAGAATTCAGTTAAAAAAGTACTCATTCACATAGGTGAACTCTAGGCTCAACTAAAAATCTACAACAATATTACACCAGCTATACCCGTACCACATTCAAATAGTCCCAGCCTCATTGCGGCAAGACTATTTTGTTGACTGTAATAAAGTCTTGACATTACAGCTGACGTTCAGGCTTTAGTGGGATTGTAGTGCCAAAATTATCTCGTTAGTTGTATATATCTCGAAGTCTGCTCCTGCAGTCGGTTAGCAGATGTGTTTCTTCTGCTTCTGTGCAGAATTTACACATCAAATTGTTCATTAGGCCAATTTTACTAGTGTGGCTGTTAAGTTTGCAGTAAGCATGAATCCTGTTTTGATTATCAGGTTGTTCGTGCTTAGCTTTATACTTCCAAAACATCCTTGTTTTCCAACATTAATAAATTTATCTAGCGTGTGTTTGCCTATAACGCAAAAGGATTCTGGGCGTATGTTTAATTCTTTTATATCCCGGAACCCAGAGAAGGGTAATTCTGTTCTGTACTCCGAAGGTGTTTAGCTTAGGTTTACGGTTAAGAATCATCTTCGAGCTAATGATGTTTCGGGCTCAGTACTTTTATAGTTGCTTGACATCGGACATGATGGCTATGTCCTTCTTTTTGTAACCTTTGTTCATATTGAGCTGTGCACATATATCAATTACATGGACTTTCCCTAAAAAGATACTGCTTCATTTAGTCATGGGTTTGGAAAACTCGGTTTTCTGCCTGAAGACTCCGGCCCTCGTACTTTCTACTGTTGATTCGTCGGTATACCAACAGATTGCTTCCTGATGTCCCTGTCTTCACTCTTCTTTATTTTCAAGGTGGGTTTTGAACACCGTACGCATGTCATCTCTTAGTGCCATGAGTAATGAGTGTTTCTTCTTCAGAGAGAGATTATGCTTCCACCAAAATTTAGTACCTCCCTGCCATTATTCTTTGTCTATATTAATCATAGTGAAGGTATAGTATTTCTTCTGTTAGTCGCAGTCAATACATATTATTTACCGATATATAATGAATGTCCACAGTAATCACGTTTGGTCTGATGAAAACATTCATGTCATAAGCAAATCTTGATTTCAACATCCGTTTTCTTTGAATGTATGGGTGGATATTATTGGAAATTATCTTACTGGGCCTCACTTTCTGTCAAAAACTTTAACGGGTACCTCATACAGATATTTTCCTCAAAACGTTTCAATACTGTATAATAAATTTATACATATTTTTTTAGAATATTTATTTAAAATTTTATTTTCATTATTTCATTGGAGCGATTTAAAAATTCAAATAACTATTTATTTTTTAACATTATTCAATGAAAAATTTATCCATAAAAATGATTAAAAGAATAAATTACCTTAGGGCTAACAGCTTAATTTTTCCCGATAGTTCTAATTGATGAAAAAGATTGCGACCTAGATGTTGGATTAAAGTTAATTTATGGTGCATAAGCTATAGGGTTTGGTCTACTTGAAGATGTTCCCTACGCGCTAAGAACCAATGGGGTTTTCCCACATTTTACAGTCACTGTTGGTGAATTTTTAAATGGAAGATTCATTAATAACATGATTGGAGGTGGCGTTCAAGAACCAGGTCAACCCTGGCCACACCCAGATTACTAGATATGAACTCTATCAGTTCTTATGTTTCAGGACATTATCTGAGGAGCTCTACAATAACTAAAATCGCTTATTTTACTTCGTCAATCCCCATCTAAAGTATGGGATCTTATTTTAGGGATACAGCCAATACGTCAAGAGAATTTTTATTATCAAAAATTCATTATTCGTAGTATGCGTAAGTTAACAGCAAAAGTTTCTTGTAGTAGAGGTTTGTTCAAAGAGCACTCGATACCCTCTATGGAATCTAAATATCAGCATGTTAACAATTCATGAGAAATGAATCCCCTTTATTCCATGAATTTGAACAAAAAGCTGTTAATGAAATAAGAAATGTTAATCTGTACGTATATTTTAAACGTTGATTAAGATAACTGCAATAGGCCCATTGTATTCTATAACATTTTACCGAATCTTATAAAATATTTTAAATTATTCAAAAATATACTTCCAAAGCTTCTAATTTTAGGCGAACCTTATATTATAAAGAAATTTTATGTTATGTGCGGTCAGCTATAATATTGATTTTAACTCTAAAGTCTTGTAAATTATATTTAATTATTTATACTGTACTTATTTATCCTACATTTTACTCTTGTTTTATATTCAAATACATGTTTGCCTCTCCAAATATATTACAGATTAAACCAATGCATCAGTATAATTAGAAATTACTTTGGGCAAATATGAATATGCTAATTCTATTCTATTCCATTAAAGTGATATTATGACTTGAATCAAAACCTTCAGAATTATGATTCAACCTACGCTGCTGTCAACTCTTTCAAACATATTCGTTCAATCATATTGGTAATGGTGCATTCGGTAAATTGACTTAGAAGTTCAGAACACTCAATATAATGATATTGGATCGTTTCATCTTCCCATGGTAGATTTCGTCAAGTCTTTACTTTCATATCCTATATGCATGCGGTAGTTTTTCGTTTGTGCGTTTCAATGATAATTTAGTTAACTAAATAGCTTTCAAACTTGACAATTGCTTGCTTGATATAATTGGATAATGTGAAGAAATTTAGAATTTATCTCCAACATTATTAGTAATTAGGAATTTTAGTAAATCTATTACTATGCTTTAATGGTCAGAGAATATAAATTACAAATTTATTTCACCATTACTACATAATGTTTTCTCTAATCAATTACTTCTAGTTAATGATAGTCCTCATTGTGCAATCAGACGAGGAAATGTTTATTTATTAGGAGTATTGAGATTAGGAGGTGAAATTGAGTTTCAAGTTAAGTATTCGTTTGAGAACCCACCTGATTCACCGAAAGCATTCACAGAAAAACTGTAGTTATGAAAGGAAATTACAGTATTCTATTTATCACGATATACGAAATAAACACTTTCCATCAATATACAGGCATACCAGATTCACTAAGTAACATTAGTCGACTATTAAACGATGAATCATATACCGCGGAAGTCGCATAATTCATGATAATAGAGATAATTGTTCGATACTTAGGGTATATGCGTAAGTTCCGCGAATTAATGTGAATAATTGAATTAGATACTGAATTTTTCAGATCCCCCTTTAAGCTAATATCGTATTTTAAAGTTTAAATGGAATGATTTCTCCGAATATTAATATCTATTACAAATACTGATTCGAAATTTTTGATTCACACTTTTTCAGGAGCTATATCAAATATAACAGATCGAAAATTCACTTGGTCCCCACAACTTACGGCAATAAATTATAAATAAATAAATAAATGACTTCTTTCACTTTTGTTAGCGAAGTAGTTCAAATGTATGATTGCAGAAACAAACAATATATCGGAAATGATTTAGAAACAGCTAATGAAAGACATTGAAGTATACTTTCTGTTACATTGAAATTGTATTAAATGCAGCTGTCAGGCTGACTCTAAATTATTCACACTACAATATAATCCTGTTTTATACAGACACTTTCTGTTACATCGAACAATCAAAAATTGCCACATAGTACAACACACACAAAATAGACTGTGACGTCTAATCAATGACGTCCCAAGAATCTTCAAATGAGAATTTCGAACATATCTGCTGGTCATATCTATGCGTGTGACATTAAAAGCAGATGAACACTATTGTCATTATGGTTCCAAAAATACTGTGATAATTCCATTTGAAAAACTGAAGATGAATGTCAAAAATCTCACTTGAAACAATGCTAGCGTGGCAAAAAACAGTACAGTTTCTATTCCCACCAATTCAGAGCAATTTGCGAAATATAAAATCCATATACGGACAATAAGAACCGCGCTTTTGTCTCCAGAGTTTTAACACCTCCATAGTCTAGGAGCCAGAGAGGGATATTGATGGTCTGAATATTAACCCGATGGCACTATGGTTCATCGTTAGAGGACGATTCAATGACCAATCCATCTCACAGACCGAATTTTCGCGGCTGCTGTATCTCGAGATACAGCCTCCGCAAATCGTTTATTTTTCGACTGGTGCTTAACATTTTTCAAGTTGCGGTTACTTGAGAAGCATGTCATCCTTATACACTTCCACCATGTGACATCATTTTTTAACGTGTCCGTTTATCAGGCTGACCAGTTAAAATTGACCGAAAATGAACTGCAAGTAAATCCTTAAAACCTGTTGGAAAATGTTCATTAGTATTGGAAATTGTTAACAAACACTATGCCCTCAAAAGTTATCGGTCCATTTCCGAGTAATTGGCCATTATTTGGACCAACAATGGTTTTTTTCCATTTTGTGGCTAAACCTTGTGGATTACAAGGTAGCATGATGGTACCATGTTGAATAACTTTATTGGAGATCAAATAACGATTTAAGATTATTGCCATCACTCCTTGTCTATTTCAAACCCCAAAATCGAAAAAAAAAACAAAAAACGATTTTAAACCCAGCCAGAATCTCAATAATTGACTAATTTATCATAAAATTGGTCTTATTGTACATATTATTCATATTTATTTGGAGGTGGTTTTAGGGGGTTTTGGGGGTTTGAAATAGGCAAAGAGCGATGGCATTAGTTTTAAATCATTATTTGCCCTCCAATAAAGTTATTCAACATGGTGCCATCATGCTACCTTGTAATCCGCAAGGTTTAGCCACAAAATGAGAAAAGAAAACATTTTTGGTCCAAATAATGGCCAATTACTCGGGAATAGACCGATAACTTTTGATGGCATAGTGTATCTTAACAACTGCCAACACCAATGAGCATTGTCACCAGGTTTGAGAGGGACACTATAATAAATGATGGCACATAGTGGAAGTGCTTTTCAAGTAACCGCCACTTGGAAAAGGTTAGCCACCAGTCAAAAAATAAACAATTTCCGGAGGCTGTATCTCGAGATCTAGCAGCCGGCGAAAATTCGGTCTGTGAGATGAATTTTTCATTGAACCGTCCTCTATTGATAAAGTATAGTGCCATCGGGTTAATTTCCAGACCATCAATATCGCTCAGACTCCTAGACTATCACCAGAAGTTGAAAATAAATGAATTGAATGTTGCAATATGAAGTAGAGTTACGATACCACACATGTAACTTGATCTGATAGATTTTTTTTATTTTCGATAATTTTATGACTTCAAATAGTTTTTACCGCACCCAGAAATTATACTTTGGAATTAATTATATGCTAGCTACGGTAACTGTTCAAGTATAATTGTACATAGTAAGTAATGGTAATGAAATTAGTCTTTTTTTAATTTCTTCACATAAGATTAGAAAAATCGCATGTTAATTTGAATTATGAACATTGTCATTATTTCAATAATGGATAACGATGTTGGAAAATAAAGGATTACATATTTCATTAATTTTCTGTTATTTCTAATATCCACCACCTGAAATAATATGATCATTAGTGAGACGTGCTAGAGCTTGCCTTTTGTAATGACATCTGCTTTATTCAGACGAACTATTGTAGATAATATATTCGAAAATTGAAAAAAAGTCGAGGGAGGTTAGTGATCTATGTATCCTAGTTAATTACAGTTGAAATTGATTATAACCAATCATATTAGATGTTTTGGTGGCACCATATGTGGTTTCATAACGGTCTTCGTTTTGCCATATTGGTACTAGCTTTCAGTCGATTCAACAATGTGTTTTAAGCCCCGTTCTTACAGTTTCTAATAAATTGTAGACCATTTTTGTGATTGTTTCAAGCATTCGACAATTCTAACATGGTTTCATGTGCAGTGCATAGTTGTTCCAGTCAACAAGGTGTTGATAAAAAGAAATCAACTGGATTTACATTCATAGTAGGTAAGTGTAAACATAAAACAGGATCCCATTATAGCATTTCGGTATACTATTTGGAAAGTATACAAAAGTATTATTCTGAAGTGAACAAGTCAATAACAGATATTCGTTGAAATTTCATATCCACGATAGAAACATTTTTCGAAGAAATTACTGCTGTCCAGCTCTGCATATTCCGCCACATTGGTTCTAAAATAAATCGAACACCTGGCAATAAGGATCATATTTTCAAAAGTGGAATAAAAAAAATAGTCATACACTATAACGAACACCCTTTTGTCCCGTCGCGTTTGTTATAACCACGATATAGTATAATGGTAATGCGTCTCTTATATTAAAAACGTAGCTCAAGTCTGTGAACTTACGACTCTTGCCGCAGGGTCGCTACCGTCGGATGTAAGAGTAGCTATACGGCGCACAGTGGGTAAATTCACGAATTTAGGTGGACAATATTCAACACTGTGCAGAGTCAAATATGACATCGCAACTAATACACCTTCTATAATTTATTGTAGAAATATAGAAATAGGCGATAACTTAGATAACTTTCATAATTTTCGAGAGTTCAATCCTGGTCAGAGCTCAGGTTGATAATGATTTTGTTTACATTACATGTCGATGAAAAATTGAAAAAATTATCAGCTTATCATCGTTGTCGCCGTTTAGCTCCTCTTACATCCGACGGTAGCGACCCTGCGGCAAGAGTTGTAAGTTCACAGACTTGGGCTACGCTTTCGTCATGTATAAGAGTATACGAGACGGCTTGGTTATAACCACGGTCGTACACACAGGTCTGGAATATCGGGGCTGTTTCCTAAGTGGGACCGCTAAGCGTCGACTGTCGCGTAGTACCAAAAGACGTCACTTGAGAGTATTCTCTGACAACTGTCATTGTTAAGTTGTAAACACAAGGAATACCTGCGTTTTTAGAAGCAAATTACGAAACTGTGCATTGTGCCGAAATGCAAAACGTGGTACAAAAGTGTGAAGCAAGAAACTTCTGCTTTTAAAGTACCGAAAGATGCGAAAATGAGAAAAAAGTGGATGCTTGCGATTCCGGATAGAAATCGTTTTAACGAGGTATTTTATGTGTGTGAGTATGTATGACGAAAAAGGGGAAGTTATTTTTAAGGTGAGTAACACATTTTGACAAGAGTAACAGTTCTTTTCCTCTCTCAAATCAGAATAGTAAATATTGCGTTACGAGTAAAATTATTTTACTTAATAATGTGATTGTTGCGATACTTCGAGATCCAAGCGCTAGCTGGTGGCTGAGCGAGGGCCTACGAGTTTGGCGAGATGTTAGAGACCCATGTCAAACATACGAGTCCCCAGACCTGTATGTACGACCGTGGTTATAACCAAGTTCAACGGTAGTTATAGTTGTGCAATGGATGTCTACCAGACCTGCTAAATTACTGCATACGTTTATTACAAAAGTTTGCATCATTGTCATTTAGTCACTAAATTAATATTAGTCGATGTGATTGATTGATGAAGCCGTTACTTTATAGTAATTTATCATATTGATCAACGAAAAAAACAACATTGTTTTTATTATGTGTTTTAGCACTTATCTAATGTATGTAATGTATATAAAAACTGCTGAGACGATCGCGCCGTTCCTGTTGGTCCTCTAGCCTTGATATTCGCAGATCGCGTTTAAGTAGGGAAAATACGGACTGTTTTGTTTTGAACGCGGTACTAACGTTTTGAGAGGTATTCTTGCCACCCATCTTCAGTTTTTCAAATGGAATTATAGTATTTCATTGATCCATAATGACAACTGTGTTTTTCTGATCATACATATATATCACACACATAAATTTAACCTACATAAGTGTCCGTAAATTTGATTTTAAGATTCGAGTGACGTCACAGTCTATTTTATATCTTTACTCTGTGGCAAATTTTGATAAGTTCATGTGACATCAAGTGTGAGTATAGAACAAGGTTATATTATAGTGTGAATAAATTCAAAATTCAACCTGACAGCAGGTGTCAGTATAAAACATAGTGGTAGAATACAATATGTTCACCATTTGAATAAATTTTAATGTAACATTGAGTATGATATAAGGTATTCCATTAGCTGTTTCTAAATCATTTCCAATATATCTTATATTCCTACAATCCTACATTTAACCCGCAGGAGTGTCTGAAAGCTATTTTGGTAAAGAAGGGACGGAAGTTACGTGATCAATTCATCACAGCTTTTTGTAGATATAATTAAGATAAAAAAATGTTATCCTCATTAAGTAGGACTTGATTCAATCAATTGAAGAAAATATAAATCTATAAGCGTTGCGCAACACCAATCTTATATTCTTCAAATTGATTGCTTGAACACGGGAGAAACGATATTGTTATCGAATCGTGAGATGAGAAATGCATATAAAGCTTCTTATTAACTCTTATTGTTTATTATATCAATAATGAGATATATTGACAACGGAAAGTGAGTGAATTTGGAGGATAGTATTTTGGAAAGACGTTCTAGATTTAATTCGAAACTGCTCTTTTAACTACCTGAAGCATAATCTGAATAATCCCATATAACCATATCCTTAATTTCGAATGAACAAAAAATTAGGAGTGTATTAAATTATTTTCGTGTATTTGCAAGCAATTGTAATCATTGTTCACCATACTGGGTGCTTTTTGATATGTTATGTGTTCCGTTTGCATGAGAAAAGAGGCATTTTTTCATATACCTAATCTAAAATGCTGAAATATTATTCCCCTCCAGAGAGTACATTGGAAATTTTAAAATTATTTTCACAAATTTAATTTTTTTGCTTTTCCATTATTTTCATAGAACTGATTTCATACAGGTTTTTTAAGAAAAAACTCATATAAACAAGAGTTAAAAATGTTTCTTAAGTTTGGTTCAAAATTAAATAAGTTATGAAATTCAAAATGTTAAATAACTGTACGTTTCCTCAACTGAATCTACGTACAACAAAGCAATCAACAAAACAACAAAAATATCAACTAACATCAGGAATGTTTAGAACTAGGGAGGTACAACAACTTTTAGGTGCGCGATTATTTCATAATTTTGCATGAAAAATCTTGAAACTTAGGCTTGTCTTGACGAAAAATTTTGCTCTGTTTTGCTTGGACTCATTATTTTCAAGTAAAATAGATTTGAAAATTACCAAATTGGCGCCAAAATATTGATTTACTTTTACCAGGAACGCGATAATTTTTTGATATGAAATTCATGGTACAATTGATATCATTGAACGCCATTTTCGCGCAGTTTTGGCCAAATTAAATTTACATCATGACCCAAATTTCTCAATGATTTGATTCCGTTATATGTCTCCCTAATTTGATAATACAACTGAATATATGTGGTTAACACGTGTCTATTGGAGAATTATTTTCCGTTAGCCTGGCGTCAGTCTATCATAGTGCCACTTCCTGAGATTGAGACTCCAACTGAACATGGCCATTTAAGAGCTATTAGCATTTTGCCAGTCCTATCAAAGGTTCGTGAAAATATTATTAACATACAACTGAGAAGCGATCTAACGATTAACAACATACTTCTCGAAGTTCAGTCTGGATTTAGACCTCATTGCAGCTGTATCACCACACTTCTGTCAGTTAGTGACGATATTTTGACGGCAACTGATCAAGGAAATTGCACTGTATTGATAATGTTAGATTTTAGCAAGGCCTTCGATACAATCAATCATGATGGTTTGCTGGCTATGCTCGGCTATATTGGCTTGGGTACGCGTGCATTGGTGCAAGGGTTATCTTGGGTGAGGACGCTCCGGATTCGGTCGATGTCAGACTAGGAGTTTCTCAGGGTTCTATCTTGGAGCCTCTGTTGTTTGCTATTTATACTCATATCTTTCCGAGTTGTTTAAAACACTGCCGAGTGCATAGTATGCTGACGATACCCAGATTAACTACTCTTCTTCGGTATCCGAAGTGAAAGATGCTCTACAGAAAATTAATGATGATTTAGAGTTTATAGCGGATATATCTCTGAACCATTCTCCCTGCTTTAATACAAAAAAATCATTGTTTGGTAGCAATGCTAATTGTAACGTTGTGCGGAGTCAAATTAAGCTACAGACAGATAACACATCGGTTCCATTGGTAGACGGGGCGAGGAATCTTGGTCTCGTTATGGACAACTCTTTTAGGTATAGAGAACACTCAAAGCATTTCAACATAAGGGCTTATACCAACTTGAGGATGTTGTATCCACATCGAGGGTATCTCACCGTGGCTGTTGAAGCATTGCTTTGTGAGTCATTGGTTTGTCGCAGTTTAATTATTGCTTATCAGCTTATTTTTCATGCTTGGATGTAGACTCTCTTGCGAAAATACAAAGGACACCGAATAGATGTTTGCGTTATATATTTGGTATTAGAAAATACCAGCACATTTCTGATAAATCAGGTGAGCTTGAATGGTTGAATATGAGGAATCGACTCAGGCTTCAATCAGCCTGTTTGTACCATTCAGTTGTAACTTCTCAGGTACCTCCGTATCTCGATAGTAAAATCACACAAAGAACTAATGTGCATAACATAAATATCCGTAGGAAAGACATGATATCGGTACCTCGCCACAGGTTGTCACTTTTTAAACGTTCCTTTAGTTACCTGGTGTATGCACTGTAGCCTGCGTTTGCCAGGGAATTAAATAGGAAGGGGTTCAAAAGATTTATATTCGATGTTTTGGTTAGTGTTCAGTGGGGGACATGATGAATGTGTGATTACTCGAGTTTGATTATTCGTTATTTTATTGGATATTATTGTTATTATGCTATTGTATTATTATTTATGTTTATATTTAAGACTCGTAAAGTTTGATGTGTAATTGGGGTTCAATTTTGGATTTTGCATCTGCAGGTTGATATAATCCGGTTGATATTGCATTGTATTTATTTTCTTTTTATTTTTCAAATTAGGGTTCAAGTGGTAGAACAGACGACGACTATTCATATTCATCCATCTGAACTTCGCCCTGAGGTTCATTCAAGTTAACTAGTTTTTTCTTTTCTGAAATTTGCTTGCATATTCCGTAGGAGACCACAATGTCCAAACCGTAATGTCCACCAATTTTTATGTCCACCTAATTCCATGTTCAAATTATTAATAAAATTGATTCCATTTTCCATTTTATTTCAAATTTAAATTGACGAGTTCCTTGTTCACGACCTGTCATTCATTTGGTTATTTCCTTGGTTACCTCCTGTTATTCAGTCGCGTCAAAATTATCTGCAAAAATGTCTGAGAATTCGGAATACAATACAGTTGAGGTCATTCCAACAAGAAAGGGAGGTCTGTTCCTGAACATTGACAACTATTTGTACACAAAAAAGGACGAAAAAGGTGGCAAAATTTATTGGACGTGCCGAAGACGTTCCGAATGCTCTGCTCTGGCTCGGACAACAGGCGTTGGCGGCAACATCATTGTTCTGCAAGGTCCAAACGAGTCCGGTCACCCAAATCACGCACCCAACCCTGCCGAAGTGGACGCTGAAAAAAAGTTAAATTCGCTCAAACGGACCGCTGAAGAGCATCCAGAGGCTCCACCGGTACAGGTTCTGCGGGGTCTGCAGGGCACGTCTGATGCTGTTCTTGCAAGACTGCCAGATCGCGACGATATTAGAAGAGCAATCAAGCGAGTACGAACACGCAATTTCCCAACCAATCCAACCAACCTTGAAGACCTTGCTGAAATTCCGGACGAATACAAGTTAACACGAGCCGGTGAATCCTTCTTCTTGTATGACTCATACGACGATGACGTGGATGAGGAGGTCGGTCGAATCATAATATTTGCAACGAAGCAAAACCTGACAAAGTTAATGCAAAGTCATTACTGGTATCTGGACGGAACTTTTAAGGTTTGTAAGCTTCTTTCGACTTTTCGACTTCTTCGACTTCTTCTTCGACTTTCTCTCACGGTTTTTTCAACTTCCAGGTTGTGCCGACTCTGTTTTTTCAACTTTTCACCATATTGGGATCCTTTTCTCAAATTACTTCTGGCGTTGAACAAAGTGTTGCTTTGCCCCTCGTATACGCTCTCATGACAAATAAAGCGCAGGCAGCATATGAAAAAGTTCTGGAGGTCGTCAAGAGCGAATGTGAGCGGATGCGGATTAGAACTTCTCTCCCTCAGAAAACTATGACTGATTTTGAGTTGGCCATAATCAACGCGATCTCGGAGCAGATCGGTGAAGCCAATGTGACCACATGTCTCTTCCACTTATCCCAGAGCGTTTATCGGCATGTGCAAAGCGAAAAATTGGCTGTGGCCTACAATGAGAACGAGGAGATCAGGAATGCAGCACACATGCTGTGTGCTCTGACGTTCGTTCCCGTGAATCACGTCGTGGAACACTTTGATTTAATGCTCGACGAAGTTCCAGAAGAGTTCCTGCCTGTCGCCGAATACTTCGAGGTCAACTACGTTCGCGGTGTTAAAGCCCGAGGAAGAAGACGTGCCAAGCCACCCCGCTACCATCCAAAGTTGTGGAACCAGTACAACGCTGTTCTACAACGGTTTCAGCGAACCAACAACCTGTCGGAAGGGTGGCACAACAGGTTCCAGAAGGTCGTAGGACGAAGCCACCCTGGTCTATTCGCCTTCTTCAAGGAGGTCCAGAAGGAGCAAGGCGACACAGAGACCATGTTGCAACAGCTGAACCTGGGGCAGCCCATACGAAAGAAGAAAAGCAAGGCCTCAATGCAAAATGAAGACCGCATCTATAACATTGTCAATACGTATCAAGAACATCTCGACGGGGGTTCAATTTTGAAATATCTACGTACCCTTGGAAATTACATAAATATGTAACAAAACAATATGTTATTGGATATCATATTTATTGGACATAAAATACTGGTGGACATTATTTCTGGTGGACATTATTCCTTGGACATTACGGCTTGGACATTACGGTTTGGACATTACGGTTTGGACATTGCGGTCCCCAATCTGCATATTCTATGTATAATTTTTTGTGTGAATAAAGACGTATTATTAATATTATTATTATTATTATATACCCAGAAAGGATTCCTTGTGATTAGCCTTAGAGCTCACCGTACGCCTTAAAAAGAAGTCTGGATGATTTGCTGCTGTGGTAGAGGAGATAGGCATAGGTGATAAGAGAAGTATAAGGAAATACATCATTAGGCAGAGAATCCCACAACATCGTTGTTCGATAGGAAAATTAAATATGATAAAGACAATTTCCAAAGGTCGACAGGTCTGACAGTGAAGGAGTAGCCAGTCTGATCTCGTGTAGTCTGCATACCTAGAGTCGCCCTTTGTGCAATAACGGACAAGATTTCCGAATAGCACCGACCATGTCAATATTTATAGAAATGTGAGATATCGTCAACTTTTCTCCGATGTTCTTAAAAGTTCAACATATGGATCAGAGTATGTATGAGAGATGAATTCTCAAAATGTGAACACTACATCAGGATAGATCGAACCGGTCTTTTTTAGATCATCAGGAGCTGTAGGGGCGTGAAGTAGCTCTTTGCACATAATAGAAAATTAAGTTATTTCTGTGGAACAGTTTTCGTAATGGAGCTCTAATGATGTTCTAATGGGGAGGTGCCTTCACTGGTGATATTTAGGGCTTCATAGGAATAGTTCTATCTGACATCAGTATATTGTGGATCGCGGGATTCGCATTCCTGGAGAGAATACCAGCTTGAACTCTACTTGATTATGATATCTGCATTCCAAATTTAAGCCTAATTTTCATTTATTACATCGAACTTTCTCTCGATACATTGGATAAATAGGGGTTCTAGAGAAGAAAGTGGTTTATAGTGTATCATCATCCGCAATGCTGTTTATATGGAATAGAAACTAAGTTTGTGTCAAGACAGAGCCCTGAGGAATACCGTAGCAGAATTGATAGTAATTGTAACTGAGGAGACTCCATTAACCACCACAGTTATCACCTAATGTCAGTTATCGACCATTGTAATGAAGTAGCCTGACATGATTGGTATTCATGAACAAACCTATTGACAATCCTTGTTTTGAGGAAGTCGATAAGTTGATGGCAAGAAGGGAGGGAATAGTGATTTACTCATTCTCTTATAACGTATCACTTCCTGAAATACCTTTCATGATGAATATCTAAGCTATCAAATGAAACTAATACTAACCGCGCTGAATCTTCCTAAACATCAGCTATCTAAAATGTATCGGCATACTCGATTCGGTAATACTTTTGCCGGATATAATCGTAAAAGTCTGTTATGTTATTTGAGTGTGTTAGAACATAATGGGTACATAACATGTTACTGTTTGCCAACTGCTATCGAACCGTTCATTGATTTGAAAAGGCACCTACCTCACCATTTTCGAAATAAGAATTAATTTATTAATCAGTACAATAAGCTATTAAAAAATAGTAGGTAATCTAGTTTGCACTTATTGTGGACGTCATAATTTTTTTGACTAAATAAAACAAAAGAAAGGACATAAAGGGCCTAGCAATTTGAATTTGTGGAATTTCTGTTATTTTTGACAAGTTTTCTTCAAAATAAGTCTTACTGAATTTTTCTTTTTGGTGAATTATTCGTTTGAGAAATTGGCAGACAATAGTTTTTTTATGGAAAAGTGATTGGAAATTCATACGAGGCAAGGCGTCTCTATGAAGACGTATTTCCTTTCCGTCATTTACCTTGTTGAAACACCTTTGCAAACGTTCATAGACGTTCGACAGAAACAGAAAAACTAACAGGTAACTTTGCTGATTGTGAGGCGCTAAGAACTGCCAACAGTGGAAAATAGAAAAATATTTTTAGAGCGGTTGAACAAAATCCCGAAAGAAGTACAAGGCGTCTAGCAAACGAATTGGGAATACCAACCATCACGTTAACGTATGGCGAATACTCCACGGGCAGCAGCTCTATCCTTTTATCCTTACCATTTACAGAGAGTACAAGCCTTTTCTGAAGCGAACTTTCCAGCCAGAGTGCATTATTGCCAGTGGTTAAGACAAAGAAAAGCAGAAGATCGGCAATTTATTCCGTCTATTTTGTTCACGGACGAAGCTTCATTTACCAGAAACGGAATTTTAAATGTCCACAATGAACATTACTGGGCGGATAAAAATTCACATATTATTCCTCAACCGCGACACCAGTAGCAATTTTCAATCAATGTGCAGTTCAAAATTATTTGGTTGAACCCTTTATTCTACCCAGAAGATTAGACGGACAAACGTACCTGCATATTTTACAGGAGAATTTACCCAACCTACTAAAAAATGTCCCTCTTAATATTACGCAACATTTATGATTTATGCACTACTTAGGACCTGCTTATTCCAGTTGCAATGTAAGAGATTATTTGATCGTTACATTCCATGGAAATTTGATTTGTCGGGGAGGGTCTATTTCTTGGCCACCCCGATCACCTGACTTAAGTCCCTGCGGTTTATACCTTTGAGAGCATCTACAGTAACTAGTGTATTCCACTGCCATAGCGAATGAAGCCACATTGCCACAAATGCTTGTGAAGCAATACGCCAAAGACTTCAAATTTTGCGAAGACTCAGAAGAAATATACGAAGGCGATTTAAAGCATGTATTGAGCATAGGGAAGCCATCCAAATGTAATACACTGTTTTCTAAAAAATTAAAACAAATGAAATCCGAATTAGAATAAATCATTACGAGGATGGCTTATTATTGTACTGATTAATAATGAAACCCGAGCATTTTCGTACCCATGCTTATATGAACTTTTTTCATATTTCTAGATGTAGAATATTTTCCTCACAACATTCTGTAACACCCTGTATATTGAATGCAGTATTGCATATCCTTTCTAAGGAATTAGGAACAAATGAATATATCAAAAATTGAGTGGTGTTATAAGTTCCGAAAATAGGCTTTGATGATATGAACAAAGCTCTAATTCAAAAAATAACTCTAGTTATTTCCCTCTGAAATTGTACGTTTTATCCTTATAAATAATACTGAGATGGAAAAGTGCTGTATTGATTCAAATGAACATGTTTGTGCAATATAGTTTAAACTCTTGAAACTGTAATTATTGTCAATAAAGCCGAAAGTAAAAATAGTTTCACATTTAATTTGTTAATAAGTATTCATTCCACATCAAATCATGCTTACAATAAATTACTGAAGAGTAAAATGAATTATTCAATCATATCATCTACAGATTGAAGTCTTCAATGATGGGGATTCAAAAATAATGAGATAAGAAAGGGCTACGTAGGCTGACAGTGAGAACCAGCACACTGATCTCTTATAATTATGGATAGTCAATGATAAAAACATGTGAATATATGAATTTCCTACTATCTATTGCAATGTGGAATGAAAAAATATTTCATGAGGTTTATTCCAAAACAGTTTCAACTTGTAGTTAACTGATTCATAGATTAATAACTTAACTCACCCTCCTTTTGTTGACACACTTTTTCTGCCAGCTAATGTAACATATATATTCACTAACTTTCTTGATAACTGGCATAATGAATTGAAGCAAAAAAGTATACTCTATGTCATGACAATGAAATTTCACCTGAATTGACAAAATTATCTATTTTACAATTTCATGTATCATGGAAATATTTTGCTAACAAATCAACTATCAAAATATGCACATAAAGGACTATGTATTCTCAACCTTACTTCCATGATAACACAGAGTTGTGATAATTATTTTTACTGCGATGAAGCCATTTATTTTTTTTTTTAATATTGATTTCAGACACCTCTGCAGATCAAATGTATGACTGTAATATATATTTATAACCATAAAAACACTTTTCTCATAAAATTCAAAAATAATATACACTCCATTGAGAAAACGCTTGCAAGGAGGCTACCAGGACGAAAAATGATACAGTTCCTATTTTTCTCACTTTGATGGAGTGATTTGCAAAATTTCAAACTTGTATGATGAATAGGAAATTGTCCTCATGGTGGATTCCGCGCGCATCACATACGCACATACATACATCGTCTCATAAATAGTCTCAGAAATGGAACGGAACCTTTTGAAGCCGAATATAATAATGATAAGGTCTTTCTGGTGCAGATAGATCAGTAACGTCACAAATCTATAGTTTCAGACAGCCGTTTCGCTGTTCTCATAGAGCTCATCAGTGGAACGATCAAGTTTGCAACGTTACTGAAGATCTTTTTGTTGAAAGTTGTCGTAGCCAGCATTCAACGAGGTAAAAAGACCAAAAACTCTAACGCCATCTATGAATTTCCCACTCAGAAATGCTGCAATGTACCATATTGACAGATTTCTCTAGCTTTACAAAAGTCACGGGGCATGTGAGGCTACTTGGGTTAGCCAGATGGCCACACCAAATCATACAAATGTAAGACAATCAGAAACGAATGAATATATGAATATATTGTAATGAGGTACAGTTAATTTCCAATATTTAAAAACAAAATCATCCTTAGATAATTAAAATTTCATGTAAAATTAAAATATCTAAAAGTAAAGAACATCTAGGGGTTGCCAGGTGTTTTCAATAACAAATGTAGGTTGAGAAAAGTAAAAGAATTTCTAAAATAAATATAATACAATTCACACTCGCTTCAAGCAGGGTGATATGATACCATAGCTGAAAATCATAAACCTGTCAAGATCAATAACCAATATAGGACGAGAAACTTATGGGTAGCTACATGTAAAATCTTAATGTTAATCATCTGGAGATGTTTTATGTAAATTCAAAAAATTAGTGATATTTAGAAAAGAACAGATAGATTTAGAAATCCCCACCGAAAACATTCTGAACTGAAGATCTCAAGAGAGGAAGCTTATTGCTTATTGGTCCAACAATTCAGGGATCCTTTTCCGAATTGTAGATTGGTTCTTGGGAAAAAGGACGCATTACAAATACTAGGGATAATGCCTAAAACCTTCAGTTATATTTTCTAGCTTGAATTGGTCTCTTGAGAAATCACGTGACACTTGATTTCAATTAATTTAATCTAATAGTTTCTTCAGTGTTTTTGGTAAGAAGGGTGGATTTCGCTGAATCAGAGTTGTTTTAGATTTTTGATCAAAGTTGTTGTTCTCAGTTTTTATTCAAGTTAAGTTCAATAATACTTTCGAATCGTATCATTCAGTTTCGATTTCCTAGGTTCATCCTGGTTGGGTATCAATTTAATAATCTTAGATTTATTTCTCTTTTAGTTAATTTAGATTATCCAGGTTGGTTTTATTTGAGTTTAGATTTTGATATTAGTTTTTGTTCTAATTAGTAATAAAGTTAATCATAACATTAATTTTTTATCATCTTTAATTATCATACATTCTTTTATTATTATCATTATCATTTAATTGTTATTTTTATTATTAAATTTTATTATTGTTGTGGAGTACGAGTTTATCTGATTAATATTAGCGTTTACCACTTCCGCTTACCAGTGTGTCAAAATCTTGAATGTCTTGTGAAAGAAAAGTGTAAGTGTCAATGATATTTTTCACGTTTGTTCTGGCTAATCAATGATTCGAATCAAACTCCAACGTGTCATGGTTCTCTAAATTAAATGGCCGCAGTGTTAGTGAATGAATAGATTGAGGATTAGGAATAATATAAATTCCTTAAGCAAAGTTTTATAGAGATTCATCAATAGAGTACCATGTTACAATACTCAATTATTTCACTGCTCGTTCCACTGATGATCTCTATGAGAAGAGCGAAACAGCTGTCTGGGACTATAGGTTAGTAACGTGGACTAGAAAGACGTTATCATTGTTACCTGGCAAAAGACAACATGATATGAATGAGTATATTCATATATTCATTTGTTTCTAATTCTCTTACACCGAATATAATACTTCATATTACAGTAGGTTTGATCTGATCGTAATCGAATTTTTATTAGGTTCGATGAACTTTTTATCAGGTTCGCACTTAACGCAGATCCAAAACAGATAAAAATCTGATTATGAGCATATCGGACCTGATAAAAAGGTGATCAAACCTGGAAAAAGTTGATTTCAAACCTGATACCGGTAATACAGTAGTAGTCGAGGAAATAAAGCATTGAACCTGGGAAAGTTGGCGCAGTTGGAAGGATTGAGATGCGGTTTTCTGCATCCGATTCAGAAAGTGATTTAGAATCTTTGTCCGGTATTTTTGTTTTGCGGAAAAAATTTGTTGCGTTTCTACAGCCAAAAATGCATTTTTCAAAGATGCACATTTTGAGGTAAATAAAAAAAATTAAGTACTTGGTGGATAATGCGTGAAATGGGCTCGAATTGGTTTCTTGGGGGTTTTTGGGGTCGCTGAACACGAATACGATATTAAAGAAATTCCCTGAGGTCCCCTTGGACCTCCCCGGAGGTATACTAGCGTCCTGACGTCCTGGATATCGAAGAAATAAATGAAAAAATTATTTTTAATGTTTGTCAACTGTTCGAAAGATGATATGAAGGTTGCTAGTGATCATAACGACATGAAAAACTCTTCTGCAATACCTGGTGTACCCTGCGCCCGGGTAACGACGTCATCTTCTAGGAATTTGCTAATTTATCTTCACAAAAGGTAACAAATTCTAGCTCTCGGGGGTTTTTAAAGTCGCCGATCACGACCTTGACACACAATGTTCTGCAAATTACCTGGGGGTATTTCCGGGACACTCGAGCCCTGTGTATCCACTTCTAGGAATTTCTTGTTTTTTTCAAATTAAATGTAATAAATTCTAGCTTTCGGGGGTTTCCAAAGTTGACGATCACGACTGTGACCCTCACAGTTTTCATGCATATAGTCGTGATCCTGATAACGCAAACTAGGGATTTTTTTATTCTTATTGGAATTTTCTTAATATCCTAACATCTAAAAAAGTATATCACGATTTTAAAATTCTCATTTATTTATATATTATGTAAGATGTGTTTAATTTAGAAAAATGTAATTATACTCTGATCCAAAAATAATTTAACGTGAAAAAAAATAATATCTTTAATTTATGAACCAAAATTATTATACTTTGCAAGGTGCTTATATAGCTGACTTATTAAATGTTAATTTAGCAAATTAAGAAAATGATTCGTGAAATTTCAAGTTTAAATTATGTTAAATCAAGTTTAAATTAAGTTTAAGTTATGAAATTTGGAAATTTTTCAACTGTGCATAGATTATTAGTGTTATATATATATCTGGTAAGTATTTTATTATTTTTTTCAATTTCATGGTAAATATGATTTAAATTTATGTTAAATTAACATTTAATAAGTCAGCTATATAAACACCTAGCAAAGTATAATAGTTTTGGTTTATAAATTAATGATATTATTTTTTTTCACGTTGAATTATTTTTGGATCAGAGTATAATTACATTTTTCCAAATTAAACACATCTTACATAATATATAAATAAATAAGAATTTTAAAATCGTGATACACTTTTTTAGATATTAGGATAATAAGAAAATTTCAATAAGAATAAAAAAAATTCCTAGTTTGCGTTATCAGGATCACGACTATGCATGAAAAGTGTGAGGGTCACAGTCGTGATCGGCAACTTTGAAAATCCCCGAGAGCTAGAATTTGTTACCTTTTATGAAGAAAACATAGCAAATTCCTAGAAGATGACGTCGTTACCCGGACGCAGGGTACACCAGGTATTGCAGAAGAGTTTTTTCATGTCGTTATCATCACTAGCAACCTTCATATCACCTTTCGAACAGTTGACAAACATTAAAAATAATTTGAATTTTTTAAATATCATATTCGTGTTCAGCGACCCCAAAAACTTCCAAGAAACCAATTCGTGCCCATTTCAAGCATTATCCACCAAGTACTTAATTTTTTTTATTTACCTCAAAAAGTGCATCTTTGAAAAATGCATTTTTGGCTGTAGAAATGCAACAAATTTTTTCCGCAAAACAAAAATACCGGACAAAGTTTCTAAATCACTTTCTGAATCGAATGCAGAAAACCGCATCTCTATCCATCCAACTGCGCCAACTTTCCCAGATTTGGCCTATTTTAGTGCTTTATTTCCTCGACTATAGAAGCTAACCTCTATATTCCGCTGGAGCGGAGGAGTGCGTACAGGGAGGAAAGTAAAAATAAATCTTGGATGTTTCTGACTTTGTGTGAGATATTCTATATCAAATTGATATAGAATCAACGACTTCGACACCACAAACTGTTTTGAAATCTTACACAGTAACGTAAAGAAAAGATAGGAAGTAGTTTGAAGAAGTGAAACTATAAGTTTGTGCAATTAAAAGATACACCAAAGAAAATTGACTGGATTCCAAACTGAAAGTAATTATTATTTGCGTAACTACTAACAGAGTTGAAATTCAAACAGTGTCCTAAGCTGACATTTAAATCCGCATCACTGAGAAACATTGGTAATATGCAAAACTAAACTAGTGTTACCGCTTGGCGAATAGATAAATAGTGTGCGTGGCAAAGTTACTCTTCGCAAAAATTATATGTTCTATTATCTTTACCCAACCAAATAATCTCAAATTAATACTGTTCTTGAAGAAATCTTCTACAAAAACAAATTTTTCATTTCTGGGAATCGAACCTAAGCCTGGTGACTGGGACTTGAGTTTCCTAGTGCCTAGACCATACCTTTGGTTAATCGCCGTTTGTTATAAACAGTTAAAGTAGGGTGTATATTTAAGTTTATGGTATTGTTGTTGAACTATTTTGTTAAGATTTTCAACCCTCAGAAAAGGGTGTGATTATTACTAGATTGACCTGAAAAACAATAGGTTTTGTCAGTAACACAGAAAGCGATTTTTTGTCAACCAATTCGTGACGGATATCCAAACAGACAGACAGATTTTTTCAAAATTGGTTAAAATTCGATAATAAATTCTACGTTGAAGAAACTTTAGCTCTAGGACTTTCATTTACGATTTTAGAAATAGCTTAAGTAAATGTAATATACTCTTCAGACTTTATGTGTGAAGAGTATAATAAGTATGAAATGGCGATTCTTATGAAGGTTGTTTAATGATTGAAAGTATTATTGAAAGCTTTACTAGTTTTATAGTTAATCCGTTAATAAGCCCTTACCATAATTCAATAGCTAATGCATCAGATTCTACAAATTACAATTTGCACGGATGAAACGATTTTTGTTCCACTACGAGAAGCACGAGCTGTATGATCACCAGTCGTCTGGAATGCAGTTCGCACATGTACCTGTTTGTGCGTTTCCGGTAATGTCTCTTGCCGGGAAGTAATAATGGTCACCACGTTCTTGGATGTGGTAGGGTTCGAGGGAAAGTCTATCTATATAATAACAACATCTGACAAAATCGCCTTATCAGTTGTTACTTCTTGAAAACAAATGAAGTCTTTTGTAAGTTTATATTATAGTGTCTTAGCTTTACGTGTATGTGAAAGTGCAATGTATCGTCGCAATGTGTCTTGAAAGGATTATTTACCCCTATAGATAAGAATAAGCTTGGAAATTATTAGAAATTTTAACATAACGCATTGTCGTTGTCGCCTTGCCGACTAATTAATCCATTTCCAATGTTTAAATGAGTATACTGTATTTTGGATAGAAAAAGTGCAGAAAAATTGAGATTTTCGAAAACAAACGTATATGATCAGTATCAAAGAATACCTTACGGAAGTTCAATTAATGACATTACAGAACAGATCACATTCCAATTAATCAAGTAACTTTTCGAATCATCAACTATTCAACTCTCAATTCAAATTAATATCTAGAATAGCCGACCATCAATCAGCTCACATCAACATGTATCGCCAGTTTTCACATAGCAAAGTATTAACTAACGCAAAACGTAATTTCCATGTTATATTGACATATAGAGATTTTCTTAGTGATTTTTTTCATGAAAATGTAATTTCCATATATTATTGCATTCTCCCTTGATAGGCCAGTCACTCAATATAGGTTTCAAAATAGTTTTTTTGAGGCTAATCCATTCTTATATAAAAATGGGCGCTGAAAATGATGATAGAAGTTGAAAATTGCTTACAATTTGTGCTATTGTTTATATCTGCGTTTTAGTTGCAAAATTATTGAAAAATGCATATAAAATAAAATTGTTTGAAATAATCGTATGCAATTTTGCATGGTGTATTAACAAAACAGGTTGTTTTAGACGACTTATTTGTTCCTTCGAATATATTGTTATTAACAAATTAATGGTGTTTATAAACAAATTTTCTTCTCCGAATGTATTTGCTCAATCGTTTCATACAACACATCACTACTACATTTTGGCCATAACGCGTCACACTTGTATATATTTTAGAGAAAAAATACAAATTTGCTCAATTGTTTATTAGTAGCTATCGCACTTTTATTGTGCTGGTACACTTTTTTCATTCGTTTACCACTACAACGACTTATTTCAAAGTTCTTGGTGAACAAAATAAGTATCCCGGCGACCAAATGTCGGATCGGAACGGGCATTGTGGCAATTAGAAGGTTTCTCAAAAATGCATATTTTGGTCCGAGATTTATCGCGATCTGATAATGATTCTGATATCGTACCGGATGTGTTTGTAGTCATTGAATTTGTTTCAACAAAACTTGCCTTAATATAAAGAGTAAAGTCGTACTAGTTTAAGTTCAAAATATGTTACTAGATTTTTAATTAGATCGATAGATAGATCATGTAACAAAAGTAATTCCTAGCTTGATTTTCAATGAATACTTATCAAGGAACCGTCAGCCGATTTACAGCAGTTCGCAAGGTCATGGGCGAAAAAGTCGGTACATACTACATTTGAAGAACGCTACTTTTCATAAGTCCTTATAGTACAGTCATTTTATGGATTTTTTTGAGATTTGGTACTTTTTTTTCCGACTTAAGGTTTGAAAATACAGAAAGTTAGGAAATTTTCCGTAGATTACGAAAAAAATAGTGGCTGAAAACCTTCAATGAAGGAAAATGTCTTAATTTATACATATATACATATATATACGATTTTCCGTGTTTTTCCGGGAAAGAACACTTATATCTTCGAAAATAAGCATTTTAGAAGGAAAAGTTTCGAACAAAACTTGTTCAACATTAAATTTTATATAGGAATTGACTATTCTGAATTTAATTTTCATCGAATTTTCCAAGCATTGGATGGTAAAACAAAATATTCTCGAATAAGAACTACATATGAGAAAAAATTGCATTTGGCTGGTAAATATGGTATGATAATTTTATCGTTACAGTAAATGATTATAATTAAGAATTTTCCAATATTTGCCCTAATTTTCCGGGTTAGGAAAATTTTTTATTTTTTTTTTCAATCTTAGTGTATGATATGTCGATTTTTAGGTTTTATAGAGCTGTGATAACGATTTTCCAGTTCATTTTGTCGTGAAAAGTCATTGAAAACGTACATTCGGAAAATGGGAAACTTTTTTTTCTTCGGTTATGTCGTGTGACAGATCAATTCTTATGTTTTTTAGGGTTCGGAAAACGTTTTTTTAGTTAATTTTGTCACGAAATTCAATTGTTTTCGTTAGTATGTAGAGCAACAAGAAAAAACAAATTATATAAAATTATAAAAAAATTAAAAAAATTCTTGATCTCCCGAGCGTTTAAAATTCTCGATCGAGCACCACTGCGCTGAATCTTTCGATGCGCTGGACTATGTATTATATGTAGCACCACTGCAATGAATTTGTGCGAAAGCGTTCAATCATATGATACCCAAAATAACGCCACATGTGCTCTGTTATTGTATACGTTAAACGTTATTATAAAATATTTACAGCTGAGCTGTTGTGTATTCCGTGTAAACAATTATTTTATTGATATATTTGATTAAAAAATCGTTTAAGTGAAAAACAATTTGACTTTAACAACCTCGTTTTTAATATTAAATTGTTCAAATTAAAATTTTCGGATATACATTTTCAATGATTTTTCACGATGAAACAAAGTAAAAAACATTTTCGGAACCCTAAAAAATATAAGAATTGATCTGTCACACGCCATAATCAGAAAAAAAAAAGTTTTCCATTTTTCGAATGTACGTTTTCAATGACTTTTCACGACAAAATGAACTGAAAAATCGTTATCAGAGCTCTATAGAACCTAAAAATCGACATATCATACAATAAGATTAAAAAAAAATAAAAATTTTTCCTAACCCGGCAAATATTGGAAAATTCTTAATTATAGTCATTTACAGTATCTAAATAACACCGAAAAAATTAAAGGGGTGATTCTGTGATGAAAATTAATGTGAGTGTTTGGTATAAAATTTTTTGAAAAAACCCTCCCCGGAAAAGATAAACCCCTTCGAAAATTAAAAAAAAAATGGTTTTTCTTTTTCATTTTCCCTGTATATCAAGCTAAAGACACGAAACTTGGTAAACATTATCTGTCAATAAGAGTACACTTTTTGAAATTTTTTCAACCCTGAAGTATGCTTAGAAGGGGTTGATTATTTCAACCCCTAAGATATTTTTTCTTACAACTTTTTTTTAGATGAAAATTTTTTCTTTAAAAAAGTATGACTGGAAAGCCCAATTCATTGACTAACTTTTTTAACTCCACAAGTTTTTTCTAAAACTTGAGCATTTATGAGAAAAAAATAAATAAGCTCATGTAAAATAGCATTTTATTAAACAACAGCCAACCAAATTATGATTATGATTATGAGACTTCTACAACTAAAAACAAAAGTGAACAAACAATGAACAAAAACCTGTCGAATATCGACAATACAATTATAATAAATGTTGAAAGTGACCGCCTTCAGCGTCAATACAAGAATCTAGCCTTTTCCTCATAGAATTGCGTATACGATGAAATATTCCTGGAGAATTTCTTATAGTTTCACACCCTGCCACAATGCGGTTTCGCAGATCATCGATATTTTCAACTGGGTTTGTGTATATCAAAGATTTCAGATATCCCCATATGCAAAAATCCAAAGGATTAAGGTCAGGGGAGCGGGCTGGCCAGTTTACAGGTCCTCCTCGACCTATCCATTGATTGGCATACACCTCATCCAGGTGAGTTCTTGCAAGTATACTAAAATGAGCTGGTGCACCATCGTGCATAAACCATGAATGTTGCCTAATTTGAATGGGAACCTCTTCAAGAAGAACAGGTAATTCTTCAAGGAGATGACAATATGCTTCACCATTTAATCGTAGCGGAAGAAAATGGGGACCAATTAAATGATTATCAATAATTCCGAGCCACACGTTTAATGAAAATTTATACTGATGATTTCCTTCAAAAAAGCCATGAGGATTTTCGTCAGCCCAAAGGTGATTGTTGTGAAAATTTCTAATACAGTCTCTTGAGAAATTCGCCTCGTCAGTAAATAAAATATTATCTAAGAACTGTGGTGCTTGGCCAATCATATTAATAAGCCACTGACAAAAAATCACACGGGGTAAAAAATCTCGAATCATTAACGCCTGCACCCGTTGAAGATGATAGGGATACAACATATGTTCTTTTAAAATTCTAAAAACAACGGAATGGCTTACATGTAGGACACGAGCTATTTTCCTGGTACTAGTTTCTGGGAATTCTTCAATTGAATTAAGTACGGCTTCTTCTACAGCTGCAGTTCTAACTTCTCTAGTACGACCAGAATCATAACTTCTTTTTTCAAAATTACCACGTTCCCGCAAGCGTCGGTGAATAGTTGTGAACGTAGTATGATGGGGTAGTCTACGCTGTGGGTACTGTTCAGCATAAAGTCTTTGCGCTTCCAATGAATTACCGTTAGCACGACCTTATGTAAAATGCATATCTGCCATTTCCAAATTCGAATATGCATTCATAAATCAACTAATATTTCCTACAATACACAATCATAAAACTTGTGAAATAATAAGATGGGTGACAGAAAATGACACTACACAATCCTAGTGTCAGTATTAATGTTTTTATGCAAAGCACAGGCCACTAGACTTGACGCAAAATACACTCGCGTTAGCTCATCTTTTTGAAAATGCATTGCATTAGATTTTTTTTCTCGTAAATGCTCAAGTTTTAGAAAAAACTTGTGGAGTTAAAAAAGTTAGTCAATGAATTGGGCTTTTCAGTCATACTTTTTTAAAGAAAAAATTTTCATCTAAAAAAAAGTTGTAAGAAAAAATATCTTAGGGGTTGAAATAATCAACCCCTTCTAAGCATACTTCAGGGTTGAAAAAATTTCAAAAAGTGTACTCTTATTGACAGATAATGTTTACCAAGTTTCGTGTCTTTAGCTTGATATACAGGGAAAATGAAAAAGAAAAACCATTTTTTTTTTAATTTTCGAAGGGGTGTAACTTTTCCGGGGAGGGTTTTTTCAAAAAAATTTATACCAAACACTCACATTAATTTTCATCACAGAATCACCCCTTTAATTTTTCCGGTGTTATTTAGATGCACCCTGTATACCCCAATATAAAATTATCATACCATATTTACCAGCCAAATGCAATTTTTTCTCATATATAGTTCTTATTCGAAAATATTTTGTTTTCCCATCCAATGCTTGGAAAATTCGATGAAAATTGAATTCAGAATAGTCAATTCCTATGTAAAATTTAATGTTGAACAACTTTTGTTGGAATTTTTTCCTTCCAAAATGCTTATTTTCGAAGATATAAGTGATATAAATTAGGACATTTTCCTTCATTGGAGGTTTTCAGTCATTATTTTTTTCGTAATCTACGGAAAATTTCCTAACTTTCTGTATTTTCAAACCTTAAGTCGGAAAAAAAAGTACGACCAATCCATAAAATGACTGTACTATTAATAAATTCTATTCGATTGTTCTCACTGAACGGAAAAACCATGCTTTGAGACTAGTATAATTCCTGAAGAAATATTCATTTATTGGATATAACAATGATTTTTTTGTACATTTATTTAATCTATTTCAAAGACGATTCTCTCTTACGTGAATATCTTATACATCATATTATCTAACTTTTCTGTTTTTGAGAGGAAGTCTTAATTAATAATAAAATAGAGGAAGGAACATCATTATATTTAGAATTCATTAAATCTGCTAACTTACAGAATCAATGAATTCAGCTAATAATAAAACTCGAACGAGGAAATCCAATTAAGATAAATTGGTAGAATTCCTTAACTACGAAATCAAGGGGTCAAATTACCAATCAACGATGCCACTGGAAGCAGGATCGTAGCTTAAATTTCTGAATCGAAGTGTATAGGATTATATTGTGAATGAAGAAAATCAATATGTATTATGAACAAATATGAATACAATACTTTTTTAGCGTATTCAACTTATACCAACACAAACCGATACTACTGCAAATAATTCTTTCCCGTATCAAAGGTGTTGCCTTAGCGCATCTACAAACTAATTGTATTGCAAATTTAGTAAACAAATTATGGAATGTATTAATTACTAAAGAATGATGAGCTTTCAAAGTATTTGAAGTTAATGACTCTAATTTGGTTAGTTGGTTGCATTTCCATTTTCCTTTTTTGTTTTGCAATTAAATTATTGATCGGAACGCAACCAACAACCAATTTAGAGTCATTACCTTCAAATACTTCAATAAAATTGAGAAGTTTCACTTATCATCCTTTAGTAATTAATAAATTCTATAATTTGCATTCCAAATTTGCAATACAATCAGTTCATAGATATAAGAACGAGCTAAAAACCCGTTTAGGCAACACCTTTGATAAAGTTCCGGACTTCAAAATGCTATGTCAAACTAAAAGGAACTATCTAACTCGGTATAAGGAGCATTTTTTGCCCATATAAAACACAAATATCTAGGTAATTTAAAAGGGATAAAACGAAGTATGATAAATTCCATTATATTCCCGTTTTGCATCATGAAAATATCCATGGTAGCCATTATTACTCACAATTGTGAGCAGACCAAAATTTTACAAACGAAAATGTCCTTTCCTTCGGTTGGCGAATCATATCTGTTTCCAGGTTTCACATTCCCTAGAAGATATTTTGGTGACAACGTTCTAAGCATCAGGGTGTGAGGGTGTGATAATGAAATTAATTTATATTGTTGAAGAAATTATTACCATAAAAATGTAAGCAGTGATTTGCATCCTGATGTTTGAAACAACACTCAAGATATTGATACATTCATCCATCTCTTGACAAATCCATGTTAAAATCATCAAAATTCAAATATGTCTGAGCGAATCTTATACCTCAATTATCTTGCCTTCAATTGATGCGCGAGTGATTAAACTGAAATCCATAAGCGGATTTACACTTGCCAATTTCGTAAGCAAGAAAATATAAATTGTTCTAATTTCCTTTGATAAGTTTGAGGAACTTTGGTGGATTTCTATATACAATCATTGTAACCAAAGTAGCATTAGTATTTGTCGTGTTATTCCACAATGGGTGTTGTTTCTACAGTGAAATTAGTAGCTTAATTACCTCTTTCAAAAATTCCATTGTGTACCTTCCACAGAGTCAAAGTAACTTTATAAAGATTTGATTCTCTCTCACATTAGCCACAAATGAACATAAAAAGCGGATGAAGGTTTGAAAAACGGTGAAAGGCTTTATACCGGGATATCAAAAATTATCTTGGTCAAGGGTGGTTGTGGAATCAAAAACGTGTGTCTTACTTTACGTTTGAAATAATTATGTCACTGTCACACTAACATCATCAATAACCTACAAATTTCATACCCATTTATTTCAGTTGTAAAACAATAATGAACTACAAATTATGAAATAATTATGTGAACTTTGAACCTTTTCAGAGGTCGTGATAGAAACAATCCGGGTCAAAAACTGTTTTGAAATAGTTAATTTTCCGTAAATCGAATGACGTTCACGTGAGAAGCCCGTGGCACGCAAGTTAGAAAAGTGCAAACTGGTTGTACCTAATACGGCTTTACGACGACTTTTCGCGTGCCCTTTTTGGTTCCATGTAGTTAGATTTAGTATCGGACCGTGCCCGACGGCCCTTCTTTTCTCGATAAATGTCCATTAAATAGGGAAATTTAATTTAAACAGTTTGAGCTATTCTCAGCTAGGCGCGTCGAACGTGCGACGTACCAAAGGGAATTTTCTCGCGACTAAAATATACACGAAGCGGGTAAAAGCTAGCGGTCCATAGCCAAAAACACTTTATTACAGCTGGCGCCGGTCGCACGGGGCAAGAAACAGCCCCAAATTAACAAGACCGAGGTAAAATGTATAAACTCTAACTTACGCGCAGCGAGCTCCTCGAGGCATATGTCAAAATGATTTCGTTCGCAGCTAATTACATAGGACGTCTGGCGTTCATGCAATTATGTTTTTAGATAATTCGAACCTTCTAATTTCGATAGGCCACGTGAAAATCCCGGAGTTCAAAGCGTTAAAGACTTCTGAGTGTTACAATATTCGTATAAAATTGCAAAATGTCGCACTTTTAGAAACTTCAGATTAATTATGACATAATTATTTCAAACGTAAAGTAAGACTCACGTTTTAGATTCCACAACCACCCTTGACCAAGATAATTTTTGATATCCCGGTACTTGATAGGGACACTTTTAAGGTTGATTGTAAGCAGTGCTGCCAAGCCACCACAATTTGCAATTCAATTCACAGTTGCCAGCTTTGAAATTGGGGAAATTTAATGTGATGTATCAAAGGTGACATATTGTTATATTTGTTTGAAGAAGTTTTACATTTATTTATCAAATTTCTGAGAATCAAACTTTTAATAGTTATTTTATTTGACTGTATTATTACTTTTTGATAAATTTTATAGTACACTGTTGTGTGTGATATACAATACGAACATTTTTCCAGGATTATTGAATTTTTGATATGAATGATGAAATGAAATTCAGAATGAATGTCGTTCTTCTTTCAGTTCAGACGTGGTTCAGACTTATTATTGAAAACATAAAAACAAAATGGTCGATTCTTTTCAACTGACGTGTCACGAGTTCCATCATAAATGTATCTTTCTGATTGAGAATCATTAATTAAGTAGTACGGTTATATTCTATTCTCATTCTAGGTACTATCTATCGGTTTGGCAATATGCCTAGGACTATCAGGCTGCGCAGAGACCGACAGTAAGAAACATGAGAAGAGAGGAGTCTCACATTACCAATCAATAGGATCACATGATTTCGGTTCTTCCGAGATTGGTTTTGGACATGAAGAGGGTGGGGGCGACAGTGGTCATGAAGAAATCAGTAAATGGGAAGATACTAAAAGTGATGATGGGTGGGCTTCCGTGAGTCATGGCGACAGTGAAGGTAGTGAACTAGGAGACTATGGAGGACATGACAGTTCTGGAGATGATCACAAAGAACATCATCACGAAAAAGTTGTGACTGTATATAAAGAAGTTAAGGTGCCTTATCCCGTAGAAAAAGAGGTGCGTGTACCCGTGTACAAAACTGTTAAGTATCCTGTACATGTTAAGGTACCACAACCATATCCCGTTATCAAAAAAGTACCTTATCCTGTGAAAGTACCGATCAAAGTACCCTATCATGTACATAAGCCAGTTCCAGTTCATAAAACTGTCAAATATCCAGTTCACGTTAATGTGGACAAACCATACCCTGTTAAAGTTTATGAACATCAACCATATCCAGTTTACAAGCATATTCCTGTTCCTTATGAAGTGAAGGTTCCAAAACCATATCCAGTTGAAAAGAAAATATTGGTACCTGTAAAAGTTCCTCACCATGTGATTAAACCTTATCCTGTTGAGAAAATACAACATTATCCAGTTGAGGTGAAATATGATCATCCAGTACCTTATGATGTAATCAAACCATATCCAGTTAAAGTTGAGAAAAAAGTACATGTTCCATATGATGTAGAAAAGCCTTATCCAGTTAAAGTTTATGTCGATCATCCTGTACCATATCACGTTGAGAAGAAGGTACCTTACCCTGTTAAGATCAACGTTCCACAACCTTACCCTGTTGAAAAAGAGGTGAAAGTACCATATTATAAAGAAGTACCATATCCCGTGAAAATCAAGATTGATAAGCCCGTACCATATGAAGTAATTAAGCACGTTCCATATACAGTCGAGAAGAAAGTGCACGTGCCCATCAAAGAAGAGATACATGTACCAGTTCACGAAGAACAGCATGAAGAATATCATGGTGAAATTGAAATGCCATCGTGGAAGGAAGAAGAAGAAATTATTGGAAAATGGTAATGTTGTTTATTAGTTGATTAGGAAGTATTGTTAAAGTTATATTTGTATTCGTGAAAGTGCCTTATGAAAAAGTTGTTGATTATCGAGAATTTATATTGAAAGACCAATATTCATCATACAGTAATAATATTAACACTAATATCACTGCAGCGTAATCAAGAATATCATGCTCAAGTTATTCAATTATGTGCAGTGAATTCACCGAGTTACTAACATCATTCTCCATGGTATTAAAAATAGTTCATGTCCTGTATTTGTTTCCCTATATAGTGGCATTTATCGAAACAAATTTTTTATGGCTAATTTTGTCACATAACTAGACCTTACTTGATATTTCAGATATACACTCATATGAATACCATTCAGAATCAAATGATTTCCTTATTAATTCCGTGATTTGTAGTTATAGAAACAGCGGAGTCAAGTTCAATATTATTGCAATCAATCTAAAATGGTTATCCATAGCTAGTTTTGATTCAAGAATAACTATTCGAGTAAAAACATGCTTGCTAGAGAAGGTTACTTTGTAAGGAAGGCGATCTCGCTTACGTCTAAGCTTACCCACAATACGTTCAAAACCGGTGTTTAAAATCCAGCTTAAACATGTAGAAACAGTGTTGTTATTTTTGTTCAGTTATTTTGTAAATTCATGACAACCAAGATCATCTTATCTTAATTCAGTGGATCACTGGTTGTGAAGTTACTTGAAAAATTTGGTGCAATTCTAACAGAAATGTTGAATAATGCTTTGTACAATTTGAGAAATAGTTGGTGAATTTAGAACCATAAAATGGAGGTCATATCGAACATTTTCGGTAACCAATGTATACATAAGGAATCCCATTACGTAAGCAACTGAATTCCGGTGACATTTTGTTATTAGCTTAATTCGTTAAAAATATATAATAATAAGTAGAAATATATCCCTTACTTCTTGATAACCTTGTTCATTAAAATCAACTGTAATATCGGTTTACATTTTTCAAAAACTTTTTGATTTCTTTTATTGTATTGACTTCTTCTGTTCACTATGAATGGTAATGGAGTGAATAAATACCAAATTCAAGGTGAAAATATAGATTTGTCTAGAAGTAACATTTCAGAGTCGATCAAATACCAAATTAAATACAACAAATAGTGAAGTAGAACAACAATAAAATTATTTCCAGATCATCATCATATTAATGACCGCACCTTCCGCCTGTTTCCGAATGAATTCAGAATTTAAATCACATTATCACGACCGTTTGGTTTTATAATAAAATATTCTCAAGTTAAAACGACAAAACAAATCTACCAATTCCATGTAAGGCTACATTTTCATGATTTCCCGTTTAATTTCGCCTCTTTTATTTAGATTCATCAATTTATTTCAAACTCATCACCATAACACTGAATCATTCATATTCATATCCATATCATCATTCTTACTTATATACTATAACATAATCTCTTAGTTCATACACATTACATAGATTAATTTTCATTACGAAATAAAAGAATCACCCTCATCCACTAAAATAACTGTTAAAGTAGTAGTACTTTAGAGGTATTTTTTAGGAGAAAGGGTGATTCTTCCATTTTATAGTATTCACAGAGTGTATTATTGATTTCCATATTTCAAATTACCATTCGCATTCGAAAGAATGTTGTATCCTGTTATCATTAACGCATCATTTGGTTTATCACATACTAACGAGAAAACTCACTACACAATCATTTTACATCGAATCAACAAATTACATATTTGCATTTTCTGGTCTTCATCTTTCATCATCATAAAATCATCACGGTGTTACCGTTTTATTTGAAATTCTCAGCATCATCAGAACGTGTTTTTTAGAGTCTTACGCAATTATACAATTTAACGTAGCTATTACGGATTTATTAGATTCACGTTCACTCCTCATATTTTAATCGAAACCATCAACATTCCGTTTAACGCTTATTACATTTACCTCTATTAACGTTCATTCAATAATCAAAACTCCAACTTTCATATAATGCTTCATGATTGGGAAAGGTTCGGTTCCTTCATCACACTTCATTAACTCATTATCAACCATCAAACAGGAGAGTAATTTGTTTCCAGAATTCATTGTTTATATGTTCTGTCTATTTCCTAAAATTGTGAAGTTAGAATGATCTCCAACATGACGCAGTTGAATAGACTCGATACTATTTTCAAAATGGTTGTCGTTCACTAAACCGGAGAGAGACTGAGTAACATTGTAACCTGACAAAGCAGTGCAGTGGAATATGACACGTATATTGTTCAATTTTTTATATACCCCCGTAAAATGAACGGTAATTACAATTTAAAATTTGTTATGATTTATTGTGAGAACCAGAACATTGATAGTAATAAATGAGATGGCGGTTTTAATTGGGTGGAAACGATTCATTTACTTGGTTAACGCTCTTATCAATGAACTTATTTGATTGAAAAGCATTGGAATAAGACAAAGATGTGCAGTGATAAACTCCTTATCTCACGCAAATTGAGATGAAAAAATCTTATTTTACGGGTGTAGATAAATCATGTTATTGTAGAATTGGGTGCACTTTGCAGTGAGCTTACGAGAAACTGAATACGAGCGATGATATTGATGAGAAAGTTGGAACCAATGATAACAGCAAAAGTTTTTTTCATTCAGCCACGATAATTTGTATAATTATTATTTTCAGGTGAATAGGTAAGGTTCCAGACGATCCATAATTATGGAAAAATCTAATTGTAGATTAATAATAATTCTAATGCAATCTCAATTTGCTCGATCAGATATTTTATCTCTTTTATTCGGCATGGTAACCTCCTTGAATTTTCCAGTATTGTGCGTACAAACTAATTGCTACAAGATTTGTTAAACTAACTTAAATGTAAGAAATGTCCATCTTCTTTTATATCCTTTATGATAGTTACTAGCAGAAAATAGAGGAACTTTATAAACAGCAGTAGAGATGATTGAGAAGAACTACAAGGAACTCTTGGAATAACGTCAATGTTATAATCCTCTTCATATTCTAAGAGTACGGACAAATATAACATCATCAAATTGCTTTCATGTATATGATAACGGTTCATTTATACGCCGAGTTCTATTTCATGATAAATACTAAAACAATAATATGGGTCGCTGATATGTTAGTTTATTTCAATTAATTTAATTCTGAATGTCAATCTAATTTTAAAGGTGAAATTTAAGTCAACCATATATAGGTGAAATGAACTTCCGGCTGAAATAACACTCAATTTTAACTTTTCGTCAATGATCAATTATTATTACTGTATTACAAAATCATTAATTGTGGATTTCTCTTAATATTTATACTCTAATAGCTGTATTTGAAAACCTAATTAATGTCACAACACTGTCATTAACTTGAATATGTCCAGTTTTGATTCTCTTTTTTGTTGATTGTTGTAGTATTTATTAATTATAGTGAATTTTTATTATTAGATTACTTTCTCCACCGTAATGCAGTTCATAGCACCAATCAATTATTTATTATTATGCTAATAATTGTATAATATTTTGTTTTATTATAAAATTAAATATAAAATGAAACCACCTGCATGTGTTTACTTTCACATATCCATACTGCACTTATATCAGATTATCGATTACATAAATTTTCATTATATTGTTACAATTAACAACTTTAGATAGAAAAGAAGGTGCATGGTAATTATTCAATGTGCCATTGTATGAACAAGGAACAAATTACTGTTTCATAATAATCGTGATTTCATTATTCGTTTAATGTTCACAAAGTAATTGATTTTAAACGGATGAATTATATCGCTGTAAATAACTGGATGAGTTTCAATAGGATAATGCCCATGAGGGAAACTAGAAGACATGCGCGAAGTCACGGGATGGAATATATGGAGAACCAAATATATTTTTTCTTATTACCGGCCTATTTCTGCTAATGTGACTTGAAACGGACGCAAGGAGGCAAGCACACCACAACCTGGAAATTTCGACGAATACTGACTATTTCCAAGTACACGTACGAAGCCTACTGCTTTACTTCCCATCTGAAGGAAGGCATGATCAGATATTATCTTGTCTAATGGATAACACCGTCTTCGCCTGAGATATTTACGATTTACGATATGTATCGAGAATATCTCAGCCGTCATACAGGTATGAAATCGGGCCGACAGAGGGAGAGACTACCATACTAACCAATGCATTACAGAAGCTATTAAATATAACTGAACGGAAATGTGATGTGATTCTCTCGAAGAAAACTATGGGTGTTATAAGAATGCCATATGGAAGCAGTATTTCGAAATTGGACACTTAAGTTCATCTTATAAATCGTATTATCAGAACGAAATACCGACGAATGAAAGTTTCTTGGAACGTTAATCTGGTCGAAAAAGACTCCGATAGTGATGTTGTCGCACTCCCATCACCTACTATCAGAAATTTAAAAGCTCTGATATTGACAATGTGAATGAGGAACAATCACCCTCATCCTCTAAAAATACTTTCGGAGTATTGACGACCTCTCAGCTACCAAGTAGTCATCATCTGAGTAAACTCTATTTTTACTCTGATGTTGGATACTTGGCAGTTGAAAGGTTCTCAGTAGTTTGACAGTCTTTTTATTGGATAAGGGTGATTGTTTCTTATTTATAGTGTTATAGCGTATCCACAGTGTGTATTCTTTAATAGTTTATTACTCTAATATTGACCTTTGTCGCACCGATAAATAAGGGTTGGAAGAACCTCAGTCTTTTCCCTTAACACGTTTAATTTAATTTCTTCCAATACGAAGGTGGTATACTTCAAATATCTGGGAATCGAATAGGCGTAGGTACTACCGAATGATAGAAAGCTCTTTTAATTCATTGTGGTTTGGTTAATTCTCTATTGATATTATATATTGATCCTCAGTACCTTCCTACCTATATACTGTTCAAAATTCAAGAATGTATGAGCTATATTTATGAAGTATTACTCCTGATTTTGCATAATATTCTTAAATCAAAAGTCAATATCTGGTGGATAACTGGAAAATCTAAGACATGGTGTTACTCCATTTGAAAAATTCTGATGGTTTTCCACATAACATTGTATATCACGTAACCCATTCGTTAAAAGTTTCCGATTTTCCGTTTCGAATTTGAATCTGTAAATTTTGTGATGAAGTTATTTATTATTTACTTTCATCGATCAAACCGGAAGTTCAATGAACATCCTCATTTCAAATAAAATACCCTGAATTTCATCAGATTTATGAATTCCACGTATTATTTTAATCAAATCGTATCATATGTACCCATACTAATTTCCAATAGATTTCGACTAATTACGATTTTTTTAAAATACATAACAATTTGGTATTTCTCAATTTAGTGGTTTCTTTATTATGATGGTCTCAACATATATTTTGGGCATATCTAAATATGCGTACCGGCGAAGTGAATTTATTAAGAAGAAGCTAGTTGAGAGATACCAGATTAACACTATTCTGTAGGTAGGTAATTTTACATCAGGAAAAATGTATTCAAAACAAGTGAAGAACTCGTATTCGTACCTACACATGTTGAAGGTAATAGTTAGGAACTATTCTTAAACATGTTGAATTTCCAATTCTCACTAATAACCGTATATAGATATGAAGGGCGCTCTAAAATCTCACCCAAGAGATAATAATTGAGATATTATTCATTTCAACACAACACTGGAATTCACAACGCGTGGATGTACTGAGTGTAATGATGGGAGAGACCAAGATAAGACAAGATCAGACGTTAATCTTGTCTTGGTCTTTGTCATTCTTGTCTTGGTTAGGACTGCAGATCTTGTCTCTGTTTTTGTCTCAATTACGCATTTAAGATCATGTCTTGGTTTTGTCTTGTCTTGATCTCGATTAAAGATACGTATAAAGGTTTTTTGTTTCTAACTATTGATATCTTTTATTATATTATCATTCCAACTAAACGATGAAAATACTTACTCTCATGAATGAAAGTTTCTTTTCCAATTCAAATTCATGAAAAAATCAAGATATTTTTCCTATTCTACTCCTATATATTCTCAAATAGTGGAAATATATTACAAAAATTAATAATTTGGGCACAAGATCATGACTTGTCAAGATCTTGAGCTAATAGTGGTTTTAACTTGATCTTTGAAGACTTTAAATCAACTTCTTGCCTTGATCTTGTTTTATCAGACCAAGATAAGACAAGTCTTGAGGTTTTACCCATCTGGTGTGATTTATCCGATAGGATTTAACATGAGTTGATCTTCAAAAATGAGGGAATGAAAATCAGTTACCACGTAATGTATAAGACTGTCATGTGACAGTCATATTTCGGTATCTACAAACGTTCTCGATATACTCAAGTCAGATCAAGCGGTGTATAGGATTAACGTGAGAGTATGGGAGAGCCAGACGCATCGTATTGTTTACAAGATAAAAAGAAGAACTTGTTGTTGTGTTGTGCAAGAGGGAGTGTGCATTGCACAGGTCGAATTGATAGTTAGTAAGAATTAGGCATGGAAAGCTATTCAGCAAATCTGTTATTTACCTACTGTTGTTGCAAAAAAGAAAGTATCTCGTAGAGCTGCTGTTCACATTGATCCAACTTTTTTCAAACATTTTATAGAGGCCTTCTATCAAAGAGTTATGTCGACAACGTAACGTACCGATAATGAAGACTGACTAACTAGACAAAGAGTGAAAATGGGTAGCTGTAATATGGAAATTTGTTTTTTGTGAAAAATGTATATATTTAATTTTTGTTCTCAATTATTTGCACTATAGTTTCGTTGAATAGTACACATTTTTCCCATGTATTTTATCAGTAATAAAATCCTATAATATTAGAATTTCATTAATATTTCTATTTTCTTTCCCAATTTCTCAAAACTTACCATTTTCAACTTATTTCCATTCACCTCACATACACCAATTCTTCAATGCAATTTTTTGGGAACTCAGTAGGAGACACGTACTTTTCTCAATTAAAAGGCCCGGAGCTCTACTGATCTAAGATTTTTCAGTATCGATTAGAGTTTGGGGTAGTTTGATATTGTACTATACAAAGTGTCTCAATTAACGTTTGGATACTCCGAGAGTTGATGTTACGAATGAAAATATGAAGAAATGATCCTATCAACATGTGTCCGCAATTGCTTCATACTGGCACTACATCCCTTCTAAGTTAGGTCCCTAAATGAAGTTTCATCTGATTATTTTGATACTATCGATGCTAGTATTACGAAATTTAGTACCTAGGGATAATTTATAGTTCTGAAACCATGATATAATATACAGGAACGTGCGAGATTCGAAGCCAATGCAATCATATGGTCCCTATGTTCCGTGTTTCACATTTTGGATATTGTTTGGCAGAATAAAATATGATTAGAATGCCGTATAATGAACTATTTTCTAGAAAAAATACATTTCTTCTTAGGATCAAAAGTATTAAGAAATAACCGAAGAATCGATGGTGGAGACAGCTACTTAGTGATAATTTATTAATATTATAAAATACTCATTATTTCAGTCTTCAACACCAACGTTAGTTTCAATAATATAAATGATTAAAAATAAAGGGATACGTGTCTTATTATATCATTAATTGAAGCTTTCTACCAGTGAAAATTATTGCTATCATCTGCACATTGAACAAATGACCACTTTCAGTTCTAATAATGGAATACTAATAAAAAATACGAAATTCTAATTATCAAGCTCAAGTTTGTCCTTTCGTTAAAACAAACGCTCGAAATCAAGTTCATTATAGTAAGTGTTGTAAATGTCAACTATTCATTTCGATGCGCCGCCTTGTACGTTTCCTTATTTTATTATTTCCTACTCCACCAAAATACGAGGCTTATTCATTGACTATAAATAGTAATATAATAAGATTCTTGACCCAGTATGAATTACATAAAAAATTCTCGGGAATTAGGTCACGTTAATATTAACGATACAATTTTCGATTATTCGTGGTTCTGTTCGTTTCGACGGCGTGAGCTTTTTGATTGAAGATTGTGCGATATGGACGCTTGTGATAATTAGTTTTAGTTAACCCCTTTTTGACAAAATAAGTCTTCTGATGATGGTCGTGAGACCGAAACGTACGTAAAGACGAACATTTATAACAGAGTGTTAATGTGACCTAATTCCCGAGAATTTTTTATATAATTGACTATAAAATATAGTCCTTATTAAATAGCAATCATTCGGTACAGGCAATATTCTGGACAGGAACTTTATATACCAACGTTTTCAGATAGCTCCACAAGAAAAAGTCAAGGAGTTTAAAATCTGGAAGCGAGAAGACCAGACCAAAGGTCCTCCCCGTCCTATCCAATTTTTGAAATCCTCTAAATTCCCGACAAGAATGTAGCGATACATCAGAGTGCATAAGTCACATCTCACGCCTCACTGAATATGGTACATCATCACAGGGATCTTTCGAAACATGTTCTGAAAAATGTAAATACCTCACACCGTTTAAACGATTAGGTAATACATATAGGCATATATAAAATAGTCACCGATTGGGTAAGCGATTTTTGACACATTTTTCGGACTTACCGTGCATTACCATTTGCTTTGCCATACATGAAATGCATGTTGGGCATTTGCGCAAAGCGCAAGCTTCTATTTTGCAGTATAATATGTGTCTAATCACGAAATTGGGGAATTTTGACATTAGTGCCTGATCAAAGTATTACGACGTGTCAATATCGAACTGAATAGTGAGCACTTCCAACAATTATGATCTACTTTCACTCTAACAAGTGTACCATTTTTGTGTGATATTTTCGCGGAATCATATTTCATTACCGAAAAATATCTAAATTGCTAAACAAAAATATAGGATCATTTTATCGCATTGACTCTGAATTTCGCATGTTTCTGTATAATGTATCATGTTTTCAGTATTACGAAACGATTTATAATATCAAATTATACCTAGGTATCAGATTTAGTGTTTCTAGTGGACATACAATCGAGAATATTGAAATAAAACTGCATTGAAGGAAGCATTTTCGAACATATGTTGATAGGATCATTTCTTCCCATTTTAATTGTAGAAACAGCTTCCTTTTGGGACAATTTTTATATCGAAATGAAAGATTCCAAGTAATATTTGTGAAGGATTATTTTTCTTAATCTTCTCACGTTGAATGGAAATGATGGCCGGCACTGGATCATCCAGAATCACTACCTACTACTAATGAATCGTTTATTTAAAATCAATTACTTTCAGCGATTATTAACTATTTGAATTTGTTATCATCTAACGAGAATGGAGATGTATTATTATAATTAGATGTTACATATATATCATGTATTGAATAACGAAAATCTGAAAGTAAATCTGAATAGGCAATTTATCTCGCCTGTCCAGAAAACTATGATTGCTTCTTAGCTGTGTCCGTTCCAATCCGTATTACGAAACTAACAAGTGACATTCAAATTTTATTGCATTTCATTGTTTGTGAAACCATATTTATGTGATTTCACATTGCTAATAGAACCTGCTTCATTCTATTGGAAACGTAGCTCGAGAAGTTGATGAAAATCCTATGATGTGTTGAAAGATTCAATAAGATCAAATCATGAACGATTCAACAATTCTCGTATTCAACTTATACAGATTATTATACGTATAGAAATACAAAATTGACGTGTTCGTGGGACGGAGAACCGAATGGTTTCTCTATTAATGAATGTTGTCGGTCAGGTGTCACCTCTAATGTACCATTTGCACTGAAATATAACCTATAACTGGAACGTCAAAGCAACTCCTCAATGATGACCACTTCTGAATCTCGCGCAGACTTCAAGAATCATTATTAAAATAACAGATATCTGAATTGGCAGTTTAAATTATTTTTGTCGTGTAAATATGTTAAATTTCCATATTTCAGAGCCTTCCAAAAAGCTGTAGTTGCTTTTGATTTAATAACCATAAAATAATAGTCGTGATTACAAAAACCTATTATTTGACACGTTCGACGAGGACCGAGACAGGAATATGAAGGACAAACGACTCAATTTTCACCAATTTTCCAGAATTTTCCTCCTTTCAGTGAAATTTGTAGCGACACCCATCACGGTACCTTGTTATTCCAATAAAACTGACTATATATATTCGAAAAACAAAATAATTAAAGTTTGTCGTGTAGAAATGGCAAATTTTCATATTCCGGAGTTTTCCATAAAACTATCGTCGGTTTCGATTTCATGATCATAACATAATACTCAGCGACCATGAAAACATATGATTAGACACGTTGAACAAGGACCGAGGGATTTTCCACCAAAATTTCCAAAATTTTCCTTCTTTTGGTGAAAATTTATACGTAGACAAATCACGGCATCTTGTTAATTCAATACCATAGTCCGAGAAAAATTGTATTTGTTGCTACGATTTGGTCAAATTTTCCGGGAGATTCCATTTTCCGACTTCAGATTGCGGACCAAAAAACCTCCTGATACCAAGATATTTCATTTGTTAGAAAAGACATTTTATTTGTTGATTGAAAATGGATTTTTATTGTTTATCAATAGTAATAATGACGAGCCCACTTTTTTTTTCTGACTAGCCATGGGTAATCCATCCTGAACATTATGCAAAAACAATTTTACATTTTCGTGCGGAATATATAATATAAAATTTTAGATGTTTTTCACACTTGACTGGACTGTTATTTTCGAATTTTCCGAAATAGTGTTTTTAGTTTTCATTTTGATTTGCAAAATCGGGATTATCTGAAAAAGTATCATAAAATTAAATATTTGGGGGCCTCTCGTAAATTTTCGAAATGATCCCTAATTTTGTTGTAATGTCTAATAATGTTTCAGGGTTACCCGGAATTTTTTCTCTATTTTTTTAAATAGCCCCAGGAACTCGGGGCTCAGGGCCAGTGCCCTGTTGATCCATGCTTAAAAACGGTGTTAGATGAAACAGTAAATTATTGTCATTCAAGTCTAAGATCAATATTTTATACACCGTTTATCGCCAATTTCATGAAATAAATACCGAAACCTCAATTTAATTTCTTCACAATATTTTAAATTTGTCTAATTTAGAAGAATCAATTCCGCACCAAATAAATCTAATCCTTCAATTTAACTTCATTTCTAACTCATTTGAAATATAAATGTCTTTTATACAAATTACTGAATAATAGTATTTCTATTATTTTCGATTACCGTTTTTTTAATCACTTTAACTGGTTTAGTTCACACTGTAATATACAGGATGGTCCAGTTTCGAAGGCGGTAACCTTACAGGCAGACAGATAGCTACAAAATAATATCAGTTTGTATTATAAACTATATTCGAAAAATGCTTCGTTACAAAGATACAGGATGTCAAAATCTTTATAAAAAAATCTAGATTTAATAATATTTTCAAAACTGTTTTAGATATTTAAATGAAATTTGGCACGTTTGAATAGATAATTTGAATACATCTTTTTACGCATAAAATATCATTTTACTTCCACCAGTGGCGTGTTGACAGACACAGCTGTTTTTCATAAAAAATATGGTACGCCACTGATTTTTTTAGAATCAAAAATTATTTCTAGAATCCTTGTTCAATTTACAACAAAAAAAGTTCTCTACTTTTTTCCGTTTGACACATCGTTTGCCAATAAAAATTAAAATTCTTTAAGCAACTGGAATTCAGACAAATTTCAATCTGTCGTAGTAGGCCATTAAAAGAAACAACTGCGACTGTAAGTGTTTTCCATTTTATTATGACAGTTGATTGAATTGTGTCAGGTTATTTAATTTCGAGTTATTGTTAACATTGTTATTAGTGTTGCGCAAGTATTAATTTGAAAAATGCTTTTTTCTAACAATGAATACGCAGATATTCATTTTTGCTACGGATTTTGTGATGGAAATGCAGGAGCGGCAGTTCGTGAATATCTTAGATGCTATCCAAATAGCAGAGTTCCAGATGCTCGCGTTTTCATCAGGACACATCCGAATTTTCGTAACTTTGGCCTGCGTGTTAATAACGAACGGAACAGAAACCGTCGATATAATATTCAGAATAATCGTATACTTCGTACTTTTGATAACAGAACCTTCACATACCGAAGTCTACAATATTACGAACACTACACGATGACCACAGACATGCATATCACCTACAGCCTGATCAGGATTTGCATCCTGGTGATGCTGAAAAGAGAATAAGATTTTGCATTTAAACTCAATGGAAGAAAATCCTTACTTATTCCATAAAATTCTTTGGACGGATGAATCCTCTTTTACCAGACGTGGGGTAACAAATTACCATAATACCCATATTTGGGCACATCAGAATCCTCGAGAAATTCGGCCAAGATCATTTCAAAATGAATTTGCCGTAAATGTTTGGCTGGGCGTTATTGATGTTAATGTTTGTGGTCCACATTTCCTACCTGGATGGAGCTCCCCCGCATTTTGGAATAGTTGTAAGAGAATGGCTCAATACCAATTATCTTCGACGATGGATTGGCTTGCTAGGGAGGAATGACATGAATGACATGGTTAATGGTATTGGACCAGTGGCCTGGTCACCCAGGTCACCGGATCTTAATCCGCTAGACTTTTACGTTTGGGACACTATTAAAGATAAAGTGTACACTAATCCCGTATCAACAAGGGGAGATTTAGTCTTAAGAATTCAGCAAGCCTGCAATGATATGCGGCAAAATCCGCATGAAGTATCTGCTGCAGTAAATGCGTTAGTGAGTAGATGTCGAAAATGTATTGACGTGGGTGGACTACATTTCGAGCAATTTTTGTCATTTTACCTTCAATTTTCTTTCATTTTGTTATTGTTGCCACTAATTAAATTTTTTATTTTTGTTTTTGTTTAATTGTTTTTCAGAAGTCAGGTATTTTAATTTTTTACTGGCAAACGCTGTGTCAAACAAAAATAGTAAAGAGCCTTTTTTTGTTGTAAATTGAACAAGGATTATAGAAATAATTTTTGCTTCTATAAAAATCAGTGGGTCACTATATTTTTTATAAAAAATAGCCGAAGATGTGTTTGTAAGCAAGCCACTGGTGGAAGTAAAATAATATTTTTCACGTAAAAAGATGTATTTAAATTATCTGTTCAAACGTGCCAGATTTCATTTAAATATCCAAAGTAGTTTTGAAAATATTATTAAATCTGGATTTTTTAATAAAAATTTTGACACCCTGTATCTTTGTAACGAAGCATTTTTCGAATATAGTTCAAACTGATATTATTTTGTAGTTATCTGTCTGCCTGTAAAGTTACCGCTTTCGAAAGTGGACCACTCTGATATTTCGAATTTCTAATACGAAAAATATAGAGATCATTTAATATCTAAGTTTGATATGGAAAATTAAGAATACTTTCTTTGAAGATAAAAGATAATAGATTATGTCTTCAGGAAGCTAGTATCATCACCAAGAAACACGTAGCTAAGAAATCATATTAATTATATTATATTGATTTGGGGTAGGAAGTGGAAGACGAATTGTGGCTGTTGAACTTCTAAAAAGTGAGGTAATCTCAACTGGTCATTTTCTATCAAAAATAGTCTGAATCAACGTCGAAATTGTGTAAAAATTATTGGAGCTAGAGCGTTATAAATCACCAAATTGCCATTCTTTACCATGTTAGAATGGAATTAATTCAATGTGCTGCTTTCCAAGTGGATAGAATAAAATTATATATTACGAATAACCAAGTGCCTGGAGATATTGCACTAATGTAAAGCAATAAAACGACACATGATATGGAATTATATATTATTCATGAAGCATTATGGTGGCTTACGATAGATTAGAAAGAAGCAATAAATATCAGATGCATTTTATCAACTATTGTCAATATTGATATAACCATTATTACATAAAAAAATTAATTATTCATTTATTTCTATTGAATACAGAACCATACATTCTCTTATTATAAAAATAATAGACGCGAACATAAATAAAACTCTGACAACGCTATGTCGCGTATAGGTGCACGTTATATGTACGAAACATTACCGCACAGTTGTCATAAAAAATCGAAGTGACAACCTTTTCGTTACAGGGTTACAACTGATCAACTACGTCTGCACACGTTGAGAATAAGAGCAGGGCCCAACTGTCGATGATTTATAATAATTAAACTATTAATCGGATCGGAAAGGTTATTAAACATCCATTCCTTAGCACGTCAGTTGATTATTTTATCTATACATTCGACATAATTAAAAAAAGTCTGATCATAATTCTGTTTCAAGATCAAATTCAATATCATTTGGATACGTTGTCGCGGAGCCACTAAAAGGTTTGGGGTTCATAGTGCGGTTCCCACTTGGCCTCTTGGATACTCCGACACTGCTACAGATCAATTTCGGTATACCTCCGATGAGCCCAATACAGGATTTCATTAATCGTTTGGCTATTTGCATTAATAGTAGATTGGCAACTAGAAAACCAGTATGAGAACATATTATTCATACCATACCAATGAACTAATTCATTGGGTATTTTTTGAAGATGCCGATACTTTTACTTTCTGTTTAATTAGGAAATGACAAGAGTGATGTGAGTTTATAGGGAGGCTTACAACATTTCTAACAAATTATACGTGAGTGAAGATCAATTAGTGGTATTACTATACATTCACCGCGATGAAAATAGACTTCTGTTGGCTTAATTCAGATAAGAATTTATCTATAACTTGCAGTTAAAGACATGTAAATGAAATGCAGATCTGATTTCACTACAACATCTACCATTTCCCGTAACTTATTTCTCAGCTACTATATTTCTTATTAGAATATGATTCATCAGTTCGAATGATTAAAATATGATATTTGAAGATTTCAAACGTTTCATTAATAATTGAAACTCTAATACGGAAACATTGTTATGGTTTATGCTCAGATCTCTATCTCACAGAGTGTTTTATCATCGAATATAATAATTGATTCAGAGTCAGTGATTATCTTTAATTTCAAAATTATAACAAGAAAAGGTAAAAAGGAGCGCTTCAAATTATCATCCTTATGAGATAGCATTTATGATCTAGAAATTCTGAAACGTGATGGTATGTAGAATGGAATTTGAATGAGCGAGGTTTGGCATGATTATGAACATTTAGTGCTTTCTTCAATTATTAGTGATTAAAATAATTAAAGATACGATAATCGAGCAATCACTTGATAGAAAATAATTTAATCCACAAAGGTGGTTCAGGTGTCTTACCACAGCTCATGACAGTGATTTCGTATTTTCGGGCTCAGAACGTTGTCTCTACCGGAGTATATATTGGCCGTCAACAGAAAGTGGAAAATTGAAAATTAATCATTGATAATATTGACACAAATATGAACTGAATAGTCCCAAACCGAATAAGTAAGTAAGTAAATGTACATACAGAAAAAAGAAACTTCTAGAGTATGTAGAAGAGATGAAGTTGAAATATAGTCTTTCTATTGATGATGGATGCTTTAAACATATTACGAAGGCAAGATGAAAAGTCCCTGAAGTATAAAACAGATGGCATCATAATCGAAAATATCAAGTGACATCTGTAATGTACCATCTACAACTAGAACGCATCGAAATTTTCGGAATGATATGCAGTCTGTTCTGTTTTGACACCCATCTAAAGCAAGCAACCTTGAAGATTTTTGTAAACATGGTCTTGATTTAACATTATTTCTTGCGGGGAAAAAACATTACGCAAATCAAAGTATCGCTCGTTAAACATTATGGGTTCGATTGGAATGATTCACAAATTTTAAACTGATTTTCGTTATGGTAGTATGACCATAAAGGACGCCGAACGTTCTTGTCGTCCAATTGAGGTTACAACACCAGAAATCATCGATGAAATTCATGGTATGATATTGGACGACCGGCGAGTTAAAGTACACGAGATTGCTTTGCTTAGGCTATTGACATCTCAACCGAACAGGTACGGAACATTTTGGATACATTTTTGAATATCAGAGAGCTATCTGCCAGATGAGTGCCGCATTTGCTTTCTGTTGACAACAAGCGCGACCGTGTCACAGCTTCAAAGGAGTGTTTGGGGATGCTCAAGCGGGATAGGACGGACTTTTTGCGCCGTTTCGTAACCATGGACGAAATATGGATTCATCATAACACACCAGAGACCAAAGAACAGTTGAAACAATAGACTTGTCCTGGCGAATCGAAGTCGCCAAAGTGAGTTTATTGCCCAACAAAGCCATGTCGGTTGGAAAGGGTAGAACGATTACCGACATATATTATGCAGAGCAGTTGGATCAATTTAAGGCGAAAGCCGCTGCTAAGAAAAAAGTGTCGTTTCACCAGGACAACGAGCTAGCGCACAGATCCGCAGTCGCAATGGAAAAATTGCGCTACAAATTGATTCATCATCCACCATATTCTCCCGATTTGGCCCCTGTGATTCTTATCTATTTCCAAGCTTGAGGAAACGACTCGACGGAAAGAGATTTGGCTCCAACGATAAGGTCATCGCTGAAACAATCGCCTAATTTGAGGGATTGCCGAAATCGTATTATTTGGAAGACATCGAAAAACGTTGGACGATGTGTATCAGGTTACAAGGAGATTTTGTTGAGAAATAATATAAGTTTTATCCAAATAAATCATTTCTCTTTCCATCCCATATTTCAGGGACTTTTCACCTTGCCCTCGTATATGTGAATGCAATCTTGATGTATTGAAACTAGTCGAATTCAGAGACACTACATTTGCATAGTAAAAACGGATCGATGAATATATTGATAAACTGTGGCTGGGCAAATATCATAGATACATAGTTTATTACTTTATTTCTTTTGGGCTCTTTTTTGTACAGATTTTCATACATTGTGTCAATTTGAGGCCAGAAATTAACATATGAGAAACCCAACATGAAAAGAGAAACTTCGACTTATGATCACTGAGCAGAACAAAACCAAGATCAGAAAGTTGATATCAGCAGTTTTATTCACGTTTTTAGATTGATACATTAGTTATTTGTTATAAATAAATAACATTGGGAATTTTGGTTTTCATTATTCACTATCATGCTATTCAATAATTCCACAAGAAAACATTGTATTATACTACCTAGGAAAATAATGCATAGCATAACGTTCAATTTTACCAAGTAGAATCAATATTTCTTTATATGAGTATAATTATTTTGAAAATTTAAGACTGAACTGGTCTTTACTTGTTGGAAATCTATTATATTACAAATGAACACTTCACTGTAGAAAACTTCAAAAATAAACTTCCGCAACATAGTGGCTCTCCCAGGTGAACAACGTTACAAACTTACAAAGGTATTATTCTAGCTACTCATACATAAAGACAAAATGACCATGGGGGCCTGACTTAAAGATAGATTGGGATTCAGCTAATTTACGGATTACAAGAATACAGGCTGGTTATCCCAAGGGATTATTGTCTAATAATTAGTTTGCGACAGGTTGTTTATGAGGGAAGCTATTAAGAAGTTGGGAGTATGAAAAATAGACCCGATTATTGACTAAAAGATTATGCGCTTGTAGAGGGCGAGGGGAAAAGTCCCTGAAAAATGAAACAATAAATGATTTATTTGGTCCAAACTTATTTTATTTCTCAACATAATCTCCTTATAGCCCGTTACACTTCGTCCAACGTTTTTCTAATTTTTCGATCCCTTCCAAATAATACGATTTCGGCAATACTTCAAAATATGCATTTGTTTCAGCGATAAACTCATCGTTGGAGCCAAATCTCCCGAGCCATTCCATCAAGTTTGGGAATAGATGAAAATCTTAGGAGGCTAAATCTGGAGAATATGGTGGATAACCAACCAATTCGTAGCAAAATTCATGCAATTTCACCATTGCAACTGCGGACCTGTGCGTAGTTCTCCTGGTGGAAGAGCACTTTTTTCTTTGCCAAATGCAGCCGCTTTCGCTTCAAATCGACGTCGAATCGATCTAACAGCTGTGCATAATATACGCCGGTGATCGTTTTAACTTTTTAAAGGTAATCGATATGGACGATACCGTGTGCATCCCAAAAAACTGTCGCGATGGCTTTGTTGGCCGATAAACCCACTTTGGTCTTTTTCGGCTTCGATTCGCCAAAACAAGTCCACCGTTTCGACTGTTTTTTGCTCCCTGGTGAATTGTGATGGATCCATGTTTCGTTCACGGTTACGCAACGGCACAAAATGTCCTTCTTATCGCGATTGAACGTCGCCAAATACTCCTTTGTTTGTTGTTGTCACAAGGTTGCGCTTGTTGTCAACAGAGAGCAAACGCGGCACCCATCTGGCAGATAGATTTCTTATATTAAAAAAATTAAGCAAAATCTTCCGTACCCTTTCGGTTGAGATGCCCATAGCCTCAACAATCTCGGGCACTTCAACTCGCTGATCGTCCAATATCATAAAAGGAATTTTATCGACGATTCCTGGCGGTGTAACCTTAATTGGACGACCAGAACGTTCGGCGTCCTTTGTGGTCATACTACCACAACAAAAATCAGTAAACCACTCGTGCATCGTTCCAATCGATGGTGAGGAGTCCCATAATGTTTAACAAGCGATGCTTTGCCTTGCGTAATGTTTCTTCCACGCAAGAAATAATGTTTAATCAAGACGCGAAATTCACTTTTTTCCATGTTTACAAAAATTTTCAAGGTATCTTGCTTTCGATGGCTGTTAAAATAGAACTAAATTACATATCAGTCGAAAATTTTAATATGTTCTAGTTGAAGATGATACATCACGAATGTCTCGTAGGATTTTCGATTGTGGCACCATCTGTTTTATTTTTCAGGGACATTTCCCCTTGCCTTTACTTATAAGTCCATCAAGTTAAATTATAAAAATAAAAGGTAACAATACATGTTTCGCTACACAGTTGCTTCGTCAAGAGAACAAACGGCACCTAAACTTGCGGAGCATTTTATTACTAGCTGTATATACATAAGCCGATAATTTCTCAATGTTTGAGTATTCCGATTCTTTAAGGCTCAGTTAGTGATTACACTAATAAAGGTTGTTCACAACTAACGGATTAAAATCTAATAATTTGTTTACGACAGGTTGTTCATGTATGGGGAGAGGTTGAGAAGCGGAGAATATGAAACAGCTACCTTAATATTTAGTAAAAGATTAGTGTGCTTATATTTATTAATTTCTGAGTATTCGAAGTTACCTGAAAGTCTACCGTCATTTACAATATGTAAGATTTCAAAATTTTGATCATCTTACATATAGCAATCTAACTATTAGATGTTAATTCATTAGTATAAACAACCTGTATTCTTGTAATCCGTAAATTAGTTGTAAACAATCTGAATTCCCAATCATTATGTCAGTCCCCATCCCATGTTATTTTCTCTTTATGCCAAAATAGTTAGTGATATCGTTATATGTTTGAGTACCATTATTCACCTGAAGAAGTCACTGTGTAGCGAAACATGTGTTTTCCTTTATTTTTATAAAGAAAATTTATTGTGGAATTTTTCTATAATGTATTATACAGTGTATACACCATTTGTAATATACATATCTTGGAATCAACTTATTCATCTTAACATAGAATAATCCTCCAACCTCCATCTCTGAATAGTGCATCAACGAATATTGTGTTACAGAGTGTATCCAATAGGATTAAAACAAAGTTGGTAAGAGAGTCAGAAGCCTGCGTAAATCCTTATTTGCCTAACGAGTCTTATATGACGGTACGCCACAATACTGTAAATGAGTCATGCTAATTTTCATTTACTTTTTATATGCAACCGAAGATCATAATATTATGTTGAATTTTCTAGGAGTGACTATTTAACAAAAGTCGTACCTGTCACCCATATAATTAATATATGCTTCTAGCGGCGAGCGAATTAACTGTTGATATACAGAATTCAATGTTCACCCTGCATCGGTGGTTGTGGCTGAGACTATTTAAACCCGGTAATGCATTTTGCTTCCCAATTTCGGAACTCCAAGCGGCAAGGTCATATCAGTTTTCTTAATTCTTTGGTAGGCTAGTAGATTATTTGAAATGTGATTGATTGATGTACACATTTTTCTTTCAAAATGCACGTACAGTCGGGTGGGAGGTACGACATTTGATTCATAACATCTCGTGAATTTTACTGGGTGGAATCCATATCTTTGTCACTAGTATTATTCAAGTCAATGTGGAAATATAGATGTTTGTTACTCAATCACTCTGAACAGATTTGGATGAAATTTGGTTTGTTGATAGTCTATTTCATCCCAACAAAATTGATAGTATCTTAGGGAACAACCATTCAAATCGGTTTATATAGAAGGTGCTATTCCATGATTGACTGGGATCCATTTGAGAATTTGATAGTACAAATTTTATTGTGGCTGGTCTTATGCCTATTCACTATTTTAATCGTATGTTAGTTTGATTAATTATTGATTAACCTTTTAATTGGTGGTGTCCCACAGGGATCTGCCTCAGCATCAACTTTTTCTCTAATTCTATAGAAAAGCTGTTGAACGTGACCTTTTGTCGCGTCCATAGCTTTGAGCATGATGGTACACTTCATATCATCAAATCATCAAATGAAGCCAGAGGTGTAGGATGGGGAAAGGTCGATGCAATGAAAGAAGATCTGGCAAGAATCATGAAATGTGGATCTGATAATTTGAAGTGTTTGATGCAATCAAAATACAAACTTGTATTTCCTCCAGGGAGACTGATCTCTATTGTCTTCGCTAGTGTTGTAATTAGCATGGGGGCCTCTCCCACTCTCGATCCGGTTTCATACCTGGGTCAGACCTGATAGATTTTCGATACATATCGTGAATATTTGAGGCCAAACACGGTGCTATTCATTTAGCAAGTTGATACCGGACCATGCCTTCCTTCGAATGAGAAGCAAAGAAGTAGGCTCCGTGTGATGTATGATGTCTCCGCACTTTAAACATCTATATCTGTACTTCCATTCTGCTTCCTGGCTTCGGTATTGGTCCACGTTGGATTAACAAGCACTTGCTCATGGAGTACAATTTTGTGAGGTCCATTGCGAAAACTGCATCACAGAAACTTTCGTTTGTATTTTGTTCCAAGAGCTGCTTCACACCCCAGCAGCGGCTCATAATCTTCACAACTTTGCAGATGATGATACACTTCACATAGCTTCATATTCCAGAGCTCCTATACATCCATCAATGAAGCCAGGGGAGCGAGACAGAGACAGATCTAAGCAATTAATGGAGATCTGGCAGCGATTTTGATTAATAAACATTAATAATTAATGAGACCTGATAATCTAGTAGAGTTTAATCCAGCCAGAACTCAAGCATATATTTTATACAGGATGCAGGATCTCAGCATCCCTAATCTGATGATATCAAATACAACCATTCATATGAAGTGAAGTCTTCCATATCGATGCTCGATATGGCCATCACCATCACCCTCTCATGTGGCGATCATTTGAGGTTCATTGCGAAGAGGCTTCGCAAAAGCTTGAAAAGCTTGGTTTTGTATTCCATGTAAAGAGATATTTTACATCCCAGCAGCTCCTTGTAATCTACTAAGCAACGATTCAACCTGTTCTCAAGTACTTTTCATAAGTTTGGAGTCAAGCTTCAAACATACTCTGAAACTCCTGCATTCTATTCAGAAGCTATTTGTCTGGTTTGCCACACTTACCAAAAAATTGACTTCTTGAGAACATTGTAGAAAAGTGCGAGATCTCTCCCTTCTCTGCTTACCATACCTCATTATTCTATCTAACGGGGGAGATTTGGAACAATTTGCCTAATGAAATTTTTCCTGATCCTATAACCTCCGAACGTTCAAGATATATTTCGATATCCCGTCTCCATACATTTTATAGATTTTAGCTATTTGCGATGTTTTCAGATCATGGAAATGACTTATTTGTAAAAGTTACAGCTACAAAAACCGTCAGCAGTATCATTTGCATCTATTTCTCAGTTGATGTAACATTTCTTAAAAGAACCGTGAAAATCAATACTGTTTTATTGTTATTGTATCGAAACTATTTTAACCCCCATTTATTCTGACAGTTCAACTATTTACACCACAGAGTGAACACAGGAAATAAACTGCATCTTCAATGACGTCACCCAAATATTAAAATGAGAATTTCGGAATTTTCTCCAGGTTCAATATACGTGTGTGTGATATATATTTATCTCGGATGAGGCTGCTTCCCACAAAAATGGATTTATTAATCACCATAATTGTTAATTTAATGACACGATAAATCCACACCAATTCAAGGAAAATCTCCTCAAATAGTACAAGTGATCGTTATACGTGTTGGCGGAAATTTTAGGGCCATACGTCATAGAGCCATTATTTGGTTTATTGCACTTCAAATTCTATTAGCTACCTTTCGACGGATGCCGATGCAACATGACGGTGCTCTAGCTCACAATGCTACTGATGGTCGTATTCCCCCAATGCTGGATAGGACGAATCTTGACAAACGAATTGCCATAACCAAAAACCGCATGATTCTAACTCTCTTGGCTTAGATATTGAGTGGCTATATTCAGAGCACGGCAATCGTGGTAATTTTCAAAATCAGTTGAGTAACTCGGAAATGGTACGTTTCAGGCCGACCTAGAGTTGAATGAGGCATCCGAAAATGCCCAAAAATGAAGGGTGACTATGCACCTCATGAGTCGATACAACTCTGTATTCGAAATGTCTTTATAAAACTTATAATAAGCGAGTTATGTAAGAAAGTGCCATAGGTGGAACATTCTGTATATGGTAGCTTTGAGGTATTTTCTTAACATGAAATTGAGGCTAGTGACTACAATTATTCTTCACGGGCCGTCTGTTTCCAATGAATCTATATCCACGTTACCAGCTCTCCAAGTTGAGACAGATTAATGTCTGTGTAATTTGATTCGACAGGGTGCTGTTGTTAATTTTACCAATTCCAATTTCCATTTTGGAGAAGTGATTGTTGAAGTTGGAATTCTAATTAATTTTGTATCAGAGTTCCTTGATATATGTTGATGAAGAAATAATCTTCAATCGTTTGAAATGAACGTTAAACTGTCAGAATTATAATTCTTGGACCAGCACTCTTAAACCGATCGTTGTTCAAAGGCAAGCGAGTTTACATCAGATACCTACTGTATTAATTTTGATTTTCATGATGGTGTTTTAATAATTTTGTTTTAAACCTACTATTCTTGTTCGTGTACTTCAATACATCTGAGAATATCATTTTAATGATAGGATATTAATGTAAATTGCGTTTGTTCCAGTTTGCTTATTATGGGCAAATCCGTCTAAAGTAGTATTCGTGAGAAATTGTTGTAGTTCTTTTTGCACTTTATAATAAAGTCTACACTGGAAAATTGATATAGTTCGTTTTTATTTATTTCATTTCCCTTTCAATTACACAATTTTCCGGTGTAATTTCAATCTACAGAATATAAGAGTGAGGTAGCTCAAGACGCAATAAAATCCTACATTATACAGGAAAATTTTGTAATTGTGAGAATATTGTGAAATGTAGCAATTTTCTTTGTCAGAATTGAGACATTATATTATCTCATCCTCAGTATGAACTATCAACTATTCACGGGGAAGCCACTTCGTGATGAAACAACTGTTAATACATTGTTATTCAACTGTTTTATTCACAAATTGTTATTCAAATGGTATGTATATTTATATGTAGAATTCAGAAGCTCTAGATATACCGCATTAGGTCGTTCGTCAAGAAATGTATGAATAATATGTATAGGGTGGGAAAATTTCGATGTTTGTATAGTGTAGCTCGTTAACTATAGGAGATACAAAAATTGGAAGTCACATTCTCAATCTCTTTTTTGAGACAAATTCACTGGAGGAAACAAAAATTTGCTACTCTTTTGTTTTCGAGTTTCAAAGAAAAGTTCCATTTTCGACTTTTAGACACATATGAATTCCGTGTATGTTTGTAATGTTAGGAGAAGATAACTTCTACATTATCGAGGCACTTTTTTCTGTATAATCCAGTGGCGCCGAGAAAATTTGGAAAACAGGTGCAATTTCGAGCTAAGGTCTAAAGTTGTATTTATTCAAATGGGAATCATAGTTAGCTATGGTTTAGTTATAACCAATTTTTTATTCACTTTCTAACTAGGTATCGTATGTCGGGTTGCTTTCGATGAGTAAGTCTTTAATAGCGAAAATAATATTTTACTATATTACTTTTTGTGTTTTTTTATTTATTCCAAGTAGGTGGGTGTCATCTATGACAGTGTTCATCTGTTTATCAGTAAATTGCATATTAACTATTTTGTTTCCGTCATAACAACAATTAAATCGTTTAATCGTAAAAGTGAAGATGACGAAAGTTGCGAGAAACAATGGGACAATCGTCTTTTAACATATTACATATATCAAGAAAACCTAACAGTACTAAGAAATCTCAAATCAAACAAAAACAAAGAAAATTATTGAGGAATTTATGGAAAATCTACTTTTCATTGAGTTCTTCCAACAAGATGGTGCACCACCTCATAATATCAGGACCGTTTCAGAAGTAACGGAACAGTGAGGTGGTCAGCACGATCACCTAAATGAACACCACTGGATTATTTCATATGTGGCTATATTAAAGAGAAATTATACAAGAAAATCATTAACGACATAAATAAACCAAATTAACTGTGTGAATTTCATGTCAAATCTTCATGTGTATAAAGCAATTCCGAGTGTTATGAAAAGGAGTGATTTAAAAATCGAACATAGCGAACATCAGTTTAAGCATTTACTTTAATTTGTATTTATATTTTGGAGTTGTAATGTATCATAAAGTTAGATATAAACATCTGATTTTTTGGTCTTGGCAATTGATAAGATTTTCTTCTAAACTTAAGAAATTTCTTTATTGGGTTGTCTCCTTTCTGGATAGCGATTGAAACACTGACATAGGTGATACCCGCATACTTGGAATAAATATAAAAGACGCAAAAATTAATATAGTAAAATTATTGTTATTTTCGGTATTAAAGACTTACAAATCAAAGGCGACCCGACATATTATGAAACTTAAAAAAAATCCATTTTAACAAACCATAGCCAACAGTGATTTCCATTTGAAATACGTAAGTATTTAGGCTATGAATCGAAATTGCAACTTTTTTTACAAATTTTCTCGACGCCACTGGAACTATTTTCTCCTAACTTTACAAATAACCACGTGTCTAATAGTCGTAAAATCGAACTTTTGTTTATAACTCGAAAACAAAAGCGATAGCAAATTAATGTTTCCGCCAGTGAATTTATCTCAAAAAAAAAAAGAGATCGAGAATGTGACTCCCATTATTTTGGATCTCCTATAATAACCGAGTTACCTCATGCAAATATCGAAATTTGCCCACTCTGTACAGCATTGTAAAGTAGAGAATATGGATCATTTAAATCGCATTGAAATTCATTATTGACATTGAATCTTCTATTTTCCTGAATTTTGATCTACATCTTTGAGATGTATAATTAAAAGAAGTCATTCTTATATGAAACACTAACGATTCTAGTGAACGTATCGAAAATCAAATAATACTTACAGATGCAAGAAAACGTTTCCTTTTTTTTGGAGCTATTTAATCAGTATAGGTATTTTGTTCACCATGGTGTATTTAATTTACATCATGGTGAACAAAAAATGTTTGTTTGTTATCTCCTCAATAAAAATCAGTATCATCCCATAATACAGAAGAAAGTGTTGAATTGGCATATTTTAAGGAAGATTAGAAATGATAACCTGGACGAAAATAACTAGTCGAGATTCGAGGCTGACAACCATTTCGCATCTTATCCCTCCAAAAATGTTTTATGATCATCCAATATACAAACATTAAAACCTGACATGTAACAAGTTCGTTACAAAGTACCAAAATATTCACATTTTGGATATAAACTGATGCGGTTTCATTCTAACAAATTATGAATTAGCATAAAGTAAAAATGACTCGGGTACTTCTATCTGATTTCAGGCAACATTCATTGTGTTCCCCAATGAGACCGCACTAAGACAAAACTGTTAATTGCTGGATGACCTACTGATTATGTTTTCGTCAATTGATTGAAACTAATAATTGGGTCAGAAACGATTCAGCAGGTACACACATATTCCTCGATATTGTTCAAATATATTTATTAGATTACATTGTTTTATTCTAGTGAATTCACTAATATGAAGAAACTTCCTGCTACCACGCTGAATCTTTCACTTACGGCAACAATTCATCAACGAACGTCTAAACTGCTTAGAAACGTGAACGCTTGTTACGCTTAACACGGTTATGATTTTAAGACATCAGCAGATCTACTTGAATAAATAATTTAATTAGAAATATTGCATTAATCTCTTACTTAATGGAGTCGGATATATGGAACTTTCAAGGAAGGAGGGTGTTCTTTGTATCGCGATGTTCTTTTCGAAGCCCCTCTCACATCCATTAAGCGAAAGTATCTTCAGTTATAAAAGATCGGGGCGCTTCCCTAACGATATCCAGTTTGGCTTGGGAGTCTTCAATTGAACAGTTATGAAATTACTGGTAAGTAAAGTGACATATGGTGCCCGTACGTAAGTGTAAAAGTGAAATTCATCACGCATAGTGGATAATTAGAGTGCAGTTTCTATTTATGGTAATTAATCGTTACCAAACTAACTTTTCCGCCTTAGCGTTTCTGGATTTGCTTTTTATATTTGCAATTAGCTCTTTATTTGGTTACTAATTGAATAGATCCGAGTAACCCGTCAAGTTCTGTTATGAAATTAGAAATTCGTATGATCAGTGCAATTTTAAATAAGCTATTTAAAATGATATCAAATATCACGAAATTGAATCTTCAACTCTTCCAAATTCATTTTATGTTTTAAAGCTGTTCAAAATAATCATACTGTTATAATTTCCGTGTATTAAAAGTGCTCTAAACACTTAGCTCTACTTGTAAAAGCAATCATATATTCATATATTTGGGATTTTTGTGTCAACAAGAACATTTGTTCATCATTGAATAGATCATCCAGTACATTCTTACAACTATGTGAATTGTACTTTAAAGATATTCAGATCAGTATAACGGTTATGAGAATCTTTAAGATTGTTTTCACCATAGTGAGGTTAGAAAAATTCCTGCCGAAATGCGCATTTTTGAGTATATCTTATTTTTGTCATTAGAATCAACTCCAATTCTAAATTATGAGGTACATATTATATTCATTCATCAAAACCGATAAGTCTTGATAGAATCCTTAGGTTGCATTAAAACTTCTACTACGGCTAACGGATTATGTTGATGGATGTGGCAATGAATTTTTGCTCTTCTGCAACCTATTGGAATAATCGATAGGTCTTGATATTTATGCCGACTACAGATTGATTTTGGAGGAGTTTATCATACTAATAATGCTCGTTGAACGTGACACCATGCTTATTTGTTGCGAAAAACTACCTTTGATATTGCTGTGACTTGAATAAAAATATGTTTCTAATGCGAGAAATATCTGTTATTCAGGTTTTTATGCGATAACTAACAAAGCAAACTCTCACGAGAATGAATTGATTGATAATTTGGCAAGGCGGAACGAGTCTAATTCCATAAAATAAAGTACTCATCTCATTCTTGGCACATTCACCTGTTACTGTTTCATTGAATACATTGAGCTTTCATTGCTATATTCATTAAACTAGTCTGGTTCATGTATCACATATAATGAACATCTAATTTTAATGTTTCGTGCTCTTAATAACTTTCTTTATTTTCATACATCAGTCAATAGCATAGTAAATCAACATGAATATGCCGTGAAAGCTTAAACCAAAATAAGACAGATTCTTCTTCTACGTTCGAAGTGATGACTTTCACTTTAATTGTTACACTTATTCGATGAATAGAATATTGAATTCATATCATGAAGATAAAATTAATTTCCCCTTGTTTCCTTCTAGGTTTCTACGGCGCTTTGCGCTTTTTTACTACTGGTTAGCGCCGACGAAAAAGAATCCAAACAATCAGATGCCAAGCCTGCAGAAACCAAAAATGCCGACAAAAAACAAGATAAGCGCGGTATAGAACTTGGTTATGGCGGCGGTGGCGGACATGATTTTGGTGGTGGTGGTGGAGGCCATGATTTCGGAGGACACGATTTCGGAGGCGGTGATGGCGGAGGCGGTTACGGCGGTCATGAAGAACATGTGAAAACAATCACTGTTGTCAAGAACGTCCCGGTGCCCTATCCCGTTGAGAAACAAATCCAGGTGCCCGTCGAAAAGATAGTCAGATATCCAGTAAGAGTGTCAGTACCACAACCCTATCCAGTTGAGAAGCAGGAACACTATCCCGTTAAAGTACCTGTTAGAGTATCTGTACCAATTCACAAGCCATACCCTGTTGAAAAGCCTATACACTATCCAGTTAAAGTTGCCGTAGATAGACCTTATGCTGTTAAAGTTCTCGTCCCTCAACCCTATCCAGTCGAAAAAATTGTTCACGTCCCATATAATGTTCACGTCCCTGCACCATATCCAGTTGAAAAGAAAGTTCCATACCCAGTGAAAGTCCCAGTACATGTCCCTCAACCTTATCCAGTAGAAAAAATTGTGCACTACCCAGTGAATGTCCCTTATGACAGGCCCTATGCTGTTCATATTCCAAAGCCTGTACCAGTACATGTTGTAAAGAAAATCCCTTATCCCGTACACAAACCTGTACCTTACCCTGTAAAGGTTCCATTCGACAGACCGATTCCTTACCCAGTGGATAGACCCGAACCTTACCCCGTTAAAGTACCCATCCCCGCCCCATACCCAGTAGAACAGAATATACCGGTACCAGTTGAAAAACCCGTCCCATACCCAGTCAAAATTCCTATTTTCAATCCAGTACCTATTCAAGTCATCAAAAAAGTACCTGTTACCGTAGAAAAGCATGTGCCTTACCCGGTGAAAGTTCCAGTTCATGTACCAGTACATGAGGAACATCAAGAGTCAGGCGGTGGCGGAGGAGATTACGGTGGCGGACATGATTTCGGAGGTCACCAAGTGAGCGGAGGTGGTTCTGATGGTGGACATGATTTTGGAGGTGGAGAACATGATGGTGGATATCACTGAGTGAGAACTACTTCTTAGTAGACCTGTTTTATTCTGTATCAGTATTATTTCCGTTTTTCTCATACTTGTGATGTTATGTTATAATAAATTAATTTTTTCTATCTGAAGTCTTGTTAACTTACTGTCCGAAAATCTCAACGTTCATGATAATATTTCACTCATGTACAATTTTACTCAAAAATTCATCGCGAACTTGGAAGACCATGGGGTCTGGAAACGTCTTACTACACCTTTATGTTGGACATGTATTATTTAAATATTTTCCAGATATAATTCTCTTCGCCATCAAATTCTTTCCACTGAATTTGATCTTGACTCTGATCAAGCGAAACGAACGAGCGCCTTCATAAATAATTAATAATCACTCACCTTAAGTAGGGAATGTTGGCTGGAATGTGATACTTAGAACCTGGGTCGAAATCCATCTCAGAACGGAGAACGGGAGGTTTTATTCCCATGTACTGCTCACTGCAAAATAAAACGTAGTTAAATTTCGGTTGATAGGTACAATACTATGCGAAAGTTATAGCGGCGTTTCCCAAATTGTTTATTTCAACCAGTTGAATTGGAACATGACTAGGAATCTGATGCTCAAATTCTCAATTCTTCAAATAACTTTTGTTTAAACATCACGTATTGAAATATATTTATTACTCACATGACTTTTTGATTTCGGATACCGTGTGGAGTGGGCAAATGAAAAATGTCATGTATATGGAGGATAATCCTCAAAATAATTAATGGTGTTTGTGTATTGTTTCTCGATAAAATACATGAGTATGATATTGTTCAGTGGATATAATTATTGTAAAGAAGCCAAATGAAATCTACTAGATTCAATGTGATCCCTGATCAGGTATTAAGGGATATAATGAAAAGTGAAGTCTACTGCTTATAGAAGATCGAACAGTCTTTTTCCCTTTATGAATGATTCAAAATCAAAACCAGAATAATTCGAAATTTCTTTAACTGAGGACGTAGTTTATATTTCAAAAAAGGAGTTTTCGCCTGAAGGAATATGATTCAAATTACGCTCATATTATCACATAGAATCTAATCATAATTTCACTCATACTCACTTCATACTCATATTTGACATATTATTTAAGCCAATATACTGTAATGTTCAGGAATGCAGAGAGTTCTCGTTAATTGATCAATTTGATACAGGGACATAAAGCTTGAATGTGCTTAGTTACTGAGATATATGGTGTTAAGAAATGGAATGAAAATTTGTCGTAAATCAAAAACGCCTTTAAATATTTATTTTCAAATTTGGTGAACAATATGCCCTTTAAGAACGTAATAATGTGACTGTAACTGACTTTTGGAATATTCAATCATTGGCGCGCTATCCGGGTTGGTGATACACTTTACTCCCCTATTTTTACGCCACTGCACTAAATATGCTACTTTCTTTGAATTTTCTGTCTGAAAAGTAATAACCTTGTATGGAGCTAAAATAAACTGTGTTGTAGATATTTGCTTCTGATCAAAACTCTGAAAGTAGTGATTTCCATATTTTGATTTGTAGTTTAATGTATTAGTCATCGATTTGCTAAAAAACGATGTACTTGCTTCAATCATTACTATTAATTTGATTTGGAATAATGAGTTAGCCTGAATAGTTGGAAAAGAAATACAAATTATTTCTAGGGGTAGGTTTTGAGGCAGGCTGTTCCAATTTTATAATGAAAATAAAATGCAACTAAAGCGCAAAAGCTATTAAAACTGAATTGGAACGAATGTATTACAACACTAATATCAAAATTACAATAGTTGTTCAAACTGTTGGCGTTTTACTTGCAAGCACTTTCTATTGAAAAACGTGTTTTTGGGAATCGATTGAATATGTTTTGCCACAGCTTCAATTCTCGCTATTAGGCAGTTTCCGTGGTTCCGTACACTAAGGAGTTCATTTAGCTCCGATAAAGAAATCGATAGGGTTCAAATCGGGTGACATTGGAGGAAAAAATCAGGGTTCACCCCGACCAATCCACTATTCTCTAAATATCTGTTTAAGAAATCTCTAGTCTCTGCGACAAAATGAACACAGATGTCTCATCGTACTGGAACCACATGTGCCTTCTTTCATTTAACGCTATCTTTATTTCCCAACAATGCATTTAAGACTTCCTCCAAAAACCGTGTTTAAGTAACTCCGATTAGTTTATTAGGTAAATGATCAAATGAAAAAATGTTCAACCGTACTCACTCTACATTGAAAAAAAAATTAAATCTTTGAGCTGTAATGCTTGAACACTAGCGAAATTTTAAGGGTGCCACATTTGTTCCATACAGTAGAATTATCCACTATCAATACACGGCCTAGAATTCGGATAAAGATAGCCTTTCAGACATATCATTCAATATTTGGCTTTTCCTTCGCTAAGTCCTTCTTGCTAGGTGCTTTCCAGCATTATTTCTTTTAATTACCTATCAAATTTTCCGTTTCTTTCAATCTTTTAATATTTTTAATGGACGATTGGGAATCTTTGTTGATATAAACGACGTGACATTCCATAATTTTTTCGAGCTTGCTCCTAGATAAGTACTTAACATATCGGTACTTTCCTAATGTGGAAACTTCATTTCAATCCATTAAAACCTAATTCAAAACTGTATTGCTTAATGTACCAAGATCTTGCCAACAACACGAATTATCAACTACTTACATACTTTTTTCCAATACTATTCATTTAAGATCCATAAATTCAATTGAAGTAAAACAAACATATGGGGGTAAAAGTTGTCACCAGCCCTGATAGCACGCAATCGATTGAAAAGGTATTTATGTCAGAACATTACTTTCTGGAAGTTTATTTTGTTCACTAAATTCGAAAAAATATTTATAAAGGTATTGTTGAGTTACGGAAAATTTTCATTCCTTATTCATAATCTTAACATTCTTAGAAAATAAGCCCTTAGAGGGTTCATGTTCCGATATCTAAGTAATCAAAAATGACCGTTATCGGTCAAATATGGAATTCCTATATTTCATTAGTATACAGTGTGTCCAAGATATGAATATCTGCCATGATGATATCGCAAACGGAATAGATTACAGTTTTGGTTGAGTGGAGAAAAAGGTGACTGGTTTTGGCTGAATGGGGAAAAAGGTAACTGACGGGTCACTTATAGGGCAGTATGAAATTTCCAATATCATTTTGGATTTCCAAGTCATTTTGGTAAAACCGAATTTCTTGATTTCCTATTTTATTTTTTCTAGTGTTATCGTCAGAGGTGACTGAAGTAAAAAAAACATTTCCTCGAAGCAAATTTTCAAAAGATTTCTTATGATAATGTCAGTTTTGATATCCAACTTTTTTGATCACATACATGTTCACACATCGATTATTATGACAGTTCATTGTTTGACCGATACCAGAAAGTCGTTGTTTGATTGATAGATGACGTTGGATTGACAGGTACAACCTGATGAGTGGCCTTACAAGATAGGTACCATAGCAGTTCCTTGTATTGACAGATTCCCATGACAGTAGTTAGTTTCCCTATAGACGACAATATATCTAGGACGCCAATCATTGACAGGTAGCCACGACATATAACCACAATCATATGTCTTTGGATTGACAGCTACAACTTGACAATTACCCTTGACAGATTGACGTCATGACTTCTGACAGACACCGTTCGTTGGTTAGCAACTTCGTAGATGCTATTAATTCTTTTCTTCATAAAAACGCATATGTAACTATATATTGAAACATTGGAAAGAGAAATTGCCCGTATATGCAAATATTGACAATATTTCACGTGATTGTCTATATCTTGGATCACGAGTGTCCAGAACTTGTAATTATTATGAAGTTTTTTGCTGGAGTATCAAATAAAAGTATATTTATTATCAATTTTTCCCATTAGTGTATTTTTGCTTATCATATTTAGTTCATCTACACTACACAAGCTGTATAATGTCATATTACAAACAGTCATCCTAACTGTAATAAACGCTTAATTCAAACATTATCAGAATCAATTTCAAGGGCTCGGTAGCTACATTATTCATGCTTCTTATCATGTGTAATATCATTTTTGTCTTAAGTCACGAAAGTCTCGACAACTTGCTTTTTTTAAATTTTAAGTCCGAGCCTGCATTAGAGGAAAATCAGTGAAATTGGAGAGCCTAATGTTGTGGAGATTTAGAAATTGAATTTGACAGTTTCGTCAGAACAAAAACAGAAACAAAAATTAACGAACGATAAATTATCTTGAATAATAGACTTCCACGGAGAGCTAATCTTGGCTTCTGGATACTCCGTACCGACCATTGCAGGTGGCATCTCCAGGACAGGCTTGAGACTTGAACTGAAACTGATTCTACTGGTCTTGTGTAGCGGTATTTATTATGAGAAAATTTCATTCTATATTTTTCACTGTCATTGTTCCGGTGATTGTTCCTCTGCTACTGATCCCGCAGTTGTGTGATCATGCGCAAATGGAAATTTGAAGGATGGATTTCCAAATGTTAAGAAAGCAATATTCTGAGTTACAAATTGGATTATCCCGGTAATTACCTTCCGAACATTTGAAAAAGATCCTTGAAAATCCAACTTTACTATCAAGAATTTATAACAACCAAGGTTTACTAGTATGATTAGATATCCATCTAATGTGTAATAAAATTTTTCGGAGAGATGCCATAATATGTTTTCTAATGAAGCCGAAAAGTATGGCTGGTAGGTTCTTTATAAAACTAGACCGCTAAGGCAGGATTTTTGAATTTCCAATCCAAAGGAGGTAAAAGGTAACCGATATAGGGTGACGTTTTCAACAGCTCTTTTAATCACATAACGTTTACATAACAGACATCTCTAAGATTGATGCCTCGTCACAGCTAAGACTATTCGTGACAGACTACAGGTAACGAGATATCGCTCCCAATTCGAAAACATTAAATTTGACGTATTTCCACTCTTATAGCTGTTTCTAAATACTTCCTTCGAGACATAATTTGTCTCTGATATGCTCAGGATGAAACAATGCCTAATATTATATGGAAATTACCTGAGTCGCCACCAATTGCAATTGTACTGGTCTTTTAAAATATTCCCCTTGAATACTTCATACCGCCATCTATCCATAACAAACGCAAAAGGTAGGAATACTACTTTATCCAAGGCCATGGCATATAGAAAGTTGATATCTACAGCAGTATCTTCTACAGAAGTTTGCAAGAGTCCAAGAGTTTGTAAATGCTTTGGAGTTCCTACAGACAATCCGATAGCCTCTCCAATAGCCTCATGGAAAGCTGAAAATGTAGTAATGAAAGTTAATACATGTGGATATCGATCGGATAGGAATAATTACGTAACTTTTACTCAACTAAAGTATACGTTTCATAGGATACCTGTATGAATTGACCGTAAAGTTCCTAACTAGAACACTCCGGTTATTTGGTTTATTATGTATTTTCTATAATCATAGGTATCTTATGTAAGTCATTTGGCTATTTACTTTGTTTCCCTAGCTACGGTCTAGGCTGGGAATGTGCAGAACAATAGGTAGTACTATGACCTCTCATTAAATTTCATGTATCTGCTCCAATTGCAACGGATAACTCTGCTATTGAAAGACTGTTGTGGGTTAAGAAATACTCATACTTAAAACGTGTACTCGGTGTCATAAAATAAAGCAGGAAATATGCGTTTAACTTCGTAATTAACTTCATCACATTTTTTCAATCATTTTTAAACTTAAATTAAATCTAGTAAATGTTACAGATTGTCAGATAGATGGGTGTAAAGGAATAATGAGAGAGTCAGACAAATCGTGTTGTGAGATAGGAAAATGGGAGAGTGCATTCCACAGGTCGAATTGTTAGTTAGTGAGAATAAGAGATGGGTTGCTATTCAGTGATCTGTTGCTATTTACCAGCTGTTGTTTCATAAAAGCAACTCCGTGACTGTAGCATATTTTGTCTGATATCAAATAGCAACTGCTATTTCGTACCTCTTATTTGGAACAGTTATTTTGAGATTTGAGATAGAGTTGGCAGTAATAAATAGCATTTGGTATTATGATTATGGTATTTCTATTTAGAAATAACTGTTTTGCCCGTCTCCAGTAAAAATACTGGTATGTGTCGTTACTTAAGGGATACTGACATGCGCTTTATAAATCATGCCCATTTTGTTTTAGGTTGGGGATACATGCTATTCTCATCTGCGTCGATTCTTTATCGCACATATTAACTGACAATACACCTAGCTATTTGACTCAATTTGTATAACACTTTTCTACTATCCGAAGTAAATACTAGGATCTACAGAATGAGGTATAACTTGCATTCCCTTAGTGTTGGTAACGAAGAAAGCTGATTCCAATAACTTTTTGAAAACTGGAAAGGAGAATTCATAACGATGTGAAAAGCAGCTTCACTTGAAATTATAGCTATATTGAAAATTTCAAATGAACATGTAATATAAGTTAGCACTATAAATTGGAGTTTGTATTTGTCGAAATCAAAGAGTGAGTCACCACAGTGGACTGCATCAAAATTCCGAAAAAGCTGTCAACTTTTACTAGATTTATTCACATCACCTTTGTGCCTCAAGTTCAACATGTTACTGTTCCAAAATGATTCTCCCTTTATGAACATATAATTAATTTGTGGCTAGCTTCGTATATAACATCGTAACATAAGTGAGATTTAATGAATTAATATACATCTGTCAATAATGTAGGATGTCCATTTTACAAAGTGAATTGTATGTAATTACTTGGTATAGGATGTTTTGTTTGAGGTAGGTATGGCGAGGCATGATCCTTATTCAATCGAGTTCACTATGGAAGAGCTATCATTAAGTTTTATAATCTGCATTAAAATTTTAAGGATGTTTAGAATGCCTCATAAAAAGTTTACTTGGTTCATGAACATATAGAAGGAGCAAACCAACCAATGAAGCAGTGTTTCTAGATGAGGGGACCCTTTTGTAATGTCGCGGATTAATAACTGACTGATTGTATTGTGAGGTTACTTATTACTTATTTTCACTTGTAAGTGAAATTTTGTGAATAACTGTAAGGGTATGTTTATTATTAATTACATTTATATTCATCTTAAATTGATTTTATCCTAAAACAAAGAACCAATGAACGTATCAAGTTTTATCATATTGTGAAAATTGAATATCACTTTTATTTGTAACTTCCGTTACTCAGCCGTTTCAGTGTTATTACCATATCTTTAGACGGTATTCAAACACAATCAAAATACCTAACTTCAACCATAAATACTTATCGGTAGGTAGCAAAGGATCACTGTGTTCGGTCATTCATGAATAAAGTTATTTTGATCAGGAATGAAATAATAATTAAGAGTTTGTTTTTCTCTAATTTAATGAATGAATGTGATAATGTGAATATTGAAACTTACAACTAATCGCGAAAAGGACTGACCACTGACCTTGTTGGGGGCTAAGGGCTGAGGGCTGGTGGCTTCAGTGGAGGTTCAAGAGTGGCTGGTAGCTTCATAGTAGCGCCACTATAAAGGGCTACTGAGTGTCGCCACAAAGAAGCGCATTCTTAAATTATACCAACCACTCTTGAAGTTCATTTGAACCCACCAAAAAGGTCAGTCGTCAGTCCTTTTAACGATGAGTAGCAATGCAACTCTGCAATTGTTTCTCCTGTTGGCGATTCGTCGACGACTGCATTTTCTCAAACTCGAGGCAAAGTCCGCTCCCAGCTATTTCTTTTCAAATACTTTGTTACTATAGCTATTAGATGGCGCATCCCAATAGATAGCCCGGCAGTGTTCAATTTCGGCAATGACATCTTGAGTATCAACGTTTCTCATCCATTTGTTTCTTCGAAACCGACCCCTGCGGAATTCTCGAGAAGCGCTGCATATTGGCCCGTGTAAATGCACTCCTAGTTTGATAATGCAGATTGGTCGTGACGGTGTTGCATCTAGTCATTCATTTTCGCAATCATTCATCGGGCTTCCACATATTTTTGAGAGTCTTCTCAAGAAAAGATATTCTAATTAGATTTTTGTTAAAACGGCAATTCATAAGCCCTACTAATTTTGATAAATTGAGCCTATAAAAGAATTACCGGTTCAACACTTTCCATTTGTTCATATTTTTCAATTCTATATTCAAATCTGCTGTTCATCAGCTTCAATTAAGACTGGTTCTACTCCCGATTATGTTTTAGATTACTATTCTATTACAACGTGAAAAACTTGTGTAAAACGAATACATCTTCTCATTCGAACTGAACGTTAGTCAAGACATTTTGCATTCTCTATTCGAACCTCAATAATTGCAGCTTACCAATATTCCTATATGAGGATGTATTTCTGGAAAAGAAATGACGATATTTCTTTTGTTCGTCCTTCAAAACAACAAAAATTAGTGAAATAATTCAGATATTTAAATCTCCTCGGATCAAAATATGTGAATAGTTTTTGAAAGTATGTTAAGAATAAATATCGTATAGCTCTAAGCCCAGAAAATACTTGAATTCGAAGAAACCATTGAAATTCAGTTTTTTATACCAATTATTATCCTCAACTTATCTCTCGTCATATCAGACTTGTCAGTGACATTCGCACTCACAAATAAGTAGTTCATCATTCCATCAAGAAATCTGAATGTAATCTACGTCCTGTGATCACACATTTTTCAAACTCAGAGTGTAAAATGTCTTTCGCTAATCAATAAATGATACTATTGCCAAATATATCAAAGATGTCAGATATGTCGAGAATATGATATCGGTGTTCCGTAGTTTTGTAGTTGGTAGCTACCACGTAGCTGAAAGGTTCTCAGTAATGTACTTTCTATTTATAGTGCACTATGACCACAGTGTGAGATCTCTTTTTCAAAATAAAATTTGTTACCGGGTATATCATATAACATGTATAAATAATGGATATTTTCCGTTCGTTCTATGGCCGCGTCGGCGTTTCCGGCGTATGCGTTCAAACTATATATCCTAGAAGGACACATTTTCCTATGATTTAGTCTGCTTTCCTCAAGCATAAAAATTTAGTAGGTTCCTAAATTTTATCTAGACAAATGCGATGGAAATTTCCACGTTTTTTGCTCAATTATTCGTCCTAGAGGAAAAAATGCATCATCAAGTGAGCATACATCCCCCAACCGGAAATTTTGCAGAACCCTCCGGTATTTCAACCAGAGATAGTTGTGCTTTAACGAGCACAACATGACAACAGTAGAGTTTGTCCTTTCTCCTTCAGTTTAATTAAGATGATCATGGTTTTGTGTAGCGTAACCTCTACAAAAAAATAACAATTGCTTCCAATGGAACGACACTGATTTCTAAACCAATTGAAACCTCATATTTTTGTACTGTATGATGAATTGATACGATATACATCTAAAAAAGTATAATCTCATGCATTCCTAATTAAATGAGATATGTTTTGGGTTTCATATGAAATAACAACCGCAGCTAAATTCAAGCAAATTGCAACTTATCCTCATCACTAGACCGACAGCGATTGTACTAAATTACAGCATGGTATCGTGTAGCAGCCAAGTTGTAATGAAATTCAAATAACAAAGACTCACCTGGATTTGCACCGTCCCTATAAACTTTGGGTTGATTCTTGTATTGCATGAAGTAATGTATATGAGCCAATTCGTGATGTGCCGTAATTAAATCTTTCATGTTGATGTTTGTACACATTTTGATTCTAGGAACAAAGAACTTCCATGAAATACAGGTTTCACTTTTCATCAATTGTTTCAAAAATTATCCAGATAGCTTTGAACATTTGAGTAATAATTCAATCCTCTCATTACAATTCTCAATTACTTTTAGCTTCACTTATCTTATACTTTCATCGAATGGGAAAAATAGAACAGATTATCTGCTTTTCCATGTTTCGCATAGATTGTACGCTGAGTGATGATTTTTTTGAAACTGATGTATGAATGCCAAGAGCGTGCTAAGTGAAGTGAGTGCCACAATTATTTCTTCATGAGTTACACTATTTTGGTACCGAAAAGCAATACCGACAAAATTGATAAAATGGGTGAATTGGAATGGAAAACATTTAGCTTAATCAGTGTTCGAATGAGACAAGGTCCGATATAGCATTTTGATGTCGTTTTATCTGATTTTTACATGAAAATATGAATGTATGACCTTAAAATTAGTGTAATTTTTTAATTTTGCATATTTCACATAATTTTAAGCAAATATTTACTCAAAAAATCAGGCTCACAGTAGAAAATCAAAGGAAACTAGGAGAGAACGACTATTGACCAGCGGATAAAATAGATCACCTAATTATTACAAAAACTATAGCAGTGGCAACATCGCTAAGAAGTATTTTCTAGCCGTCAGCACAATCACAAGGAATACCGATTTAATTACGTTTTCGCTGTTTAAAATTCTATAAGAATACAGTTTAGGGATAAATTTATTGTAAAATCTTCAAGATATTTAATAAGATATGACCTCACTATCTTGACAAGTTATTACTTCTTTCAGTGCACAATGTTTACTAGACAATACGCAAACAAGCATTTGTGCTGAGATTATGTGTTTTTACTTATGGAACACTTTTATTTCGGATAATATCGATTACATTGAAGTTTCTATAATTTATGTTACAAATATTGCCTAGTAACAACAACTGAATAAGGGATAAACAAATTTCAGGTTGAAGGAATCTATTCACGTAATTGTAAAACTTTTGAGGAAGAGGAGTTTGTAAATGTTATCCCTGGAAATGGAAATATTACTGTAGATCTGCATTATAATTCCACTCAAGAAGCTATCCCCAATTCCAGTAGTATATGACGAGAAGTAACACCAAGCAAGAGGTTCTAAAAAAAAATGTCTCGACGAACACTCACTCAAGTGATGACTGAAATACAGTTGAGAAACGTCACTTGAAGATATTCTATACGAAAATTAGATAGAAGCAGCAATCTAACTTAAGCACAAAGCACTGTCGTTTTTCAAGAAAATTGAAAACTAATCCATTTCATGTGCAATTCAAGAATTCATGGCTGAGTATTGCTTACAAATATGACATAATTTGTAGCATGGTAATACTCTATTCGTACCAATACTATTTGTTGTTCTGGATCTACTTAGGGAGACTTATCATTCGTTCTATTTATTATTTACAATCAATTTTCTGGATGTTTATCAAGTAGAGAGAATTTTTCATAAAATTGTTAAGCCATTCCCTACCTGTAGTCTCTCCTATTGCAGAAATCCCAAGCTGATGGTTGGCACAATACAACTCGGTCTAGTGGTTCCTCTAATATTGATCCTGACCAAAAATCCAATGGTAGTGCACTCATATTCAAGGAAACAAAAAAATCTTCCGCCAGTCTGTATACATCTAAAGGAGTGTAGCCCTGAAAGAATATGTGAAAATGAAGTTTCCTCAAATTTCAATTTTGATAGTATATCTACGTAATGTGAACAGTTACAATAACACTGGAAAATTCGTGTATATTGTACTTAATAATCTATAAAAAACAAAAGTCATAAAATTTGAATATAGAAGAAATACCTTTTTTCTCATAAATGACGCATATAATAGCTCACGTATCATTTCTAAAGATAATAATCGATTCTGAATCAAATTGGCTTGAACAAATCGGTAAGGTGGTGAAAACATTATCTGAGGTTTTGGATTAAAGAGTTTAACTATGTTAGTGAATACTGTTGAGATACGGAAAACATTTTTCAGGAAACTTCAATCAAATAAATAATTTATATAGCAATAAAGATATTAGCTGTGCATCTCCAATATATCACAGAGGGAAAGTTGCAGAAATATATTTGGATCGAGAGGTATATTAACAATTATTATCAGCTTGTATATTTACGGAGCAGTAAATCAAGTTTTTTTCAAGATTTATAGCAATCAACATGATCATGTTACTAGATCAAGAAATAAATATACATGTTCGTTCCTCTAGTAAACATACCTATCTGCAGAAAAGTGTTGAATACAATATAAATAAATTTCACAACAAGCTACCTCAAACGTTGGGCAATTTACCAATCACACACCTAAAACGGAAATTGAGAAGCCTATTAAGTAAAAGAGCATATACTACTCACTAGAAGAATACTTCCACGACAAACTGGTATAATTCCGTATGATACCTATTGAAAATGTCTTTTATATAAACCCTAGTCCCTTTATACACTCGTACTTTATTGCTCATACTTGATGATTTTAATTACCATATTTGAATTTTTCATGTGAAATAATATTATTGATCCTTATCTACTAAAACTACTGTCAAAGTACTGAGACAATTCCAACTACCAAGTAGCCATCATCAGAGAAAATTAAATTGAAAATCAAAGTTACCTGTTTAAATAATAATTGGAATTAGCAGGATATTTAAGGAATTACCCTCAACTGGATTACCTAAATATTTGTCATTAGGTCATTACTGTGTTTCAAGAGTGATAAGCTTTCTTGGGAAATTGTGTGACCTATATTTAAAATACGTTCGATATCGCTGATTTTTCATCCCCCATTTTTCTTTATGTGGCTTAAATGTTCTTCATACCGACTTAAAATGTTCCTTCTAGTTTGGCCCCATAACATTTTGAACACGACTCACAATCAATTTTGTAACTCCTCACTACTTTAACAAAATGTTTAGTCGATAATGGCGATTGTTTCTTTTTATAGTGTTATAGTGTATCCATAGTGTGACCTCTTTTATATTTTATTATTGAGGATGACTTCCCGCGGTCAGATGAGTGAAACCAATTTATTATATTAAAAACAAAATTTCCTGTTTGAAAGTAGACTTACGTTTTCTTATAGATTGTTTGTCAAATTACGTTTTCCCAGAATTCATTGAAATATATACATGTGAGAACGCGAGAATAGATAAAATCAATTTCTCTGCAAAACAGAGATGGTTGAAACTGAAATCGGTAACAAATATCATAACCTAGATCATTTACAACTTTTAGCTTACATAAATTGACATTACCCAAGTCTGGTTTCATTAAAATCATAAATTGTGATACTATGAAGTAGATTATTTATTATACATAAATTCTCAGGAAATAGGTCACATTAACACTTATGCTTTATATTTTCGTGTTTACGTACGTTTCGGACTCACGATCATCATCAGAAGACTTATTATGTCCAAAACCGGATCACCCTTATCTACTAAAAATTTTTTAGTGGATTGGTGATCATATTTAACTCATAGTGTTATTGTGTATCCACATTATGAACTCTTTCATAGTTTATTATAAATTGTAATGTAAATTTGGTTTCTTTCCTCATAATCCATGTTTCAATAGGTACTACCTGTTTGGAGGTCTGAACATTGCACCCCACTTTCAGATATATTTAAGTGAATTCAATAAATAAGGTTCCAATCATTATAATAATTATTAGTAAAATACATCTGAAATTTTAGAAATTTCTGTTCTGTTTTAAAAAATATTATTTTCATAATGTTCACATATTGAAATTTAAGATGAGGTAAACATAAGGAAACAGCGGAATTTACGTATATATGAATCTGCTTGCAGCCCGCATCGCGAGCATCTCGGGGCAGTTTAAAATACTACACTGTTGAAAGTGTCAATCATAACTTTATAGTCATTATAGTATAGTACTTCTTATGTAGAAGTTTGCACGAAACGTTCCACATGATCTTTACCGTTGTTTCTTTGAATTCATTTCTCCTCATGTTGACAGCCCAATATTTCAGTATCAATGTCAGCTCTTCTACGCTTCTTGCTCGTTGAACTGGTATTTTTGATCATTACAGAACTCCATAAATATTCCCCATTTGTAAATTTTTCACTCTCCGTGGTATCTTTCGGTTTTTTCTCTAATTTATCTTGACATTTTGAAGATAAATTGAAATATGAATCTGTCAAACCGACCATAAATAATCTTCATATCTTAGTGATGGAAAACACACCGATTGCGGTTATAATTAAAGGAATTTATATTAATATGTTAGAGAATACATTATATGTATACATTCTCATGATTGAAGATTTTTTCACATCGCTACATGTGTTCCAATCACTTAATTTTATAATAGAAATAATAATTGCATCTATTCATTGAATTCGGAACATCAACTCAAGAGTGAAAGTAAGAGGTAATACAAAAATGAGGGTATGTATTTTTTAATAAACTGTAATTGACACAAGAGCTTAAAAAATATGTGAGTTTATAAATTGTGTCTCCATTACACTCGAGAAATTGCGTGTCTATAGATTATTCTATAGTTCTCAAAATATCGTATATAAAAAACGGTATGTATTGTATTTAGCTATTAATATTGTTCCTTCAAACTTTAGCAAAATCTTGAACCATACATATCAAAATTGAAACTATTGACTGATGAATCTATCGAAAAAGTTGTGATCACAACACAACAGAATTCACATTTCCATGAGATGCAATCAAAGGAGATGAAGAAAAAATAGTTTCGAATTTCGGTGGTAAATTATGGATATTCATAAGCAATATTTGAATTAATTGTAACATTGTTTTGTTCCACATACAGTGAATAGCAAATATGAAAATTTTCAATTTGAAAATATTTTTCTTGAATTAATTACTTCCATAACTATGTAGTATTGCATAATTGTTGGAATATTTTCAACTCCCGGCGATGGCGCCGAAAATGGTTACGACAAATCTTTGATAAATAAGTTAATTCCTAACCAAAAATGGAAAATGGAACGCAATCAATTAAGCAAATCAGAGCCAATATTTCCAAATAAGTCATAATTTTAATTCAAGATTTTTACTTATCATCCTGCAATTATTGATAAATTCCATATTTTTTATTCTAAATTAGAAAAATCCGCTTATAGATACAAGAACAAGCTAAAAAACTATCTAGGCAATATGAATGAAAAATCAGCAACAGCAGAAAATATTTTAAATACAGAACACACCATTTCTCAAGACAACTTATCACTTTTAGAACACAATATCTAAGTAATTTGGAACGGATTGGAATAATTAGGTATAAGCAAAAAAGCGATTCAATGCATTCAGATTCACCTACAGCTGGGGTAATCCCTTTTTTGCATCAACAGTCCCAAATATTATTTAAACAGGAACATTTTTTGTTATCCAATTTAGTTTACTCTGCTGGTGGCTACTTGATAATTGAAAGATCCTTAGTACTTAAACAGTATTTTTAATGAATAAGGCTGATTATATCTTACCTTTCAGTGTCTATCCAGAGTTGTGAACTCTTTAATAGTTCATAACCTTGAAGATTCGAATATAAACACCAGTTCGTTATTACTCTTGATAAAGATATTCTGAAGAATAACCCTTCAGCAGCTATCTTGACAATAAAAACGTTGAAAGTAAAATATCACAGAAAGGCATAACTGTTGTTTATTAATCTCTTGTTCTGTCAGCCAGCCAAAATAACAATTATAGGAGATGAAACTATAATAGGTATGTGTCTTTCAATGATAAGATCTCTCTAGTTTAAATCGATCAGTAACAATACAAGTTAGTAATAGAACGAGAAAGTGCAACTTTACCGAACAATGCCTGTTAACGGTACCATCCTACAGAATGATAGAAATACCAAAATATCTGGTTATGTAACTTTAACAGGAATCGCTTAGTAACTTTGTACTGATGAGTTCTATAAGAAGGAAAGAGCTGTCCAGGACTCAGGACTATTAACTTGCATTGTTACTGGTCGATCTAGACAAGAGAGACACATCATTGTTATCATGCAGAAGCCAATACAAAATGAATGAATATAACTCATTTAGATCTCTGTTACATGTGACTTTCAATTAAAAATTGGAACTTAATACATGCATATCATTTTAACCAGTATAAAGAAGTAAGGGTTTCCATACACTGTTTTTGTAATTTTTCACAGATCCATTATAAACAAAAAGGCCCTGTATCATGTTCCTCCACTCGTTTAGTTTTCTCACACAATCGATAAGCTAATCTTGAGGAAACCGTAATAATAAGCAATATTTTCCTTAATTTCATTATTATTTCAACTATGAACCGGTACCAACTTAGGTCACAGTAGTATAAACTTATAAAAGTGACATTTCCAAGATGTAACTAACTGTTACATTGCATTTCCTCGATAGTCCCTGGAGTACATAACTCTTAAGGTAGCCATAAAATCTTTTTATCTCTTACCTGACGAACCATTTCTGGCGTAACATCCAGATAGGTCTGTCCTGGGTACGGTTGTGTTATATCGAATATATTAGCCCACGATTGAGACCACATGTTTCCTAGGATGTGTGCGGGAAGCGGTGCTTGTCTACTGATTTTGTCTGGACCATAAAAGTCTCGTAAGCGGCGCCTAACGTAGGCATGAATAAGCTCATACAGGGGTTTTACTTCTTCCCAGGCATCTTCTAATTCAAAGTCAAACGATGGAGATTCGAATGGAAAATTCCAGTAGTCGGCAGTATTTGTAAAATCTGAGGAATAACAAGGACGTATTAATTTATCCTAATGGTCCTATATTAAATATTATGACTTAGAGATTAGATTTAGAAGATTTAGGAGAGCGCATAAACAGATACATGTAATTGAGCCCAATCACGTGCAAAAAGAATGCAATTAAGATTAGTTGAATGTGCTTATAAAAATGCATTATTTGCATAAGATTTAGATATGTTTGATCAATATGTAAAATGTTTGTTTCTTCATTTAATTGAACAAGAATAAATATTTATATGTATAGGTATACTTCAATTCATGCCTGAAGAACAATATTGTTGGCTTTTGATTTCGAGTGATTTCTTGAAACATAACACATATGTGAATAAAATGATAAATATCCTCTGAAACCAGAAACAAATTATCAATCAATCAATAAACTTATTTGTTCAATCATACATAGACATAAACCTGATAAGGTAATTTAACATGCCATAAGGTGAGATACAATATGAAATTTAAAATCTAAAAAATAGCTAAAATAGTAAAATTAAAGTTATAGTTAAAATTATGTAAAATTTACAAAAATGACGTCAATTCGCAATCTCATAAGCACATCCAAGTCATATTTATTGCATAATTTCAACATGTGATTAGGGTCAAAAACATTGATTTGTTCACACTCCTGAATCGTAAAAAAAATTGTACCTCAGAAAAATTTAAAATTTGAGTACATTATAGTAGGTAATCAACAATACAAATCAAATGAATTTATATTCCACCAACTTCCTGTTATCATTTTATTGAATATTAAATTCTAAAATAATAAATCAAATGACAGGCTGTAAAAAATAGAGGCAGCAACATGAGGATTGTGTCCGATTCCGTAATATTTTATAGCATGTATTTCTTCTTAAATCATCAGAACTATTTCCTAGAAGAAAAACTAAGATAGTCCATGTTAACATGATCCTTCATTGTATAAAAGTTATATTTCAATCTCTTTGCCCAGGCCAATTTGTAAGGTGATTGACTTAACATTGTAATAATAGCAACTGTTGAAGATCAGATAAGTTTCAATACTAGTGAAGTTATAACGAATGAAGAACACACCACAACTGTTCAAGTAAAAGTGAAATTTCATAAGATATAATTGATATAAGGTAACATATGTTCAATGTAAGAAAGTGATCGTTTATCCATCGATTTCCTCTTTACGAACATATACAAACGTATTGCAATCGTTCTGTTTTCTTTTTTCTACAGTCTACATATCGTTAATTTCGACATCAATCAAGATCAATCACTTCATTGCCGATATACGACACAACAATTTGCGAATTCCTTATCCACATATTATTATTAGCAGTAAATGAATTGTTAACGTTTATTTTCAGACAACATATTTCAAAAGTAATAATATAACAGTTGATCATTCCTAGACTGGACCATCGGGCGAGCTTTTGATTTCCCGGTGGGCCAGTCCTGAAATGGGCCAGTTACCAAAGAAGTCAAACACTAAATACAGGAAACAAGCACAAGATTTGCAAATTTGCAGAGCCAACCACCAACCAGACAGGCCTGTTCCCTAGACTCTCCCGAATGCTGATAAGCAGACGCTAGGAATGTTTCTTATATTGTTTTCTCCATATGTCTTGGCGCTTAGCATCTAGTGCAGCTCTTTTAACGGGACATCGGAAGCCGTAATACTTGTATTGTGTGTTTTACTTATTAGTTAATAGAGCTTGGTGTATTATGTTTCTAACTAGGACATCACCGATATTAATTACTATTGGAAATTAACAGACTAGTAATTTTCGGGTGCTGAACACTTATCTTCACTCAGATCATCAAATTCGGCGAGGCATGCGACGCTTCCGGAAAAAATTAGTACAATAATTATTACTACAATTTTTTAGTCTGAAATGTGATTTTCTATGTTTTGTTCAGTTACTCAAGAGTTTAGTGTATTGTTTCTATTTTTATGAATGTTGTCTTATATATTTATGTATACTTATGTAGATATAGACAATACGATCTAAAAGCTGCGAACTCTAGACTCTGAAGTGACAACGTCGTTTATGAAGTTACACCGAATAGTATTAAATACCTATTTTTTAAGTGATTACGTACGATTTATTCATAAATATATGTATACTCATATTTTTAATATTATTAGTGTAATAAAACTTTTTATAATGGACGCCTGAGCGTACCTACTTGTATTGTATGAAGCAGTTGTGAATTTAATAATAATTCTTAGGTCAAACTGAACTAAACTAACCTTAACTGAATTCACATTCAAATCTTTATTATATCTTTGATAGAACATATTTAGGCAGTACCCATGATACAGATGATTTTTTTATAGGAACGATATCGATTATAGAAATTCATATTTCACTGTTGTTGAAAATGTTATTTCGAATTTAATAATAGATAAGAGATTGAAACTGAACTGAAACCAAATATCTGCTTAGTTCAAAAGCTATAAGAGATCTATTGATTAATTATTACAATGAAATACTAGTAAAAGTAATAATATTAACAATGATAACGGATTTTTACGCAGGATTCAAGATTTTTTCAGACTATTGAGGGAGATAGATCAATGAATGTATTGAAGGGTGAGAACTAATAATTTCATCGATCTATAATTGTTTTGAATATAGCATTGTCATGGCTTACGAATAGTATCTAATTTTTTTCATTTGGAGAAAAATTATGTTAAATCTATAATGAAGAAATGTTAAAACTTCCACCAGAAATATGGCAGAGAATTCGAAATTAATCCAATGGCTTCCATTATTCATCTACAAGTTCGATTTATTTAGTAAATAAAATTAATATTGTTGAAAATTGATTATTTTCTTAGCTGTGCAGAGAAGCACATGAGTGTAAAATCAATTCAATTCAATTCTACTTCTACTAAGCTAATAAAAATATATCGATTTTTATGGACATTCGTGTGAACGCTATCGTTACGACACATTAATTTTTAAATATTCGTAAATGAATTTTTCCAAATCTATCATTATTTGGTTAAATTATTAATGTTGGGCGTAAAAATCATTTTTAAATATTCCGAAAATGAAGATTTAAAGAAGCGTAGGAAAGTGCACTCTACTGCTTTACCTTTGAAATGTAGGAAAAGGGAGAAATTCGCGAGCAACCGATGACTTGGGTTGACCTTCAATACAATTTTGCAGGTTGAAGTCAGTGTATTATTATAATAAGTATACAGATATGTGAAATTTCAGAAGATTACGACACATTAATTTTTAAATATTCGTAAATGAATTTTTCCAAATCTATCATTATTTGGTTAAATTATTAATGTTGGGAGTAAAAATCATTTTTAAATATTCCAAAAATGAAGATTTAAAGAAGCGTAGGAAAGTGCACTCTACTGCTTTACCTTTGAAATGTAGGAAAAGGGAGAAATTCGCGAGGAACCGATGACTTGGGTTGACCTTCAATACAATTTTGCAGGTTGAAGTCAGTGTATTATTATAATAAGTATACAGATATGTGAAATTTCAGAAGATTACGACACATTAATTTTTAAATATTCGTAAATGAATTTTTCCAAATCTATCATTATTTGGTTAAATTATTAATGTTGGGAGTAAAAATCATTTTTAAATATTCCAAAAATGAAGATTTAAAGGAGCGTAGGAAAGTGCACTCTACTGCTTTACCTTTGAAATGTAGGAAAAGGGAGAAATTCGCGAGGAACCGATGACTTGGGTTGACCTTCAATACAATTTTGCAGGTTGAAGTCAGTGTATTATTATAATAAGTATACAGATTATGTGAAATTTCAGAAGATCACGACACATTAATTTTTAAATATTCGTAAATGAATTTTTCCAAATCTATCATTATTTGGTTAAATTATTAATGTTGGGCGTAAAAATCATTTTTAAATATTCCGAAAATGAAGATTTAAAGAAGCGTAGGAAAGTGCACTCTACTGCTTTACCTTTGAAATGTAGGAAAAGGGAGAAATTCGCGAGCAACCGATGACTTGGGTTGACCTTCAATACAATTTTGCAGGTTGAAGTCAGTGTATTATTATAATAAGTATACAGATATGTGAAATTTCAGAAGATTACGACACATTAATTTTTAAATATTCGTAAATGAATTTTTCCAAATCTATCATTATTTGGTTAAATTATTAATGTTGGGAGTAAAAATCATTTTTAAATATTCCAAAAATGAAGATTTAAAGAAGCGTAGGAAAGTGCACTCTACTGCTTTACCTTTGAAATGTAGGAAAAGGGAGAAATTCGCGAGGAACCGATGACTTGGGTTGACCTTCAATACAATTTTGCAGGTTGAAGTCAGTGTATTATTATAATAAGTATACAGATATGTGAAATTTCAGAAGATTACGACACATTAATTTTTAAATATTCGTAAATGAATTTTTCCAAATCTATCATTATTTGGTTAAATTATTAATGTTGGGAGTAAAAATCATTTTTAAATATTCCAAAAATGAAGATTTAAAGGAGCGTAGGAAAGTGCACTCTACTGCTTTACCTTTGAAATGTAGGAAAAGGGAGAAATTCGCGAGGAACCGATGACTTGGGTTGACCTTCAATACAATTTTGCAGGTTGAAGTCAGTGTATTATTATAATAAGTATACAGATATGTGAAATTTCAGAAGATTACGACACATTAATTTTTAAATATTCGTAAATGAATTTTTCCAAATCTATCATTATTTGGTTAAATTATTAATGTTGGGAGTAAAAATCATTTTTAAATATTCCAAAAATGAAGATTTAAAGAAGCGTAGGAAAGTGCACTCTACTGCTTTACCTTTGAAATGTAGGAAAAGGGAGAAATTCGCGAGGAACCGATGACTTGGGTTGACCTTCAATACAATTTTGCAGGTTGAAGTCAGTGTATTATTATAATAAGTATACAGATATGTGAAATTTCAGAAGATTACGACACATTAATTTTTAAATATTCGTAAATGAATTTTTCCAAATCTATCATTATTTGGTTAAATTATTAATGTTGGGAGTAAAAATCATTTTTAAATATTCCAAAAATGAAGATTTAAAGAAGCGTAGGAAAGTGCACTCTACTGCTTTACCTTTGAAATGTAGGAAAAGGGAGAAATTCGCGAGGAACCGATGACTTGGGTTGACCTTCAATACAATTTTGCAGGTTGAAGTCAGTGTATTATTATAATAAGTATACAGATATGTGAAATTTCAGAAGATTACGACACATTAATTTTTAAATATTCGTAAATGAATTTTTCCAAATCTATCATTATTTGGTTAAATTATTAATGTTGGGCGTAAAAATCATTTTTAAATATTCCGAAAATGAAGATTTAAAGAAGCGTAGGAAAGTGCACTCTACTGCTTTACCTTTGAAATGTAGGAAAAGGGAGAAATTCGCGAGCAACCGATGACTTGGGTTGACCTTCAATACAATTTTGCAGGTTGAAGTCAGTGTATTATTATAATAAGTATACAGATATGTGAAATTTCAGAAGATTACGACACATTAATTTTTAAATATTCGTAAATGAATTTTTCCAAATCTATCATTATTTGGTTAAATTATTAATGTTGGGCGTAAAAATCATTTTTAAATATTCCGAAAATGAAGATATAAAGAAGCGTAGGAAAGTGCACTCTACTGCTTTACCTTTGAAATGTAGGAAAAGGGAGAAATTCGCGAGCAACCGATGACTTGGGTTGACCTTCAATACAATTTTGCATGTTGAAGTCAGTGTATTATTATAATAAGTATACAGATATGTGAAATTTCAGAAGATTACGACACATTAATTTTTAAATATTCGTAAATGAATTTTTCCAAATCTATCATTATTTGGTTAAATTATTAATGTTGGGCGTAAAAATCATTTTTAAATATTCCGAAAATGAAGATTTAAAGAAGCGTAGGAAAGTGCACTCTACTGCTTTACCTTTGAAATGTAGGAAAAGGGAGAAATTCGCGAGGAACCGATGACTTGGGTTGACCTTCAATACAATTTTGCAGGTTGAAGTCAGTGTATTATTATAATAAGTATACAGATATGTGAAATTTCAGAAGATTACGACACATTAATTTTTAAATATTCGTAAATGAATTTTTCCAAATCTATCATTATTTGGTTAAATTATTAATGTTGGGCGTAAAAATCATTTTTAAATATTCCGAAAATGAAGATTTAAAGAAGCGTAGGAAAGTGCACTCTACTGCTTTACCTTTGAAATGTAGGAAAAGGGAGAAATTCGCGAGCAACCGATGACTTGGGTTGACCTTCAATACAATTTTGCAGGTTGAAGTCAGTGTATTATTATAATAAGTATACAGATATGTGAAATTTCAGAAGATTACGACACATTAATTTTTAAATATTCGTAAATGAATTTTTCCAAATCTATCATTATTTGGTTAAATTATTAATGTTGGGCGTAAAAATCATTTTTAAATATTCCGAAAATGAAGATTTAAAGAAGCGTAGGAAAGTGCACTCTACTGCTTTACCTTTGAAATGTAGGAAAAGGGAGAAATTCGCGAGGAACCGATGACTTGGGTTGACCTTCAATACAATTTTGCAGGTTGAAGTCAGTGTATTATTATAATAAGTATACAGATATGTGAAATTTCAGAAGATTACGACACATTAATTTTTAAATATTCGTAAATGAATTTTTCCAAATCTATCATTATTTGGTTAAATTATTAATGTTGGGAGTAAAAATCATTTTTAAATATTCCAAAAATGAAGATTTAAAGAAGCGTAGGAAAGTGCACTCTACTGCTTTACCTTTGAAATGTAGGAAAAGGGAGAAATTCGCGAGGAACCGATGACTTGGGTTGACCTTCAATACAATTTTGCAGGTTGAAGTCAGTGTATTATTATAATAAGTATACAGATATGTGAAATTTCAGAAGATTACGACACATTAATTTTTAAATATTCGTAAATGAATTTTTCCAAATCTATCATTATTTGGTTAAATTATTAATGTTGGGAGTAAAAATCATTTTTAAATATTCCAAAAATGAAGATTTAAAGGAGCGTAGGAAAGTGCACTCTACTGCTTTACCTTTGAAATGTAGGAAAAGGGAGAAATTCGCGAGGAACCGATGACTTGGGTTGACCTTCAATACAATTTTGCAGGTTGAAGTCAGTGTATTATTATAATAAGTATACAGATATGTGAAATTTCAGAAGATTACGACACATTAATTTTTAAATATTCGTAAATGAATTTTTCCAAATCTATCATTATTTGGTTAAATTATTAATGTTGGGCGTAAAAATCATTTTTAAATATTCCGAAAATGAAGATTTAAAGGAGCGTAGGAAAGTGCACTCTACTGCTTTACCTTTGAAATGTAGGAAAAGGGAGAAATTCGCGAGGAACCGATGACTTGGGTTGACCTTCAATACAATTTTGCAGGTTGAAGTCAGTGTATTATTATAATAAGTATACAGATATGTGAAATTTCAGAAGATTACGACACATTAATTTTTAAATATTCGTAAATGAATTTTTCCAAATCTATCATTATTTGGTTAAATTATTAATGTTGGGCGTAAAAATCATTTTTAAATTTTCCGAAAATGAAGATTTAAAGAAGCGTAGGAAAGTGCACTCTACTGCTTTACCTTTGAAATGTAGGAAAAGGGAGAAATTCGCGAGCAACCGATGACTTGGGTTGACCTTCAATACAATTTTGCAGGTTGAAGTCAGTGTATTATTATAATAAGTATACAGATATGTGAAATTTCAGAAGATTACGACACATTAATTTTTAAATATTCGTAAATGAATTTTTCCAAATCTATCATTAATTGGTTAAATTATTAATGTTGGGAGTAAAAATCATTTTTAAATATTCCAAAAATGAAGATTTAAAGAAGCGTAGGAAAGTGCACTCTACTGCTTTACCTTTGAAATGTAGGAAAAGGGAGAAATTCGCGAGGAACCGATGACTTGGGTTGACCTTCAATACAATTTTGCAGGTTGAAGTCAGTGTATTATTATAATAAGTATACAGATATGTGAAATTTCAGAAGATTACGACACATTAATTTTTAAATATTCGTAAATGAATTTTTCCAAATCTATCATTATTTGGTTAAATTATTAATGTTGGGAGTAAAAATCATTTTTAAATATTCCAAAAATGAAGATTTAAAGGAGCGTAGGAAAGTGCACTCTACTGCTTTACCTTTGAAATGTAGGAAAAGGGAGAAATTCGCGAGGAACCGATGACTTGGGTTGACCTTCAATACAATTTTGCAGGTTGAAGTCAGTGTATTATTATAATAAGTATACAGATATGTGAAATTTCAGAAGATTACGACACATTAATTTTTAAATATTCGTAAATGAATTTTTCCAAATCTATCATTATTTGGTTAAATTATTAATGTTGGGAGTAAAAATCATTTTTAAATATTCCAAAAATGAAGATTTAAAGAAGCGTAGGAAAGTGCACTCTACTGCTTTACCTTTGAAATGTAGGAAAAGGGAGAAATTCGCGAGGAACCGATGACTTGGGTTGACCTTCAATACAATTTTGCAGGTTGAAGTCAGTGTATTATTATAATAAGTATACAGATATGTGAAATTTCAGAAGATTACGACACATTAATTTTTAAATATTCATAAATGAATTTTTCCAAATCTATCATTATTTGGTTAAATTATTAATGTTGGGAGTAAAAATCATTTTTAAATATTCCAAAAATGAAGATTTAAAGAAGCGTAGGAAAGTGCACTCTACTGCTTTACCTTTGAAATGTAGGAAAAGGGAGAAATTCGCGAGGAACCGATGACTTGGGTTGACCTTCAATACAATTTTGCAGGTTGAAGTCAGTGTATTATTATAATAAGTATACAGATATGTGAAATTTCAGAAGATTACGACACATTAATTTTTAAATATTCGTAAATGAATTTTTCCAAATCTATCATTATTTGGTTAAATTATTAATGTTGGGCGTAAAAATCATTTTTAAATATTCCGAAAATTAAGATTTAAAGAAGCGTAGGAAAGTGCACTCTACTGCTTTACCTTTGAAATGTAGGAAAAGGGAGAAATTCGCGAGCAACCGATGACTTGGGTTGACCTTCAATACAATTTTGCAGGTTGAAGTCAGTGTATTATTATAATAAGTATACAGATATGTGAAATTTCAGAAGATTACGACACATTAATTTTTAAATATTCGTAAATGAATTTTTCCAAATCTATCATTATTTGGTTAAATTATTAATGTTGGGAGTAAAAATCATTTTTAAATATTCCAAAAATGAAGATTTAAAGAAGCGTAGGAAAGTGCACTCTACTGCTTTACCTTTGAAATGTAGGAAAAGGGAGAAATTCGCGAGGAACCGATGACTTGGGTTGACCTTCAATACAATTTTGCAGGTTGAAGTCAGTGTATTATTATAATAAGTATACAGATATGTGAAATTTCAGAAGATTACGACACATTAATTTTTAAATATTCGTAAATGAATTTTTCCAAATCTATCATTATTTGGTTAAATTATTAATGTTGGGCGTAAAAATCATTTTTAAATATTCCGAAAATGAAGATTTAAAGAAGCGTAGGAAAGTGCACTCTACTGCTTTACCTTTGAAATGTAGGAAAAGGGAGAAATTCGCGAGCAACCGATGACTTGGGTTGACCTTCAATACAATTTTGCAGGTTGAAGTCAGTGTATTATTATAATAAGTATACAGATATGTGAAATTTCAGAAGATTACGACACATTAATTTTTAAATATTCGTAAATGAATTTTTCCAAATCTATCATTATTTGGTTAAATTATTAATGTTGGGAGTAAAAATCATTTTTAAATATTCCAAAAATGAAGATTTAAAGAAGCGTAGGAAAGTGCACTCTACTGCTTTACCTTTGAAATGTAGGAAAAGGGAGAAATTCGCGAGGAACCGATGACTTGGGTTGACCTTCAATACAATTTTGCAGGTTGAAGTCAGTGTATTATTATAATAAGTATACAGATATGTGAAATTTCAGAAGATTACGACACATTAATTTTTAAATATTCGTAAATGAATTTTTCCAAATCTATCATTATTTGGTTAAATTATTAATGTTGGGAGTAAAAATCATTTTTAAATATTCCAAAAATGAAGATTTAAAGAAGCGTAGGAAAGTGCACTCTACTGCTTTACCTTTGAAATGTAGGAAAAGGGAGAAATTCGCGAGCAACCGATGACTTGGGTTGACCTTCAATACAATTTTGCAGGTTGAAGTCAGTGTATTATTATAATAAGTATACAGATATGTGAAATTTCAGAAGATTACGACACATTAATTTTTAAATATTCGTAAATGAATTTTTCCAAATCCATCATTATTTGGTTAAATTATTAATGTTGGGCGTAAAAATCATTTTTAAATATTCCGAAAATGAAGATTTAAAGAAGCGTAGGAAAGTGCACTCTACTGCTTTACCTTTGAAATGTAGGAAAAGGGAGAAATTCGCGAGCAACCGATGACTTGGGTTGACCTTCAATACAATTTTGCAGGTTGAAGTCAGTGTATTATTATAATAAGTATACAGATATGTGAAATTTCAGAAGATTACGACACATTAATTTTTAAATATTCGTAAATGAATTTTTCCAAATCTATCATTATTTGGTTAAATTATTAATGTTGGGAGTAAAAATCATTTTTAAATATTCCAAAAATGAAGATTTAAAGGAGCGTAGGAAAGTGCACTCTACTGCTTTACCTTTGAAATGTAGGAAAAGGGAGAAATTCGCGAGGAACCGATGACTTGGGTTGACCTTCAATACAATTTTGCAGGTTGAAGTCAGTGTATTATTATAATAAGTATACAGATATGTGAAATTTCAGAAGATTACGACACATTAATTTTTAAATATTCGTAAATGAATTTTTCCAAATCTATCATTATTTGGTTAAATTATTAATGTTGGGAGTAAAAATCATTTTTAAATATTCCAAAAATGAAGATTTAAAGAAGCGTAGGAAAGTGCACTCTACTGCTTTACCTTTGAAATGTAGGAAAAGGGAGAAATTCGCGAGGAACCGATGACTTGGGTTGACCTTCAATACAATTTTGCAGGTTGAAGTCAGTGTATTATTATAATAAGTATACAGATATGTGAAATTTCAGAAGATTACGACACATTAATTTTTAAATATTCATAAATGAATTTTTCCAAATCTATCATTATTTGGTTAAATTATTAATGTTGGGAGTAAAAATCATTTTTAAATATTCCAAAAATGAAGATTTAAAGAAGCGTAGGAAAGTGCACTCTACTGCTTTACCTTTGAAATGTAGGAAAAGGGAGAAATTCGCGAGGAACCGATGACTTGGGTTGACCTTCAATACAATTTTGCAGGTTGAAGTCAGTGTATTATTATAATAAGTATACAGATATGTGAAATTTCAGAAGATTACGACACATTAATTTTTAAATATTCGTAAATGAATTTTTCCAAATCTATCATTATTTGGTTAAATTATTAATGTTGGGCGTAAAAATCATTTTTAAATATTCCGAAAATTAAGATTTAAAGAAGCGTAGGAAAGTGCACTCTACTGCTTTACCTTTGAAATGTAGGAAAAGGGAGAAATTCGCGAGCAACCGATGACTTGGGTTGACCTTCAATACAATTTTGCAGGTTGAAGTCAGTGTATTATTATAATAAGTATACAGATATGTGAAATTTCAGAAGATTACGACACATTAATTTTTAAATATTCGTAAATGAATTTTTCCAAATCTATCATTATTTGGTTAAATTATTAATGTTGGGAGTAAAAATCATTTTTAAATATTCCAAAAATGAAGATTTAAAGAAGCGTAGGAAAGTGCACTCTACTGCTTTACCTTTGAAATGTAGGAAAAGGGAGAAATTCGCGAGGAACCGATGACTTGGGTTGACCTTCAATACAATTTTGCAGGTTGAAGTCAGTGTATAATTATAATAAGTATACAGATATGTGAAATTTCAGAAGATTACGACACATTAATTTTTAAATATTCGTAAATGAATTTTTCCAAATCTATCATTATTTGGTTAAATTATTAATGTTGGGCGTAAAAATCATTTTTAAATATTCCGAAAATGAAGATTTAAAGAAGCGTAGGAAAGTGCACTCTACTGCTTTACCTTTGAAATGTAGGAAAAGGGAGAAATTCGCGAGCAACCGATGACTTGGGTTGACCTTCAATACAATTTTGCAGGTTGAAGTCAGTGTATTATTATAATAAGTATACAGATATGTGAAATTTCAGAAGATTACGACACATTAATTTTTAAATATTCGTAAATGAATTTTTCCAAATCTATCATTATTTGGTTAAATTATTAATGTTGGGAGTAAAAATCATTTTTAAATATTCCAAAAATGAAGATTTAAAGAAGCGTAGGAAAGTGCACTCTACTGCTTTACCTTTGAAATGTAGGAAAAGGGAGAAATTCGCGAGGAACCGATGACTTGGGTTGACCTTCAATACAATTTTGCAGGTTGAAGTCAGTGTATTATTATAATAAGTATACAGATATGTGAAATTTCAGAAGATTACGACACATTAATTTTTAAATATTCGTAAATGAATTTTTCCAAATCTATCATTATTTGGTTAAATTATTAATGTTGGGAGTAAAAATCATTTTTAAATATTCCAAAAATGAAGATTTAAAGAAGCGTAGGAAAGTGCACTCTACTGCTTTACCTTTGAAATGTAGGAAAAGGGAGAAATTCGCGAGCAACCGATGACTTGGGTTGACCTTCAATACAATTTTGCAGGTTGAAGTCAGTGTATTATTATAATAAGTATACAGATATGTGAAATTTCAGAAGATTACGACACATTAATTTTTAAATATTCGTAAATGAATTTTTCCAAATCCATCATTATTTGGTTAAATTATTAATGTTGGGCGTAAAAATCATTTTTAAATATTCCGAAAATGAAGATTTAAAGAAGCGTAGGAAAGTGCACTCTACTGCTTTACCTTTGAAATGTAGGAAAAGGGAGAAATTCGCGAGCAACCGATGACTTGGGTTGACCTTCAATACAATTTTGCAGGTTGAAGTCAGTGTATTATTATAATAAGTATACAGATATGTGAAATTTCAGAAGATTACGACACATTAATTTTTAAATATTCGTAAATGAATTTTTCCAAATCTATCATTATTTGGTTAAATTATTAATGTTGGGAGTAAAAATCATTCTTAAATATTCCAAAAATGAAGATTTAAAGAAGCGTAGGAAAGTGCACTCTACTGCTTTACCTTTGAAATGTAGGAAAAGGGAGAAATTCGCGAGCAACCGATGACTTGGGTTGACCTTCAATACAATTTTGCAGGTTGAAGTCAGTGTATTATTATAATAAGTATACAGATATGTGAAATTTCAGAAGATTGCGACACATTAATTTTTAAATATTCGTAAATGAATTTTTCCAAACCTATCATTATTTGGTTAAATTATTAATGTTGGGAGTAAAAATCATTTTTAAATATTCCAAAAATGAAGATTTAAAGAAGCGTAGGAAAGTGCACTCTACTGCTTTACCTTTGAAATGTAGGAAAATGGAGAAATTCGCGAGCAACCGATGACTTGGGTTGACCTTCAATACAATTTTGCAGGTTGAAGTCAGTGTATTATTATAATAAGTATACAGATATGTGAAATTTCAGAAGATTACGACACATTAATTTTTTAAATATTCGTAAATGAATTTTTCCAAATCTATCATTATTTGGTTAAATTATTAATGTTGGGAGTAAAAATCATTTTTAAATATTCCAAAAATGAAGATTTAAAGAAGCGTAGGAAAGTGCACTCTACTGCTTTACCTTTGAAATGTAGGAAAAGGGAGAAATTCGCGAGGAACCGATGACTTGGGTTGACCTTCAATACAATTTTGCAGGTTGAAGTCAGTGTATTATTATAATAAGTATACAGATATGTGAAATTTCAGAAGATTACGACACATTAATTTTCAAATATTCGTAAATGAATTTTTCCAAATCTATCATTATTTGGTTAAATTATTAATGTTGGTAGTAAAAATCATTTTTAAATATTCCAAAAATGAAGATTTAAAGAAGCGTAGGAAAGTGCACTCTACTGCTTTACCTTTGAAATGTAGGAAAATGGAGAAATTCGCGAGCAACCGATGACTTGGGTTGACCTTCAATACAATTTTGCAGGTTGAAGTCAGTGTATTATTATAATAAGTATACAGATATGTGAAATTTCAGAAGATTACGACACATTAATTTTTAAATATTCGTAAATGAATTTTTCCAAATCTATCATTATTTGGTTAAATTATTAATGTTGGGAGTAAAAATCATTTTTGAATATTCCAAAAATGAAGATTTAAAGAAGCGTAGGAAAGTGCACTCTACTGCTTTACCTTTGAAATGTAGGAAAAGGGAGAAATTCGCGAGGAACCGATGACTTGGGTTGACCTTCAATACAATTTTGCAGGTTGAAGTCAGTGTATTATTATAATAAGTATACAGATATGTGAAATTTCAGAAGATTACGACACATTAATTTTTAAATATTCGTAAATGAATTTTTCCAAATCTATCATTATTTGGTTAAATTATTAATGTTGGGAGTAAAAATCATTTTTAAATATTCCAAAAATGAAGATTTAAAGAAGCGTAGGAAAGTGCACTCTACTGCTTTACCTTTGAAATGTAGGAAAAGGGAGAAATTCGCGAGCAACCGATGACTTGGGTTGACCTTCAATACAATTTTGCAGGTTGAAGTCAGTGTATTATTATAATAAGTATACAGATATGTGAAATTTCAGAAGATTACGACACATTAATTTTTAAATATTCGTAAATGAATTTTTCCAAATCTATCATTATTTGGTTAAATTATTAATGTTGGGAGTAAAAATCATTTTTAAATATTCCAAAAATGAAGATTAAAAGAAGCGTAGGAAAGTGCACTCTACTGCTTTACCTTTGAAATGTAGGAAAATGGAGAAATTCGCGAGCAACCGATGACTTGGGTTGACCTTCAATACAATTTTGCAGGTTGAAGTCAGTGTATTATTATAATAAGTATACAGATATGTGAAATTTCAGAAGATTACGACACATTAATTTTTAAATATTCGTGAATGAATTTTTCCAAATCTATCATTATTTGGTTAAATTATTAATGTTGGGAGTAAAAATCATTTTTAAATATTCCAAAAATGAAGATTTAAAGGAGCGTAGGAAAGTGCAGTCTACTGCTTTACCTTTGAAATGTAGGAAAAGGGAGAAATTCGCGAGGAACCGATGACTTGGGTTGACCTTCAATACAATTTTGCAGGTTGAAGTCAGTGTATTATTATAATAAGTATACAGATATGTGAAATTTCAGAAGATTACGACACATTAATTTTTAAATATTCGTGAATGAATTTTTCCAAATCTATCATTATTTGGTTAAATTATTAATGTTGGGAGTAAAAATCATTTTTAAATATTCCAAAAATGAAGATTTAAAGGAGCGTAGGAAAGTGCAGTCTACTGCTTTACCTTTGAAATGTAGGAAAAGGGAGAAATTCGCGAGGAACCGATGACTTGGGTTGACCTTCAATACAATTTTGCAGGTTGAAGTCAGTGTATTATTATAATAAGTATACAGATATGTGAAATTTCAGAAGATTACGACACATTAATTTTTAAATATTCGTAAATGAATTTTTCCAAATCTATCATTATTTGGTTAAATTATTAATGTTGGGAGTAAAAATCATTTTTAAATATTCCAAAAATGAAGATTTAAAGAAGCGTAGGAAAGTGCACTCTACTGCTTTACCTTTGAAATGTAGGAAAAGGGAGAAATTCGCGAGCAACCGATGACTTGGGTTGACCTTCAATACAATTTTGCAGGTTGAAGTCAGTGTATTATTATAATAAGTATACAGATATGTGAAATTTCAGAAGATTACGACACATTAATTTTTAAATATTCGTAAATGAATTTTTCCAAATCTATCATTATTTGGTTAAATTATTAATGTTGGGAGTAAAAATCATTTTTAAATATTCCAAAAATGAAGATTTAAAGAAGCGTAGGAAAGTGCACTCTACTGCTTTACCTTTGAAATGTAGGAAAATGGAGAAATTCGCGAGCAACCGATGACTTGGGTTGACCTTCAATACAATTTTGCAGGTTGAAGTCAGTGTATTATTATAATAAGTATACAGATATGTGAAATTCCAGAAGATTACGACACATTAATTTTTAAATATTCGTAAATGAATTTTTCCAAATCTATCATTATTTGGTTTAATTATTAATGTTGGGAGTAAAAATCATTTTTAAATATTCCAAAAATGAAGATTTAAAGAAGCGTAGGAATGTGCACTCTACTGCTTTACCTTTGAAATGTAGGAAAAGGGAGAAATTCGCGAGGAACCGATGACTTGGGTTGACCTTCAATACAATTTTGCAGGTTGAAGTCAGTGTATTATTATAATAAGTATATAGATATGTGAAATTTCAAAAGATTACGAAACATTAATTTTTAAATATTCGTAAATGAATACAACGGCATATTTATATCGCCGCTTTCATTGCATTTGTTCCCAGTCATTCTATCCAAACAGAATGATCTGGAATGTATCAATTTTCCACTAACTTAATAAAGTGACAGCCAGACTCAGAAATATGTATCCGATAAGCAATGTTCATTCGACTGAATGAACCGTATTTTCCATCTTTTGAAGTAATGATTGTGTAAGTGTGATAATCTCTGTATATCTATAGTTATAATCTGTAGTTTTAAAGTTGTATACCATCTCTGAGATAGATAAATTGAAAATTGCTGATGCGGAACATTTTGAAAGTAAGGAAACGATTTCAACATCCAGTTGTTTTGGTCGCTAGTGTCTTACTTATAATTTTTTATAAATAAGAAACATGTTGCTACGTTTATGTTTGAAATCATTAGTCTCATGGAATTACTTGGTTTATGAATCTTAGGTAAGCAATACAGTTTCCGAAGATTATGATTCGAAAGTCTAAGTATTTATATCAATGGTATATGATTTGAACGATTAATTTACTGAATTGACACATTTAGACAAAAGGATTCTCAGAATCTGTTCATAGGGATCATTTAGCTTTACAATACAACACGTTTATACATATAAGAAGGAAAAAAACCTTTTATAAAGTTTCCGACTTCGACAAATCCGGGACAAAATCTATCGTGAGTCGTGTTCAGAATTCTATGTGGGCCAAACAATTGGGAATATTCTAACTTGGTATAAAGAATATTTTGCCCATATAAAGAAAATAATGGTGAACATCAGCGTTAGCCGAACATATTTTAAAGACAGGACACACCATTTCTCAAGAACGTTTCTCACTCTTAAAACACATTAATGACATTATATCGAGGTATTTTAGAAGGCATGGAAATCTATAAGCGAAAAAACAATTCAATGAATGCAGATTTATCTCCAACTGAGGGCAATCTAATATACCCTACTAATTACAAATAGTATTTAAGCAGACACATTTTGTTCTCTAATGACGGCTACTTCAAAAGTATTTTCTAGTGGATAAGGGAAATTCTTTCTTATTCATAGTGTTATAATGTATCAACAGTGGGGACCATTTTATGGTTTATCATGACTATTCCATAATTGTTTATAGGAAGTCTTTGAGCTTTGAACAATAAGAGGAAAGGATTGCAGGCGATTTGAGGTCATTTCATTGGATTTTCAAGTCATTGTGGGACTTTTCAATTATCTGAAATTGGTATGAAATGGATATATACGATATTCACCAAAAGCGAAAGTATAGCTCTATTTGCGCTATCTAATATCTATAAACGTGTGTACGTAGTTGCAGTAAGGTAGAGATGGTCGCACGTAACAAGTACAGTAATGGTCAATTCCAATCGTTGAATCCTTCAAAATATTATTCACAAATCACATTTTCACGAGAATTGTTATATACATGCCATGAACCTACTCATTTGATCTAAACATGTTGTATATATGCTACATGAGTACATGTGATGTGCTTCTAGAATAGCGGCATAAAAGCTAATAAAGCGAATAGCTAGTAAAGCGGTATCAAAAGGCTATTCGTAACCATGTCGACCCTGGATAATAACGTTTGCGTCATTCCGGGCATATGTGAAGTAGGTACATACTCAGGCATATCGCGAACCGCACTAAACCTGCAACATGTATACTTTTTACGAGGCCTGATCAATAACTTCTTTCAAAATAATAGAAAACCACATTATTCTTAATCAATTAAGTTTTATTATTCAACAGTCTACATTTAGCTTGATACCCTCCTCCCAGCGTTTCTCCAAATCAAGCTGCCCAAAATGAGGAGGCAAGTCTTCAATATTGGCATCTGGTTTCGATGACTTTCTTTGTATTCGCAAACAGGAAAGGTCTCATTGGGTCAAATCTGGTGAATACGGTGGATGCGGCATCAACGGTTATGTTATGGCCTCAGAAACTCGTCTGCATTGTAACGAAAGAAACTTCAAACAACCCATCGAATCGACTACACGATTGCGTTCATTGTCCACTGTGAGCCAAAGCGAGCAGGGGCTCGCCAATATCATTTCCATTCCCAAATTTTCTGCCAAAATTGAAACCACTGAGACCTGTGATATGGTTGTGACAAGTTTGGCCACTTTGAGTCGTAGATCATTCAAGACCCTATCGCGAATTTCGGATTTCCTTCATCAATTCTGGCCGTCATCTCACGTGTAGAGGAAAAGACCCAAATTTGAGATAGGTGCCTAATTTTATATAGCCCCTTATTATAAAAAATATTCAACGCCATATAAAAAAATAGCGGAAAGTAACTAAAATAAACTTCCGCATAGTGTCAAAGCGGTTGTCGAGCGCTTCAGTTCGTTTGTTTCTGTACGAGCACGTGTTTTGTGCAACTTGACTGATAACGTTTTTTTTGTTAATGCGAATAAACGGGCATTTACAATCAAGGTTAGGTGAAATAAAATATTTTATATGTTCTAGTAGTTAGTGTAAATGTTGCTTAATGATGTCTCATCGAAATTTGGCACTATTTTCTCATAACTAACCTATGCCAAAAAAACACAAAAAATGGGACCCTCGTGCCATGGTGAAAGCTGTGAAGGCAGTGCGTAATGAAGAGATGGGATATCTAAAGGCCTCAAAAGTTTTTGATGTACCTAAAGCCACCGTGGAAAGATATTCGAAGTCGAGATAAAAGTCCAGAAGAACTTATCAAGCTATCGATAGGTCGGAAACCAATTTTTTTCTGCAGAACCGGAAAATGAACTAGTGCAATATGCATTAGACATGGAACAACGCTTTTATGGTCTGAGGTCAGGCGATATTAAACGAATGGCATTCCAGCTTGCATTTAGAAATAAGATACCGCATCCATTTAATGGAGTTAACAAATCAGCTGGGAAAAAATGGTTAAGATTATTTTTGAAGAGACACCCACAACTGATATTTTCACAAGATGGTTGAGTCATTTTATTAAGTTTACCAAACCCACAGCTGCCGATCCAATTTTACTTGTGTTAGATGGACACTACTCCCACACTAGAAACATCGCACTCATAGATTTGGCAAAAGAAAATCATATTACGATAATTTCTCTTCCTCCTCATTCTACCAACAAAATGCAGCCTTTAGATGTTTCGTTTATGTCACCTTTAAAAACCTATTATGAACAAGAAATAGAAAATTGGCTCCGAGAGAACTAATTAAGTACTGTGTCTCCATACGCAATTGCTAGTATTTTTTGCAAAGCCTACTGCCACTATAGAAACATCGTGCAATGGTTTTAGAAAAACGGGGTTAGTGCCTTTGAACAGAAATATCTTTAGAGATCATGATTTTGGCGTGCATAATGTGATGGAAAACAAAACAGTTATCCAAGAACACCTCCCGGACGAATTAAATCATCAAGAAGCTCCTCTGCTGGAGAACCAAAATCAAAATGAAGAAATGCCTTTCCGAACGCAGGACAGAAATGAACAAACTCAGCATTTCAGCCTCAAAGGGACTATTTTTCTCCCAAGGATATCTGTCCTCTGCCTATATACAAAACCAAAGAAACTAAGCCCAGTTAGGGCTGGTAAAGCATCCATTATCACTCTCACTCCTTACAAAGATGAGTTGCGAGAAAGCTTAGAAAAAAAGCAGGTGAAAAAAATACCTAAGAAAAATATCAGTGGAGAGTTAGAACCAAAAGCAAAGCAGTAAAAAAAAATGGTGAAGAAACCCACTTCAGTTTTACGAAAATCTTCAATTTCAAAACAAAACCAACCTTCCACATCAGGGTTATAACAAAAAAGAAAAAAACAACTGTCTTCCTCTAGTTCAAGCTCAGCAAGCGACAACAGTTTTACATTAGCTGATTCCTCTTCAGACGAATCGAGAGAAAGTGATGTTGAATGCCTTTTTGGTTCGGGCAGGTTTTCCGAAGACAAGCATGGCGAGCAATGGGCAAAATATATTTACTGCGGCAGATGGGCCCATGAAGATTGCGGGCAAATTAAAAACCGTAGTTTTATTTGTTCTTTCTGCGAAGGAAAAGGTTTTTTGAATAGTTTCTCAAATTAGGATACCTATCTCAAATTAGGACGTCAGTCTGTCTCAAATTAGGCAACATTTTATTTTTATTCGACAATTGACAAAAAAGCGTTGAGTTCAATATTCTCTCTAGATCACTATTTTAATGAAGTTTATGTGCAATACTGTTTTGTTAATACACTAAGCAAGTATTCTAATATGTTATTAATAAAAAATGTTTAACGGTGTATTTCATTTCGAATTTAGAAAAAAAGTTGCTCAAATTTGGGTCTCTTCCTCTACGCTCTGAATGATATTCAACATCATCACATTCACTCAATTATTGAAAACAATTTTCAAAACTGGCGAAGATAAGCTTCTTCCAAGTCTGCTTTGATTTCTTTCTAGGTTTTGCTTTTCAAATGAAAATGTTTAATCAGTTCTCGAAATTTTTTTCTATCAATTGTTCGAAAATAACAAGAGTTGTTTCCAATCGGTCAAAAAAACTAAACCACACGATGGATATAACTGAGAATTTGTCAGGAGCTTATTGGGAGATGGTACTTTTCGAATACTATGGAATATTGAGAGCAACATCTCTTAAACCACCTTGTTTATACAGGGTGTTTCAGAAAGACCTCCCGTGAAAGCAGGGGACGGTAGATTTTATAAAATTAATCAGATTTTTCATAAAAACTATGGTCCTATCTTTTCTCGTTTCGGAGATACAGGGGCGTTGAATTTAATTTTTCTTAAAGGAAATTTTGAAGTAGCTCATGTACAGTTACAGATGTTTCGTTGAGATCTGTTATTCGAGGGTTTCAGGGGACGCCGAATAAGATGGTCTAGTTAGTTTCAGATTCTACGGTAGAGGGCGCTGGATGGCGTTTCTTTTAGCTTTAACTTTTTTGAGAATAATTTTTTTGTTTACTTTGCATATTTTTCTGGTTTCTGGTACAGATTTCAACAAAATATCTATACCTGCACAGGAGCTATAGCAAAATTTCGTTTAAGAGAACTTAAATTCACCGCCGCCTTGTATCTCCGAAACGAAAGAAGATAGGACCATAGTTTACATGCAAAATCTGATTATTTTTGTGAAATCTGCCATCCCCTGCATTTACGGGAGGTCTTTCTGAAACACCCTGTATATCTGGCTTAACGTATAGTAGCTTTGTTTAGGCTAACTATATTTGAAAGTTCGGTTATTTCTCTTCATTGGTAGACATACTTCATGGTTTAACGATTTAAATTGCTCTTTTTCCTCTTCACTCAGGAAGTGTTTGTATTTTATAACATATCATGTTCGTACAAGGAAATTTCCATTAGTGAACCAGGTTTGTACATTAGTTCATCCATTTGAATGATCATAACGCTTCGTGATACTCTCAGAACATAATTTTGAAACTTATCATCATAAGCTGTCCAAAGATACTTATTTTGGATAATAAAAAATTACCGAAGCATTAATAATCTTCAAGCATCCGAACATCATAAGCCGTGAAACCACGATTTTGTTTGAAACCCTTATTTCATTATTCCAACAACCATCAACCAGCTATGAATATTTTACATAGAGCAATCGCCAGTGTCTAGACCGTTTCCAACCTGGTCTAAGGATGCCACGAGAAATAGTTGACAAATGCCGGCACATATTGGTACTCTTGAGACGCAGAATTCATTCGGGAAACAAGAATATAATCACAGTTCATCAAATACTAAGATGCAATATGATATAAACATACTCATGAGAACTGGTAATGTCGATGTTGCGTTGTTGTTATGTAAAATGAGAAATTACAGTATTCATTGCAAATCCCCTTCAATGCGAGGAATACTACTATGCGCTAAGTGGATGATACCTCATTTTGAAACAAGATGTATTCATCATATCACTTTTATAGTTATTTCGGACTCACTGTTCAATCTGGCAGCTTCGTTAGATATAGAGACCACTTGTTCATAAGTATCCTTAATGTTTAGACCAGAGTTCCTGCGCCATTCCGTCCAAACATATTGAAGCTCTTCCCAATTGCGGCTGCGAGCCATTATTGCTGTGAGATCTGGTTGTAAACGTAAACCACATCTAAAGGGTTCATTAAATCCACATATGCTAGCGCTATTATACACGGACAGCATGTCGTTGATTAGGCGATTATACTGAAACAAGCGTGAACGAATTAGACAAATAATACGAATATCCCGCCAAAATATGAAAATGTACATCACTGCCCATGATGGATGAATACACAAATGAGTGAACAGTATTCCAAATTATCGTCATAAAGGAATATCCTCCATTCCTGTTTACAAATAATGTGATATCTCGTTGAAAAAAAATCCATTGTTTAACCAACAAGTTGGATCGTTAATATATTATTATAGCAGTGGGTGAAGTTCGAACAATACAAATTTTCGAATGCACGTTAAACTAGAAAACGTTGTTGTACGAACTGGGCAAAAATTAATTGAATAAATTTTATAGCAACAAAAATAAACTTGGAACATGTCGGTATTAATTGAGAACTACGCAACTTTTTGTTTCGACAAATTTAAGTTTTATACCTTTTCCAATCCAATGTTGCATTTTTCCAATATCAGTCAATCTTTTGAGTACAATAAAACAAAAGTATTTTGAATCAGTAGGTACCAATTTAATTGCATGGGGTGAAGTGAGAGAACCAATTTCACAATAAATTGAATTTTCCGTCTACGTATCCTAAAATTCATCATTTTCTGAAGAGAAGAGTAGAGAGAAAGAGGAAGTTCAAAAATTCCTCTTTCAATTTCAAAACAATTTTTCGTATTTGAATTTTTAAATTGTACAGAAATTGTAATACATAGATTCACGGTAAGTTGGATATTCAGGAAGTTTAGAGAGTGGTTTTGGATGAAAACAGTCTAACAAAGTACTTGCTGATATTTGCGAAGAGTCATGCCTTCGGCTCATTCCAGAGGATCAACCACATCCTAATAAAATTCATTAGACTCGCTTATAAGTTTTGACACAATCGATAATTCATTGGGTAGCTTGCGTGAACCTTCTATTAAACTGAATTGTCTTTCAAAACAAAGGAAACCTACAAGATTATTATTTTTTTTAGAATCACCTAGATAACAAAGGAATAAACATCAATAAAAAATAGATAGTGTCATCGTGATCTTAATTCCATTATAATATTGTACTATTCTTAGGTATCGAGTTACTTCTTCATATTCAAACTACAAGATTTACTAGTGAAAACGTATGCAACTAATAATACAGAATTGTAATGCTTTGATTTCACAGCACCTACAATTGAGTACTTACCTAAGATCATTAAATTGTGTTATGCTTCTCTGCTTCTAACAATTTGTTCCTGCATATTTCAATTAATTGTAATATGAATTTGTAACTTGGAAGATGGGAAATATTTACGTTAGTTCGTAAACTTAATAATACATTATATAAGGGGTGCCAAACTGAGCTTAAGTTGAATATATTCTTAATATTGCTGTAATCTTCTATGAAGTCATCCAACTGAGAAAATATCAATCTCTTGATATTATCATAATTCCGGCAAAAGTTGCAATCACTTTATACTTCTACAAAAAAAGCGGAAGGTACCACTGTCTATTCACCTTCGTTCAGCTTTGTATTCAAATTACGGAGCACATATCAAATAATTTTTTGTTAATTTTCCACTACTAAATTCAATGATTGAAGGATATGGATTGCAATGAAGAAATATGGGTTGCTATTGTAAAGTTATCGATTTAAAAATTGAAAAGAATCCATTACATGAGGAAAAACCAAACTTAAATTAACTATATATTACAAGTTCAATTTGAACTAGATGTGACTATAGTTTCGCTGACACAGTAGCTTTGTAATATTTGTTTGAAGAAGCTACTATGTTAGCGGAACTATAGTCACATTTATTTAAAACTAGTGAAAATCTTACTTTTAATAGTTATTTTATTAAAGTAAAGTAATCGATTTCATTTTTAGAGGTGAACGTTTATAATAGTATAAAGTTCATTTCGGGGTCTTGAGAGCGGTTGATGAAATATCTCCAGGGTGAAATTATGCAATGTTTGAAGCTTGTCATGCATGTAATGGAGTGGGTTCAAATTCAAATTAGTCACTGTTATCAATAAGGCGAAATACTAAATATTCCAGGAAAAAAGGAAGTAAACAGAATGACCTTGAAATTCAATGATGAACAGTAGTATTGTCAACTTCCGTATACAGGGTGTTTCATTAATAATAGGACAGAGCTCGAATTTCCTCCTTTCCAAGATACAGGGGTTAAAGGCAAATTTTTTTCTCTTTCTTGCAATATTTCGAGCATTCGTGGATCGACTGCCTTAAAAATTGGTGGATATCTTCATGGGGAAATTTCGTTTTTGTTAAGGGCTTTAATACTAGAGGATGCTAGTTACCCCGTCTTAGTAATTTGAACATGTGCTAAACTTTTTTCCTGTGAAAATTTTTGATTGAAAATACAATAATTCAATTTCGGTTAAAATGTCAAAAGTCGAAAACTCCTTTTCAAAATAAAAACAATTTCCTATTCGAATATAACGCAGTTACATTCGAAAATCATTTATTTAACAGTAGGCCTTGGGAAATATAGATAATTACAAAATGTATCAACTAACTATAACAAAAATTGCTTATAAATGATTTACGAAGTGACCACTATTGATTTCTATGCATTTCCTCAACCTTTCTTCAAATTATGCCCAACATTAAATAGGACTCTCTGGTTGTCTCGAATAATGTTTACACTTTCTTGAACTTTTGTCCATAATTCCTCCCTTGTATTGGTTATATCATTATAAACCAACGATTTACCTCAGAAATAAAAGTCGAGAGGGTTCAAATCAAGACTTCGTTCAGCCCAAGGTCGCTACCACGACCAATCCATTGGTGTCGGAAACTCCTATTGAGATATTCTCTCATCAGTCTAGTATAATGCGCAGGATCACCATCGTGCATAAACCAAAAGGTTGGCCTTAAATATGAAGTAATTTCTTGTAGATTTGCTGGCATTTCGTAAGTTAAAAGATTTTAAAACTTTTTCCATTAAACGGTCCTAAAATGTTGTCTGAAATAATTCCACACCAAACATTTATAGAAAATTCGTGCTGAAAGTGGTGTTCCCTGCATAAGTGAGGATTTTCAATTTCCCAGGAATTTCTGCAGTTAAAAACACCGCGACGAGTAAATGTTGTCTCGTTTGTGACCAATATCTTATTATAAAAGGTGGGATCATTATTTTGTTGCTGACAGAGAAACAATGCAAAAATCCAGCTGGAGGATCTTGTAGCAGTAAATTCTGAACGAACCAAAAATGATAAATGATAGACACGTAATTTTACGTTTTTAAGTATTCTAAAAACGGCTAAATGGTTTATACCAGTTGCAGCAGAAATCCTGAGTGTACTTGTTAATACAGTTAATACTTTCGGCCTTCCAACATCACGTTTTGGACGAAACGACCCCGTCTCCTACCACTCTGTCATACAATCTCTTGAAAAGCCTGTAATCAAGTTGTCGGTGATTAGGATACAACTGCAAGTATCTTGCTGCTGCATGGCGGCTAAAGAAAATTTCTTGAACATACACACATATCATATTTCTCATTTCAGTGAACGAAAAATCATTATTTCGGGCAGTTTGAATACATAAACTAAGGTAAACAGAAAACTAACGAAACCACTGCTATCTAAAAACGACAATAATAAAAATTAATAATTATTGTGACAATTATTTTGTCCCATAGGCTATACGTTTCTATTTTTTATGGCCTACTTGTTAAATAAATGTTTTTATTTTGAAAACGGTTGAGATTTTCGACTTTTGACTCTTTAACCAAAATTGAACGTGATTTCAAATTTTCAAACTGTCAATCAAAATTTGTAACAGGAAATAAGTTCAGTAGCGCCCTCTAGCAGTGACGACAAAACTGTTGATAATGATATAACCAATACAAGGAAGGAATTATGGACAAAAACTCAAGAAAGTGCATAATTTGAATAAAAGGCTTAGGAAATGCATCGAAATAAATGGTGGTCACTTCGAAAACCTTTTATAAAAATTTTTTGTTGAAGTTATTTTATGCATTTTGTAACTATTTGTATTTTCCAAGACCTATTGTTGAATAAATGCTTTTCAAATTTAGTTCACTGCGTTACATTTGAATAGGAAATCGTTTCTATTTTGAATACGGTTGAATTTTATGTTTACCAACATTGACCGTAGTTTCGAATTTTTGTACTGTCAATCAATATTTTTGACAGAAAAAAAGTTTAACACATGTTTTAATTGCTAAGACGATGTAACTAGCGCCTTCTAGCAGTAACGACAAAACCTTTAGCAAAAACGTAATTTCCTCTTAAAAATACATAAATCCACCCATTTTCTAATCAGTCGGTCCACAAATGCTCGAAATATTGCAAAAAGCAGAAAAAAATTCTGCCTTTAACTACAAATAAATCATCTTTATTATCGGTTGCATGATAATGGAATGCTTTACATATCAAGTATGTGTAAGTCTGAAATCAAGACTTGCCGAACCTTGTTGGTTTCTCCTGGATTCAGGGACTAAGTACAGCTGTTGATGCGAGTAAATACTGCAAGTTTTATTACAACACTTTAGAACATACACAAAACATTTATAAATTACAAATTACCTGAATCAACAACAAGTACACAATTCGGCGTTGGACGAGTCCAAACTTACATATGTAATATTTTTAGTTTATAACTTACTCTATCCAACTGATCGGGACCCAAAGCTGCCGGTCCAACAATAGCCGAATATCTGAGTTGACGGTAAACATTAGCATCAGGAATACCTTCTAAATCTCCAATTTTGCTTATTAATTCCCAAACACCACGTTGGAAGTCCGAGTACAGCTGCTGAGCATTCAACTGCAAGCGAGAAAAAAGATGATTACAAATGTATCATAACACATAACAGTAGTGGCTTCAGAAACATTGAATAAAGGTTTTAAATGAAGTCGAAAGAGTATACTACATTAGCTCAAGCTAATTCTAGAATCGTTGAAAAGAATTCTTACACCATAGTATTTCATCGACTTTAAAGCACAAACCCTTTTGTTTTTCAGGGGAATCGCCTGATAAACACACCGTTTTTTATACATTGAATCGATTCAAACCTTCTACAGTAAATTTGGGTTGATTTAAAGCTACGTTTACTCCAATTCCAATTACAATAACAAAAACAATTAATGGAGCAAACTTGAAAAGAACATCGTACATGAGCAAGTTTATAACAAAAGGCGCTACGGTCTAGGTCTCTAGGGGATAGGATACCTGGCTCTCGCTCAGTAGACTCGGGTTCGATTCCTAGAAGCGAAAAATGTATTTTTGTACATTTTCTTAGAAACAATAATGATTCGAATATTTAGTTGTGTTGATAACATACATTAAATCGATTCAAAACTTTTACATTGAATTTAAGTTAATTCAATGCTTTTTTTGCCCAAATTTCAACAAATTTGTTCAATAAATTCAACAAAAATGTTATTGAAGAAAACTTGGGTATAATATGGTACCTTAACAACTTTATAAGAAAAAGCGCTGTGGTCTGCTGGATAGGATATCTGGCTGGACATTATTGATTTGAATATTATTTAGTTGTATAAAGATAATGAAATGGATAATTTATTTATTTCTTTACCTTTATATCAATGCGAAGGAATGTGGAACTATCGTATACAAATCAGTAACCAAATCAAATGATTGCGAAGAGTAGCTTTGCCTCGCACACTATTTATCTATTCTCCAAACGGTAACACATTTCTAGGTTATTTTCACTTCCTGACATATAATATAGTGACTTTGGACCGGGAACATTACTATACTTCTCACCAATATGTTACCAAATTTCACGTCGGTTAAAGTAGTTTTCAATTGACCAACAAATAATTCTCTTTTCGACAATGAAAACAAATTCTCTAACTTACTAATAATTATAGAAATGCGTGGTTGGTTTTCTTAATACCGATTTAGTAACTAGTATAGGTACTAGGATGAGCAACTATTAGTCCAGTCAATAAGCCGGGAAATACTGTGTAATATGGAAAAGTTGGGAAACAGCTCGAATTTGAAAAATTTTAGATGTAATGGGTTCTGTGAACCCTCAAGATCATTCGTTACCACTAAAATCACACCCCGAGGGCAACGGGCAATTTTGGGGGGTGTTTTCCCCCCAAAGATGAGTCAAATTTTGGGGCAACTAACAAAAATTCACAAAATGGTCCAGAGTGAAGGATTCGGCTCGAAAATATCTACTAGGGGGTTTTTGGGGTCGTTGATCATGAATATGACATCTAAAAAGTCACCACATGCACCTGGGGCCCCAAAAACCCCGAGTGAGATATTTGGAGACTTTAAGATGGAAAATGTTGTTGAATTCCTGGAGATGAATTTTTTTAATTGCCTCAAAATTTGACTCATTTTTTGGGAGGGGGGGGTGTAAACAACCCTCAAAATTGCACATTGCCCTCGGGGTGTGATTTTAGTGGTAACGAATGATCTTGAGGGTTCACAGAACCTATTGCATCAAAAATTTTTCAAATCCGAGCTGTTTCCCAACTTTTCCATATTTTCCAGCTTATTGACTGGACTGTATATTATGTTGTGGCTTCTTGATAAACTATAACCGTCAAGGAGATGCTCCTTGTGTTAAACCATGTGTGTCAAATAGATCGGTAGTGATTGTGACCACTGCAGATAATATTTCTTCAAAAGCTTCCCCAACTATTTTCTTAGAACAGCTTGATTTCAATATCATGATTATTCAATTATTGTTAAACAAACAAGTGTTATAATATTCATGGGCGGCAACATTATGCAACAATTTTTTACTGCAGTCTAACGGTATATTTATGATGCAACGTATATATCACTCATCGTTGTCATCTTTGATAATCTGTTTTATGGGATTACTGGAATTGATTATTGGAGAATAAGAGGCTACGTGACTGGGTGTGGCATGTAAAACTATATCTCATCTTTCTATGTATAATATTTTTGCAATGCGGAAATCGGTTCAAAACATAACAAAGTAATAATAATTATCTAATAAGTCACACACCTTAACATCACTGGACATATTGAATCAAACGATTAATTAGTCATTTTAATTTGCAATGAATCTTTCATGCGTTAATAGTGGTTTTCATTATAATGCACATTGTCAATTAGCATTGTCTATAGTAATTAAGGTTTGTCTGATGTTGCATCTTATTTTTCTAATATTCTGATGATTCACAACACAAATTATGTGTTGTGGTGATTAACTGGATAGGCCTCACCCATATTCTATTGTTTGTAAGAATACGTGCGATACAGGATAACATTTTTTTTGGGGATAAATATTCGTTTCACATTTTGCTCCACTTCAAAGCACCGGTTCGTTCAATTATGATGAAGGGGAAAGACCCAATACATTGAAAAGTTTCAATAAGCTGATGTATAATGAAAAAATTAATCTTTGTTATATATTTGATAGAACATTCATATAGACGCGTTGTTCATAGGAACGATATCGATAAAGATTCATATTTCACTGTTGTTGAAAATGCTATTCCTAATTTAATAATAGATAAGAGAATGAAAATAAACTGAAACCAAACATCTGCTTAGTATAGAAGCCATTAAAGAAGATCTATTTATCAATTATTACAATGAGATTATATTAAAAATGATAATAATAACAATAGTAACAGATTATCATGTCAGCTTGAAGTTTTTTTCAGGCCATTAAGAGAGATAGTGTTGTAATTTATAATAATGAATTTTTTATGAGAAATTAAAATTTGTATTTTGGCAATCGTTTTGTGTCTAAGGGTAACATATTATATAATTTTACTCTATTCCATTTTTTGACAGTCTTACCAAAATGTTCACAGATACAGCTATGCTGAACAGAACCAAAGGGAAGTGGCACTTGGACGTACACCTGGAATGTGTACCTACAAAGTGTGCGAAACCTGGAGTACGAAATTGCCAAAAAAAAATTGTAATTAAACACCCTTTCAATTGAAAATCGTGACTTCCGGGTGGATTCCGCGTCACAATATTAGGACTTGATGCCGACGTCTTGCCAACCATTACAGGTGGCATCTTCAGGGCAGGCTTGAGGCTTGAACTGAAACTAATTCTACTGGTTTCCGTAGCAATATTTATTTATACATAAATTCTCGGGAAATAGGTCACATTAACACTTATGCTCTATATTTTCTTGTCCTTACGTACGTTCAGAAGACTTATTATGTTTAAAAATGGATGACTCATAACTAATTGTATTAGTATGCAATATTTATTGTGAGAAAAAAACCTTCACGCTACGCAACCTTCATTCCAGTGGTTACCTTCGTTCTGGCGCCTGACCCTGCCGTTGTATGATCATGTGCGAAGAGTAATTTTCGAGGATGGGTTCCCAAATGTTGGGTAGGTAATATCCTGAATCACGGTTTAGATTATTTGGATGTTTCAGGATTTCCATCCCTTCAAGGATTATTCGCTGATAGAAGTTAGGGGCTCGGGCTAGGATTTCAGTATTTGCGGAAAGTATTTGATGATAAGTGTTAAACCTGTGTTTCGCAAATGCCGTGTCACGAAGCCTTGTACAGCGCTCACGTTCTTTCAAACGAGTAGCTAGTGTACGACCTGTTTCACCAATGTAGACTTTACCGCAAGAACAAGGAATGCTATTAAGAACTTCTGAATGAAGAGGAAGAAAGGAATCTTTGATAGGTTTGTAAAACTGAGATAGTTTTGAAAGTGGTGGAAAACCGAGTAGAAACATTATAATTTTTAAGGATCTTGGAAATGCGATCTATCATATTTCTAATATAAGGAAGATAGACAGTGGACAAAACAGGCTTGTGGATCAGGTTTGTTTAAATTTTTAGGCGAAGTTTATTTATTTATGGATTTTTGAATGTTATAATGGGAGAAATTATCTGATTATAAGATATTTTGATTCTGATTCCAAGGATTGGGGTTGAGATAAGTTGACAACTCTGTGAACCAAAGAGTTCATGACAGATTGCTTTTGGGCAGGGTGACGGTGGCAAAGACCATATCTATCGGTATGAGTGGGTTTTCGATATACAGAATGTCAGTCGTCGACTAACTAATACATCTGGAAACGGAAGTGAACCTTTCGATTCAAGTTCTATGGTGAAAAGAATATTGCGATGTGATGAATTTAATTGACTGAGGAAAGGAACAAGATTAACACGACCATATTGCCAAATAACAAAACTGTCGTCGACATATCTAAACCAACATTTCGGCTTGAGAACAGATGAGTCAATAGCATCTTGTTCAAAAGTTTTTCTCAAAAGATATTAGCTATGACCGGAGAAAGTGGGGAGCACATGGCAGCTCCCGAGGACAGCTCATAAAACTTGCCATCGTACAGAAAATATATGGAAGATAGTCAAAAATCAATGAACGGTAGTAAGTCCATTATTGAAATGTTTTTGGCAGGTAACAGTTGAGAAATTATGGAAAGGTTGTCTGGAAGGGGAGCATCGGTAAAGAGTGATTCGACGTCGAAGCTGACGATCAAATCACCTGGATCAACTTTAAGCATTTGGCTATCCGCGGAAGTTTACTATTCAAGATACCTTTTTAATTAAAACACTAGGATGGCTGAGAAGGAGTGGCTTCATGGTTTCCGTCCAGGTAATTTCTCAATAATCATTATTAATGCGTTTACTAAGCCACAGGTAAATCCATCAAGCTGGAACAAATCATCGACAAACACAAAATTGATAACTCGATATTTAATATGGTTTAATCGCCCATGACCACAATTCAAGTTCCCTCAAAAGTGTTTGCCATTAAGGTAGAAAAACAAGTAGGTGCTATAACAAGTGCTGGGACAGCGGTGCACACAGGTGTGTTCTGCATCAGTTTTGGGGAAATCCACGTACCGCCCTTCATAATTTTTCCGCGAAAAAGGTTCAATCTGGATTTATACGATTGAGGATGGAGCACCCACTAGAGAATTTCAAAACTTCATAACGAGTGAGGTTACATGACGTCAGATATGTTCATTGAGTGGATTGAATAATGCGTATGTAAGGCCCATTGCAATAAAGAGCTTTGTTATTATTAGATGTCAATTCCAGCCATGAGAGCAATCTGGCTTAAGAGATATCAGGCTTTAGAGCTGGCTAAACAAAACGAAGTCATTCTTCTGTACCTTCCTCCTCCCTGCACACTGTACGTACCACTTACAACATTGGGCGTAGGAACTGGGTGGGAAAAATAATGTTATGTTGCAAAGTAGGTTCAACCTGTTCTTTATTAAGTTTATATGAATAAAAAAGATTTTGTTTTTGAAGTTGTAGTATATCACAATAAATAATAATAAATAATTGAATTTTCCTCATTTTATCAATTAAATTTCCTATTAAATATTTATGTGTATCATTTTGCCTGCCTCTTCCTACATTACAATTACTGAGCATATGAATTTCTCAAACCTTGCAATTTCGCCCGGGACCCCAAGTAACTTTTTGAATACGGTACGTAGGTTAAATAAATTTAAATATCCAGCAATCATGAATATCAAACAAATAAAAATTGCATTAACCTTAGAGTGAATGCAAACTATCTTGGCTGCACAAAGACTAACCGTAATTCTGCTATTAAAATGATATCAAGCTCAAGTATTTCAAGAAACTCAATAGGCACAATTGTAAAAAATGACTTCAATTTAATATAGCATTATTATTATTATGTTGCACGTAATCTCTTCAAATACTATGACAAGGTTACAAAACCACATAACGTGAAACGATTATCATTATATGCATCAGAGGAAGCGGTCATCTAGATTATAGAAGTTAAAAAAACGTGTTTGCACTCATTATGTCAATGATATCAAATACTAGATGGAAATCACTTAATAAAAGAGACTATACAGGTTCATAGATTTTTCAGATGATTTTTTTCTTCTTGTAAAGAGATAAATTTTCATCTTTTAGTTTAATTGATATTCTAACACAATAAAATAGACGGTAGTTCTTGTAAGTTAATAAATTTCACTTTGTTGAGTGCCTCTTAGTTTATATATACAGATAATTGTCTTACATGTAGTTACATAGTTAAAAGTTTCTCTCAAACTAAGATGTTAGTCTATCTCAAAACACAGACGAATCGTCTCATTATCAAAGTTACCTTATTGCCTATTCCATAAAGATGAATTACCAAAATAATATAAGACACATTCTTTCATATATAAGTGGATTCGACAAACGTAGTCAAATAAGTACACCACTTTTAACTACTTGAATAGTTTAATTTATCTGATAAGTCAAAATAGTGTACTCCTTCTAACTTTTAAAGTTACCTGTATAAGTGTAGATCTATAGATGCAAATAAAACTAGGAATGTGTTGCAGCTTGGAAAATAGATAAATAGTATGAGTGGCAAAAATACTCTCCGCAAATTATTTGATTCCGTTACTGTTACTATGTTTATGTAATTGTTTCACAATCGATAAGATACAATCGATAATATACTTTTCGCTTTTGTGTAAAGGTAATGAAATAAATTATTTATCTCATTATCTTCACACAACTTAATTATATTCAAATTGATGATGTTTTAAAGAAACTGTACAGAAGCAAAATTTACGTCTCTGGAAATCGAACCCGAGTCAGTTTAGGTTTACTCAAATAATTCTTGTTATTGTTATTGAACGATTTTGTTGAAATTTGGGTGAAAGCAGTTATAAATTAACAAAAATTTATTGTTAAAATTTTGAATCGATTCATTGCGTATTTGTAAGATTTGTTTCTCAACAATTTTCAACCCTTCAGAAAAGGGTATGTTTATAACACTATTTCCCCGAAAAACAATAGGGTTCGTCACTGAACAGCAAACTTTATTTTGTCAAAATTTGAATAAGATAAGACCTTCCGTTTGGTAACGAATTTTCAGACAGACAGGCAGACAGACGGATTTTTCAAAGCAGCTTAAGATTCGATGAAAAATTCTATGGTGAAAGATTTTGAACTCTAGGACATTTTATTAATTATTTTAGTAATAGCTTGAGTAAATGCAATATACTATTGCGACTTCGTCGCGATGAGTATAATTGAATAGGTTATAATTTGTACGAAGCTGCATCTGCTTAACGAGTTACTGTTAACGACTGTTATTGATACGATGCCAAAGGAATTATTCCAATAAAAGTAGTTAATCTATATATACAGACGTCTCAAAAATCATTAGGTATGTATAAAAAAAGAGTAATATGTGTGAATAGTATTTTATTGAACATAAAAAAGCGCAATTTTCAAAGTCACAGAATTATAAGATACGTGTTATTATAGTAAAGAATAAACAACAATTGTTCTTGAATAGTTAAGTTTATATACCCAAAAGGACTATATCTTCTGAAAACTAATTACATAAGTACAACGACTAAAATTATGTTAAGCTACAACTCTTAGGATCTAAAAACTATTGTCGTCTTAGGTTAATTTCAGTTGTACGTCATTACTAAATTGCAGATTAAAATTTGCAAAATTTTTCAGAAACTCACACACTCGCAACTTTGATTATAAACTAGTAGATGAATATAAATTTCATGTTTGCGTGTATCCGAAAAAGTATATTGTATTGAAATTTTATTGATGACAACTGAGACAGGTCTTGGAAACAGAATATGGTGACTTGCTTCCTGCCGAATGGGCACATGACATGCCAAATACTTACTATTTGTCCCTGTGTTTGTTGTCCATATTGTTATTATATGTATTATGCTTCTCAGAAACTATTTTATTTCCTAACAATGTCAGATTGAACGATCTCCTGCTTGTACTTACCGCGTTGGGAATGTAATGTGATATGGATGTTTTTTTCCACACTTTCTCACTGGTATATGGCGCCGTGGCAGCAATGTTGTTGCATCACTCCCGCTCCGTGCGAATACCGGATAGGTGCGAATTCAATAATTCATCTTATATTCTAGTTAAAGTAACAATATTTTGAATTACTACTTATATAAATAGTTTTCTCACACTCGTAGATGGGGTGTCTGAGAAAATAGTGAGTTCATAATAAACAGATGAGGTAATCTAAAATCTACCTAATTGTGTTAAGATATTGCACTAAAAATAAATACTGTTTCACTGGATGTCAATTTAACCTTATCTCTTTAATGATAATTAAATAAATTCATCAGAATTATCTTGGAATTATGTTAGTAAGCTATCATACAAAGATACCCGAGATCATCTGATCCTTAAAAAGATAAATCATAGACAAAACTAACTGAGAATCATGTATCTAAAGTTTAATGAGATGCTTTGAACCACCCGGCAGTGAAGAATATAATATTATATTTACATAAATAGCAATAATATACAATAATGGCTGTCAACAGAATGCGATAATAATAAGCAAATAAATTCGAGTACAAAAAAATTCTATCGTTTCACCCTCCATTATTTGATATGAAATTTTATTCACATTGTAAAATTGAATACAACTACAATTTATTCAATAACATGATTGACATTAATGTTAATATAATATTGAAATCTACTGAATATCGAATAGTGACAAAAATTCCTCCTAAACTTAAGTCAAATAACTATCAAAAGTTCGAGGATTTGAACTAGTTTACTAAATAAATGTAACTATAGTTTCGGTAACACCGTTGCTTCTTCAAACAAATATTACAAAGTACTAACTTACCCAATATGTAATATTAATGACAATATTAGGATACATGGTTATTGGAATGTTACATAATAATTACAGGATTAAAGGATAAACTGGTATCAAACGGAAAAAACAAATTATACGAATTTATCAAGGGAGAAATATTAAGTTCTGTTGAACAGACTTCTTATATTTATCAGTTTTTAGGAATTCCAGCTAATTTAATTTATTACTTTTATTCTGAATGTGTAAAATCTTGAAGTTATCTTTAAAGCTATGGTTTTCCATAATTAAAAATTCTGTATAGGTTGACACCAATTTATTATTAATGAAACTACGTCCATGTACTTTGATCCTTGCTGTCTGACCAATGTATTACATAGGGAAAGACCCACATGTCAGCTTGTAAGCCCCACATTTGTTCTCATAGGATGATTCATCTTTCCTTTTGATAAGCTCAACTAAACTATTCTACGTTTTATACGCTACGTGAATATCTGAATTACTAAGAAAATTTTAAAAATTAGTAGCTATGACACCAACATGAGGATATTGTTTTATTTTATGAAACACTGAGTTGATAGCTTTCTTGTATCGTTTTTCACAGAAAATCTGATCTGTTAGGCCGGAAGAGTAACCATTATTTCCTCTATGGCTCCAACAATACTCCACCTGCAGAAGTGGTCGAACTAGTTAGACGTTGTGAGGGCCAAGGAGTGTAACTCCTTTTAAAATGCGAAGCCAACTCCCACCACATGGTATGGGAAAGTTCGGACGTCAATTCCAGAGGGACGGCGCTAGTGGAGTTCCTCATGTCCATTCAGCTGGAGGTCCTCAACAGATGCTCAACGCCTACCTACTGCTTCAGGACATGCTACATCACCATTCAAAATGCGAGACTTTGTCAATTTGATTAAAATTCTTACGAATGGACAAATTCTGTTTCGGCTTCCAACATTACCAGATGTAAACGTTGAATTTGGCTACTATATATTCTTTCTGTCACTCAGTTGGGTACCATACCAATAGGTGACAATAGTAGTAAAATTTGACGTTGCTTGACCTTTCTACTTCAAGTATTACTAGAAGTGGAAACCTGGAAACTTTATATTTTAATGTATATTTGAAAAGTTCTGAATCAGTGATTCGACATACTCAATATTACTGAGAGGTGATTCATTGGAATCACTTTATTGATATGCTGTCCAGATTTTACTTTCAAATTCATTGTACTCAAAAACAATTTCTCTACACAATTTTGTGCACATGATTTGCTACTTCAGTTTTCCGGAAATTCTGAAATGTGTTAGTCAACCCCCGAATACAGCTGATTCCATTCGAAACTAAAAGGTATGCTCTGCATTGATGGCTTATAAATCTCAAGGGCACTGTTTGAAAGAAGCAGGAATTGATCTAAGAGAAAATTACTTTCAGCATATCATATTTGTTGGTAATATTGACGCCAGATAATATAGCTGCCAAAACGTTCCACAAAGAAGCAATAGCGAAGTGAGACAACATAGTTTAAAAAGCTAAAGAGAACAGAAGAGTGAAGGATAAAGTTCTTTATTTAATAACCAAAAAGTAATTGTTTCGATATAAAACTGAGAAGATAATATACTGTGAAATTGTCATTTCTACAGATTTTAATGATTCCTTCCTTTTTCTTCGACAATTTCTCCTCATCCTAGATATGTTTAACACCGCCAGTAGCACCCCTTCATATAAACCACATTTATATATAGCATGCCCTGACAATGTCGGCTAGATTCAGATAAGCATCATATGTAACAAAACGAACGAGTTATTACTGTAATTAGTTGATTATGTTGTTAGTGTAATTACTTGATCATTTATATTAATCATGAATGCTACGAGTCAGAATTATTCTGATCTTTAGAATATTGAAGCAGGAGGAAATAAATTACGAATCTATGAATGAACTAAAAGCTCTAATCGATCTGAAACATCCATAAAGGAAATTGTCTTTTCCAATTTTCCAGCTGACAATAAAAAGAACAAAACACAAATTGTTGGAAAGGTGCAGGATAATGATGCAAAGAGATTTCGATGCAAATAACATCAAAAGACACAGAACACTACCAATAACAATCATATGAATTCTTAAGACATTCTTTTTATTTTGAAGAGAATTTACTAACTCTGAGGTTATTTCTTGAAAGTAAGGTTGCCGTAGAAATTTGAGTAACTTAATCATTTCATAATAATTATCGAAGTCTGAAGAGTATATTGCATTCACTCAAGCTATTTCTAAAACGAATTTTGGCAACTTGGAAAAAATCCGTCAGTCTGTTAGGAAGTATGTCACGAAAAGTTTCTCGGCATGATAACTCGAAAACGAAAGGTCCTATAATATTATAATTTTGACAAAGGATCCTTTGCTATTCGGTGACAAACCCTAATGTTTTCGTGTAATAAACACATCCTTTTCTGAAGGGTTTAAAGTTTGAAAAAGTAGTAACTCCCAAAGTAAACATTGAATCTATTCAAAACTCTTAAAGTAAATTCAAATTAATTTGAAACTGCTTCCACTCCAAATTCAACAAAATCGTTCAAACAACAACAATAATAACAACAACAACAAAAAAGAATTATTACGGTAAACTTAAATTTACACCGCTCTTTGGCAGTTTAAAAACGGAGATGTGGTCTAGGCACAAGATACAGAATTCCCACTCAGTAGACTCGCGTTCGGTACCCAAAGTCGGAAAATCAATTTTTTGTGCCTTTTCTTCAAAACATCATTAATTTGAATAGTATATACCGGGATATCAAAAATTATCTTGGTCAAGGGTGGTTGTGGAATCTAAAACGTGTGTCTTACTTTACGTTTGAAATAATTATGTCACTGTCACACTGACATCATCAATAACCTACAAATTTCATACCTACTTATTTCAGTTGTAAAACAATAATGAACTACAAATTAAAGATTATCTTGGTCAAGGGTGGTTGTGGAATGTAAAACGTGTGTCTTACTTTAAATTTTTGAATATGTTTTGTTGTGTCAGAATTTGTTAAGTCATTGTGCTGAAATTTTCTAATCCAGTTTTTGAATCATGCCTCTTACCACACAGGACAAAATTTTCATGATTGAAGCCTATTTCCGAACAAGTGCGATAGTTAATGGAAATTGGCAATACAGTCAACGTTTGTGTTTGGACAATCTTCGAGAGCACTTCCCAAACGTGGCAATATTACCGGACAATCTTTATGCGTGCCTTACAAATTGTGTTGAAGTGTTTCGCGAAACTGGTTGTGTGACTCATGAAAAAGGTGCTGGTAGACCAAGACTTCGTACAGAAGAAGTTGTCAATGACGTTCGTCAACGTATGGAAGAGGAGCCTGCAAAACCTTTGAAACGTCTTTCTCAGGAAATTGGACTTTTTTATGGAACATGTCAGAAGATTTTAAAGAAAGACTTGAACATGCATCCATATAAGATGCAAGCACATCAAGCTCTTCTGCCCGCAGACCACCCCAGACGCCTTGCTTACTGCCATTGGTTTGACAATAATTTAATGAATAACGATCTTCTGGACTTAACATTTTTTTCTGAAGAAGCGTGGTTTCACCGTTCGGGATACATCATTTCTCAAAATATGCGAATGTGGAGCAATGATAACCCTCATGTTTTTACTGAATCGCCACTACATGCTCAAAAAATCGGTGTTTGGATGGCAGTTTCTCGCAGAAGAATAATTGGGCCAATTTTTTTCGATTTCACCGTCAACGCAGAAAGGTACAGACACAACTTTTTGGCTGAATTTGTTGTTGACTGAACAGTTAACGATGATGAACTTCGGTACGGTTATTTCCAGCATGACGGTGCAACATCACATACTACACGAGAAAATATTGCTTTTCTCCGCGAGTTTTTCTTGATGACCGGCTGATAAGTTTGCATACAGAAGTTGAGTTTCCTCCGAGATCACCTTGTTTGACAATTGTGGAATATTTTATATTTCCTTACCTAAAAAACAAGATTTTCGCAAATCCGGTAAATAATTTGCAAGAACTTCAACAAAGAATAGTTCAGCAATGTGCAACCATAATGCCAGAAATGCTTCAAAACGGTTTTCACAGCATGAGGATGCGCGTCAACTTGTGCATCGAACAAAACGGGGGACATTCCCAACAATTACTGTAATTTAGTTTTTCTTGTTACTAAAACCGTTATTTCATAATTTGTAGTTCATTATTGTTTTACAACTGAAATAAATAGGTATGAAATTTGTAGGTTATTGATGATGTCAGTGTGACAGCTACATAATTATTTCAAACGTAAAGTAAGACACACGTTTTAGATTCCACAACCACCCTAGACCAAGATAATTTTTGATATCCCGATATTTATGTACAAATAATGAAAGAAATAATTTATTTCGTTATCTGTACACAAATGCCAAGATTGTCTTATTGAATGTGATACAATTATATACAAATCAGTAATCAAATCAAATGCTCGACGAAGAGGAACTTTACCATGCACACTATTTATCTTCGAGCGACAACACATTTCTAGTTATTGTTTCGAATTCAAAAGTAGTTTTATAAGAAAGAGTGGAAATATTATATTTGATATTTCACTCACGTACTCGAAACTAATTTCCAGAATTTCTTCCCCCAATCAAATAATAATAATCTTCTGAAATCTTAAGTTAAAGAAGAAAGTAAAGATATCGAACTACAATTAACAAACCTCACTTGTATTTGTTATAGAAAATGATCATTAATCTGAAGTAACTCCTCAGATCTTCTCATTTGTTTTACGATTTTGCATAGCATAAGGTTGACTAAAGAGTCAAATCAGTATAGTTTGCTCTCTGCTGTGGCCTGCCGGCAGTCAATACCGATTCTCTCATATTTTCATGTTGTATCATAATTCCAGATGTGTTAAAAAACTGGTGTTTCCTAAAATTTTGTAATAATCATGTCTATGGACATCATTTCCAAATTCACACAATAATTATGACATTAGATTTTTGGAAATTGAAAATATTTAACAAGCGGCCAACTCGAAATTTTATAAAAATCAATTTTTATTGAATATAGTTTCAAACAATGTTTCATTGTTAAATTGGTATTACTAATATGTGATTCCATATATAATTTTGAAAAAATTAAAGTTTAAATCTCACAATCAATTTTTTTGATGAGCTTTACTAGTTTCGGAGTCTACTATTACTACTGTTAAGAAATAGAAGTATTTTGTATTTTTTTTTAAAGTTATAAAGAAACTTTCCGGAATAATAAGAATTACTCATTTTCATGAGACCTCGTTTAATCAAGTGAGGTGAGTTCTACGGCAAATCACAAGAAGTACGACTTTTTACTTGTAAATTTAGTCAGGGAGTCATACTACGTATTCAAATTATTGACGAATTTGTGTTAATGAAAGATATGACAAAAAAAGAATGCCCCTTCGTGTTAGGCACACCTATATGAAAATTCAATTTGGTCAATGCTGGACCGAAAAAAATTTATCATCAATAATAACAGTTAATATTAAGAATTTCATATGAATAACATCGCATTTCGGGGAAAAATTTCAAATCAATATTCCTCAGTTTAATGTCAAATAATTTTCAAACCAATTTTACTCGAAAATTGTGCGCCTTTTTTGTCAATAAAAGCCAAATTTCATGTATTTTCATGCAAAATTATGAAAAAATCACGTACAAAGAGTTTGGGGTATTTTTTATCCTATGACCCTCCTAGCAGTAGATGTTCCTGATAAAAATTGATACCTTTGTTCTCATACATAGATACAGTATGACATTTTTGTTATTGAGAAGATTAAAATAACTTTTGTATTTCAGTGCTTGTTCCACCTGTTGTCGATGTAAGGTATGAAGCTATATCATGTTAACTTGATAATTCTGAATACCTATCTAACGATTTTCTCAGGATGAAGTTAAATTGCGAAATGAATATACAATATTTAATAAACGCTTCCATGAAAGCTTGCGTTACATACGAGAAGTGGACCCGTTTATTTCCAGGGGTATATTGTATATTATGATAGCGTTAGTATGATGACAGTCCTTAAGTGGGAATACAATAGGTGCTTCAGTTTTAGCTCTATTGTTACGCAATTTACGCACTAAATGAATAACTTACCAGATAACAAACGATAGTGAGGTATGTCGATGTCCTGAATGACCATTATCACTGTTGCCTACTTTCTACGAACTTGTTACACAATTTCACTAAAATGTACATGAGTTGGGTATAACGTAAAATTCAGCTTCTGTGAATTTTATGATCTCAATTAAGTGGTATTCAATTGAGAATCATTTATTATTTAATCCAGAGAAATCTGGAAGAAATTCAATGAAGTCATGAATACCTAAAAAATTCCGAATTCTTTCCAATAACTGGAATTACTGAATAATAATATGAGCTGGGGCAATCCTTCTTTCATTCCATATGCGTTTGTACTACACTTCCAGTAGAAATAATCATTTTCGCTTGATCAATAATGGTGGAGGAATATGCCATATTAGTTCGGTCAGCTTTCTCGTAACATTGAACTGAAACTATTTTCAGCAGTTTAACAAATGATGTGTTCTCCACCTTTTATAGACTCAAACTCCAACCGTGGAACCGAATAGGAAGATTTCGTTTCATTAAATTTCCATTTTTCGACGTTTCACAGATATTGATAAATATTCATTAGGTATTCACCTGAAAATATGTTGTGAATTTCAAAAAAATCAAAGCAATGACCTTAAAGTCTTACGTCATTTTTGCTCAAGACGGAAGTTAAACTGCTTGACAGGAATATTAGGGTGAAATATCATTTACATAAAGCCTTTAGGCCTATGTAGCAGGGAAATCCACAGAAACAGCACCATCTCGCAAGGAAGATGAAAAACTTGGGGTGCCTTCCTAGACTTAAGGGAGCTTTCCACAACACATCTCTCAGACTCTATCTCAAGAGCATCGAGAAAAAAAGCATCGATCAGACTTGCTGCAGATGGATAGACTTCATGCTAAAAGAAAGCTCCCAGGGGCTGTCCGCAAAAGAGAGTAGGTACTCTACAATTGCAATGAAGCCTGGTGATAAAGGGCGGCTTGGTAATTGGAATAGGAAGGAATGATTTGTAAACCATTGGGCACGTTGATCACATAGTCATCACCGTCCCAGGTAGATTTCAAACAATTAGGATAGAAACTAAAGTATCCCTTAACCCGATTAGCAGATGGATAGAGAGAAATAGGCCTAAGCACTAGACCTCTAGAAATTCACCATCGTAGCTTTCACCCGAGAGGAAACTAGAGGGAATAGGCCCACTAACACCTATGGGTCTAACGTCTAGTCAGGCAGTGAAGACCCTAAATACTGGTTGGTGTACTAAGTTAAGTCGGCACTATTGCTAACAGCAAACTAGTGGTATTTTTTCAGCTGATTACGATAGTGGAAACAAAAAACAATTGCAAATCGCGTTCACGCGGTATTCGAGAAAAATATTCTTTGTTTCAATGAAACACCCTGCATATTTTGTTGCACCATTCGGTGGAAAATCATTTTCTGCACAAAATTACTACTTCAACTAATAATTTATTCGTAATGATGAATATTAAGCTAATTATTACTAGGAACCTTTAAAATCAGGTAGTCATGAAAATATACATACTGTCCTAACAAGGAAAGTAAGCCATGAAACAAAGTGACAGTTATCATTGCAAACGAATTTATGGTGTCAAAGAAACATTATGCTTATTACTTAATATTGAAAATACCTTTTCCATTACCATACAAATTCCCAGAGATTCACTTCAGTGAATTATTTCCCGACCACGAATTACCAAATCGACGTTAATTTTTATTGTTACATCGAATATTTAGGAATAAAGAAAGTGTTTTTGTTGAAGAAAACAACAAGGAAGAGATATATTTTTTCAGAAGAAATAGAAATTACTGCTTTATCATATTTTGAGGCGTATCTAAACAATTCTATAAGAGATTTGTTAAAGGAAGCTGGTACTATTCAAAGAATTCTGAATGAACATACACTCAAACCATACAAATCTCAATTAGTTCAAACACTAGCACCAGGTGAGGATCCAAACTTTGGAACAAAAATTATATGGAATGACTAGCCAAATTTTTTTAACCGCGGCATGTTCAATCAAGAAATCATCACTATTGGAGCAGAGAAAAACCCCTCACTAATACATCCGCATAATTCTAAGAGACGGTTTAGCTTTAATGTTTGGTGTGCTATAATCGGATCTAGCAAGGTTCATTGACACGACAACGTTACATTCAATGTTCAACTGTGATATTTGGAGAGGTTTTAGACGATATGAACTCATTAGCTCAAAAAATATTTTTCAACAAGACCGGGCACCTGCCCATACTGCAAATATAGTTGCAATACTTTTCCAAGGCTATCTTAGGAACAAGGGGATAACTACGAACGGCCCTGTTAAATGACCCCTTCGTTCACCAGACATGACACCACTCGATTCTAATTTTTGGGGTTATCTTGAACAAGAAATCAAAAACTAGATACAATACCTTAAAAGAGATACAAAATAATATACATAACTAATGCAATAAATTCTACTGACGGTAGTGTCTTCAAAAATGTATTGAAGGTGGTGAAGGTGGCGACGTTTTTGAACATTGAATCCAGAAGATTAATGGATCAGTTTCCAATATTTAACTAATATTTTCATGTTTATTTTTCTACTGATTTTATTTCTCAATTATAATATCTTTCAAATAATTTACTATTCTGTTTCATGGCTATTTATTTTAATGATATTTTCGTAATTACTCGCTTAATATTAATTATTATGAAAAAAATTATTGGTAATGATTTTGTGCAGAAAATGATTTCACATCGATTATTGCAAAAATATACAGGGTGTTTCATTGAACAAAATATTTTTTTCAAATACCGCGTGAACGCGATGTGCAATGGTTTTTCTGTTATCACTATCGTAATCAGCAGAAAAAATGCTACTAGTTGGCTAATTCAAACGACTTCATAGCTCCAATAATAACTAAGTTAGTAATAGTGCCGACTTAACTCAGTGCACCTAGCTATAACAGTACCGGGGACTAGAATTACGGAGTGAGTGTGAACCATTCAACTGGCATGAACTGAAAGCCCCAGTGGCTGATGTGTGGATGGTGAAAAGGACCAGCATTCAAGAAAAAAAATTGTTAACGGTGCTAACTCACACCAGTACTAACATACCAATTGGATATGATCATACTATTAGTCCCTGAAATAAATGTGTCATGATATTCATACTGAACGAAAAAATAAATTCTAATTTTTATCTCTAAGATTACCTCCAATTTAATCATAAAAAAATATCGAAACTGTAGCAGACGATCATGAATGTTGATTATATTGTCCAATTATTTTCTCATGAAGAATAATTTGGCTCGATTACCTTTTTTATCCCAGGAATCTATTATGCTCACGTTCGCAAAATTGTGAAATCGATAATTTGTATAACATTTTTATACCTTGATATTCATAATAAAAACTGCACATTATCCGTTGGTATGTAAAAACAAAAAGATAATATATTAATCCTGTCCTTTGAAAAGAATATCAACAATACTGCCTCAGGTGAACTTTGCGGCTGCTTTACGTGCTAAATGACATCAAATTTACATAATTTGTTAATAAAATCACGCACATCATCCTACCATTGTTTATACAAAGCATAAGAATGCAAGAAAATCAGTATGTTTTGTCAATTTATAATGATTTGTAGCTTAGTTACTCATTTTTCTTATATTTCTCAAGGTTTTAGTAAGAACTTAAATTATAATTATTGAAATATAGTCATGAACATGATAAGTAGATAAGTGATGATCTTGTGCTCAATCTGGATCAATTCATGGTGAGAAAACCTGAAATTATCGATGATTACGGTACTTAATTTTTCTAATTCCAAAGAGTTTCTTGAGGAAACCTTCGATGTAAATAATATATCATGAATCAAACACATTTTATTATGAGCTTCGCAAGCAAGGAACATTATACAGTATGATTCATTTTTTTAGAACCAACTGATGAATCTGTATAGACCTCACGAAAAATAATTGGAGTTTCTGTTGTTAATTTTTCTCCTAAAACGGTCCATAACAAAGTAAGTTGAGTTCTTCATAAATATTTTAATATTTATAACAGATATACCATACCTTTTCACATATGCGATGGTACAAATTAAGAGTACTGTTGATAAAAAACCTACAGAAATTTTTTGTAGGACGACACTGATTAGATCTAGATACGCGATACAATTCTTTCCCTAACTTCAAGTAGTCGCAATATTCCTATTTTATATTTGCAAGTTATTCGACAAAATTCAATCTCATGGAATTCAAAATTTTCATTCCGTTCCTTCCCATAACCGTAGGAAAACATTTACGAACCACTTCACTAGGTGGAATTCCATGGAGAAACTATTTCAACACGACCCTAGGTAATATCTATTGATAAGCCGAGGAAACACCTAGCATATCTCTATGTCAATCAAGAAATATATAGTCCAGGCTGTGAACCGGGATTTTAGCTATAATAAAAAAAAAAAATGTAGGTTCGAATCAAAAAATTTTTTTTGCATTAGCTTCATTAGGTTCTCAGGATCATTCATACACCTTAAAACCTCTTGAGAATCCCAACCCCATCCATTGGGGGCGAAAATAGTCCGAAATCTCCCTCAAATTTGCAACATGCCAAGTCTTAAATTGTATTTTCTACGAAAAAGGTATTTTGGCATTTCGAGTACACCTAGTAGGTTTTTTGGGTCGCTGAACACGAATCCGTAGCCAGATTTACATGCAATACATCGTAGGGGTGGTCAAATCGACGAAATTTGGCAATTTCGCACTCCTAATATGTTATTTTGCAATTTACGTGTTTTTGGCATTTTGAATGCATCAAGGAGGTTTTTGTGTCGCTGAACACGAATCCGGTGACAGATTTACTTGCAATCCATTGTAGGGGTGGTGAAATCGAAAAAATTGGCCAATTTTGCAATTTACGTGTTTTAGGCATTTAAATTGCACCAAGGGGGTTTTTTGGGTCGTTGAATACGATTCCGGAGCCAGATTTACTTGAAATTCATCGTTGGGGTGATGAAATAGACCAAATTGGTCAATATTGCACCCCTGATATGTTATTTTGCAATTTACGTGTTTTAGGCATTTAGATTGCACCAAGGGAGTTTTTAGGGTCGCTGAAAACGATTCCGAAGCAGGATTTACTTAAAATTCATCGTTGGGGTGGTGAAATAGACAAAATTTGTACAATTTTGCACTCCTAATATGTTATTTTTCAATTTACGTGTTTTAGGCATTTAGATTGCACCAAGGAGGTTTGTTGGTTCGCTGAATACGATTCCGAAGCCAGATTCACTTAAAATTCATCGTTGGGGTGGTGAAATAGACAAAATTGGTCACCAACACCAAAATATTGGTATCTTGAAATAGATTAAAACGGTTTTCAAAATATATTTTTTCCTTTTTACGTTTCTTCAGGCACAGGTATACAAAATCTCTATGCCAGGTATAGTATATAGTATACCTATAGGTATTGATATACAGGCATCTATCTTTATACCGGCAGGTGCACTCTTTTGTAAGTAACGTACCCAGATATAATGTAAAAAAGGTAGATATAAGAAGGTGTGTTGTACTCATCATAATAATTGTTAAATTACTTCTTTTTTTAATGCGTTGGGCCCCTTCGTATACATATTTAATATACAGAAACCCAAAGACTGTATCCTTCTAAACTTATCTCATTTTACAGCCCTGAGATCGTTACACAGGTTATATCCACATACATGTGCATGTGTCCAAATGTCGCATCTGTTTATGACGTGGTCCACTGCTTGAAATGAGAGATTTTTTTTTCACCTTCTTATATCGGACATAACAATCTGTTCAGTTTCTTTATAGACGACAAAGAGCAACATTCTCTCTTGTAGCTACATTTGTTTCACAGCGTTGATATTACTTTAGTTGAATATATGTATTTTATATAGTTCAATTTATATTTCATTTTATATTTTATGGTTCAAGAACCAACAAGAACGCAGAAGCTTGTGTCAGTGTATGAAAGTTGTTGCATTTAAGTGTTATCAATCAAGTGTTTTTTGAACAAGAAAGTGTAGTTATTAAATATTTGTGTTCTTTTTCAAGCAATTACTGATATTCCTATCCTCTTAATATTGAAAAAGGAGAAAACTCCGAAATAATTTTAAAATGCAAAAATAATAAAAATTTAGAAGCATGTCAAATCAGCCATTTTTGTAAATTTCCTACTCCTACGATGATATTCGAGTGAATCTGGCTTTGGAATCGTATTCAGCGACTCAAAAAACCTCCTTGGTGCACTCGAAATGATGAAAACACGTAAATTGCAAAACAACATATTAAGGGTACAAAATTGGCCAATTTTGTCAATTTTACCACCTCAACGATGGATTGCAAGTGAATCTGGCTTCGGATTCGTGTTCAGCGCCCCAAAAATCCCCCTTGGTGCACTCGAATTGACAAAAACACGTAAATTGCAGAATAACATATGAGGGGTGCGAAATTGGCCAATTTTGTCGATTTCACCACCCCAACGATGAATTTTAAGTAAATCTGGTTTCGGAATCGTATTCAGCGATCCAAAAAACCTCCTTGGTGCATTCGAAATGCCTAAAACACGTAAATTGCAAAACAACATATTAAGGGTGCAAAATTGGCCAATTTTGTCAATTTTACCACCTCAACGATGGATTGCAAGTGAATCAGGCTTCAAATTCGTGTTCAGCTACCCAAAAAAAACCCTTGTTGCACTCGAATTGACAAAAACACGTAAATTGCAGAATAACATATAAGGGGTGCAAAATTGGCCAATTTTGTCGATTTGACCACCCCTACGATGGATTGCAAGTAAATCTGGCTACGGATTCGTGTTCAGCGACCCAAAAAACCTCTTAGGTGCACTCGAAATTCCAAAATACCTTTTCTTGTAGAAAATACAATTCAAGACTTAGCATGTTGCAAATGTCGCCCCCAATGGGAGGGGTTGGGGTTCCCAAGATGTTTTAAGGTGTATGAATGATCCTGAGAACCTCCTGAAGCTAATGCAACAAAACTTTTCCGATTCGAGCTTACATGTTTTTTTTATTTTCCGGTTCACAGCCTGGACTAATATACCTTGATACCACGTTGGTAATATTCACGTTATGTAATCAAAGTATGAATGTTGAAATAAAAATAAGACAAGAAAAAAATACTATAAGAATATCGAAAATTGATATAGACATGATTTACCGACTTCTTAATAATGATTCTTTATCCAGGTATGAATTGTATATAAAATCTCGGAAATAGGTCACACTAATACATATGATTATTATATTCGTATTTACGTACGTTTCGGTCTTACGACCATCATCAGAAGACGTATCAATGTCTAAAACTGGATTTCTTAATACTGAGGTATTAGCACAAAGCATCCTTATCGTACCAATTTCAATTTAAAATGCTCATGTCGCCGAAACGAAGAGTAACACGAGTAATCGAAATTGTAACACATTAATGTTTTAGCTATATGAATATGTATCAAGAATCCACTGCTGAAGTATCCACTTTCGAACCAGATGTTAAAGAATTATGAGATAATAGGAACATGTTTGTCAGATTTTATTAGAAATATTTATATTTGAGCATTCCACCTAAAATATACTTTTAACGTTATAAAGACGCATGTAGGAATTTGCAAGGGTTTTAATTAATTAAATAAGTATAAATTTAACTTAATAATTGAATGCTCTATGATTTACAGACTTGGAGTCACGTTTTATGTGAATCATCACTAGAATAGATCTTTTATAATAATTGGTTTCTTTAGTTAGAATATTAACATTTTTGTAATCGAATTGATGGTTATAATCAAAACAATGTTCAGCAAAGGCGTTGTAATTCTATTACGAAAATGTTAATATTATCACAAAATAAACCAATTATTATAAAAGATCATCCATTCTGGAGATAATTCACAAAAAACGTGACTCCAAGTCTGTAAATCATAGAGGAGACGTTCAATCATTGAGTCAAATTTATACTTATCTGATAACTATAAATAAAACAAGCTAACGATCAAACAGTGAGAAAAATTATAATTACTATTGACAGTACTTGATCGCAATCCACTTAGGGGGTGGGGAAATAAAATAATAGTATGATCTGATATTCTACTCAAATAGAAGTAGCCTATAAGACTGAATGTTCAATGTTTTTTAAGATCTTGTATCCATTTCTGATCCCATATTTCACATCATGAAATCATAGATCGTCTGAAATTTGAAGCTATATGGAGCTGATGCTAAATGATTATGATCAGTTCATGCATGTGCCAATGCTAACAAAATCGAGAAAATTCCTGGAGACATTCTAGCCAGATGACGATTGATCATTATTGAAAACGTTTTCTCATTGACTTGCAAAACTTCAGTAATCTTGTGAGATATATCAAATGAATATTTTGAATGAGGGAATAGTTTGATGGAATTTTGTCAAATACCTTGCAAACCAATAGAAATATCGCGACTACTTATTCAGAGTGACTAGAAGTTCGGTAATTTTCGAAAAATTGTTTTCATCAACAGTACTGTAAAACAAGGAAACTTTCTGACATGTCTACAACTATTTTTTCAAATGAAATAAACTCAGTTGCACCATTATCGTAATTAGCATGAAAACTTGCATGGGGATATATTGTTTTACAATTCTAATGGATGAAGTAAACAAACGGTAATTACACCTAGTATAGCATGAAAACGATTCTTTTCCATGTACCTATTAGTCACATGTCCTCTATGAAGGTACAAAATTTATTCTTTTGTGTTGATTTTGGAGGAAATTAACAAAAATTATGTAAATCTCAATGTGACTTCACCCTCAACATTTTACGGGTCAGTGTAAACAAACCTTGCATATAACGAATTCTTATATAATGGGTACAAGAATTGTTGATAAGTGTCTGAGAATAAACCACGGTCACTCCCATGCGATTGCAAAAATACGCATCATACCATTGTTTAGCCCCTGTATGTTGCTTGTTTATGTAGGTGTTGCGCAAAACAACAATTAGCGTTCTTACACAAGATATGCGGGTCATTTTCAGAGGATTTTAAACAAGTAATGTCAATGTTAAATACTTGCACAAGTGTATAGTTTATAATATTGGTTGTGTCAAGATTTTACTAGTTTGCGTAAAATTCTCGACATTCTGTTAGCTCATTCATCAATAAAGTCACTCACTACATCTGGGTATGTTGCAAACATGATTAATTATCATGTGGGCACGCTATACTCACGTATGTACTAAAAAGTAATGACTCGTACCTAATATATTAAATTGTTGGAGAAATGTGTTCAGGTACTTTAGGACATTATAAAAGACATACAAATCTGCATAGCAAGAAAATGTTTAACCTATAATTTTGTCCTTCACAAGGATATTCTTTCTGGAACTACTAAGTACAGATTCATCGTCTTACATGAACGGCAATTTAAGCCGATAATGTCAACATGGCATCAAACATTTACTATTATACAGCGTGATTCAGGAGTAATAACCCAAATTGTAACAGTGCGTTCAGAAGGCAAAAATAAGAATATTTAAGTCAACAACAATGGGCGTAAATCTGCTCCTTATTGAGATACAGGATGTCAAAGTTGAAAAAATAAAATGTATTTTGTCATGAAGATTGAAGTAGGGCTAATTTTGGTAGTAACATACAGCATTGTGTTATTTCAACTAACTCATGGATGTCGCCACATACGCCACATTGAATAATAATTAATAAATATCAGCTATAAATTTCTCATCACTCATCTACTCACAACTTACATATTTTATTTGTAAAGCCTTACCAGTTCTGTATAAATTCTTTGAGATCCAAAAGATTAATCGTTTTCGAGATATTTGAATTTCACTACACACGGTGAATACATAGGATGTAGTGTGTTATAGCACTAGTATGCCATGGAATATTGACAAATATTTATAGTCCAGGAAATAAAGGTTTTGAAGCGGAAAATTTCAGGTAAAGGACCGATTTTGATGTATGAGGGTTCATTAGATTCGTTTAGGCCTCTAGATCAAAGTCTGCCATAGCTACATAGGGGGAAATGTCTCAGATTGTTAATAAGAAATAAATATTGACCAAAAAATGATGTGTTATAACAATATATAAGAAAAATTAAAAACGCTATTTTCCATCAATTTTTAGCGGGTAAAGTAGAAAATTGCAGTTATTTGATCAATAAACAATGCAAATTTAAGGTTTATAACAATTTGTTAGTTATCTATTTGTAAATAAACAACAAAATGAAAATTTTCAAAATAATCAAGATTAGATTTATTTTCAGGTAATTTGAGAACGCTGAATACGAATTCGTTGTTATTTTTTTGATTGGCTGTTGATCTAATTAGTTGATAAACAAATTAACCCAAAAAATTAAAATTTTGAAAATATTCAAGACTAGAGTCATTTTCAAGGTAATTTGAGATCGCTGAATACGAATTTGATGTTATTTTTTAGAATAAATGTTAATTTAGTCAATTAATTGATAATTACTCAGTTACCGAATTAACAACAGAATTCTCAAAATAATCAAGATTAGAGTCATTTTCGGGTAATTTCGTGTCACTAAACATGAATTTTATACGAAATTGACTCCAATCTTGATTATTTTGAGACTTTGAATTCTTTTGTTAATTCGGTAACTGATTAATTATTCATTAAATGATTATATTAACATTCAATCAAAAAAATAACATCAAACTACTCAGCGACCTCAAATTACCTGAAAATGACTGTAGTCTTGATTATTTTTTAAATTTCCATTTTTTGGGCTAATTTGTTTATTAACAAATTGCTATTTAACTAATTAGATTAACAGCCAATCAGAAAAATAACATCAAATTTGTATTCAGCGACCTCAAATTACCTGAAAATGGATCTAATCTTGATTATTTTTCAAATCTCCATTTTTTGGGTTAATTTGTTTATTAACAAATTGTTAATTAACTAATTAGATTAACAGCCAATCAGAAAAATAACATCGAATTTGTATTCAGCGACCTCAAATTACCTGAAAATGAATCTAATCTTGATTATTTAGGAAATTTCCATTTTGTTGTTTATTAACAAATAGAAAAGTGACAAATTGTTATAAACATTAAATTCACACTGTTTATTGATCAAATAACTGCATTTTTCTACTTTACCCGCTAAAAATTGATGGAAAATAGCGTTTTCAATTTTTTTTTTTATGTCAAAAACAATCCATTTATTGGCCATTATTTATTGTTTATTAACAATAGCTCAAATTTCCCCCTATGTAGCTGTGGCAGATTCTGATCTAGAGGTCAAAACGAATCGAATGAGCCCTCACACATCAAAATCAGCCTTTCACCTCAAATTTTTCTAATTTGGGTCGATTTTGTACTTTATTTCCTGGACTAAGTAAAAATTTGATGTAAGTGATTCGTAAATTTTTGAAGTCATATATTGCTTCCTGTTGAGCTATTACATTTTGTAAAAATGCCGAGACACAATTACTTTTCAAATGAAGAAATGGGAGATGTGATTTGCGTTTATGAAAGAAAAAGTTTTTCTAGAAAATATCGTGAATTATACCCCAACCTAAGGTAGCCATACCGTAAGATATTCAAAAGTTACTATTACCCCACAGCAAGAAGATCACTTGTTTATCTGCAACTACTGGAATAAACCAATAATCCGTGCTTAGAATTTTGTACAAAAAACATTTTTATCCATAGCATCTTACAGCTGTTGAAAATTTAGCATAATGAGATTATCCTACTAGAGTTCACTTTCGTCAGTGGCTAAGGAGAAAACAATAATGACCCAACAGTTTTGAATATAATTCTTATTTTCACAGATGTCGCGGAGTTTTGATTTGGAAAAATAGTCACAACTGGAGAACTGAAAATCCTCGCTGTACTATAGAAAGACATCCAAGATACGAATTTGAAATAAATGTTATATTTGAATCTTAATGGCCACCTCGCAGTCCCGATTCAAACCATTGGATTTTCATATGTAAAGTTGAATGATATGGTTCATTCTAAGCCAATAATTACATCAGACGAGTTATGAAATATGGTTCAATATGCATCCAATTCAATTAGAAATAATCACGCAACATTTTTAAAGTGCGACAATCGTTGAATAAACGGTTGAATGCGTGTATAAAGAGTGGTGATGGCCATGTTGGAAATATTCATGACTTACCCTAATGATAACAAAATTTCAAGATTATTTGTGACGTGGGCTTTAGGTATAATCTTTTTAGAACAAATAATGTTATCGACATCGTTTATTTCAAGCGTTTTCTAATTTTGTCTCCTATTTTGAAATGAAATACCAGATTTTTTATTTTCATTATTGGTTTGTCAAATACATAGCTTACGTTTCAAAAATGAACTTTTGTATTATTATTTTATATTTATTACGTATGTTAATCCTAATAATTACGTCAAATAAATAGTTCACTTCTGAACAAAATTAATTTTATCGTTGACCAACGTTTTGAAAATTCCCGTATACTATCACAAAATTAAGTAGAGATATTAGAGTCCACTATTGATGGTTTGAACGATTTTCATGAATTTGTCTCAATTAGTAGAACATCAAACTTAGCGGTTATTGATGAGAAGTACATCTACGGTGACGGTGCGGTGAATTATATCAAAGATGAGATTAAAAATGTGTATCTTATATTCAATAAGGTCTTTGTGGCGACATCTATGAGTTAACTAAAATTTATTGTTATATTCTTGTTTGCCGTTACAGAAAATAACACCACCCCATAACTATATTTAGAAAAATCGCTGATTTATAATCAAAGAAGTATTTAATTTTTCATCTTAACACCCTATATCTCAGTAAGGAGCAGAGTTAGACTCATTGTTATGGAGAAAAATATTATCATTATGTTCAAATTATGAAACCAATTATCGAGATTTCGAAAGTGTGGCTGTGAAAAGGATTGGTTGCTTCATAGATCTATGACATGTCTATTAAACAAATGGATCAAGCTCTGACTTGTAATGAGGATGCTAGTTTAAAATTGTAACCATAGAATAAGAAACAATTTTACATTGACAATATTAATCTTCTAAGATATCTCGCCAATAGGTCATATTACTTGGAATCACCGATTTACAACAGGCCCGAAATGCAAGCCCTGCATTTTTTTTTGAAACTAGTTTTTCACACATGCCATTGATATACCAACTCTACTTTAAAAAACAGTTATCTTATCAAATCACTTATTTAACCCCACAAATGTATCATTTATTTATTTATTCATGTTTTAAGGAGGGATCTCAGTCACACGGAGAAAAATAGTTGCGTTAAAAGAACTTAAAAAATTTGACCTGTTGATATTGTTTGAACGTAGTAACATGTAATAGCAATAAAAATTAATATATAATTAGCACGAATAACTGTTGGTAATAACGAAAAAATATGTTATCACAACGAGAAAAAGGCAATACCTTTTTTATCTAAGTGGGAGTCCCGATAGCTCCAAGTGCCCGAGGCCCCCCGGTGATAAGCTACGCCACTGCAATTTGGCATGACTTGGAACTACATATTCTGTCTATTATCTATAAGCTCACATGAATGCAAATCTCAGGTAAGATTATAAATATTATAATAACCTTGAGAATCCCAGACATTCGTATTATCATATTAGTTCCAGAATATATAATAGTTTGAACGTGTCAAATAATAAGAACAAGAAATAAGGAAACACGTCAAAGTTTGTAAAGAATGTAGAAATAAAATTTTGAAAAAGAATTTTTTGTAGTGTATACATAGCTTATAGTATAAAATTGATAATTATCAACTTCCAAGACATACCCAAATAACACAAAAATATGAATAGATGGAATGAAACCCAATTTTCTGTATGAATGAATTGATTAATCCTCTTCTTCGTCATATACTCCAAGCAAATCAAAATTAAATTGATCTTATCACAAAGCCTATCAACTTTTTGATTGTAATTTCGAACTTTAACAATTCATTTCCAACGTTTAATAAATGTAATGATATTTAACAAACTTATTGTATCTTTATGGATTTACAGTTGTATGATTGTTTTATAGAAGGATTCTAGTAGAGTGTAATATCCTTCAAAAAGCAAGAACATTCTTTGGATCTTCATTGAATATTCTAATTAAGCAGTGATATACGTCTCATTGTATATATTTATATATTTAGCGGGTAACATTTTATGTATGGCATTCAACAGAGTATAAAGTGACTAAAATAAAAATGATGTTGTTATTGTTGGAATATAATCCAAGAATGTCTGTATTTTTCAAACGAATACTCCTCACGGTAATATAGGCCTAGAATCTGTGTATGCATAACATGCTATTATCGCTATTGAAATATTGACCAGAGATCTTAAAATTTCCAAACCTTATGTATATTTTTTTGCAGTCAATATGACATCTCCTATGATTCTTGAAGAAAATAGTTTATTTACTGACAGAAATTATTGTGCTGTCCTATGCGATAATGGCATTATCTATTCTTCCAAAGAATTGTACTATTATGTTTTCCCCATTTATGAATATTTCACTGATTGCTCCACTCATGCTAAGATACATATTTTTGATTACTTGAAATATTTGTTTTGATTATTGGAAACTTCATGTTACCTATTTTGTATTTCGGCTCTTGATTGGATATTGAATATATACTGTTTTCGTTTTTGTATTTCGCTTCCTCATTGGCAGTTTTATAAAACAGTGATTTATCAGCAAACAGGCTGTCATAGTATTTTTATATGACACAACATCAGTTAGGTAAACAATGAAAATGTAATAATCAAAATGATTTCTATTTCATTCATGGAATAATCTTAACAGATACATCTTATTTTATCGATGATTATCAAAAATTCCTTCTCTTTTTCAAAACGAATTATGTTGCTCTTATGGTTTCTAAGCAACATAATTTGTTTCTCAAAATCTAAGTTATTTCTATTTCGATAATCATAGACACACTTATTGTATTACACACGAAGACATGAATATATTTCATTTCGTCCGGAAATGTGATTATGTTAAATAATTGGTAGAATAAAATTACTGATTTGTTAACGGTGCTGGCAAACTTCCTGGACCAGTTATGAATTATGATTAATTCAGTAAATCTAGGAAGGGAATGAGATATTTCAGATAGTTTAATGTTTCACATACATCATATTTGTACTTAATGTGTTACTGTACAAGAAAGAATTCCTGTTACCAGGCAAAATGGCGTGACCCAAACCCCTCCTAGATAAATTTAAAGAAGAGTATGTTTTGAAAAGTATAAGGCTAAGCAAGAACAACCTGAGAATCTTAACAGAATTGGCCTAGTGAACGATGTGGGATGTGTAGAAATTGCACAGAAGCAGAAGACACACAGATACATCTGCTACCCTGCTCTGCAGGAAGAATACTCTTCGAAATATACACAACCATCGAAGAAATTTTGTCACTGGAGCCGGAAAAAAAACTCAGCTCACCAGTAGTGTATTGATTCTAAATCAGTCTGCAAGGGGTACAATAGTTCTTTAAGGACGCAGTATACTTGACACTAATCTAATCCTAATCATAAAGCATGTCAATTTATCGTATCTTTCAAGAGACATTCCTGAAAAACTTTTCGCGTAAATTTCAACACACTAACATATATTTGAATACTCAAGGATATTTTCAAACTTTTCAAACACTGTATCCGAGGAATAATAAACTTTCGGTCCACGTTTCAAGGTAACACCAACACTTTCAAGGTTCATATTTTGTACATAATTCCAACGGCACCAAAAGGAATATAATAGCGACTTCAGCATGAAATGGTTTAGAACATCACCAACTACTGGAATAATAATAGCCAGCTCATTATAAACCCTGCGGGTGTAAGTTATTGAATTGTATCATTTAAATCTCACATTTATACTGCCCAACTCTATATAAATATTTTGTGCCCTCATGATGTTGACTAATTTGCATTCCAATCTAATTATTTTCGGTTAATTTTGAAACATATCAAATAAAGCAGCCTGCATATTCTAGTTCGTAATATTTGGAACGGTTTAAGTAATATTCATATCCTTCAGAGCAATAATCATTCAATGTATAGGTTATATACTAATAATGCAGTCAAATAGGTATAAAAATAGGCCAAACCCGTAGATCCTTGGGAAATGAATCGGTTTTGATGGGACAAAGTGCATTCTCTTCAGAATGTCATCAGAAAACCACAAATCGCAAACTTTAATTTTTAATTTAAATTTAATTAGCTCATTTTTGAGATTACATAAAAATTTCTAAGAAATGCAAATTTCACCGTTTTTGATCGGATAAAGACTATTTTTTGTTATAAACAATTTATTTATTAACAAAATAGATGAATTCGACCAAAACTTCGACTTTAGGGTCATTTTCGGACAATTTTGGTATTCTGAGTTCGATTTTATCGTCAATATCGTCGAATGTATACCCACATATCTGCTAATTTGTTATAAGCAAATTATATTTATTATAAGGTATACGAATTAGACCAAAATGTCGAGTTTATAGTTGTTTTTGGAAAATGTTGGCCTCCTGAGTACGATTTCATTGCTATTATGGTCTTCGAATGCATACATCAATTTTTGAATAATTGTTCCAAATAAATTGTTTATTTACAAATAAATAAAGAAAGGAATGTGACATTTTGATTCGTTTTATATAACATACACACTCAAAACTTGATTTTTTTGACAAAATTGATGAAATGTATTGAGTCTTAATATAATACAAAAATCGCATGCCACTAATTTTCAATAATTGTTTTCCCTTCCATAACAACTCTCCCATACCTCCTTAAAAAAATGTACATATTATTTTTATTATGTTTTTTCTAATTTGCTTTTGAAAATTCCCACGAGAATAAAATCTAAAAAAAAAAGACTCGGCGATTTGAAGGACGCGCGCTCTATCTACTTTAATGATAAAATAGTGACATATTCTGTTCGTTGCCTTAATTTTATCAATATGAATTTTATAAAAAACACTCATGTTTGTGGTTTTGCTCCAAAGAATACAATTCCTGACCCCAATTATTGAGGCTTAGTACATTTCATCTTCTTATCAAAAAAATCAAGTTCTGAGTGTGCATATTATAGAAAAATTAATAAAAGTATCTTTTTTCTTCATTTGGGAATGAATAATTTGTTTAAAACAATTCAAAAATTTACGTATGCATTTAAAAGACCATAATAGCAATGAAATCGTACTCAGGAGGTCAAACTTATCCGAAAACAAGTATGAACTCGATATTTTCGTCAAATTCGTATTCTTATCAATAAACATGAATGTTTATAACAATTCAAACATATATGTATACACTTAAAGACCAGAATAGCAATAAAATGGAACTCAGAATACCAAAATTATCCGAAAACGACCCTTAAGTCTTAGTTTTGGTCGAATTCATCTATTTTGTTAATAAATAAACTGTTTATAACAAAAAATAGTCTTTATCCGATCAAAAATGGTCAAATTTTGCATTTTTTCAGAAATTTTTATGCAATTTCAGAAACGAGCAAATTAAATTGTTCATTTATTGCTTATAAACAATATACACAAAATACGCAACTTTATTTGTGGTCAACTTTTTATCTGATGACATTCTGGAAAGAATGCACTGCGTCCCATCAAAATCGATCCATTTCCCAAGTATTTACTGGTTCAATACCCATTTGATTGCACTATAACCCTTTCGTAGGTAATGGAAAACATAATGACATGGAATGCTCAAATTTCGTGCGTGGTGAAAGTTTGAAACGTCAGAAGATTTCGATATGATTCAGGCAATATATAGTAGAAATATATAGTAGATCTTTGAACGGATTGAAGGAGATGATGAAAACATTTGAAACGTTATAGGCATATTGTAAAATTAAGAAACTGGAGTAATAGAGGTTACATCACATTGAAGTGATATTAACCCACTGTTCGATAGTATATCGATTTTTAATTCCGAATTTGGTATAGTGCTCCAAATCAAGTTAGTGGATGTGATATAACAATGCGTACGGTAGCTTTGTTTGTTTACTGTAAAATTAAATATTATTCTTCCAGTGTTGTTTAATAGAGAGAGTTAATTCAATTAATTATAAATCTTCTCGAAAGTGAATATGAACAAAATTGATAGTAGAGAAGAAAATTTTCGGAATGACTGATATGATTCTAATAATGAATATGATTTAAATTCATTTGCGGTAAACGGTAAAAACTTCTTCAAATTTCTAGAATTGGAAAATGTAAATAAAACGTTAGTATGACAGCTAGGCGCTATGTACAAAACATAGAGGATACGGAAGTACACTGTATTCTACGAAATATCAGAAATATTTTGTCTACTGATAAAAATATAATAAGATTCTTGACCCAGTACGAATTATATCAAAAATTCTCGGGAATTAGGTCACATTAACACTCTGTTATAAATGTTCGTCTTTACGTACGTTTCGGTCTCACGACCATCATCAGAAGACTTATTTTGTCAAAAAGGGGTTAACTAAAACTAATTAGCACAAGCGTCCATATCGCACAATTTTCAATCAAAAAGCTCACCCCGTCGAAACGAACAGAACCACGAGTAATCGAAAATTGTATCGTTAATATTAAAGTATAGATTTTTTTGTAACAAGAAACCACTGTTAAGTAATATTCTCATAATGTACAAACGCATATTGCTATGGTCTCAAAGCAACTGGAGTTCGAAGCTATTTGTTTGTAATAACTCGACCCAGATGTAGATTTAGTGACGTACTTGAAAAGGTTTTAGACCTGCATTGGAATTTACTTTACTTTAAGCGTTCTTCCTAAAATATACTTTTAACATTATAAAGACGTATGTAGGAATTTGCAAGAGTTTTAATTAATCAAGTTAGTATAAATCTGACTCAATCCCTGAATATCATTCCTACGATTTACAGAATTTGAATCCCTTTTTATGTGAATCATCTCCAGGATAGATCTTTTATAATAATTGGTTTCTTTAGTTAAAATATTAACATTTTTGTAATCAAATTGATGGTTATAATCAAATCAGTGCTTAGCAAGGGCGGTGGAATTTTCTAAGTTATTATTTCTTGTGCTATACTTATGGCCGTACATTCTTTTTTGTAAATATTGTTTAGAGATTCCAGTATAAGTTCCATCACAATCTAAACAATTCAATTTATATACTGTGTGGGTTTGTTTATCTTTAGGTATTACAGGTTTTAGATTTGAGAAATATTTCCCAACACAGTTAGTAGGTTTATGCGCAACCTTTATATCGTACTTTTTCAAACATTTCTTAATTTTTTCTGAGGTCTCCGGAATGTATGGTAAAATTATATAATTGTCTGTATTACCTGTTATGTTATTTTTATAAGAAGAACCATTATAGATTTTGTTTATTCTCTCTCTAATGATAGGATTGTAGAAAGTTTTTGGGTAGCCATTCATTTCCAATGCATTACGAACAATTTTAAAATTTTTGGGACGGTCCTCTGCGTGGGATAATTTTACCGCGCGGTCTGTGAGGCTATTTATGACACTTTTTTATAACAAGCTGGTGCAACGGAATTGAAATGAAGATAACGTTGAGACCAGACTTCTTTAGTGAACCCAGAAGTTTTTATTTTTCCATCTGCATCATGCCTAATGGTCATATCTAGAAAATTAATGTTATTGTTTATTTCTATTTCACAAGTGAATTGAAGTTTACAATGGAAATTGTTAAATTTATTAATCACATATTGAATTTTATCGTTGGGAACACACATAAGGCAATCATCTACATACCGTTTAAAGAATACAGGCTGAAAATCTAATGAATTTATAACAGATTCCTCTAGGCATAACGAGGTTAGCAATGGTAGCTGAAATAGGAGATCCCATTGCTGTGCGGAAAATTTGTCCAAAATATTGCTCACCGTACTGAAAATAAGTGCATTCTAAACAAAACTTTACCGCATTTATAAAATCCGATTGATCAAGAGGTGTGTGGTTTTTAATCCCTGGCCAACTTTTTTTGATGCAATTTAATGCCGAAACGACAGGTATATTTGTAAATAAAGAAACAACATCCAAGGAAATTAGTTGATGGTTTACTGGTTCGGATTGATTTTTTATAAATTCATTAAAATGCCATGAGTCTTTCACATAAAATTCATTTTTTCCTATTATATTATTGATAGATTTTGATAGAAATTTTGATGAATTTTAAGTAGGCGCTCCAATATTACTTACAATGGGTCTTAGGGGTATATCATTTTTATGTAATTTCGGAAGCCCATAGATATAAGGTGCAAGCCCATTATGGCAAATTGATTTATTTTTTAATTCAATAGGGATTATCTTATTTTTAAGCCATTTATTTATCAATTCATTCATGTTATTTTGTACTGATGAAGTAGGGTCAGATTTTAATTTTTTATAAGTTGTTTCATCATTTAAAAGGTTTCCCATTTTGTTTTCATAGTCATTTTTATGCATCATGACGGTTTTATTACATTTATCCGCGTTCAAAACTAAAATTTGAGGGTTAGCATCTAAGAACTCTTTTGTTATTTTTGTATGATAGTTAAAACGATTCTTTGCAATACCTATTTCTGCTTTTTGTTTGTTCTTTTTGTTTGTCAAGATGTTACAAACTTTGTTTCTAATTTCATTTTTTTCTTCTAAATTTTTATTCCTGATTCCGCATTCTAAATTTGCAATAATATTGTCAATAGGCAGTTTTTTATTATTATTAGGCAATGCAAACTTCGGACCTAAGCTTAACGTGTGCTGCACCTCATTCGGAATTTTTGTGTCATTTAGATTTTTCAACCATTGTTTATTGATATTTTGTTTTTCATAAGCTACACCTTTCATCAAATTATTTATCTACTGATAAAGCTACATTCATGAGGAACGGAATAAAAAAATCCCAAAAAGAAAATCCTGAAGCCATAGCAGAGACGCACCATCAAGTAAATTTTAATGTCAACTATGTGACGGTGCTCCTCTGCATGTTGCTAGAAATGTTAGGAACTACTCAGATAAAATCTTTCTGAATTCGTGGATTGGTCGGGGTCAAGATGCTCATGTTATGTGACCACCCATCCCCAGATCTTACACCTTTAGACTATTATTATTAGTCTGGAGATGTATGAACGAATTTGTGTAAATTGTTCCCATTTTGAGCAAGAATCCTATAACCTGGAGAGCAGTTCTGGTTGGAGGCCAGTATTTTTCAGAGCCTAAGATTCCCTTCAATACAGAAAGCTCGCACACATATTCAAAAAAATGGAGGGTATATCGAACAATTTCTTTAGAATGGCTATTTTTCTAAATATGATTTTGTTTTCTGTTAATAATGGATCCATAATTTTAAGAAAATAATACTGTGTTTTAAATAATTGTTATTTTGCTTTGATGATTGGAATTTCAATAAGTAATAGTAGATTATTAACACAAGAACTATATCAGTGGGGTTATACTGTTATGTGTAAATTATGTGTGTACATTTTTAGTAGTGCTGAAAAATTGATTTCATATCACTGTTTAGTACCACTGGCATTTGGTTATTTTTGGCTAGTCCTTTATTTTGGGTATTTTTATATCTATTGCAAAATTGTACTCTATTAGTGCGTTTTGGTATAAGATTCAGTACCAAATTGCGAGTATTCGAGCAAAAAACAGTAGGATGATAACCCTGCAACCTGACTTTACTTTCGGCGTACATATCTTGAATTCGTTGCACTACACATATCCATGACAACCTGAATTTGTTTGGCATGGTATCAGTCAATTTTGTATCAAACCTTTTTTCAAATTTCCTCAAAATTTATCAATTTGCATAGCATCTCGTATCTTTTTCAAAAAGAATCGATCAGTCTATCTGATGATGAGAAAAATATGGGATTCCATTAAAAAAAATTAAGTTATAGAGATTTTAAATGTACCTCTTGACATGTCTACATTATTTTTAAAATTTTTGCGGAATTTTCTCTAACAGTTTCATAACTTATTGAAATATTAGTAAAATATCAATAATTTGTAATCACGTTTTATAAACTAGTTTTGAAGATCATCACAATAAAGTAAGACGTGCTATATTTCGCAAAAACAGTTGAGAATCAATGTAGGGTTGTAATAATAAACTTACAGTTAATATTTATGAGAAAACATGAAATGAAAAAAAATTGTAGATTTCCATTCAAAATAACAAATTTGGTATATCCGGAAATGATGAAATATGATATTTTAGAATAGAACTTCCCTCTTCCAAAAATTATTCTACCAACATTTTTGAAGAATGGAGAAACATAGGCTGAAAGGAACATTCTGAATGAATAGAATAAAATCCAAGGGTACATAAGTGATACATAGAACTTGTCATCAGCATACACTGCATAAGTATCCTAAATTTCTCGAATAGTACCCTATTTAATACATATAGGAATAGTCTTATTATAGTTTGAAATGTATAGGTGCTATGATTGGAACATTAAAATCATGTAAAAAACACATATCTAGTAGGACGTAGAACTATAACAATACAAACAGCTTAAGATTTCTAAATTCCTGTAACAGTAACATTCAAGAATGTAGAAATAGATAATTATGTCAGAAAGGAAATCATATGAGATTATTTTATTTTGTAGAGACTTTCCTCCTTAATGAAACTTGGAGTCTAATTATAAATTTTCAGTATGTTGTATGATATATATTTCTGGATGTAAGAATACTTAGGTTTATCTCTAATCAAATTGTTCTTATTTCTTGTAACATACGAATCCTCTATACTGCAAAACTCGAAGAGCTCAGAATTTTTTTTTTGATAAATATAACGGATTGATAGATATAGAGTCTGAATATTCGTTTCATTTACCAGAACACGTAGAGTTCTCAGCGCAAATACATGCTTTACAAAAATTTTTTCTAAGTGATCTAAGTGATAATGCCGATCTAATCTTGAATCTATATAAATTCCTAAGAGCTTCACCACAGGTTGTGATTCTATGAATCCATTCTTTTGAGGAATACATAATTTGGTTGTGTTTGTTTAAAATTAAAAATTCAATAACTGCGTTTTGTAAACATTTACTTGTGAATAATTTGAACCGAACCATTGTAACAGTGAGTGGATCGTAGTTTTAATTTTTTCCATAAAGTTCTCCTATTTGTCAACACTCAATACACTAGATGTATCTTCCGCAAATTGTGAAAGCGGCTCTGGGATAACACTTGGTACATCATTTTTATGTAACCAGAGGTCCCAAAATTGGCCCCTGAAGAACGCCCCTGACAAAGTATCATATTTCCTATTTTTTAAGTTCGATTTATTGATCAATGATAATCAAATTTCTCTTATCCCTTGCGTAGGAAGTTTTCTGACTAATATGTTATGGTCAACGCTATCGAACGATTTATCGTTGTTTATCGATTCAATAATCTGACATAGAGTGGTGTATACTGATCTAATAGTTGACCGCCACTTTTCGAAACCATTTTAATTTTCAGAGAGAATTGTAGGTTTCTCAATGAAATCTACAATTTTATCATATAGTATTTTCTCGAAGATTTTATTAGTATTTGATATAAGTGCAATTGGTCTATAGTAGGTTATAACGCTTTTATCTCCTTTTTTATGAATAGCTTTCACTTTATCCAACTTTAATTGTGATGGATAATTACCGGTACTAAAACAAATATTGATTATATGTTTAAGAGAATATATAACTTCATATCGTCCTAGAAAACTTTGCTGATTCTTATATTCAATCTCCCTACTCATGTAAAAGCTCATAACAATATTATTAGCTACAATTTAGAACATTCTATCGACAAGCTGTCTAATATTACAAAATTTTAATAGAAAAGTAAACAATGACGGGAATAAGTTGCTCTCAATATCGAATGTATTTTTCTCATGGAATCGCTTCCTAAACAAATCTAACTATCTAATTCTTAAACAATCAATTTCACCACTCACCGCATCTAGCTGAGTTGCTTGATTCACATTGGTTTCGAAATTCCATTGGGCCGCCACATTACTAGTGCACTGTTGAGACGCTTGGACATCTAAGGCTTGCAGTAAACCTCTAATATCGCCGTTGTAAGGTGATCGGTTTCTGAATCTGTCATTAGGATCACGATATCTATCCTCTCGATTGTCAAACTCGTTTGGTTGATTTTGTGGAAATTGCGGATTTTGAGGATTTTGCGGATATTCGGGCCTCTGAGTACTGTAACCATCACGGCCGACCAGTCCCGGCTGGCTTATTCCATCCCGATTGAAATTATTTTGATTATAGTTATCTCTATTGAAATTGTCTCTATTAAGATTGTCCTGATTGTACGTGTAATCAGTTCTTCGATTCGGATCGACAGTCGACACATCCACGTTATAAGGGTTTACTCTGTTATAATCGTTACGAGGGTAGGTACTGTCAAAAGGTGGATTTTGATTTGTATTTTGATACTGGGGTAAATTTAATTGCGGCTCACATAATATTTCAGTGAAATATACGAAAATGATGATGATTTTTCGCGTACTGCTAATATCACACATTTTATTACTAGAAATATCAATTAATTTTAGGTTGTTTCGTCTTCTACCTATATAATATGACTGACAATTGTCGGCATGTGTTCTGTAACACACGTGAGAAATAAATAAATACCGTGGGTGGGAGGGTACGATAATTTACCTTGTGCCGCGTTTTTGCTTTCACGCAAAGCCCGATTGTCTTTATTTAATTTATGCTAATGAAGAATACACTGCATTAGTTTACATTACGAAGAGGCGATGCATATGCGTCTCGACTTTTCACGTTATCCACGTTATCGTACTACTGAAAAGAACTGCATTACTATTCGATTTATTCAAGTGATTCAACTATTTTAATTATGGAAGTCCGATACGAGGTAAATAGATGATGATGCGATACTGTCATAGATAATTGCACTTTTTATACTGATGACCTATATATTATTAAGTTTAATTGGAAGATTACTTGGTACTGTACTCATATTATCCTCCACGAGACCTCAGATCTCTTTGAAGATATAATTGATTTCGTTCCGTCAAAAAGTTTAATTTAACATCAATATTATTATCTTACATCATGGATATCAATAACGACATTTAGACTTAGACAATGGTGCACAAAGCATACAGTTTAACCTTTGGAGTCATTTACCAATTACGTAACGCAGTTTTGGGGGGGAGGGGTTCATGGATTCGTTACATTTTGTGACGAAGGGGGACTGGGGTTTATACGGTCACGTTACGTCACAAAATGTAAATACAAATTTGATTGTAATTGTCCAGATTTTATAAATTTTTCGTTTGAATATTGCATTTTAAATAAGCGGGCGCACTTGAAGTATTTTAAATTTAAGCGTGGTTTCTGAGCAGCTGATAAAGTAGAATTCTTGCCGGTTCAAATCATCTGTTTTTATTTACCGTTTGAGCAAAGTTTTTGCCGTTGTTCCAGCAGCTCTCGTGCAAAATCCGTCCTGCTAATTCTGGTTATAAAGAGGTATTTAATTGGTTTTTCGCATGAATTTTATTGATACTTCATTTTCTATTTTTCTATTCAATTTCAGTTACCGTATGATTATTTTTGTCAGTATCACTAGTAAATTATTTTGAACAGACTTGCGAACTTTGTCAGCTATATTTTTGCTCCCAAGGACTACTAAAATAATATATAATTATATATAATATAGTTGAATATCAATAAACAAATTTATTATTCAGAAATTTTTTTTATCAGTACCATTTTTTGATAAAACAAAATGAGAATTTGAGGGGGTACATCTATAACACGTTACGTAATATCACGGGGGACTCAATGGTTTGTTACGGTTCCTGACAAAGGGGTGGGGGAGATGGAAAAATAGTGAAAAGCAGCGTTGTGAATGACCCCTTTATGAAAATATAAATATTCAAACTCGAAGGAAACATCCAACATTGTACTAGTGTGTTAGAGGTGTGGAGTGTTTTTTTAAATCTTTTGACTACATGAAAGGAAAGCATATAATGTTTGTAGAATATGTTGATCTTCTGAGCCTCAGCGATGGAATGTTGGAGAGGAGATGGGTATTGGAATTTTTCTTGAGAGTATAGAGGTTATAAAGGTTATAGGCATCAGGAAAGACCTCACTTCATATAGTTTCACAACTTCGCTGAAGTTTGATAAAAAGAATTTCGGCAGATCTCGAGCTCGCCTAGTCTGCCTACCTGGAATCTTTCATGGTGGAAGAATAGTCGAAATTTCCGATGAACACCGACCGTGGAAATATTAACAGAAAAGGGAAAGATCACCCACCTGTCTATGTTGCTCTAGTGAGATTAATAAATTCGTAAGTGTGACATCACCAATTAGACTCTCTTCTGAATATAATCCAAGAGCTCCAGCGTATATTTGAGAGCTGAACTCCAAACATATGAACTGTGGACAGGTCGAATCTGTGCTTTCAAGTTAAAAGGAGCTGCTGGTGTGTAAAATAGCTTCTTCTTAAAAATAAACAAACTACTAATGATATATGACGGAAGTCTAAGTGGATGTGACCAAAGATTACTGAAAATGAATTGAACTAGAAAGATATTTTGTAAACACTCACAATTTGTTCTTCAATTTATTCCAATGAATATCCTCATTAACAAGTATGTACTATTCCTTATGTTACTTGGAGTAATGCCCTCTAGACTCTTTCGATATACTCTTGTTGCCCATTTAATAAATTATTGGTTTTAAATCAAATTTGTCATTAATCTTCTCAATACCTTTTGCTGCTTTTATTTTTGAGTACAAATTAAGTGTATTTTTGGAGTTCATGCTGAATAACTATTCAAATTTTCTGTTCTCCACCCATCCTACTCATCGTTAGCTTTTTATTCTTATTGCTTTTTTCAACAACCTTTCATTTTTCTCCTCTTAACCAATCAGATCATTCTATTTATAACCATGCTCATATCTTGGAGCAAAGTGGTAGGGCCTATAATTATCAGGAGTGGCCTCCTTTCCTTCTGTTTTGGAATTCGTAGAACTCAAGCTATCTTCCAGCTGGGAGGAAACACTCAACAAACCTTCAGACATTATCAATCCATCGCTTTGACATATTGCATTATAAAACGTATTGAGACTTCGATTGAAAATATAAAATGGATTGTGTTGTTGATGTTTCTAATGCACATGATTCAATCTATCTACTACGCCGTTATCTTTAATAATGTAACAGTTATTGTTTTATTTCATTCAGAACTGCCTCAGATGATATTGCTCTCTTAGTAGGTGATTCAAATTTTTGGAATATTTCCAAATTAAATCTTATTATTGTTTATTTAGTTTTTGATGGAAATCTTCTCCTGAAGATGATTTACATATACATTTACTCAGTTGGCCTTTTATTTTCACATATCACCTTATAGAAGAGGAAAATCCTTGAGCCACTGCCACTTGAACAAAGGATTTCTGTGGTTCCATTTCAGATTCTGAACAAATCTCCGAACAAATTCTGAACAAATCCGAGTAATATAGAAAGGTTTGATGTTCAAACGTATATTCTCCAGCTGCTAGCTTCCCTAGTTTATCAAAAAATCGTGATGTAATGTAGCTCTTATTACTACATCCCTCCAAACCTTTAAAATGTGTATGTTCGTTCCAAAAAATCGAATATTCTATCAATAAATGGAATATTTAGACTATTTCATTATCTGTATAAAATACGTAACCATGATTTCATTCGATGTAATTATCCAAAATCTTTTATATATAATTAATTTGAGTCATCTCAATTCGTTCTCACGTCAACTTGTTTGTTGTAGAATGTGATTACATATGAGAAACAGGATGTGGCCACTATTAAGAAAATAATGAAATACTTATATTTTTTAGGATAATCAGAACTTCGGGGGATCTATCAATCTTGGTGTAATGAATGCGTTACGAAGCTATACTTCGAAGTAATTAATTCAGTAGGTACCTACATGAAATATTCTACCTCCTGATATAAATTGAAAACCACTAATGACTCATACGGAAAAATTAAATAAAATGTCTCAAGGACATTCGTAGGTGTAACCTGAAAAGCTTAATCAATATCATCAACTATTTGATATCTATAGGTATCAAGTTGAATGTTAATTTCCCATCTATTAATCACATTTATGAGGGAAGCATATTGCTATTGAAAAAAGTAGGTATCCTAAGCTAGCAAATCGTTCTCTTATATGGCAATTTTCGGAAAAAGGTTCATCTACAGGGTCCTTCCACAACATTCTATAAAACGATAGATTTAGCAATAATCTCAAGAAGCGTATGTTGTATTTTTATTTGTATCCTAAGATCACAAGTCGTTACACCTGTGAACAATGGAAACCAATGACCTATTCGCAAACAAGCCTTGCATGTATGGCCATTCAAAATCTCCGTTATCTGGATACTCATAAATTATGGAAGTATGGGTCGTAATAAATTGAACCATATTCAATTCATTATGTACGTCACATATAGTCAGTAAAGTACTGTAAAAGTCTCCAAACTTATAAAATTTGATAAGTTGGGAGGGAATTTTGGAGCAGTAAAATAAGTATTTGGTCAGTATTTCTATTTCCACTATTGTGAATATAATGTGCAGTGGAAATTAATAAAATGTCAGTATGGATTAACTGGTAATGAATGTGCAAATCTACATTAAGAATTAATTAATATACAGTATGCAATAGTCGGTAATACAAAAACAAATGTCCTACTAATCTAGTATTTCCAAAAATATATAAAAATTCAACAAACTAACTGGGGATAATGTTATCGTTTGGAGTTTTCTGCATATGTACAAGGGCAAGGAAAATCGATCAATTACGAGAACTAACATTCAAATAACCTACTTCAAAAAATGTATGATAATTTGACAAACTGAACTGCAATATTTTTATCGCTTGGAGTTTCCTGCTTTTATACAAGGATAAGGACAAAAACCAGAAAAAAAATACAAATTTAACAAACTAACCTGCGATAACTTTAGGAATTGAAGTTTCGAAACAACGGTTTAGGTGCAAAAGTATATTGAGCCGCGGTTTTCTCACCTGGGCTATACTCGCTGATGCAGTAACAACAATGTATTCGGCTTATCAATTCGTACTGGCCGATTAATAATTATATTGACACTATTTTAACGACGGTTTATTAATTGTACCGATTATTAATTTTATCGACCATTTTATATTTTAATGATCTTTTATTGATTAAACTGACTATTTTTAGAGTGAAAACTTCATTAGGCGCGTTGAGCTATTTTAGATGAGGGGTAAAACCATGAGTCCGTCACGTCCCGTCACGCTGTAGCTATATTCATTAGGTATTATGTATACTGCTGTGTGCGCAACTGCTGCCGTGCTGGATTTGGGTCAGGCGTCAGGCAGTCTCTCTATACGCTTACACACGTGTGTCGGTGTTGGTGAGCCTGCCTGTGTGAGCCAGTGCTCTCGATTACTGTATACAGGACAGTAGTCGAGGAAATAAAGCATTGAACCTGGGAAAGTTGGCGCAGTTGGATGGATTGAGATGCGGCTTTCTGCATTCGATTCAGAAAGTGATTTAGAAACTTTGTACGGTATTTTTGTTTTGCGGAAAAAATGTGTTGCATTTCTACAGCCAAAAATGCATTTTTCTAGGTGCCCTTTTTGAGGTGAATGAAAAAACGGACTCGAATTGGTTTCTCGGGGGTTTTTGGGGTCGCTGAACACGAATATGATATTTAAAAAATTCCCTATTTTTGTGCTTTATTTTCTCGATTACAGGTATACGTACACTGCGTATACACACTATACACTGTATACAGCTACAACAGCACGCATATACTCGACTTTATTCATTTACTCAATCCTCCGTCCTCGTGCAGACGAAAGTTATATTTGTATGCCAACTGAAAAAATGGACCTTTTTTTGCAATACAACTCATACTTTAGTTATTACATAGTGAAAAGTAATAATTAAATTATGTGTGATCGATAATAGTAGCCTGTTTTTATATATGAGCACACCTGATTCCACAGTATGTTTCATGCTTGGATCTAATCTGATAATTTAAGTATGGTCGAAGTTACCGATAATGACGACGCAAATGAAGAAAATGCTGTTTAATCACTTTCAATTACATCGATGTAAATATCAATAATTAATAGGTTTTGAAAATAAAATAATGTGTATTTATTATAATGGATATCGGGTTACATTCATACTCTTTACAGGGATTGTACAGTTCATTATACGTTTTTCTTATTAAATATAAAAATGTATACAATTTTTGATTAAAATGCTGACAGTTGTGAAAACTGAAGAAAAACTGATTATATTAATTTTCATTCGAAAATAATAAAATTGTAATTTCGGATGCTACAATATTAAAAAAGATAACATAAAATAAATTCTTGGATAGTAGACTTCCGCGGACAGCTAATCTTGACAAATCTTGTCTTCCGGATGGATTCCGCGTCACAATAGCTCGACTTGATGCCGACGTTTCGCCAACCATTACAGGTGGCATCTTCAGGGCAGGCTTGAGGCTTGAACTGGAACAGTTTCAAATTATCTTAGCTTGCAATACCTCGGTCGCGCGTAGTTGTCGCCTGAGACCTTAAACGAGTTCGAGATGTACTGCCGCCTTTGGGCTACCTCAAGCATGCATGGACTGGGTCTCCATGCAACGGGCGCACAATGGACTCAAACTTGATATCTTATTGCACCCATTTTGATTGATTGATTGATAGCCGTATACAGAATGCTCCCAAATTATCATTTGAGATGACAAGTTGATGCATTCTCCAATTTCTCTATCAGCATTCACAGTATACTCAGGGCACTCATCTAAAAGGTAGCGCCTGTTCATTATGTTTAGAAACTTTATTACAAATTCATGTCGTTCTCTACAGAAATATATTCATTAGTCTGTCGTTGACTTTGAGACTGATTCAAAAAATATGGTTAAATAACCGTTTCTAGTTATATAGTGTTTAGGATATAATTCGAAGACTGAAAATGTAACTACCGGGACATCGAAAATTATCTTGGTCAAGGGTGGTTGTGGAATCTAAAACGTGTGTCTTACTTTTCATTTGAAATTATTATGTCACTGTCACACTGACATCATCAATAACCTACAAATTTCATACCTATTCACACCTTTCGGGATACATCAATTCTCAAAATATGCGAATGTGGGGCAATGATAACCCTCATGTTTTTACTGAATCGCCACTACATGCTCAAAAAATCGGTGTTTGGATGGCAGTTTCTCGCAGAAGAATAATTGGGCCAATTTTTTTCGATTTCACCGTCAACGCAGAAAGGTACAGACACAACTTTTCAGCTGAATTTGTGCAACAGTTAAACGATGATGAACTTCGGTACGGTTATTTCCAGCATGACGGTGCAACAGCACATACTACACGAGAAAATATTGCTTTTCTCCGCGAGTTTTTTGATGACCGGCTGATAAGTTTGCATACAGAAGTTGAGTTTCCTCCGAGATCACCTTGTTTGACAATTATGGACTATTTTATATTTCCTTACTTGAAAAACAAGATTTTCGCAACTCCGGTAAATGATTTGCAAGAACTTCAACAAAGAATAGTTCAGCAATGTGCAACCATAACGCCAGAAATGCTGCAAAACGGTGTTCACAGCATGAGGATGCACGTCAACTTGTGCATCAAACAAAACGGGGGACATTTCCAACAATTACTGTAATTTAGTTTTTCTTGTTACTAAGACCGTTATTTCATAATTTGTAGTTCATTATTGTTTTACAACTGAAATAAATAGGTATGAAATTTGTAGGTTAGTAATGATGTCAGTGTGACAGTGACATAATTATTTCAAACGTAAAGTAAGACACACGTTTTAGATTCCACCCTTGACAAGATAATTTTTAATATCCCGGTATTAATGAAAAAAATTGGATAATTGATAATAGATAATTGAGCCAGTCTTGAGCAGTAGAGAATAACTTTATCAAGAAGGAAATAAGACATTACAGATGGTGTCATAGAAGCCTTCTTCTTGTTACCATGAGAGCGGTTTATATCATATTTTGAAATTTTTTCTCATTGCTTTCACTCTAATGATTCCAGTGGTGACTATACCATTACATAAATAAATCAAAACATATGCAATACAATAATAATTATTCAAATTTCCATATATAATCAAGCAAGAACATGAAGGTTACTTCGTACTGTGAACTTTAGTATCGAATTATATTCATTTCCGTTTAATCATCAATGACGCTAATCATAATTGCATAACGAATGCATGTCATCTAATAAATATTTTCACAAATGGGCAACCGCAGTTACTGCCCATACATATTGATTGAGATATTAATAAATTTGAAATTGAAAAATTGTTATATTCTCATTAACTCTCATTTAGGAAGTTTTGCATATTTGTATGCTACCTTGAGTGCACCTAATGCAATTATCAACCTCGGAAATACTGTAAATTGAGTAGAGTGTATCAAATTGTCATTGAACAATATTTGTTGCCGATTGTAACACTCGCTGGTTTCACTGATAAATCAGTTATACCATAATATCTACTCATGTGTTATCTAACACAAAATTTTATTCATGGTAACAAAACTTCATATCTTGGATTTGTGCTCTGACGTGTTGTTTTCGTTCAATTTTCAAAGGGTACGTTAAAAAAATTGAAAATGAAATTATAGTTATTAAACGTTGATATATTCAATTGAACATGTCTCTGTGCACAGCAACATCATCAGATGTATTTCTGGGATACCCTAAGGATCATTCGTCACACATTCATCACTTGCCGAAGTCGCTTATTTTTTCAAATTAACAATAATTTGTAACAAATGTAATATTTACGAAATAACTGTGTTTCATTGAAAAAATGTTTTTGAGGTCGCTGATTACGAATACGACGTAAAAAGTTCAAGTTCAAAATGGCAGGTCAAATATGACCATTTTTTGAACCAAAATTTAGAAAAATTCCACTTATGGCCGAAATATGAATTTGTCAGAAAAATTACAGGGATCCAAATGTGTCCAGAACAATGTTTTCCATGGGGATTTCAAGCCCGTACGTGTAACAAACCAATTGTTTTCGAGATTGTGCCCGGCTACCTTTGATCTGATTTTTGTTGGAATGTTTTTTCCTGTTACATGCAGTGTCTCAAAAACGAAGGGAGATACGAGAAAAAAATGTATTTTTAATCTTAATCTACAAAAATAAACATACAAAAATACAATGGCGTACAATGATTTGTCTTAATATCAATTTAATTACCATCTGTGACGCCACTGGAATTATTAATTTTATTCCCATTACATTGGAAGAAGACCCTTATTACAACAATTAATTTTCAAAATAGGCCAAATAGTTTTTGAGTAATTAATTAAAATCTAAAACCTTTGACACCCAGTATCTCCAAAACGAATAAAGTTAGGATACATGCTTTTGAAAATAAAAACCTTATTTTTACCTAAACGTTTGGCGTAGCAGTATTTGGCGTTCAGCTAATCAAGATTGATATATTATATGAAAATAAAAATGCCACCCCGAAACTAAAAATTTTCATGAAAATACACAAAATTGTTTTGAAAAATAGACACAAGGAATAAAAAACTCAAACAGAGGTCAATAGCTAAGAGTTGAAACTTTTATTTGCATTTCCTTCCGTCCCAATAGACCTAGTATTTTCTGGGTAATGCACCAAAAGCAGTCCCATTGGACCTGGTATTTTCCAGATAATGCACCGAAAACAATTCTCCAAAATGTTGACGTCTTTCACACGTTTGCGCTCACAGATAATGATAAGTCCATTGGGACGAAATAGAATGCAAATGGTTGCTTCAAGTCTAAGCTATTGATCTTTTCGTGAGTTGCCAATTTGCCATGTTCATTTGACGTGCAGGGGGCATCGGATTTGGAAAGAAATATTCTTCGTTTTCGGTGCATTTTCCGGAAAATGATCCGTCTATTGAGAAGAATTAGAATGCAAATGATTGCTTTATGCCTCAGTTTTGACGAATGTTAGAATGAACCATTGTATATGTATACTAATCAATGACTGAACGCAGGTGTCGAGTGAGTATTATCTGTCCCCATTGTTGGAAGCATGCGTGGAAATACGTGGAGGATTACTTCGTGGAATTCGCCAGCTAGCTTCATTCAAATTCATAGATTGAACTTCAATAAATAAAGTTGTTAGTGTTTTTGACGTTGATGTTTATTAGTTGATCTGATTCACTTCAGTTCAAGTAGCTACCTAAAGAAGATTTGAAGGAAATTCCAAGCATCCTCTAATTGATAATCCTGTAACAGCTATTGATGACCGGATTTCCTTACAGCGGGATACATTTTGTACAGTTTACCATTTTGTTCATGCTAATCAAGAGCAATTAGTACCTAGTATAACTAGTATTAAAGTAATCGGTAATACAAATCATTATAATACTTAGGATCAAGGAATATAAATAATCTGAAATATTAGCACTGAACGCTGTTAGAATATCAAACTGCTGTCTTTGGAAATATGTGAAATATTCGCACTGGCAGATGTTGGAATATCCAACTTTGGAAATGCCGCCGCCTCTGAAAATATGTGGAATATTCACATTGGCAGATGTTGGGATATTCAACAGTTATTGCACATAATTGTATCCATTCTAGTACATACTATATTGTTTATGAAATACTTAGAATTAAATAAATAATGTTCTTGGGAACAAGATGAGACTAAATATTCTAAATAACTAAGGATGTAAGAATTTTGAACCGAACATAATAACCATGAATAATTAGTACCTAGTATACCTAATATTAAAGTAATATCGATAATACAAATCATGTAATACTAAGGATCAATGAATATAAATAGGATCTGAAATATTAGCACTGAACGCTGTTAGAATGTCAAACTTACAACATACCACCGCCTTTGAAAATATGTGGAATATTCGCACTGGTAGATGTTGGAATATCCAACTTTTAACATGCCGCCGCCTCTGAAAATATGTGAAATATTCACACTGGCAGTTCAACAGTTATTGCACATAATTGTATTCATTCTAGTACCTACTACATTGTGTATGAAATACTTAGAATTAAAGAAATAATGTTCTTGGGACCAAGATGAGACTAAATATTTCAAATAAGTAGGGATATAAGGATTTTGACCCAAACTAGAAAATACTACAATTTTATAAAAAAATTAGATATTGATAACAAACGTTGCTAAAATTGACACTTTCATCAAGTGCGGTTGGCTACACTGATAGCGTTCGCAGTGATAAGTTGTTCTCAATTTGTTCGAAATCACGCATGCGTAAAATATTGAGAATTTTATTAAACGAACTATACTTCGTTACTTGTTCTAGAGGTGGGGTCTCCAAACTTTCCACCCATATTGTTATTCCAAAGTTCAAAACAGTTTTAATTTTCCTGCCATTATCTATAATTTCTGGAATTGTCGCCAAGTACGCGCCCTGAGCGAGTATACGCCTGCTAAATTCGCTAGTTCAATTACTATTGTGTACTAACTGTACTTTATTGTTACGCCGCGACATTTGACGACCATCGCTAACAAATAGCGCTAGTAGTACTTTCGAAAGCACAATAACAATTAAACATTCGCGAATAATCTGGTTGTTTCGAGAAAGTTCTGGTGTATTCCACTTACTTCTAGATGGCAGTAATTGGAGTATAAAGCGGAACTGTTTATTGTGAAATAAAGTAGTGCGTAACTCCTTAAAACGTGTTTGTACGTGTTTAAAACATTTCGTAACATTATTTTGATTTGACTTGTTGTTTTTTGTGTGATTTACTAGTATGGAAAAGAAGCTAAAAGTAGACAGTGAATGCAGAACATTCAAACATCAATGGAACTTTCAATATTTCGTAATTGTGTCCTGTAAGAAAGCACTATGTTTGATTTGCAATGAAACCATAGCCGTTCTCAAAGAATATAAGATTAAACGTCATTATGAAACGAAAGATTTTCAAAATTACTTAAAATATATAGGAAAATTGCGGACAGAACAAGAGGCTGCAACTCGTGCCAGCTTTCGTGTTGTTCTTGAACTTGGGAAACGTGGAAAAGCATTTACCGATAAAGAAATAATCAAAGAATGCGTTATTGCAGTAGCCTAAGAAATGTGCCCCGGAAAGGTAACTTTATTCAAAACTGTCAGCTTGGCAGTTTTTTTTTTCTGATTTTTTGGTTAAATGTTTTTAGTTTGTATAAATAAAAAGTCAATTTTGGATGCTAATACTAACTATATTACATGGAGTTGAAACAGGTTACATAAAACGGAGCAGAAATTTACTATTTGTTATCCCAAAGGGGTTTTGGTTTGCACTGCTAACACAGATGTTTGTTAACATTCATGAATATGTACAGAAGAATTAATGCGTAGGAACCCACCACTTGTTTATTACTATACCGTCGGTAGGGTAAAGATACCCCTGTACCATCACAAGCAATATAAGAATAAAAAAGGGAAAATGGATATTCCGAAGCCCCTTATTTAAAATATTGAACTTAATTTATTTACATCTTGACTGATTTGTGAACAACAACAATAATTTGGAAAATACTAAACAAGTTTGATTATTATATATTTTCATGTAACTGAACAGTCAGTAAACACCGTGGCTCGGAGGGTAGAAGACATCGCAGAAAATATATCATCTCAACTGTCAGACAAAAATGAATATATTGAGTGGTTTTCTCTGGCTCTCTAGCAATAGTGATATAATATTTAATGACCAGATCCATACGTATAACTCACCAATTGCCAAAAATTTTGTGAATAACCTCCCGACTCCTATCCCTCAATGTTGATCACATTCAGTTTTGAATTGTAATATAAACGTTTTCAGTGAACAGTTTGTGTAATCCAATCGATTGGTTATCAATATCACCTTACATACTTATTCCAAGGCATTTATTTTACATAGGCTTATTTTCCTCTACCAACTCAATTAAATGCACATTATCGCATATACTTGTTGCATTATTGCGTCAATGGGAATATTATTTTATAAAGTGGAGCAGTCTGACAAGTCCTGTAACGCAGTTAGAAAATAAGGAACGATCTGTGTACCTATACATTCACAATACTTGTACGTTGAGAAAATGTTCGAAATTGTTGGAAAAGTTTGCTTGATTACCGGAGGAGCTGGTGTGATCGGGTCATCGATAGTGTTAGAAATGCTAGAAAAAGGAATAAGGGTAAGAATTACAGAAATAGTTTAAAATATAACCAACTTAAAGAAATGAATATATTGAGTAGCACGAAATGAGCATTTCCTGCGAGCTGCATACTATACTTTTCCAGTTTTTCCACTACAAACTGAAACTTACACTTAAAATGTTGTACAGATAATAGCCACAAATATAAGTAATACATGAATATTTCATTATGTTGACAAACGAAGAACAAAAACTATATACAAGAAAAACATCAATCGATCAACTAAAGTTGAAGGTAGTATCAAAAACAATTTTTGGAAAACTTGCGGAATGTTCAAAACTTCAATTTTTGTTGAAATTGACAGTTCTTCACTGTCATCAACGACCTTCAACAATTTTCCAATCCTGAAGCTGAAAGTTTATCTAGGTTTTGCATTTGTAATTTTCTATGCTACCTCAAGCATATTTTCCATCGACTCATCAATATGTTATCCTTCTACGACTATCGTTGATTTCCAGCCACCATGACTTTTTAACATGGTTAATCTACGGACACAGTGTACGCTATACTGGGTGAATCAGAAAAAAAGCTATAAATCGTGGGGCTTATAGAGTAAGCAAAAAGAATTTTTTCCTGTAAGTCATGATGGGTCTATCGTTTTCGATATACAGGGCCACGTTAGACATATTTTTTTTGAAATAGATCTTTTATCACAGCTTCTAGAAAATGTCATGTATATTTCCTGAATGTAGTATATTTCGGTTTTTGGGGTTACCAGCTAAGCCGGTATCATCGGTTTTCAAGTAAGTTGAATTTTTTATCATTTGACTCAGTGACGTAGTAAGAAAATTTTCGGGGCTCAAAAAATTGTCGGGGGAGTATACATTATAGTTGAATCTTAATGTATGAGAAAATTTCGACAGAAAAATGAAGTCTTTTTGGAAGAAGTTCGGCAGGTCTCGAGCTTATGACAATGAAGGGTGACTAACTTGAGCTCGTGTAGACGATGGAATAGGGAGAGATCGCCCCCGTTTCTCCGTTGTTCTGGAGTGGTCAATGAACTTGTAAGTGTGTGAATAGCTCTCCTGAATAGAATCTAAGAGCATCAGCGCTGTTAGAGAGCTGAACTCCGTACACGTGAACAGTACACCAGAACTGGTCGAATCTGTGCTTTGTAGATTATGAGGAGCTGCTGGGGTATAAAGTAGCTCCCCATCAGATCCCCATTTCGATATCGTTGCCATATCTTCATTAATTGCGTCGATCTATCTCTGTGTGGTTCCTCTATGGGTATAAAGGTGGCTCATATTAACTCTCAATCAATGAGAAATAAAGCTAACGAAATTAATGTCTTCGTTAATTTTTCTTATACATTTCATGTATAACCAAATATTTCCTAACCAATAAAAAAGCAGATCAATTTACCCTCAACCACTTCGAATTAATTTCCTATTTTTCAGCTGACAAGCCTCGTACCGGAGCCCTAATTATGTGTGATTCATATACCAAATCTTTAAACTATGTGTCTATTTCCAACGTTTGTGAAATAGTAGCTGTATCCGTTGGAAATGCTAATATGTTGATAGTTACGATTATCGACTACAGAGGAAGATTTCCACACATTTTTAAGATGAAGATGTAGCTTCTTTCAACTACGAAGAATGTCATCGTCCCAGTGGCCAAATCAGTAACGAAGGGGTTTGGGGACGAAGCCTACGTATTAATCTGCGTAATAATTAAATATTTCCATAATTTGAAATTCAACTCTAATATATTGACCCCCAGAAAATTATTTAACCCTCCTTCCGAAAGTCATCCTATTGGATTTTAATGTACGTTTTCATACCAGAGATGACAGGTTCTTATGAGTACTATGGGGACTCTATGATATTTTTGAATCTTACATAGACGCCTTTGAGTATACTCGTAAAAGAATTTGCATAGGCTACATTATAGCAATTTCAAAGATTGTAAGAATTTCTTTTTCTGAGGCGAGTGACATTTCCCTTTATGTATCATAGAACAATTGGCTCAAACATTTCAAGAATTGAACAAGAACAATTTTTATATTATAAGATAACACGTCATATAACAAGGCATAGCAAGCAGACATTTTTCTCTATTATTCACAATGCGAACTGGAACCTTACACTGGAAATAAAACACTCGAATTGTATGTTATTCACATCTGAGATTAGAATACAATAATTCGGAGTCAGTGAAATTCCTGGGTGTGAACCTAAGTCGAACGCTTAGTTGTGAGTCACATATTATTAGCCTTAGTAAAAAGTCCTCTGAAGGCCTATTTATATTGTGAAATTTGAGTGAATCAGTAACAAGAAGTTATATCAGCAGCTTAACACCCACTAACACACTCTCAAATATCTTATGCAGTTCTATGATGAGGTAACTCACCACGCGAAGAGAGTCTTTCGAATTAAAATTATACAACCAAAATGTCCTAGGGACGATGTCAAAATCTGTTTCAAAACGTTCAAAATATTAACATTTACCCTTTATATATACAAATGCCTTATTGCTGAATATATGAATATGAAAATTTTTAGAATAACTTCAAGTCGATACAGCTTAAACTACTACAGGTAAAAACTTTTCAACATGTTGACTAATTCTGCATCTAAATTATCACAACACATCATCTTTTAAAATAAAATAAAACACGTTATGTTAAACAATCTAATTTATACATTGGAAGAGCTTTTAAATTATCAATGTAACAATGTCCTTTTATACTATCAATTTTTTTCTTACTGTGCATGTTTTTTTTTCTTTTATTCTTCGTTTTTATACAAATCGATTGAGATTATTACCATGACTTGTGCGAAACAACGCAATTGTATTGGCACCATTAAACTTTACTATTTCTTTTGTTCTTTCGATTATTGTTCGCCCATTATTAATATTATTATTCATTGTAGGTTTGACAGCATCTCTTTTAAACAACAACTTCATGAAAATAATCAATCAAGATTTCATTAGAATTCAATGATTTGCTTTTGATACTGAAAAATCCAAAAGGCGTATCATAATCGTGGATATTTAATCTTCATCACATATTTTGGTGTGATATTTTAGTGTCCGCGCAAGAAATGAAACTGAAGTATTACCAGATTTTCTTACTTATTGTGTTATCCATCTACCTACTTTGTCAGCACGAATCAAACGCATAAGTCATGAAACCAAACGGGTTGCAGACTCATCTACATAGGATAACTCACATAATATTTTGTAATTGTTATCTCGAAATGATTCCTTTCAGAACTAAGCCGTTGGTAGTCGTTCCAATAATGCTTCAATATAGAAATGACAGTAATTTGTATTGCTTTTATAATGGGACATCAATACCAAAAGATCCATTCGCTATGTAAAGTTTTTGGAAAAAGAAAATACATTTCGAAACATGTCTTCATAAAAATGAGAGAAGACCTTTATTATAACATCTTACCAAAGAGGTCATGAACAAATGAAATCGAGTCTTTATGATATCTAGATATAAATTTGAATATTTCTAATGAAACTTGACACTATGACACCATCAGTGAATCAATCTTCTCAAGATGTGAGCTTTGACTATTGAGATAAATCTTCATTTTCTTCTGATTTTCCCCTTTCGCCCGCAGCATATTCATAAACAAATTGAATCAAGTAATTGGTATCATCATTACTTGCTGATAGGCTGATGTAAAAAATTCCCACCGTAACATTTTATTTCACTTCCATTTTGCTAGATTTTTCTACAATGTAAGTGTTGCAAGCGGGCATATATCGACGTTTTTTCAGCTCACTCACAAAATTTTTCATCTCAATTTGATCTCATATTTTTCTAGAGTAAAAAACTCAATATCAAACAGCCATTTTGTCTTTTCTAGTCTGTATGAATAAAACTATCAGGTATTCTTTCTTCCTATTGAGATCAATTAGAAATAAACTTAATACATAGCTTGAATCGACTATAGGAGAATACCTGTATTGAGTACCGAAAACACTAAAGTCTACCTACATTATAAAGTAATAAGCAAATTTCTTGATTCCTTCAGCACTTTTTTACTGAAAACTCTATATTTCAGACAATACCTCCGAATTTTTCAAACGGCCATCGCTTCTCATGAAATTTTGGAAAAATTTAGAGGATGAACTAAAATGACTTTTTTCTCGGCAACTCGATAACTCAAAAAGTACACGAGATATGTTGAAAAATCCAATTACAAGCTGTCAGTCAGATTTGTTACTTGCATGAAAAAAGGAATAATAATGCAATAACGGAGATATAAATAAATTAAATTCATTCTCAATATTACGTTTTTATCTTTGAGATCTTTGACATGAATGTTCACAGACAAACAAGTTTCTGTTTAAATGTTTGTATATAACACACAGCGAATGTTTTTAAGGGGTGGAAGGAAACATGATTTTTTCCTAATACATCATGATTTATGTTGCTTACCATGAGAAAACACATATTCTGTTTATTCTGATACGTTTTTATGCCACTTATATCTATTATCTCATAATTTTCGTATTGAAGGATGCTTTCCATTGGGATATGCTCAAAATTTTGTAGAGGATATAAAGTGCCTACTTCCAAATTTTCATAAATATCTATGAAGATTCCCAATATACGAAGGTACTAATACCTCGGTTTACTCTCTTTTTTTACCGTCATTGACTGGGCATCTACTCAGTGAGTGAGTAAGCGTTGGGCAATAATATTTCATGTACTCCACTCTGAATTCAGAATATCATATTTTTTTTACGAAAGCTACTAAAAATTTGTGGACTAACACATATGCACGTCTAACTGATGTTGAGCAAACACTAGATTTCTTCTCAGTAGAGACGCACCTTGCCTGTACGTCAAAGTGATGAATGATGATTTGGAAACAAGTCCAGACAAGGTTTCTATATTTACAACGATCTTATTAAATTGTTATTCACTTGAGCAAGGTTCAAATTTGAAATATAAGTACCAGTACCTACAAGTACTAAATACGCTCGCGTATTACGTGAATCGGATATATAAAACTTTTAACTTCAAACCTATAACAGTTTACTTGGAAGGAGCCTAAAGCATCAAGTGAACAATACTGAATTCTAAAATGCTATTCATGATAATAATTGTTGAAGCTAAAAGAGATATGTCCGAAAAGAATGTATTGAAAATAAAATAGTTGGGAACTCTTGGCACTTCCTATTACCATTCTACTTGACTTTCCAAATTCGGAGACACTGCCCCGTCATATATCTCAATCTAAGACAAGAAGTAGAAGGATATGTGGGATACCACTACGCAATCAACAATTTAGTAAACTAACATTAACAAAAATTTTGAATCTGATAAATAACTTAAGAAGAACTGTTTTTATTAGTAGAAGAACAAGAAATTTTAATTGTAGTGTTTACAGGTGGACAATTCGATTTAAGCATGTCTTCTGAATTATTAAAATTGATAGGACCACAGAGAATTCGTACTACCAGTTATTATCTGAAAAGCAATGGCCTAGTTTTCATAGACAACATAAATCAGCCATCATAGCGAGCGAAAACACAATTGCCTCCTCGACATGAACAATTCAACAACATTTTCATTCCCAATAATTTTGATTCATGCAAATTCTTTTTCGTTAGAGTCGACAAAATTAGAAGGGCACTGCAACCACCATATGAGGGACCGTTTGGTGTTTTGGACAGGCAAAATATATTTCGATTGATAGACTTCAGCCTGCTCATGTTGAACACTCTATTTGGAACAACAGCGGAAGAAAGGAAGTGAATTTTTCTTTATAGTGAAATAAAAACTGGTAAACAACACAATCAACAATTTATAATCAAATAAATAACTTAAGAAGAACTGTTGTTATTAATAGAAGAACAAGAAATTTTAAATGCTAGTGGAAACAAACACTACACAGTACAGATACAACGTTTCACAGCTAACCACGCATACACGAATCAGAATGGAAACCAATGGAAAAATTGCGAGGATTGAAGATATATATCATTTACGTTTTAGTAAAGGGGGATAATTCTGATCAGAGCTAATATTATTTAAAAAATAATCAACTTAAAGGATAACGTACTTGGAAGAATACCAACATCTAGGGATTGAGTTTTCATGAACTCTATCTCAGTGGCAATAATTGTTCTCTCCGCAAATCTATCACCTGAATATTGAGAGCCGAAATTCATCTCAAGATTTTGTAGATAACGACAGATAGAAATAACAATGGAGAGATGCGTTCAACAACATGAAAGCCATGTGAAAATAATCTATTCGTATTCGAAGATCGTTTGATGATAAGGAGGTAAAAGATTCGCTGTAAATGAGTTTATAGGATTGATAATTCAGGGTCATCTAATTGTGTATTTCAGTTATTTCGCCAATTCAACAATGGAGAAAATAATTTCTTTCGTTTCTATACTGAAATTATGTTTTATATTTCACAAACATCAATTAAGAAGAATTCATCATTTACTAATGCTCATTATCGAACCTTACCGTACATAATTCCTCAAGTAGGAACCTATGAATCATCTTCAGCTCTTCATCAACTTCTAGACAATATAATAAGATCTTTAAATGAAAAGAATAGTACACTGATTATGTGCTTAGACATACGATATTGTAAGACATGACATATTGCTGACAAAAATGGATCGTTATGGCATTGGGGGCGATTCTCTAAAGCTCATTGAATCCTATTTGACGTGCAGACAGTAAATGGTAAAATGGTAGTAGAAAAACATAACAACGGAGTTGTACAAACTTCTTTTAATCAGTTCTTAAAACGTGGTGTACCACAGGGCTCCATATTAGGACCAGTACTATTTCTACTATACATAAATGACCTACCAGCAGAAGTACAACAAATATTAATTCAATTCGTAGATGACACTTCTGTGATTTTCAGTGAGCCAACGTCACAAAATCTGAAACTTACAATATCTGATTATCTAGAGAAAATCTTAACATGGTACAGGAATAATAATTTAGTCCTTAATATTGAAAAAACTCAACTGCTACATTTGAATTTTCAGACAAATAATGATAAAATAGTACTTACTCATAACAGTCAGACACTGCATTGTCTTGATAGTGTAAAATCTCTGGGAATATATATAGACCGTCGATTAGATTGGAGACGTCATGTCAGTGAATTGGCACAAAATATCACTCGATATGTTTTTGCTCTGAAAGTAATATCAAATCAAATTGACTACAAAACAGCTTCAACAGCTCACCATGCGCATGTTCAATACAGATTGAGACATGGACTGATATTCTAATTCTAATGAAGCTTCACGCATTTTCATTCTACGAAAAAGTGCCTTAGAAACGTTTTAAAAATAAAGCAAACTGAAAGTTGTAGACAACATGTTGTGGATCAAAAAATACTCACCTCATACAGTCTCCTAATCGTAGATTCGGTTAAGTTTGTTTAAAGAACATGATGACGATCATGGATACCATACTAGATTTAAGTCGTTCTTAAAAAATTTAATTATTTGTATTTGCAAAAGGACGTAAAATACATAATAACTAAAATTTATAATAAAATACCACCTATAAGTAGAAGAAATATTGAGAGCAAAGCTGAAAACATTTTTTTATTTCAAAAGCCTTCTACTCACTACAGAATTATTTCAACGATGAAATACTTTTAATTTAAACTATCTGACGATATTTTGAAATATTTTATTTGTAACAGTGTAGTAATGTATTAGTATTTTTCAGTAATTGTATGTAGGTCTTATTGATTGTTTGACGTTGTTCTACGCCCGAACGGGCATTTGTGTATACTTATATGAGCATTTCATGTTTTACTTGTATTGTAATTGTATATATATATATATATGAATCAATAAATTTACTTACTTTCTTACTCACTTACTTTCTGATTACAGGGTATTGCTATAATTGATAGATCCGAGGAAAGTGGTCGAGCTTTAATTCACAAAATCAATGAAAAATATGACAAAGATCGTGCATTCTTTTTGAATGTCGACATCACTAAAAGTGAAGAATTTGAAGGTAAGAGAAACAGTTTAGCACCTTTGACATAGTTTAACATAGTTTACCATACATTCCAGGTGCTTTCGACACAACTATAAGCATTTTTAATAATCTTGACATTGTTATTAACGCAGCTGGCATTATGGATGAGTTTAATTGGGAAAGGACAGTAGCTATAAACCTGGTAGATATTCTAATATAATTATAATGTTTGGAATATTAAATCAAATTAATCATTTTCATCATGGTATACATGTTCGTGTGATAAAAATACATCATATAATATGTCATTGAAAAAATTTCCATTTACTTGTATTTTGTTCGAAAGACAGTCTAACTGATACTGAAAATATTGATCTTCATCACCTTCCAACCAATCCTTAGAGTAATTAATCGGGAAGGTCAATTCAGTTTTCATATCTTCTCAAAGAATGTAACTAAATCATGTTGATAACACAAAACTTATTCAAACTTTATCTGTGCATTTGAATGAATCAAAATTCATTACAATATAACATCACTCGATATGATTCCTTGTACCGTTATTGAAATACAGAAAGAACCATTCAAATATTACTCGAGTGTAGGTGCTTTTTTATATGACAAAATATTCCTTTTACATATGATACAGTAAAATGGGGCTACTTGGACTCTTGTTTGACATAGGTATGTTTGGAAATATCTCGCTACCTGTTTGACTTTCTTCTATGAAAAAATATACATAGTACCGACCTAATTGGGAGCTAATCATGTCTGGTTTTGAAAAAGCAAATTGAAAGCAAATATAAAGCAATATAAATACATAAAAAACATAAAAAGATAACAAATTCTTGTGTAAAAATAAACCATAACTGATCAAATTAATTTATCTCACCCATCTATTCGGAGACGAAGTCCTTGTCTCCATCGCTGTCGCCGTTATATGCATGGATCATTCAAGTATATCTATTCGAAAAAGTAGGTTCCCAAAACATTAATAAATTCTTGTCAGACGCTTTTACATTACTATAGTAAAGATAATCTTCGTCATAGATTGGTATCGAGATGACAAACTCATTGTCGATACTATAGTGAGGTTACAGTTTCTAGTAATAATAATAGTGATGAAAACCAACTAAAAATGTTTTAATCTATCATCGCATTTATCGAGCAGTATCTATTAATAAATTTATATACAAGCCATGGATCATGCATGTATATCTACGCGAACAGTTAGGTTTCCAAAAAATCTTATTGGAGAATCATGTTGGGAAAGTCGTGTTATGGTACACTCCCTAAATTTCTCATTATGGTTTGAAGTAGCTAAATATTTAGTGCCTCAATAAAGTGATTCCATAAATGAAAATCCTGATGCACGATGCTCGGAACGTAAATCTTTCAATATTCATATCACTTACATGCCACACTCCTACGAAACATTTTCGATATGTGGAGGAATGTGTCAACTCATGTTAAGGTCATTTAAATAATTTAAGCATTCGTAAAATAGATATAAATTAATTATAGATAAAATAAAACAAGAGGACAAATTTGATATGCTTATAAACTTGGTCAGGGAACTCCTAAAAAACGTGAAAGACCTAAAAAGCTACTCTCCAAGGGGAAATTAAAGTACTCAAACAAGAAGACAAACATTAAAAAATGGAAAACAACAAAACGTATAGTATATTGTTGATATAGCGAGACATCTTAACATAAAAGGATCCCTTCAAATGATGACTTGAATAACAAATCCGAGGCTTCTATGCTTATAGTGTGTCATAATTAAATACTAAAAACTAATAGATAAATGTGTTTATTATCGATATTGTATTGTTTTTCAATTTTTCCATAAATTTAAGGAAGCTACTATAAAAGGAACTTATCTGGCAAAAGATAAATATATTCCCAAATACAAATCTACAGAAGAAGGTTTAGTTATCAATTTAGCATCCGTGATAGGTCTTCGTGTAAGTCACTCCACTCCTATTTACACTACAACTAAGTATGGTATTGTCGCTTTGGGCGTATCACTTGGTTGTGAAGAACATTATGAAATTACCAAAACAAGAATCATCACTATTTGCCCAGGAGCAGTTAAGTCACCATTATTGAGGAATCATGATAAAACTGTAATACTCCATAACCTATCGAAAAAAGAACTTCCAACATTCATCGAGAGAGTTCAAACGTGAGTATTTCAATTCTTTAGTTCAACCATCTAATCAACCACCAGGTGAAATTGATTTGTTGTTATACTGAATTCAATCATAAAAGTGAAACATCTCTATTCCTACATATTTTGTATTTGGCGCTATGAATGCTTCAAATCGGAAAAGAATTATTTATCTGTCATTAAAAGTGCACGTATACGAATTGATTGAGCAAATGAGATTCGATATTTCAGAAATTTGTATTCATGAAGCTTCTATTGATGAATTTGTAGGAGAATTATCCATGTAATAATGATGTTATCGAAGGGGATATTAATTGTGAAGTTGATCCTATAAATCGAAGGGTTAATGTGATGTACATATCAAATAATAGAATCCATAGAAGTATATGGATAACTAAAGATCAAACTTTTATTTGGAATGAAGTACCCTCGAAGAAATGTGAAATACAAGAATGGTTATAGTTCAGTCACTAAGGTGGGGAGATAGGCCGACTATCTAAAAATGTAGATAGTCGTAACGTAAAAAACTTTTTTGCATGATGTTCTATGAATCATGCAGGTCATTCGTGACTACTAAGCGATATACCAATAGCCCCCAATTCACCCCTACACTCAAAATAATAAACCCCATTCTGAACCCCTCTTTTAAAGATAGTTTTTAATTTATTAAAAAATTTAGATTTTTGCATGATGTTCTATGGATCATGGAGGTCATTCGTGACTACTAAGCGATATACCAATAGTCCCCAATTCATCTCTACACTCAGAATAAACCCCATTCTAAACCCCTCTTTTAAAGATAGTTTTTAATTTATCAAAAAATTTAGATTAAACCTCCAAAATTGATTCCAGGAAGATTTTTGGGTAGAAGTATATTTTAGGTAGAATGCTCAAATAGATTTCTGATAAGGTCTGACAATGTTTTTCTATTAACTCATAAATCTTTAACATCTGGTTCGAAAGTAGATACTTGAACGTTATATTTTTTGGTTTCAGTCGTGTACAGACTTTGTTTGACATGAATTCGTATATTATAAGAAAATTGCTAAACAGTGGATTCTTGATACATATCATATACTTAAAACATTAATGTGTTACAGTTTCGATTATTCGTGTTTTTGCGACGTGGGTATTTTTAATTGAAATTGGTGAGATAAGGACGCTTCGTGCTGATACAATTGGTTTTAAGAAATTCCGTTTTAGACATAATACGTCTTCTGATGATTGTCGTGAGACCGAAACTGATAAGCATATGTGTTAGCGTGACCTATTTCCCGAAAATTTATTTATAATTCATACCTGGGTCAAGAATCACTATTAATATATTATGTTCTCCAATCTCAGATGCTACTCTCAAAACTATCCAAAATTTTTCGGTTTCTCTACAAAATGCACTGAGCCAACAAACTTCTTTCTCCCTATCTGTAGTAATATGTTTATTGATTCACAGGCCCGATTATGTTGCAGAAACTGTAACTTACGCAATAACTGAAGGTAAAAATGGTGCGGTCATAGTTACTGAAGATTGCAAGCCATGCTATGAATATAAATTACAATATTACAAAAATCAATAAACAAGATATTCATCAAATCTGTAGTTTTGGTTCATATCCGTCTCTATTCCTTTTTATTTAGATGTTCCATCATGGATTGAGTGTTGCCTCTTTCAAATTTGAAATGTTCTCCTTTGGGTAGAAACGCTGCCCACGTTATGTAATTATGAAATAGCTGTTCTGAACAACTCATTTTGAAATCGGGAATGAACATGATACAATAATTATGATGATATTATTGTTACCATTGTTAAAATGTCTAATTTGTGATTACAGAGACTATATGAGGAATTATCTATATTTGTATTCTGTGAATTACGAAGGTGATGGATGATTCATAATGGAGTCTATCTTAACTTGAAAATTACTTATAATTAACATAAAAGGAAATCAAACGAAATGGTATTTCTCAGTAATGAATAGTACCTAGTAATAATCAATGTGTTTTTATGAAAATTATAGTGATGGGTTAATTCAAATTAAAAATAACCTACAATCGCATTAACGAACTATAAAAGAGTTCACACTGTGGATATGCTATAACACTATAAATAAGGAACATTTTTACTCTGATGGTGGCTACTTGTTTGCTGGAAGATCCTTAGTAATTTAACAGTAAGTGTGGTGATAGCCAACTATATATGAGTTCCTACTGTCGATATACTATAGCACTATGAATGAGGGCATGCAAGCAAACTGAAGAACCCGCGAGCACTTTGAGCTCCTCATAAGTGTAATTCCATATGCTAGCTCTTCTCACTCCCTATTCCCCTGTTTGCTGAGAAGGAAACATACATAATGAAAGTAATTCATTTTTTGATTATGAGGCATTTATAGCACTCGGTGATTCACGTTGAAAAATTTGAAATCATTCTTATTCATTAAAAATAATGTTAAAGTACTTCACCAGTATTTTTAGTGGATAATGGTGATTGTGTCTTATTTATACTGTCGATCGGATTATTGAAATAACCTGTATAATCCGATTATAATATTTCATATTTGCGGTTGAGAAATTGTTATTGGTTAGTTTTTTTTGTTCTAAGATTCACCGTTTTTGAAGGAACATATGAATTTAACTATTTAAAGTCATATTGTTACTTGCACAGACGATAACTGGCATAACTAATGATAAATGCGAAGCGAATTCAGATTCCGGTATATTTTTCATTTAAAAACCTCGAACAGTCGTGATAAGAAAAGAGATACCCGTACTAAATGAATATCAGGTGATGTCATAGATGCAGGTGAAAACGCAATGTGATGTGAGATGGGGATCTGATAAACTAGTAGAGTTCAATGCAACCAAGATTCAAACTTGTATTCTCTCCAGAAAAGCAAATACCACAAATCTCTAATATGATAATCATGAGTACCACTATTCCTACGGAATCCTTAATATCCATATTCGTTATCACCACCAACTCTCATGGGATGATCATGCGAAAATTGGTTCACAGTTCTTCTATTTCGTACCAAATGTGCAAGACAGAGTCAGGTCGATGCAATAAATGAAGATCTTGCTCTTGCAGGATCCAACAATCCCTGATAGGATTGTTGTGTAATTGATCTCAATTACATGAATAAATAACCCGTGTTCCTGAGGAAGGGTGGTTCGCCAACTTTAAAATACACTGTACTGTGTCTTGGAGTTCAATATAAATTACCATAAAAGATCATAGGGGCGCCAGTCCGTAAGTAATTGAAACACTACCGTATCAAAATAATGGTAGGAGGTTGTATTTAACAGAAACATATTCCTGACAGCAAAATGTAACTAATTTGGATTTGGTTGCTTTACAAGTTAAATCAATTTCAAAACTTATCTCTAAATGTTCTCACCAATTCGATGTGTTAACATCGGAACCACAATTAAAACAATGTTTATAATATGTTACCTAGTTCAACTCTCGGTTATAATCTATACCTAGGTCCCTGGATGGTCTATTTTCAACGCAGTTCGACCTGGTTAATACTGCATAATACTCGTTACAATCTCCATATTGGATAAGTAGTATTTCCAAAACCAGAATAAGTGATGTCCAATAAGAAAAACCGAAAAGGAAAAACCCTAAAAATAGTACACAAACATAAGCACAACAACAGGTTAACTATCCTAACCCGTTATTAAGCAATTCACAAGTATATTCACTTCTAGTTCTTTTGGAAATGACATACCCTTGTAGAAATAAAATACACATACATTGTACATAAGAATAATCGATACAACAAGAATAAACCTGATAATACTCCTAACATCTATAATATTGAACCGTAGGTAATTTCTTGCACCTTGATTCCTAGGTTACAAAAGAAAATTCATTTTATAAGAATTATGACTGGTGAGAAATATAAGGCAAGTTATCAAATAGAGTGAAACAAAAACTAATTACATAAGGTTACCTTTTATAACGAAAAAGAGTTCACAAAGTTATGAACAATATGGTTTTGGGCTTCTGTTCGGTGTCCTAGGAACACGTGTAGGTCCAATTATCCCAATTTAATGGTCTGCTGTCTGCTTACCAAACCAGTGAAATTATAAATTACCAAACAAAGAAACAGCATTTAATATCTTGGGAGAATGAATTCTTCTAATAAGGTTCCAGTTACATTAAGCTAGTATATTCTTCTACCCAAGTGACTTACAACGAGTAATCTCCACGACCTTCCGTTCTCTTCTGCACGCTACATCTCCAAAAACAAACTAAAAAGTAATTTTTCGTTTCTTTTTCACTAACAGCACCTTCTCATGGGAAGATCATGAAAGGTCCATTGCGAGAAACATTTTGCAAAAACTTGGTTTTCTATTCCGTGTCAAGAGCTACTTTATATCCCAGCAGCTCCTCATAATCTACGAATCACAGATTCGACCTGTCCTGGATTATTGTTTACATATTTCGAGTTCAGATCCTAAACATATCCGCTGAATCTTCAAGAATCTATTCAGAAAGGAGCTATTCGTTATGTTAATGATGTTACCCTTACGAACTTATTGGCATATAGAACATCGTAGATAGGGGCGATCTCTATCTTTTCTACAGATATTTTCATGGTCGGTGTTCATCAGAAATTCGTCTATTGTTACACCACGAGCGATTCCAGACGAGTACAGGATGGTGACCCTTTCATTGTCAAACTCGAAACCTACCGAACATCTACAGATGATACAATAAGATACATGGGAAATAATTGTAGTAGCTTGGTGATAGCTGGTCGGCCATCGGTACCTTAGTCGATGGGAAAACATACCATAGTAAGTGTAACAGTGGAAAACAAGAATAGAAAAGTTTTGATCCACCTTTAGAATTTTGATAAGTCGATTCCCCGTAATTCCTCTCATCAATGTGTCACTTTTTAGTCTATTCATAGATACCGTTAAATAATTTGGTGTTTTCACCACGCTGTATGTAGGTTATGTGATCTGACAGTAACCTCACAGACCTTTTGCGAACTACTGATGAGCTCTATAAGAAAAGCGAAACAACTGTCTAGAATTATTAGTTTGTAATGTTATTGATCAATCCAGGCTAGAGGAACCTTATCATTGTTATCTGGCCAAAGCCAACTAGAATCAAATGTGTATCTCGACTTTTACATTCTTTCACTTTCACTGCAGTGATTTTGAAATTTAGAAGGAACTACCTTCTAACTCCATTGCTAGTACTGAATTAAAATAGTTTCGAATAACAATGTTCAAATTGAAATTCGCAGATTTATTGGTAGATCTAAGAAATACTTTGGATAAATAAATTTGAATATATTCGCATGATTAGGTTACAATAAGCTAATTAGGAACATAGCTTCCATTTGAACTTGAGATATGTTGAGTTATCATATTCGGGTAATTAAAATAAACTTTCGGCATGGACACATTTTTGCATCTAAGATAAAAGAAATCAACGTGTTACAACACACACAGTTGATTTCATTCGTCGTCGTCGTCAGGACATAACCTTCAGTTAAGAATACTTACAAGGTATAAAAACTACTTAATTATTGTTGTTATTCTTCAATACTAATGTCTGTCTCATGTAAAATCATGTCACTAATAGCATATCTGGAATTACCTTTTATGAATAGAACAAATTTTGCAATTTGGTCTTGAAGTGTTCATTTAAAGTCTCGCTCGTTCGTGCCATTGTCCCCTTAGGATATTATTATTCGAAAGAACAATGAATCTTTTTATGAATCCTAAGTGAATTCCCATCGACTTAACCAAGTGATTGAGATATTCTGTATTTGATGGCTAACGTTAAAAAAAGGAACCTTGTAATATACCTTTTAGTAACGAACATGAGGTAATCCAATATAATTGATACATTTCGTTGTCTGAATCACCCTAATGGTGATATAATTCTGAAAGTTTCCATATAATATACACCTGTGGGAATAAGTAGCGGCTTCGGCTTCACCGCCGCAATATCATTTCTCGAGTTTCAAGATTCAAATGCGTATCCCAAATGATTAGAATTAGATAAAGGCGTCGAAATCATAATATATGTCATGACAATGAAAGTTTATTTGAATTGATAGAATATCTCTATTATGGGATGGTATCTGATGGGCGTGCCAATACTGCCAATGTATGGTGTGTCACTGTATGAGATTATATAAACATTATATGATGTCGTATTATGGATTCATCTGTGATCTGCCTGATTATAAACTTTATAAAAAAAGGGTTTTCCATTAAGAATTACCGGATGTTTGCGAGGTGTATTTATCATGGGGTGCCTTGATTTGATGACAGCGTCATTATTCTGTCATTTCAAGGCTGGTACAAGTGTAAACATAGAGCGATACACAATAGAGCAGTGTGTTTATATCGCTAAAACTTATTATGAAAGTGCATCTTCTGTAATTAATACATTTCGCAGAATTCGTGATTAGGTACTTCGGTTCACATAATCGCCGAACAAAAAAACTATTCGTAATATTGTGCGTAAATTTAAAACCACAGGATCTGTTCAAGACGTAAAGGTCACTAGTTACTCTGTCGAAAATAGTGCGGCAGTTCGGTAAAGTGTATCTGAAATTCCAAAAATGTCCATTTCGCGCCATTTTTCGGACAAACTACATGGCGAAAATTAAAAAAAGATTTGAGTCTTCATGCTTATAAGATCCAACTAACACAGTAATTGAAACCAACTGAACATAGGCAGTTATGTGGTATCAACAAGATAGTGCCACATGTCACACAGCTAGGGAAACGATGCGTTTATTGCGTACACAGTGCGAAGGGAGAATTCTTTCACGAAATGGCGATGTCAACTGGCCACCTAGATCGTGCGATCTTATTTCGCTCGATTATTTTCTGTGGGGCTAAGTGAAAAGCAAGGCATACGTCAACAATCCACAAACACTCGCGAACTTAAGAACGAGATCCGACGCATAGTTCGTGATGTTGAACAGCAAATGTGCTCAGACGTAATAGAAGAATTCTCCAAAAGAATTTGGTCATGTTACAGGACTCGAGTGAACATTTGGCAGATATCGTTTTTCACGTATAATTGTAAGAAAAAGGTATTGAGATTATCTCACATAATGTGTATTTTATTTAATAAGGAAATGCGGTAACTCTTGATGGAAAATCCTTTATAAGCTGTCAAAAAATACACTATGAGAAAAATCTTCCACCCTAGTAGTGATCAAATTTCAAAAAATCCTTCCTTATCGGCTGCTAACGTCGTATAAGGAACCAACTTCCAAGTCGGTCGGCTTTCAAGTTGCGAAGATTTTGTAATGAGTCAGTCAGTCTTGTGGTACATCTTTTTCATATATGAAGATTGCACCTGCTATACGAGGGCAGCGCCCGCAGAAATAATTAATACCCTCAAACATTTTTCCGATCCCTGTACCGGTAGCGCTACATGGAGCACTAATGACATAGGATAGCCAAATTATCAAATATTTCAATTCCTATGCGATAAGCGCACATTTTGCAAGTAGGGCTTTGTGGCGCCTTATTAAGATAGAAATCAGAGAAATATGCAGATTTATATTTTTATTCCATATGCAAATAGCGCACACAGGCGAATTTTACCGAAACAAATATTGCATCATCTTTTAGTATTAAGTCTGATTTCAACGTGTTACTACACGCGGCGATTGTTTTAAAAGATTTTTCCATTTAATAATGGAAATTTCAAAAATTAATAGAGATTATAAAATTATTGAGAATTGTGACAAAAATACCGATAAAAAACTTATTATGAAAGGAAAGTTCAAATTGGACTGTGCCGTTTTCAATACTGGTATCAATTTTTTAATAACTCCAAATTTGTTATTTTAGGATCGTGCAGATCTTGCAAAGATGGCAAAGTTCAAATTGGACTGTGCCGTTTTTAATAATGGTATCAGTTTATTTAAAAACTCCAAATTTGTTATTTCAGGATCGTGTAGATCTTGCAAAGTTGGCACTTAGTAATAATATTGATGAAAGTTTTTTTCATTCCATAAATTTTGCAGAAGTCAACAATCAAACGTAGTTCCGTTTAGTGAGCTAATGTGTTCTTATAATTCTTTAGTTGCAAACGAGAATATAAATTTGACATAAAAGTCAGCGGAAAATAAAGAAAATTCTATTAGTACCAGAATTGATAATTTCGATGCGGAATACGAATAAGAACTTTCTTAAAGACCATCTGAAACATATTTCACAGTTTGCTGCATCTCATCTAACAAAGTATATGCTTAAACGCGTCAAAGAGTTGAACACAAAATTAGGAATTATCGAAAATGAAGATGCATTTTATAATATCTGCTCATCTATCATGAAAATGAAACGAGGTAGACGTATTAAAGTCCAACTCACGTCAATATCTCGTCGTACAAAGAAATATTTACATGCAGGAACATGAGCGATAACAGCTGACAGGCCTTCCAAAATCGAATCGTTAAAGAGATGTCAAAAACGTAAAAGAAATTTATTCCAAAAAATTGTAATCAGCCAAATGCCAAGAGTCACGGAATTTTAGTGTTCAAAAATATGTTATCTTATTTTTCATATTCCTAAATAAACAAATGTATTCTCCCAATTAATAATAAATGAAAGACTACGCGTTTTCGTAATGCTTGCAGGCGCATCTTGCAAAATGTGCGCTAATTGCATAGTAAACTAAATATTTGATAATTTTGCGTATCCTATATCATTAGCTACCGGTATGGGGATCGGAAAAATGCTACCCGTAAAGCAGGTAATAGCGTCGGCTCCGCCTCCGCAAAGTCATCCCCGAGCTTAGAGACTTAAATGCATGTTGCAATTGATTTGAATTGACTAGGATATCTATGCTATGGGGTGGTCTGTAACAGACATTGTATGATGTTAGTTGTCATGAAAATATTACCTGATGTCTCGTTATAAAGATCTGCAGGTTTTCACGGATAGCCTGATCTGCACCCTGATCTCTATCAATAAACGTTAACATAGAGTATAATGTTTTGTCTTTCCATGCTTTTAGCTGTTTCTACAAATTTGAAATAAGTATATCGAGTCTTGAAACTTGAGGAATAACATCGCGGCAGCGGAGCCGGCGCCTTCTTTTACGGGTATTAGTTTTTTCTGCAAGCATAGCGAACAACAGCTAGTACACAATAAAAGGCAAATACCACTCAATGACCCACGAAATCTCCGAAACTGTAAAGTCTACCGACTTATAACTTGACAGACCTTATATAACGTAGGCACCCGTTAATAAGGACGAATATTTCAACTCAACTCCAGACTAGGTAAAAGGGACTATAGATAGATATTACGACATTTTTGACAGCTAATATAATCACGTGCCATTTATATGACAGACAGTTCCATAGATTAATGGATCATCACAGTTCTGACTGTTCAGACTGTCTTGTTGATGGGTTATGTGTCTATCATAATCAGAGTTCAGACTGTATATAACAGACCACAAATAACCCACCAACAGGACAGCTAACTAATAAACTATAAGCTATACTATAATACAGCTGACGTTTATATGACAGACAGTTGATACATTGACCATTACATAGACATCTCTCCTTGTCAATTCAAATAAACTTTCACATGACAAAGTATAATTTCATGTCTTTCCACGCTTTTAGCGTGCAAGAAGTACTAATGTCAAATTCCAATTAATACGAGCTAGGGAAAAAGAAGATATTTTTTTTCTTTTCTTCAAATCTGTTCACAAAAAGGCTGTCATCAAGTTCTGGGAATTGATCTTCGATGAGAGATAAAAACAATGATGGATTGTAAAAAATATTTTAATTAATGTACATTTACTAAATAGAATTACCTACCACAGTATAAGTACACCAAGTATCACAATCTTAATATTCCATATACACTTGCAGTTACTTAGGTGTGGCGGTAGTCGACTTACATGAGCTAGTACACACTGAAATTGATAAAAAAAATTATTTACGACAGAAAAAAATATGTACATATTTATTGAACACTGAATCATGATGATTCAAACATTTCAAAATATAAAGTAAAAAAAAAGTCTGATATTCTATTGGGTTCCAAATCACTGCAACTTATAATTCCTGAAGAATCAGAGAAAGGTACCTGCTATGAAGTCTTCTATAAATATTCAGTTTGAAATATATTGTAGTAAGCTGAGCCAATTTTAATAACAGAAATGTAAGATGGAAGTATTACCTGATGTACTTCTTATATTTTGCCTATACCACTGAAAAACCTATAGCGTTCCTAAGAACATCGTGTGAGCCTTCTGTGGAGTTTTGTGAGAGGATTTTTTTCTCAAAGTTTGGTATTAGGAAAGTTATAGGCATTAGGAAAGACCTCACTAGGCGAAGAGTTCCACAATCTCGCCTTTCAATAGAAAAATCATGTCTGGTAGAAAGAAGTTCTGAAGTTTTCGAGCCTTACAACGGAAAGGTGACCTGAACTTGTCTAGTATGCCTACCTAGAATTGCTCGTGGCAAAATAACATGGATTCCCGATGAGCACCGACCATGGAAATATCTATAGAAAAGGGAGAGATGGTCCACTTCTCTACGATCCTCTCGAGATGTCAATGAATTTTTAAGTTTTACATCACCAGCCAGACGAAAAGTTTTCTTCCGGATATAATCTTAGAGCTTCAGTGTATGTTTGAAAGCTGAACAGAACATGAGAACAGTATTTCAGAACATGTCGAATTGGTGCTCTGTAGATCATGAGGAGCTGCTGGGAGTGCTGGGTTGTAAAATAGCTCTTCTTTGAAGCAGTGGACCTCACATGATCGTTCCATGAGAAGGTGGGGTTGGTGGTAATACCGAGCATGGGTACTGAGGACTTTACAGGAATAATAAACTACGGCAGTGTCCATACTATGGATACCCTATAACACCATAAATACGAAACAATCACCTTTATCTTTAGATCTTTCGAAGAATGAGGCTTAATAATATATCATGTACTAAGACACACATAACATATTCGTTGTTTCCACCTTTATCAATTATAAATGAATCTCGATGTGCATTTAACTAGAAAATCAATGGTCTGTTTAAAATTCAAGTACCAATTGAAATACGGACTTATTGAAAATAAAGTAACCTTGTAATGATGTATATATTAAACAGAGAAATGAATGAAATAACTGATATAAAGCATTACGTTCAATTTCACTAGGTGGAATTCGAATAATATGTAATATACCCTGTTCACGATAAGAAAAATAGACGTAATTAGCTAGTAATTTATTGCAACTAAACCATCTGAACAAATAATTGTCGCGCTATTTGCGTCAATATAGGAAAAAATTTTTTATAGTTGCCAAGGTTTCCGATTTTATTCACATGACTTGATTGTTCATACAATCGTTGTAAATCTACATTTTGACAGAAGTACAGAAGCAATTTTTATCAATACAGTAATCCTAATAATATATGTATGTATGCTGTATAAACTGCGAAAGTGATGATATCTTAAAGATACCTTTATCTGTTCTAAATTACCTACATATTTATAACTGTGTTTCAAGAGTGATAAACTTTCTTCAGAAATAGTGTGACCTGTATTTAAACTATGTTGCTGATTTCCCACCATTTTTTTTTGTATGGGCAAAATGTTCTTTATACCGAAGAAGGATGTTTCTTCCAGTTTAACCCATATAGGATTTGGACAGGACTCACAATCGATTTTGTAAGTCCCGATTGTCGAATTAGGAAAGTTTATGAAAGAATTAGCCTAAATGGTTTTTAGTTTGTTCTTACATCCATAAACGGGTGGTAATGGCGAAAACATTGTCGACATATATATGTCAAACTTTTGGATACGATTTAATTTTGATATTAAAGAAGTTTCAAGGTCGCTCTAATAAATATTGGCCAAAAAAGAGGGAGAGTGGATTAACAATTGCACATTAAGTAAGGATTGCTCAACCTTTGCAGTTTTAATCGTGATACTAATATTTGGAAGCCATTGCTCTAGAATTCTTATCTACTCGGGGAATAAAATTTTTCACCATGCTACATATAAAAATGTAGTTTACTGAGTAGGATCAGTCATATCATAGCAAACAAGATGATAGATCAGAACACTTAGAAATTATAATGTCATGCGAATAGATCGAATTCACTTCTGTGAGAACAATGATATGGATACGATAACATTGATGGCTGCAAAGTCAATACAGAATTATTAAAAAAAACTATAATTCAAGAGAATGTTTCTGTTTGTATCTACTAAACCTCCGATTCAAAACTTATTTACCTTTCGTTGTCTTCTCCCATCCGATATGAACATTATTTTTTCTGTTTTCGTGTTCTAACCAAGTTTGAAGGGGCTTGAAATACTCCAATAATCCACTGCCATCCATAGTTCGCTGACCTGTCACTATTTCGATAGCTTCCGGCCATGGTTTAGAAGAACCCAATTGCAACATTTGTCTAAAAGAATAAATTGATGAATGTTCAACTGCTATGATTCCAATCATAAATCGGTCCAAAATGGTTGGATGTATCATTTATCGTTGTTATCAGAGTTAACTTACTTCAACAAATTGCCTGCGGCAGTATTTTTGTATATGTCACATTCGTGAAGTGGCTTGTTTGGATTGTTGGGTTCGTATTCTCCAGCTTTCTCACAAAGGCTGCGATGAAATTGGAACTGGATTACGAAGCTCACGAAATATCTGTAACAATAACAATAAATTACGAACAGAAGGCAGTGATTTTTTCCTTTTTCAGTATGTTTTCCAAAAATGTATATGCATTAGGAATCACAAGAGACCATGCCCGAAAAAAAGAAACAAAATGAAACTCTACAAACATTGTTTCGTTATATTGAAGGATTCTAATATACCTATTTGATTTGTACGTTTCCTTATTCATTTCCTTGATGAAGATTTTTGCTAATATCAAGACTTTTATTTTATATATATTTTTTATATTGTATAAGAGAAAGCATTGTTCAAAATTCCGCACAGCTGCTAGTTTTTCTAGAAACATTATTAGCGTGCTGAGCTACCTTTTGGATCTTGGTGTGATACATATTAATTTTGCTGCAATGACATAGCAACCTAAATCAAAGTATTGAAATGCTTTCAGACTTGCTCAAACTACACATAAAACTTTGAATTAGTTAATTGGGTAATTACAAAAGACCTGCTTGCCTACGTAAAACTAGTAGGGCAGACATCTGTAGAAACATATGGGAAATCTGTAGCTGTAGCATTGAATATCTTCAAAGCATTGAGGAGGTTGCACAGTGTTACAAGTAGATGCATACTACTAACCTATTATTAGGCACAGTTCTATTCAAGATGTTCTTATGTCAATATATTCTGGGGATCCGCATCTAAATCGGACCAAGTCTTCCTAATGCAGAAACTTGCAGTTAGATGTATGCTAGGAGCAAATAGAAGAACCTCATGTAGAAACATTTTCTGAGAATTGCAATTACTACCCCTTCCATGTATATATTATATAAAGCAACTTTTGATATATGTCAAAATAAATGTTGGTTCTTTTTCCCGCAATGATTTCAATCATTCTTATCCTACTAGAGGCCGAGCAGATCTGTTGATACCTCAGCATAAGATGTCGCTGAAAGATAATGCTAACTTAAATCAGTTTAAGAAAGGAGTTCATGAACTTTTGCAAGACCATGTATTTTACAGTGTTTCTGGGTACTTGGCATCTGTAATAACAGATGATCCATAAAGTTTTGCTCATTTCCTTTAATTTCCTAATTTAATATTCATAAATATGTATAACTTAAATCAGTTTAAGAAAGGAGTTCATGAACTTTTGCAAGACCATGTATTTTACAGTGTTTCTGGGTACTTGGCATCTGTAATAACAGATGATCCATAAAGTTTTGCTCATTTCCTTTAATTTCCTAATTTAATATTCATAAATATGTATAGTGTATACATTATTAATTGTTGATCCCAAACAATAAATACTAATAATAATGATGATAGTAATAATTATAAATGCTTTCATTGGTAGAAGTTAAAAGTATAATTGAAAGATAGCTACCAAAAGGCAGAAAATGAATGATTCAATGAGAAAATCCCAGCTCATTTGGTGTTATGTGAATACTGACTATACTCAGAATTAATGATGCACGCGCCCGAAATGAAACTTGTCTCATTGAGACATGCGGCATGTGGACAGAAACCTTTAAAAGGTACTGAACAAGAAGCAATGTCTTGATTCTCAATAAACTAGTAGGCATTACCACCAATAAAGATTGTTTGATATAACCACGTGAGCACACTATAGGGATGAAAATAACAACTGGTTAGGCAATAATTCCGATGTACAATATTAACTCAATCAATAATACCCTTCATATATTTATGTAACAAAGGGGAAGATGCCGAAAAAAAGTATGTATCATTAAAAATACCACATAAATGCTGAATAACGTTTGATACACTGCATATTTATCCTTATTGTAAAATTATCACATAAAAATACCTATGCTAATATCACTTTTTACTAACTCCCGTTAGTCTAGGTTCGGAGAGTTTTTACAATATGGGTAATATTCCCTATCACGTAGTAAAGGCTGGAACGATAGTATCACATATTTACGTATAACTTCGGGGGAAACCCACCCAGGTCTTATTAAGCTGAACATACAATGTAGAGTTCGTTAATAAATATTAGGCATGAATATAGAATAGCTTTTGAAGGACTGACCATAGCCGTTTCTATTAGAGGCCATCACCTTGACCAAGTGACGCCCCTGTCACTCGACCAACTGAGAACAGAGAATTCCTTATGCTGTCAGTCGGTGAATATATTCGTGCTAAACGCAGTAAAAATAAAGACCAAATTCAAGTCTTTGGCGGTGCAAACAATCAACAAACGTATAGTTCAAGAGATTGTGAGTGAAGTTTGATACATTGACAATTTAAAATAGCTTATACCGAGCTGTTGGTTTTCAGATGTTAGATAGTTGTGGATGTCAGACGTCCATGTTGATTTTATGAGATAGGTACAGTGGTTAGTTTTATAGTTAGTTCGGAAGGTGGCATAGATTATTATTATGTGTTTTTTCATCAGTTTTCTTCACGATATTTTTGATGAGGAAAATCTTTTCTATATATTTCGTATCATTTCATCTCAGAATACCTGTGCGTTATGTACCCAAAGACGAAAGCAAATATTAAGTCCATAATTTTAATAAGACTTATCATTTCACAAGACGAGAGCTTGAAACCTGAAAGAATTAGATCATGTGACAAATTCTACATCATGGTCTAACTTTCTAGCAGGCTGTGCAAAAACATTTACTCACCTTAGGTACGGTACGTCAGCAATGATGTGATATTTAGCAGCAGGATCAAAGTCATCTTCACTTCTATCGACTGGTGGTTCAATTCCCTGATATTTTTCACGTAGTTCCCACCATTTGCAGTTGTAATTTTCGGGGGTGATTTTACCTGAAAAAACATCCCACCTCCAAAGGTCCATCAGATACCCGAAAGGCAGAAAGACTATCTTTTTCATACCAATCTGAAACAACGATCCATGAATTATTTTTTCACTTTGAAGGAATTTTCTATTTCAATGCAGCTCAATAACCATCAGTCAATGGTATAACAGAAATCATTTAAGAAGTTATTAGGTTTTTGAATTCACTTATGTTTGTTACAAGAAAACAAATATGCCGAATATGCATACTTGAAATTGAGTGGTGCACCATTAATTATATTCTCGGCTAACTCGTTATCAATCAAACGAAGTCATGTTTTCTTGACTCCTAGTGTTGTTCTCAAAAAATTTTTGAATCTTTACAATGTTCTGTGAGTTTTATATTGGAAATATAATAATATAACAACCAGCCCAATATCTATCGTCTGCGCCCCCATCACCCGGTCCCTTGTTCGGAAGAACAGTTCGAATACCCCTTGATCCGGCCCTGGGGAGAATACGATACTGTAAATTTATTGAATATCTTGAACTTTTCTCGAAAAGGTTCCTACTATTCAACTCATTTCATTTCACACCAATTTGAATTACAACTTTTTGAGAAGAATTTAAAAAAATATACATACCATATTACTAACAAATAATGCATGAATACAAAGCTTTCAATTTTTGCAATATTTTATGGAACGAAAACATAAATTAACGTGTTGAACTGCGAAGAACCAAGTGCTAATATTCTTGATACAAGTACTCTGACATCAAAATTTAACTATTCTTTAATATACAGTGAGTTTAACGGACTCGACTTCGGGAATCGCTAATAGCTAGGGAGACAAAATTTTTAGGGTTCTTTTTTCCATTTGTATAAGCCATTCCACAAGAAGCATAATTTGCTTCACTCTGTAGTTCTTTGAAGCTGATGCAAACGAGAATTTTTGTTTGTCAAACTCTTCCTCTACCCACGGCATTAGAAAACTTCTATCTGAAGTTGTTAGATCACTATTAAATTGGGAAGTAAGTCTCAAACGAACATAACATAGCAGATATTCAGAACAAAGAAGTTCAATAACTACAATACAATAATCACAACCGAAATAATCTTTGTATTATCATTATTACAGTGAAACTTTTTATGGACACCTCAGAGGGCGCTAATGTTAGTCGATATTAGGAGTGACACTGTGGGTTTAAGAAAACAGCTATTCTGTTCAGAAGAGGGATAGATAGGTGTAAGCAAAAAATATTAAAATTATTTTGGTCGAAAATTTGAGAGAGTATAGCGGGGGAGTAAAGCGGCGAATATTTCATATGTTTTTGATACCTGTTTATTTTGTTCCCAATGATTGTTGAAGCGTCCGCATCAAAGTTTCAATTTTATCGCTGTTAGATTTGTACTGACGCATTATTTTTGTTTTCAACGAATGACCTAGTAACCAAATAAACATTCAGTAAGCATTTTGCTAAATAATACTATGTTTATGAATCAATTATTGTTATTGAAGTGTAAATTTGTATTTAGGAATATCTTACTATCCTTATATAACTTACATATCACACCGATTGTTTATTCATCATCACTCGGAAAATCTTTATTGTTGTAATTATTGATTTAATCAACTTTGATATTTAGACAGGTTGCTCTAGGTCGAATAGTGACAACACGACTATCAGTCCCAGACCGATGTTTCGCGTCATAGCTCATCAGTGGAACGAATAGGACGATGAAGTCACTATTCGACCATCCCTGCCAGAGATATAGAAAACCCCATTTGGAAATACCAAAGCATCAAGTGGTCCAAACGCCTTCTACCAAAAGATAGATGTCCCACTGGAAGAATTATTCACAATACAACGGATTGATTGAAACATCTCACTCATGTCAAAGGACCGACGGGGAATGTATTAGACATACAGCCGACAGGTGACGGTACCAACCGAAACAATGCATTGGATGAATGGCAAACACATTTTCACGTTAGACAGTGTTGAGTTTGATCCAGGTCGAACAGTGACAACTACCAGACAGCTGTTTCGCTTGTTTCCTGAGCTCATCAATGGAAGACGATGAAGTCACTATTCGACCATCTCCACCAGAGACATAGAAAACCCCATTTGGGAATACCAAAGCATCGAGTGGTCCAAGCGCCTTCTACCAAAAGATAGAAGTCCCACTGGAAGAATTATTCACAATACAATGGATTGATTGAAACATCTCACTCATGTCAAAGGACCGACGGGGAATGTATTAGACATACAGCCGACAGGTGACGGTACCAACCGAAACAATGCATTGGATGAATGGCAAACACATTTTCACGTTAGACAGTGTTGAGGTTGATCCAGGTCGAACAGTGACAACTACCAGACAGCTGTTTCGCTTTTTTCATGAGCTCATCAGTGGAAGAGTAGGATTGGGAAATGCTGAAGCACCAAGTGATCTAAACGCCACATATTAGAAGATAGATGGCACACTGAAATAATTATTCAGAACGCAACGCATTGATTCAAAGTTCTTATGCGTATCAAAAAAAGACGGGGCATACAGCCGCCAGGTGTCGATACCGAAATAATGTATTGGATGAATCACAAACCTATTGCAACCTTACTTAACTCTGTCTATTGACTGCTGACACGAAAATGTATTTGTTGTACAACCAATACAATGTTTTCATATTTTAAACAATGTGGAAAGTTTACAATTACCTACCTTCCAATATCTCGTTCCAAAACACAAGGTTTGCGTTCAGGATCATAATGAATTACTGCTTCCAAAATAAATCGAAATGTAACATTTTGATATAGATGGTATCTACTTACATTATACAAATTATTTAAAATGGTTTCTGAATCGGTAGCATTCTCATCCATAAGATTGAGTTTACGTAGATGTTTCGTTGACTCTACAGATAACGCTATCAAATCCCCGATTGCTTCATGGAAACCTAGAAAGAAGAATAATTTATTATTATACAGAATGTTTTCAGGTTTAAATTATGGCCGGAGTCCAGAGCATCAAGAATTTATACCTTATTTACATAAATATGTATTATTGTTCTAATCTTAATATTCCTCAAATACGCAGTAGTAAGTTCAAGGATGGCAAAATTATTCGATATCAAGAATTTGATGAACCTTTGCATTTTAGATCTCACTGAATCCAGAATGAAGCTTAAAAATGTATATCAGTCTTAGTGAGAACACGATTGTGTGAAAGTTTGTAACCTCAACTCAAACATCTCAATGAATTATCAAGAAATTAGGTTTACCTTCCTATAACACAATTTCATCGGTTATACCGGTGATACCCAAACTGTGCGCCGCGGCGCCTCGGTGAGTCACGATCTCTTCACTGGGGTGCCGCGAAATATTGAAAAAGTTTCATAATTAATTTAATCTAGACATTTGGCCAAACTAAAGATGATTTGCAAGCTCATCCATCACAATTCAATGTTAATAAAGCGAAACAAATAATGAAGATACACGAGTTTCATTTATTTTTATTTCTTATTTACGAATAGTCATACTTTTACTTTGGGTAGGGCGCCATGGAAAAATTTTAATTGAAAAAAAAAAAGACGCCGCGACTAGGAGTTTGGGAAACACTGGGTTATACGAATGACTGTCGAAAAAAATAACAAGAATATTTCTGAATGGCCGTAATTCTCCTAACTCAGTAGGTACGCTTCTATTATTTGAGACAGTTAGTTAGTACTTTGTAATATCCGTTTGAAGAAGCTACGTTGTTGATGAAACTAGTCAGATTTATGTATTAAATTAGTGGAACTCGGAATTTAAATTGTTATTTTATTAAAGTTTTTTTATATTTTGAGTACGAGAGAGGAGAACCTAAAATTTTCGAAGAACTTTGAATGAGCCAACGGTGGAGTATTGGGAGAGGAGATAGGAATCCAAATTCTTCTTAAAAGTTATAGGCATCAGAAAAGACCATACTAGGCGAATGGTTTCACAATTGCCGTTCGATAGAAAAATAAAATCTGGTAAGCTCGTTAGGTTTGAAGCTTGACAATGGAAAGGTGAATAGATGGTCTAGTCCGCCTACCTGGAATCTCCCGTGGTAGAAAAAGGAGAGATCGTCAACCAATCTATGGTTCTAAAAAGGCTAACGAATTTGTAAGTGTGAAATCCTTAATCAGACGATTAGCTCTCATCTGGATAGAATCCAAGATCTTCAGCTTACGTTTGGGAATCGATATCCAAACATGTGAATAATATTCCAGGACATCTCGAATCTGTGCTTTGTAGATTATGAGAAGCTGCTGGCCTGACATAGAAAACGAAGTTTTTGTGAAACAATTTTCGTAATGGACCTCTCACATGATCAGCGCATGAGAGAGTGCTTTACCTGACATTATCATATTAGGGATTCTGGGGTCCGCCTTCCTGGAGAAGATTTTTGAGTTTTGGTTGCATTAAACTCTATAGATTATCAGATCCCCATTTTAAACGCGTTGCCAGATCTCCATTGATTGCTCTCACCAGTATCTGTATCTCTCCTCTAGATGAGAAAGCTGTCCGGAACGTATCATCACCTGCAAAGCTGTGGACGGAACAGGTGATCACCTCCAACAGATCGTTGATGTGGAGCAGAAACAAAATGATGCCGAGAATTATGCCGATATTAATATATAATGTGACGGAAGTTTCGCAAGAAGGCCTTGAAACCAGACTCGGAAATGCTTTGGGGATATCCAATGCTACAGCTTGAGATTCACCAAATTTTCCAATAGATTTCTGAGACGTAGGTAATCAGGTCTCATGTTGAACTCTGCTGACGAAAGCCATATACCGATCATTCACGATTTTGGAGTATCTAGGTATTAGATAAGTTGAAGTTGATTGCTTCCTCCATCATTTAAGGAATCACAGATAAAAATGCAATGAGTCCAATAATTATTGGGGCTTTCTTTCCTTTTTTGTCCTCTACTTGTCTTCCAGCGGGAAGGAAACACACCAAGTTTATATGAAAGAATAAGCAACCTGCAGAAATCTGTTGATTATTCTGGCGTACATTACTTGAGAATGATAGGTGGAATTCCGTCTGGCCCCATAGACTTTTTGCCATTGAGATCAAGCAGAATGCGCCTAATTTTGCGCTGACGAGAGACAATTTCACGCTTAATGCTTTTGATGCCAGGAAGATTAGGAGGGTTCTTCCCTTGTGGATATGAAGTGGAATTTCCTCCAAACATTCCAGTGAGAAGGTTGGCTTTTTCTTGTGGAGAGAATGAACTGGAAGTGAAATTTTTAACTATTGCTTTTGGCGTAAGTCCAAAACGAACGGGATCTATTCGGGCATTCGATAAGGTCTGATCTCAGCTTATATGCCTCTTTCGGAGGGTTTATTTTGTCATTGCAGATATTCCTGCTTTCAACATATTCTGTTCTGCTCTCCAAACATGGGGTTCCGCGCCAATGACGGTATACTGTTTGTTTTGAAGCGACGGCCCTAGAACAGGTTTAATTAAGAAATGGTTCACCAGATGGCGGTGATTTGTTGGTATGTGATGTGTTAGTTTCCCTTTCTAGCCTGAGATCTATCCGAGATCTCTTTGGCACATTGCATTGGATCATTCGATTCAATTTCCCAATGGTGCAGGAACTGTTACTTCATCATTACTGAATTGTTAGTGAGGGATAAGCCGATCTTATCGGCATAATGATAGTTGTTATCAGTGTTCCATGTAGATTCGTTAATGAACTGCTCCAGATCATAAGTAATGGCGAAGATCTCAGCCTGTCGTCCTGAGCCAATCATCTTGTTTGAGAATTTGAGATAAGCGGAGTTGTGAACGTTGAAATCCCTCATGATGATAATTTCAGCTGCTTGATAGTTTTACCGAATGAGGTCAAGTTTCAGAGAAAGAAAATTGAAGAGTTCAGTATGAGTTGGTTCATTTGGTGAAATCAAGACAACCGAGAATTATTGTGTGTTCATGTTTACACATTACATCGAATTCTTGTGGTTCTAGATTCTCTTCCCGGTGGCATGAGAGATCATTTCTGGAATAGAGACAGATACCTCCTTTGAATCTGAAACGGGTTTGGAGGTCATGGCCAGTGCAGCGCATATAGGTCGTGTTGGTGGATGGATTGATCTGCATCTCAGTTAAGGTCAGTATGTAAGGTAGGTTCGTCTGCAGGTGGTGATAAGCATTTTTTATGTTTCTACTAAGACGTCTGAGGTTACAGAGCTTATATTTATCAATGTTGAACCCCCTCTAGCACCCCTCGCCCGGAAATCCGAGTGGAGAGACATTTTTCTTCCTGAGTATTTTACTCTAGGAGGCTTCATCATCAGTAATTTCATGAACCACCTGGAATGGATGAAATTTCGGTTTGGGTAGGGAGACAGGAAAATGAGTATAAGCTGAACTGAAAGCATTGACCAAACACTGAAACATGGAATTGCCTACTTCACAGTATCTTTGTCGATGTGGTGGTGTTTCAGCAAGCGATCGTCTTCATATGGAGTTTACAATATAATATCTCAATTAAATTTGGGTATGATAGAAAATATTTGGAGTTTACAATGTAAACAAAAATTTTTTAATTTGTTCGGAACAGTTTGTCAAATTTTGGTTGTAGATTGTTCATGCAGTATCCGTATTGTATTATATTAATTAGACGCAGATATTCCGAAGAATAGTGTTTAAATTATATATGGGTATGTTAAATTGAATCCATTCGTAAGAATACCATCAACGCGACATTATACATTAAAACAGATATTCAACATACATACAACCTTACCATTACAAAACATTGATGTTATAATGTTGCCAAATGAATATTTTTCTAGGACGTTGCGTGGATTTCTGTACATTTTTTGAATCTACATAGAATTATGAGATAGAGACAAGTAATCTATATGTGCTAAACAACAACAATAATTCTATAACTCGACTGTGATTATAATGTATTCAACCCAACCACCCCGGAATTTTACTTTATTTCTCATAAATTATGTTATAATTATTATATTCACACCCAATTAGAACATTGAGAGATCTCGGTTTACGAATGGATTTCGTCTGACTGTGGGTACATCCAAGCTATTATGATAGATGGTATTGGTTCAACAGCCATTGGCTGGTAAAATTGATATTGTGGAGCGGTATCAATCTGAAAATCAGGACTCTCAAGAATTCTCAATTTAACTTACCATCATTGGCTCCTTCCCTAAATTTGATAGGTTGATCTTTATATTGGAGGAAATATTGAATATGTCCCATTTCATGATGAGCTGTAGTGAAATGTTCTTGACCCACTGTTGTACATTGCTTGATTCTAGAAAAAATTCAGAATGATAAATTAAGAAAAATATCATAAATTGCTAAACAAACCTGAAATCCTTTCCATCATAAAAGTCCCAAGCAGATGCATGACAAATGACTTCTCTGTCATTCGGTTTGCTGAGGATGGAATTTTCCCAGAAACTTGTAGGCATTGCCGACAAATTCAACGACGTGAAGAATTCTTCAGCAGTTTTGAAAATTTTCATAACAGTATAGTTCTGGGAAAGAGATTTTATATATTATGTCTTGTGATTAACATCTTAAATGTGATCATGAACAGAATATTATCAAATTATGAAAATGAGAAAGATAGATCTCTATTAGATAATGAGCCTTCAGATTAATGTAGTCAAAAGTTACCATATTGTTCATCAAATGCATCAGTGCATTTGATTAAGGAGGTTCGATAGTGTTAGCGGGGAGAAATATAAGAAACGCAAGCGGATGGCGAGAGCGGAGGTCTGGCAACGCTATAAATATTGCCGGCTGAAGTTATATACATAAACACATGTAAAAATAATAATCGTATAGTTGTCGTCGACTGTTCGTGTTTTTAAAAGCTAATTACAATTGATAAAATTTATAAATTAAAAATTCAATTTTTTCATTGAAATAATTAGTGGAACTCGCTCAAATTGCACAGAATATTATTGTATAATAATGTGTTTACATTGAAAAAAAGCATTCCTGTTTAGCCGTTTTTTTTTATTTGAAGATGTAATCACGTCCCCATAAGCTTTCATGTTAGAATGTTGTTTTTTTGACTCGATAATTCAGTATTAAGTTATGCTATTGTATTTCTCCCCATTCTAACTGCATTCTCATCTTGTTGTTCATCGTATTTTGGATATATCTAATTTGAGATCCCCTATATTTAATCATACTTTTGTATGATTCTGAAAATGACACATAATAGTGTAACTATAATATTAGTGATACAAATGAAGTAAACGTATTTTATTCTTGAAAAATCTTGTCTTCCGGATGGATTCCGCATCACAATAGCTCGACTTGATGCCGACATTTCGCCAACCATTACAGGTGGCATCTTCAGGGCAGGCTTGAGGCTTGAAATCAATATTATAAATGATAACAAAGTAACTGCTTCCACCATCAACATTTCCAAAACAAATTGATCAGCCCCAGAATATTCAGTTTGAATTCTAGTTACTTTCAATATGAGAGAAAACTTTTGAGTAGTATATCGGGCTAATAATTTCTTATATTTCGTGTTGATTGATATATGAATTTTATGAACTTCTGTTTCAAATATTGACATCCTGATACAGCGTTTGCTTTTGCAGCCTTGATTTTTGATGATAATAAAAACATTCACTATAAATGCCGACAAATAGAAAAAACTGCCAACAAGTATTCACCGCAAGGATATGCTGCGTCAAAATGTACGTGGGTTTATACTGTATAATACTAAATAAGTTTTCCAACCTGAAAATCAAGAGCAGTAATATTACGAAAACATTACATTGTAATCATGCTACGTTATCATGCATATTGGCAAGTATGCAATTAACATGTGCCTACTTGCATTGAAATCATGCATAAGTGAATTTATTACGCAGCTGAATTAGGAATAATACTGTTTGCCAATGATGCCACTTATCAATGAAACCTAACTATAATGATTCAAAACGACCCGAAGGATACTTGTATTCAGTTGATCATTCAATGATTACCTGGGACTTAAGCCTTCCTGTAACATCTATTTCAGCTTTATTTGGGAAAGGAAGAAAATCGTTGGCGATATTATCCCATGTCTGGGCCCACATGTTTCCTGGAATATAATAGATTATACCAAGTATTCATCCTTCAAGTACAATGGCTTACCTAATAAATGAGCTGGTATTGGTCCTTTTTCTGAAACGACATCCCCATATTTTTTCCTCAAATTAAATCTTGTGTAGGCGTGAATCTGTAAGTATAATGGTCTAAGTTGTTCCCACAGTAATTGAACTTGATTCTTGAAGTTTTTGTCTTCATATGAATCTAACCAATATTCGGCAGTATCTTGGAAATTGTTCAGGACTGCCGCTCGGTTCGAAAGCTGAACATATTCATTGTAGAGATTTTTGACATTGGGTCCAATAGCGGCTCGCCAGTTTGTCCATATGTATTTAAGTTCTTCTTCATTGCGGGATGTTGTCAAAATTTCCATCAAATCTATAGGATAATTCCACTAAATGAAACACAATGTCTGATATGCATCAGTATAATCAAGTTAGATTATTTATTATTCATAAGACCAAAAACAAAATTCAAACATAATAGAGACACCTTTGGAAATGGCACCTTCTAAGCTAGGCCGTTTTAAATCGCCTGGAATAAGTAAACCTCCTCCAGATGGGGAGTCCTCTGAAGGAAGGAGAAACCCCTGAGTCTCAGACTTGTGGTATAGCTGAACGAACGGTCTGTAAGCATTCTGAAGGAGATGGACTGACATAAAGCGATACATTAAGGCTACCAGGACTGAGATAACCCTTCTGGGTCCTGGAAAAAAACAAGACGGGTAGGACGATGAGCGACCAAAATCCGGTCACCAGAAGCAAGCGGCAGTCGAAATGGGAACATCTAGCGAGGTGTCATGATGTGGAGGATCACTGGAGGTACTACACCATTGACAGACAGAGGATAGACGGGGTCACCATAGTAATGGTGACTTTCGTCTGTCCTCTGACTGTCAATTACGAAAAGTTAAAGTGGGCCATATCAAGGTACTCACGATATAAGTCACCAGGCGAAGATATAATCTTCCTTGCTCGTGTTCAAGAGGGTCAGGAAACTATCATCAAGCTATTGGTGAAAATGTAATGCTTTTGCATTGCCAGTGCCTTCATTCCAGGACTGCTGCTGGCCGCAAAAATCGTGTTCAATCCAAAGTAGTGTAAAATAATTTTATCAAGTCAAGGTATTCCGCCCTATCAGTCTGACTTCATTCATATTGATCGCAATAGAGAAACTGATAGACAGATACACTTCTACACTTATTCATCAAGGCTGAAGCCATGAGAAAAGCATATAGATTAACGGCTTAGGCCAGTCTACTGAATAGAATTACTCTCGTGGACACTGTCATCTGGAGTGAGGCCAGTTCTAAGTGCCCCTCTAAGAAAAATGAGGAAAGATACCATGAATTCAGCTATCTGAATCACTTCTCCCAACATCCTCGTCATTAATACTGAAGAATGGAACAATGAAACACTAGCCCTGACACCAAAAGGTGGGCTAGTAGAATTCACAGACGGGCATTCCAAACTCTTTATCAAAGAGTCTGTATTGAGGCTTTCGAGAAAGTTTCTTCCTCTTAACAGGAGGAACCTTAGGAAGATGACGGGACTCCGCCCCGGTTACTGTCATCTTAACAGTCACCTGCATACATCTTTTTTGTTTTTAGTTCACAAAATGTGACCTGAATGTCGAAATGTCAAATTACCAACCCAAATTATGATATTTTATGGAATTTTCATAGAAACTTTAGTAAATAACAAAATAAAACTGGTATATAAGTACCAACAACACTACCTCAGAGTCAGTTTGATTTATTAACCCAAAGAAGTTTGTTTTAGACTTTTTAAACGAAGTAGTTGATATCATTATTCGGCCATTAACCGCAAGCTTCTTCATCCTCTTCGTGATATTTACCTTCAATAGTCCATTTGGACTCCGGGTCTGTGAGATACCGTTCGTCACATCATCACATAAAAAAAAATCTTATATCATGTCCTAGCGGTACTTGATTCAGACGCTTGAGAAGTTTTTGCGAATATTTAACTTTTTTGCGGATTGATATAAAACTTCAGATTTCACCTGAGGACTTGTCTCATTTAATGATTATTCTTTCACTTTACCTAATTCCTAATCCAGTTTCGTTTAACAACCTCAACCCTTTTCACTATTCACTAATGTCAGTCAGCATTCTGATTTCTATCACTTTTAAATAAAGTTCCGAATATTTTTCAGAAGTTCTTATTGCTGCATGGCGTCCTAAAATCTTTTCCACCTTCCCAAAGTTCTATTTGTGGAGAGTTGTGTACCCACACCTTGAGCGAGTACACGATAAAACTATTCTTAGTTGCCCCCGCATCCATCAGAAAAGAGGCGAAGAAAAAAAATTCTCTGACTGGAGATTATCATTTCTCTAATGATCTAGCAAACAAGAGACATGAGGCCAAACTCTCGTGGACGGGATGAATCAAATAATGGACGCAGGATAGACTGGATGTCCGAGTAGCGGTCAATTCAAAAAATTCTACTTTCTAATTATTGCATCGTGCTAAACGATATGAACAATAAGGAAAGGAGTCAGGGAAATGGAATAGCCTAGAATGTTCTACTCCACTATTTTTCTGCAATAATCCATTCGCCAATGTACAATAATAAACTCTTCACTGTATCGTCATATAATAAACGCTCGATTAAGGTTTTTATAAACTGTCAACATGTATGTATACGCGAGTAGGTATACTTATTGGGAAGACTCGATACCCTGTATGGTGTACTGTTAGGACCATATTCTGATCCAGTTCATTACACAGAGCTGGATAAGAAGTTCTGATCACCTGTCTCTAGTATTCTTGGCAAAAACCTAGGATGACTGCCAAACTAATGATACCCATCAAACTAATAAGTTCATCAAACTAATGAATATCACAACAAGTGGAGAAATGTACGAAGAAGGACAAACAACGAAACACTGATTTTGCTTGTTGAGTTCTCATCAAAGTACTTCCACAACTTTCATAATCATACATGTTTTGTTGTAATATCCGACTTAAGTTATTGTCCCAAAATTTCAACAAAACCATGTAACGGCTTAAAGCATCACACTGTTCACAAAAACAATAATTCGAAGATGTACATACTGACGTAAAAAATGTCTTTACATTGTATGACTGCCAAATATTCTACTTACGTGGCTCTAACTCCAAATCACACTTTGTACGATTTTGAAAATCACACAGCTTCACGGTCGAATACACTTTCTGCATATCACTAGTGATTTTATTCAGCCTTGTGAAATCTTCTTTCGATAAAGCTGAATTTCCTAGAATCGAATATTTCTTGAATTGTCTTTTCACACTTGGATCCGAAAACGTCTTCCAGTTGAATTTTTGTACTTCTTTCCATAACTCTTTGTCTGCTTTCGCAACTTCTGCAGCAACGGCAAGCTAGAAATCAAGGTATGACAATACTGAGAAGTACAAAATTAAATTGTTAAGTGAATACAAAAACCACAAAGGCGTTTGGAGGAAAGTATAGTGTCCTAAATTGAATAGGAAGTGAGTTTGAGAACCAGATAATTGTATTTTTGTGCATTATTATATAGGATGTCATTAGCACGACGTAAAACCTAATGTGAGCTCCCTATCCTATAATTATACAGCAGTGCTCAACAACTAGATGGAACTACTTAGAGATATATACGTATTATATTTACACCCTACAGTAAAATAAATCAATGTTTAATTCAATAATTGTAGAGATATTACATAACCATCACCATCACCATTAATATTAGAGTTCTGAAAATTTTTCTTTCTCCTTATCACTCCACATAACAGATTTATCATAAGCGTAACTATGATTTCGTCGTTTACGTAAAATCATCTTAAGCTTTCTAAAGTTGTAGAATAGAACTCAAATTTACACAAAAACTTGAACATTCAATTTCTAATTACGGCTGACAAATTGTTTCACCACACTCTGGCATTCTCAAAGCTTAGAGTTATCAACAGTTGATAAGTGTAAATTTGAGTTTTATTCTGAAACTTTAGGAAAGTTTATAATGGCTTAACTTCATCATAAGATCATATGATTATTTATCTTGAATAGTAGACTTCCGCGGATAGGTAATCTTGAAAATTCTTGGCTTAAGAATGGATTCCGCGACACAATAGCAAGACTTGATTCCGACGTTCCGCCAACCATCACAGGTCGCATCTTCAGGGCAGGCTTGAGGTTTGAACTGATACTAATTGTTCCGGTTTCTGTAGCGGTTTAGATTATTTGGATATTTTAGGATTTCTATTGCTTCAAGAGTTTTTCGCTGATAAAAGTTTGAGACTTGGGCTAGGATTTTAATATTTTCGAAAAGGATATGATGATTAGTGTCGATCTTGTCACGAAGTCTTGTATAGCGCTCATGTTATTTCACACGAGTAGCCACTGTTCGACATGTTCCACCAATGTAGACTTTACCGCAAGAACAGAAAATGCTATAAGCCCCTTATGAGTGAAGACGAGAAAGGGGATATTTGATGGGTCTGTAAAACTGAGATAGTTTTGGAAGTGTAAAAAAAACAATTATATTGAAAATATAACAGATCCAATTTCCAAAATCCTTAAGAACATAATATTTCTAGTCGTTTTCCACACTTTCAAAACCATCTCAGTTCCTTTAAACTATCAAAGATCCTCTTACTCCTCTTCATTCAGAAAATGCTTATAGAATTCCCTGTTCTTGCGGAACACAAGTGTAACACAAATTCGTCAAATTCTTTCTGATAACATCCAAATAGTCTAAGCCTTCCCAACATTTGAAAACCCATCCTCGAAAAATCGGTAGGGTCAGGTGTCAAAACGGAGAACGGAAAACCACCGGAATGAAGGCAGTGAACTGTTTAGCGTGAAGTTTTTTCCCACAATAAAAACTGCTACAGAAAACAGGAGAATCTGTATGTGAGGATGCGTCGACATCAAGACGTGCTATTCTGGCGCGGAATCCATCCTTAATCCAAGAGATGTTTATTTTTTTTAGCATTCCCTTTTATGTATCTCACGGTCCGAATGACTAGAGAACTATCTCGAAAACTAATTTGCGAATTAAATTTCGTCAATATCCCCACCGCATTGTTGTTTCCTGAAGCCTCATATCAACTGTATTGGATTATGTTGGCAGCAGTGAACAAATGATTATATTCTTGAATGAATGAAATATTAAAAGTTCAACTTCCAGACTATGTTTCTAAAATGTTATTGTAGGGGTATTGAGAGGATGGTTCCACCAAGAACTGTAGTGTATTATGAGGCATTGTTTTCAATAGCGAGTATAGCACAATGTTCTCTATTAGTATTCCCTAGAACCATTGTGCTTCCTCATATCGTTCACATCAGGAAGCTTTGTAATAATTTAAAAAAAATGTATTTTGTGGCATTCTATTTTCCGTGAATACAAATAACTTGATTTAGGAATATTTTCTCTGGAAGTATAAAATCTAGCGATGTCAAATCCAGACCAGAAAATCTTTGCCTCAATACTCGTATTCAGAATCCTGATGGAAAACAAACACCGAATAATATGCTTATGGGGCAAAACAATTCAGTTACATGTGTACTTGAAGGGAGTCGAAGCTACAGTCAAACAGTGACTTGTGATGAAATACTATCAAAGTTGTTTGCTTTTGAGCAGAATGAAGAATGATAGAATATTACAAACTTTGATATTTCAAAAACGTACATATAAATAAGAACCAGTATCCCTTATCCAGTAAAGCCATTATCAGAGTAAACTGAACTAGAGATCAAAATGTGCCTGCTCAAATACTATTTGGGGATAAAATGGAAATAGTATTTAAACAGGAACATTTTGATTTCTAATTTAGTTTATTCTGTAGAAACTGAAGATGGCTACTTGGTAGCCGAAAGTTCCTCAGTATTTTTTCCTTTTAGTGGAAAGGGTGATCATTTCGTATTTACAGTGTTACGTATAGGGTATCCACAGTATGAACTGTTTTATAGTTTATTAAAAACATACCAACTTAATTCGAACTCTCGTATATTCCAACTTTTATTATCAGTTTTTCGATTGGCGTTAAAAACAAATAGCAGCTTGATCTTGTAGATGTTTCAAATTTCATAATATTCACAACTTTCATCTAATTTTGGCAACAAAATTACAACAAAATAGCAACATTGATTAAGGTTCTGCAATGATTAGTGAAGATATACGATATATGATAGATATAATCGGCCATTACGTGATTACAAAGTACTTTGTAATATTTATTTGTTTGAAGGAGCTGCTGTGTTAGCGAAACTATAGTCACATTTATTTATTAAACTACTGAAAATCGAACTTTTAATAGTTATTCTATCCAAATTTAACATGATTCATGCAAAAATGAAACGCTAAATGCAACTCACCTTTTTATGCAAATTATCGTCGGTTATATTTGATGCATAATTCCACTCAGCAATGGCGAGTTTGTTAGATCGTTCACTATTTTCTTTGTTCGATATTTGTAGGAAGTCTCTAGCCCTTATTTCCTCCAATTCAATATCTGGATCAGAAGATTGTGATAATCCAAATATGGTTATGAAAATCAATAGATATAAGCTGGTCATCATTCTGCAACATAAATATAATGCTTTACATTAAGAATTGATTATCTCTGAAGTATAACTTGATAATACGATTTATTGAAGTTTATATATGACGTTTCAATAGCAACTGTCTATTTGTTTGAACTTCACAATTTTGTGAACATGCTCTGTCAGTGTGATTTTTCTAATACTGCAATTGAAAATCTGCGCGCTTGCAGAATCAAAATAGAGGCTCTATTTGACACATTGGTATATTATTATAGCTGCTTAACTTCTGTAGATTCATGAACTTCCTCTGATTTCACTTTCCATTCCATAAAGTGTAAATAGCTGTTAACTCTTAGCGACTTCGTTTACAAAATTTTACGTTTCACCTGATCACTCTTCTTGAATATATTCTTTAAATTTCAATATTCGTCGAAATACTAGGTATGTATATATTTTTCTAAGTATTTATTATGGTTTCCATCTTATAGTGTAAGTGGCAGCCTGTTGTTCGTACGTCATCTTGTCGACTCATGGTATTTGGTTGCTTTAGCCAGTCATATTGAGCACATAATGCAAGTCCGAGCAGATTGGATAGAATCCAAGTGAATGATGTCACGCATTTTTTGAACCTAATGTTATGTTGATTGACTGGGACATTTTGACTTAAGCGGTTCGGTATGACGATGCAGGGTCGACGCAGCTTACGAGTCTTGATATAAGTCCTTCAAATATAGTACCCTGAGTAAAAAAGTCTTCCAAATATCAACAATGTTCGATAAGTTTGTTTCAAATACAGTATAAGCTCCCGTCTTTCAATTCAGTAAAATGTTAATAAATGTCCTTATATTACAGTTGCCCAGATGAGTCATTCAATTACAGTTGCTTTTGGATAAGTGTTCTTCAGAATACAATGAAATCTCGATATAAAATGCGCCAAAAAACTCTGATTGTTGTATTTTTTCATCGTACAATCATACAATTGACAGACACGATGCAATCAGTAACACCATTTCTTTTCAATATTTCCCGAACAAAAAAATCGTCGTTAATCATTCGAATCGCTCTAAAAGTGGTTCCCGCGAAATTTCTATGGTGTCACCCGCACTCGACTTTAGATGATGACGATTACCAACACTTCCAGCCATCAAAATCAAGGCAACCGTATATATTCTTTGAAATAAAGCTTTGCAGAATAAATTCAACAATTTCCAGCTTTAGGAATGATACCATCGGATAACGAAAAATCGGGTTTAATTCAAACCCGACCACTGGAGGGTTGCGGTTACGGGTGGGAGGCTACCCTTTACTACTTGCATATTATGAGTACCCCGTACCCGGGGGTGCATTTTTTTTGCTACAGCTTATAGTTTTTTCCTTTAAAAAATTGATAAAAACATTTTTTTACAAGCAAACATTACGGGCACGAAAATCGAGGAAACCTATCAATTCGCTTTTGAGGCAAGTATAAACTATGATTTCATGTGGAAATGGTCTCTAGGACTAGTCCAGTTAATACAGCCGGCTTTCCTAGTAAATGGCAGTTCAAGTATATAGACGTATAGTGAAACAGATCTGCAATGCATACCAAAATGTATCCACAAGTGAAATTTATGTGATGTCACCTGTAATACTACCCACTAATAACAGAAGAACTTGAGAAAATGTACATCCTAAATGGTAGACATACTACGATATAATATATACAATGATGAAGCTTGTTAATGCCAAATTAGAACGGTAACTTAGTGTCGAGAGTAATTAGTCGGTATTAGGACGTTTGTATATCCCTTCAGTAGGAAAGCCGCTCCCCGGTATGTGCCACCCTAGGAGTTAGTACAACAATAGCACATCTCTAGAAGGTATCTCTCCAATGCTGGCCATGCTAGGTGATAGTCTCCCAAAATGCACTCTCTAAGCTTGGCGAAAGTTGCGCAGCTGCTCTGGCGTCTCGACCTCTCCTTCGCTTCCCCAACACAGCGGGTTATCCAATTGACCCATAGTGTGCAAGTGTTTTTTTTTTCTTAGTTGAGTGTCCTTTAGTGATTCTTTTAGATAGTTGCAGATTCTTCTGAGACAGTCGTATTAGGCTGATTTTGGACAAGGTTCATCGCTTCTTTGACCTGTCTTCTACCTGATGTTTGATTTCCATCTGGTGTTCTTTCTGAGAATATCATTAAAACTTTTTTGTGTGCTTCCAGTCTGCCTTATAATCTCCTTGGGTTATTGTCCTTCTAACCGACGCAGTTTAATGTTGTTAGTGTTCTTTCGTGGTTCCAAATTTCAAGAACACCAATGGCTGATAGAACAAGTTTGCGAATGGAGTACTGTTCAATTTTTCCTAGTGGTGCAACCCTGATATTATAATATTCATACAAGAAATCGTATACAAATGGAAAACAATAAATGAGCTAATCTGATGAATTAAAATTACATATTTTACGATATGTATTGTTCTAGTCTAACCGAATAAACCCATAATAATAATAATTAAAAAGTTCATATCTCTTCTGTAGGAGTCAACGATTCTAAAGAAATCCAAAACAAATTACGAATGATTATATTAATGTTGATCAAATCTAACTTAAATTTCCAGACAAATGTGCCGTAAGCAATTATAGATACCTGATTTGATGGTAGCTATCAAATTATGGAATTATACCATTAAGTGTTTCTTAGTTAATTGTATTCTGAACGTTCTGAATACAGGTTTGTTTGGTGAATAATAGGTAACTGTTATCAATTATGAGAGTTGATTTACAATATACAGTATGTAAATTTTCCTAGTTCCGTTATCTGTGGAATGATACATTTTACCTTCGATCGAGAAACTTTTTTGAATTGTTCAAGCAGCGTTATCGATAGATAATATGTCAACCTGAATAACGTAACAGAAGAACTCCATTTGTCATATTAAGAATGTTCCTTAAAAAAATTCAATAGTTGAATGTTTGTCAAATTATCAACTCATTTTTGAAATATTTAGAATAACATTCTAGCGATTGTGGACAGAAAAATGCATAACTATTTACGCACCGTTTGCTTTGATTGGCTTCTATTTATACCTGACAGGCCCTAGTATTTCAGTTTGCATGTTGGCCGTATTTGTTTTTCTTCTTGTATCTCTCTGGGCTTACTTGATGTCAAGTAAATCACTCACAATAAACTAGTAATTAGTTAATATGAATTGGACGATCACAAACTTTAACCGGAACAACTGATGATAAATGCGAAGCGAAGTCTGAATTTTTTTTATTTTTATCTTCAAAGGGTCGAATGTTCTGAACAGTGGGGATAAGAATACAAAAGTGGTAACAATTAGGCACGTGTCAACATTAAATTATGATATTCCTTATAATAGGCGCAAAGGACTAGTACCAAACAATAACAAATAACACGTTGTTTCGATGGGTCGAAGTGAATTGAGTCAGATCTATTAATGAATTGCCTTTCTATGTAGGTATATTCAGTCCCGAGTGTTTTTAAGGTCTACGTAAACTGAGTCCCAGGTACCTGGTTGTCATTTCAGATATAGCATTTGATACCTGCTGTCTAGGCTAATCACTCTTCTGTATGTAAGTATTCGCACAATAACCAATAATAATTGTTTATTGTACCTACCCCCTTTGTTTCTAACCTAAATCAGGCAGTAAAGGATAGCGTGTTATTATATCGAAGGCGCTTCTATATCTTTTATTACCTTGAGATTCACACTATAATATAACATATTTTATACTGACACTTGCTGTCATATGAACTATAAAAATTTGCCACAGAGTAACCTCATAAGATAGACTGTGACTGCAGATCGATGACGTCACTTGAATCTTAAAATGAGGATTTCGGAGACTTCTGCAGGTTGAATAAATGAGTGTGATACATGTTTGTAACCAAAAGAACACTGTTGTCATCAAGGTAAAATAAAATAAAATATATCCATTTGAAAAACTGAAGATGGATGTCAGAAATATCATTACTAAAACGAGGCAATCACGCCCAAAACAATACAATTCCTATTTTCACCTCTTTAAAGAGATCTGCAAAATTTCAAATCAATACGACCGATAGGAACGGCGCAATCGCCTGCACAGTGGGTTAATAATACACACACTCATAGACATCATGTCAAAAATTGCACTAAATACTATGTATAGGGAAGGAAGTAAAATTTTGATTTTTCACGGTAATGAAATTAGAGCAGCCAATTCGTTCCTCTGTGCAGTACACACATGACAATTTCGTATCAAGGAATAATAATTAGAAAAGGCTCTTTATTGTCTTTTGTCCATTACCCTTATATGAGCACTCCTCATAGGTATACATAGAAATTTGAGAAGAAAATCGATAAACTATTCCCAAGAAGATGGAAAAATCACCAACGTAGAGAAGGCCATTGATGGCCCATTGAAACTATTCACACACACCTACCTAGTGATGATGATGATTAAAAAATTACCATCTGTAATTTTTCCTGATTTCTGGGAATTCAAACGGATGTAGTTCAATGAAACCGAAACATTTATATGCTATTGAGAACATTATATAGTGACACCACGGCTGAATAGTTCCGGAAAGCTGTTTCGCCTTTTCTGGCTCATCAGCGGAACGGGTAGAGCTATCATCAACAGGAAATGATGGAGAAGAAATTAACAACTAATTTCATCTACCCACGAGAAGATGGAATGGAAATGGATCTTAATGAAAGTCACAATGGACAATGTTAAGACTGAGTGTGCCAGAGAGCGACACAAAACAATGCAAAGTTAATAATAATAATCTAAACTTATGTTATCTACTACTTTTGTGAATGAGATTAATTTCTAGCAAGTTATTGCCCAATTCTTGAATTCTATAGTTTATTTGTCAATCAAGTGACATATATTGACTGAAGTTTAGTGACATCTAGCCGTGAGAAGATAAACTATGTTCTAATATAAGAAAAAAACTGTTTCATATTATCACTTTTCTTCAAAATGACTTATTTTTGATAATAAATAATAAGCATAGCTTATGGTTTTAGTTGAACCTCGTTGATAAGTAAATAGCTAGTACCGGAACACACTTTTATATTACATAATTTGCAATTGCGAACTTGCTTTGTGCCAGTATAAGAGGAAATACAAATTATGAAACTGTACATACTTATTGTTTAGAATTAATATTTCATTCACTAACTAGTAGCTCTACATAAATAAAAACGAATGCGTCAGTAACAGCGTTAAAGTGAAATTTATTGGGAATGCTTCAACTGTCATTAATACGTCAAAAAATAAATTAAAGTGAAACCCAATAAACTTTCGCTTTGATTTTGGCAAACATTCTGTTTTTTAGTTCTGTACGATGGAAATCTTGTGAAATCTAAACGTAAAATATTGGGGATGAGTGCGAGAACCACAATTCTCGACGTCTTTGATCTTGAATATCTTGAAAAATAAACTCTCAACGAGTTGTAGCTTTTGAAATTCCCTACAATTTGTTGCAACCTGAAAACTAAATAATTAGATAATGTTGGGAAAACCAATTGCGGTCAGTTTTGTTACTTTCTTTAAAAAAATGGAATAATGGCGCAATAATGGAAATATAAATAAACAATTTTGAAGGTATTTTCATGAAGTTTGACAAAATCTCTCTATAAATAGCCTCCGGATCGCAGTTCTTGAGCTTTGAATGCAAGTATTTCTGTTTTCGGTTTAGGGACGCAACCTTCACCGAGCTGTAAACTCGGGCAATATTGTTCCTACAGAGATATGTGAAAAATAAAATTCGTTATTTGTATGTAAATTGAGTTAAGAATTTCTTCATAACAATTTTTTCGATGAAATGTGAGGTCTCCGAGTTATTCGCGAAAATTCGTTCAGAATTATGCCTATTTTTCACAGAAAATGTACAACTTAACTCAGTAAAGAAGGACTTCACTAAAAAAGTATATTAGAGGACCCTTTTTGCTTAAGATTCATTATTCTATTTATTCCTGAGAAATGTTTCAAACTTTGAAATTTTCACTCACGAGAACGGGTTTATCCCAGCCCTGAGAAAAAACTCACCTCAAGACTGGGGACGGTTCAAACAATTCGGAGGTAATAACCCATTTTTAACGTCATTGACTAGACTAAAGTTGGGTGCAATTGTATTCTAGTTATAAATTCTTCTTTATTGTTAAAACGTTAATGATTTGAATTAGAAAAAATTTTACTGTTGGAAAAATTACTAATTCAAGACTTAAAAGACTCGAAACAAATTTTTTTTAATCAATTTCAATAAGTATTAATATCTCACATAAGCTATCGGTTATAAAAATTACCACATAGAGTGATATTGAAGATATTTATTATTTATATTGTATTCATTATTTCAAATATGTGAAATAACAATGGAAGAAACAAACGAGCTTAGAATATCAAAATACATTCGTCAATAACATATTCTATTGTAGCATTTTTCTTTAAATCTGAATATAATAAATTATTAGGAAATAACGGATTTCAATTTACCTCTTTAATTCATGCAACGTATTCAGATCACATCATTATAATGAAACATGAACACTGAATCACTGTGTTATAATACGAATAGTACATGAGTGTTGGTGGGGTCTAAACTTAGTGAAATAATTACCGTGTACCTACCTTGACGTTCACGGTCTACGCTCTTAAAACAGCTGTACCTTCTCGACTTCACTGAAGTGTACCAGTCAGCGGAAAGGTACATTTATATAATACAATAACAACAACTCAAAAACAAACCATCAACCATTCGAGAGTAATTTCACCTAAGTGTTCCTAAAAGCCCATTCAGTAAGTTCATGAAACTAGTTCTCTCTTATTCATTTCAACCATCAATGCAAAGTGTCATTCGAAGGGATATATTTTCTACTCTGATTCCAGTTAGAGAACAAGCAACGCTATCTTATTGAGGACATTAGCTATCCAAAGAAAGCCGAACTTGAATTATCGTTATGAATTTTGCTCATTTCACTCATATTATACGAGCCCTGTCCAAATCACAGTATAGGAGATGAATGCATAAAATGACCCAAACCTCTCGTTTTTTATTATATTGATGGATTTTCATGAAACCTTCTGCATTCGCTTCATTTTTTGATTAATAAAAAATGTCATAGTTTAGATTGTGGCGGTCGCACCCCCTGTAAAAGCTACAGGGGTTGATAACACCCGTATTTTGTATCTAGCTGAGTTTTCAACAGAATGGCTTAACATTTATGTACAAGGGGTTTTAGGGGTTGCTGACTACGAATCCGTTGAAAAATTTCCAAAATTCAAAATGTCTGCTTAAAATATAAAATATAATATAAATATGAGTCCAAAAGTGTTTAGAATCCAATTTTGTATGTGGATCCAAATTTATTATTTCACCGTATAGTTGCCTCAAAACGATCAGACAACGAACCCGAGCACGAGTTAACACCGTACCCGTTCTCTTTATTTGATGAATACGGCATGAGGCGCACGGTAAAATCAGGTCTTTATGATTATTTTCGGCTATCACTGCAAGAGACAAAGAAAATTGTTCTTATGTCATCGACAAAGGAATGCTCTTACATAAAATAAACTGAATTTAGATGAAAAGTTTTCTTATATAAGTCAACGTTACGTTAGACATGTAAAAAACAAATACGGTACGAACGAAATGGTTGCCTTCGATGATTATAAGTCGATTAATTCTGCTGACCGTCACCGGAGGACACTAACCAAAGAATCTTTCATCGATATTAGGCCTGGTGATGGCATAACCTTGAAAATTGCTAAAGAAAGGTTTCTTTCAAACTCCAGAAACAAACATTGATTTACAAAAATGCTAAAAAAGTAGTAAATTTACGCAGGAATATTTTGTCGACAGAGCAAGGGTGACGCTGATAGGAAAATTGCTGGATCTGCTATTAAAATGAATGCAACCTTCAACTCCCATTAACAACACTAAGGTGTCGTCATCGTGGCAGAGGATACCGATATCTTGATTTTAATGATTAATTTGAGGCCAACAAATGAGAAAATCTACCTTTTGAAACCACCAAATGGTAACTGCTGAAGAATGTGCAGACGCAGTTTAGGCATGTTTCATTCTGAAAGGCAACAACAAAAAACAGGCTGTAAAATTAGCAAATTTGATTCCAATAAGCCATGGATTTAAAGAACACGTTAAAAGAGTATATCTGCAAACACGATTTTGGCTATATGGTCATCAAAATACAATGATCGACAGCACTGACGACTACGGTGCATCAGGAGATGAAGTATAAGATTTAACACATGATATGCGGAAAAATTCGTTACCACCATTAAAATGTGTCTGGAAAATGGAAGAGGAATTACTCGTACCAATTATAATGAACAAGAAACCAGCTCCTGAACACTTACTGCAATCAATATTTTGCTCATATAGAACTGGTTGCAAAAGTGCTGGTTGTAGTTGTAATAAAGGCGGTGTTCAATGTAACGCTGCATGTATTAACAGTTTTGGAAACAACTGCGCAAATATAGAACTTCCCTAATAGGTATGTGGAAGAATTAGATGATGACGAGAGTATTGATGTAATTACCGAGAACTTTGAAAATTAAACCTCATTAAATGCTTAAAAATTAAGAAAAATTATGTAAATAAATTATGTAATGAATTCTTACTTCTTTAATAAATACGTTTCGTAATATCATTTAATTAACATATGTGTGTGGAAATTATTCCATCCCATACCTCTTTCAATATTTCTATGTATATTTATTTCCCATATTCTGATAAATAATAAAAATAGTGAGTATATGGTTTATGATTTTACGTAATGAAATATGAAAGAGAAATCCTTCAAACTTATCTGATCTCTTTTTAATTGGATTCTAAACACTTTTTGATTCTTCATATTTTGCTCTAAAATCAACTGTAAGGCTAGAAAATGTAATTTTATATTTGGAGCCGCCATTTTGAATTTTGAAATTTTCTCAATGAATTCGTGATCAGGAACCCCAAAACACCTTGTACATAAATTTCAAGCTATTCGGTTGAGAACTCAAAAGAGGTACAAAATAAGGGTGCGACCGCCACAATCTGAACTATGACATTTTTTATCGATCAAAAAATTAAGCGAATCCAGAAGGTTTTATGAAAATCCAACAATAGAATGAAAAACAAGAGGCATTCATTTCCTCTACTATCACACAAAATATGAAAATTTGTGATTCCGTCTCATGGCAAAGTGAACATTTTTTGAAAACATCTTACTTACGAAAGAGCAAAAGAATAATAGGCTTCTGTGAGCAAGGGAGCACAGACAACTACCTTAGCAATAAAGTTAATATTCGGTGATTTGGGGTTCCATGTAAATTTACAGGAATACTACTTTGTAGATGTCCTTCAAAATAATTTGAAACCATCAATTGAAACAAATGCGTTTGAGTAAAATCGAGAGTACCTATCTTCCAGTAAGATACTGCTTGTTACATTGCTATAAAGTAACATACTTGATGTTAGAAAACAATTAATTTTTCACTTTTGAAATGTTCGTCCAGTAGCCGAGATCTCTCGGCGATCGAAACTTTGTGGCATATCATAAAACATAGGCTCGGACCATACCCCGCAAGAGCCGTTCCATAGTTGCGTGATCTAGATCCAGATTGAGGTTTTGTCAAACGTTTCGAGGCGGTAACAATTGAAGTGTTGGTTCAGCTCAATTTTTTTACAAAATCCAGATTTTGCCTAATTACAAGTAGAAATAGGCAAGAATCAGGTTTCGTCGGATGATAGTGTGTATGCGGCAACGATATTTGGAGGTATCACGTTTTCTGTTTGCCCTGAGAACCGGGCAGCTCCTGGAGCTGTTTCACATTTGGAGTAAACGGCTGTCATCTTTTGTGCAGGAGCTAAACCGATAGTGCTGCTATATATTATAACGATACAGATTCATATTACATTTCTTATTTGTTTCTCAAGGCAGACGCAAGAAGTGACAGCTGATAGATCCATTATTCTTTTATAGTTCTCCTATGATTATTCTGTTTGTGTGCAAAATTCCGTATATCGAAATATACAGCTCTTGAATTTACATAAAGAAGCTGTTATGTCGTGGTCACAGTCAGCAAGTGGTTTAATCTTTGAATTTTTTTTTTGAGAAATCTTGTGGACCAATAATTGTTCCAAGAGTAGAAGACACGGTTTCTAAAGCCCCGTTACTTCTAAGAAAAACTATTAAATGCCATGCAGTTGGCTAGAGAGTATGTTGGCGAAGCTAAAATGGGGTACTTCCAAAAACTTGAAATAGAAGATATACGATAAAGATGTATAACTAAAACAGGACATTATCTGATTGCTTATTTCCACATTCAAGCGTAGAGCTTTATTAGTTTTCTGTTTCATAACACTGGAATACTCAGATTTTATTTAATCTAGTGTATTTTTGTAAAACATAATCTATTAAAAACCGGACAAGAAAACACTTTTTGTTTATTTTAGAAAAAAAAAACAGGCAGCTAATTTTTTCTATTTAAATTTTTTCATACTAGATCCAAACAATATTTCGGAAAATACGTAAAAACATCTATTGTTGCATGCTTTTGATGGGGAAAAAATATTAACCTTAAAATAACGTTTTAGAAATGTTCGTAAAGTTTTTTAAATTTCCACAATATCTTTCAAATGGGCCTGGTTATTGTATTTAACCCTTCAATTAGGAAAGGTCACACAGTGGTAATTTACCTATTCAGTTATTTTTTGCTTATTGACAATATTAACAATTTCGTAAAATCTCTATCTTTGATACTTTAATATTATATAGGTACTTATTGTTAGTTTTTAATAAATTTCTCGATAATAGGGTAAGTTTATTATTCAATCTATCCAAATACTAGAATAAAACCCTTTAGTTACAAAAATAATCAAATCACATTCTAGTTAATCTAATTAGGAGCTTACATAAACTTATATTCATTCAGTGGCAGAAAGAATTCAAATCATAATTCTCATTTGCCCGTCGCATCAGTCGATTTAGTGCTGCTTTAAAAGTATAATAGGTTTTACACAGATTGGCAGTATAAAATACAATTATTATTCCTACGACTACGCCGGGGGAAACAAACATAGATAATTGATACAAAAGTTCAGGACAATTAACTGTCCCAGACTAGATCTTACAGACCAGTTTCAAATTATTGACATTTATACGTCTTTCTAACGGAAAAATGCTGGACACGTTTTCAATAATAGAATAATCGTGATTTGATATCATTCATATGCTATAGAATGTGAATGCATAATATCTTAGGAGTCTATGCTGTACTCGCTTAAGTCTGTTCTCGTGAACATATTGATGTAGAACTTTTGAGTTAATAAATCATGTGGTATTCCTCATAATGAAACTAAGCGTTCTTAGAGATTTATTGATAATCAAATCCATCTGGAATCTAAAAGGAAGCTTACAATAAAAAATATTATTTAGGTCCAGCATCTTATCCTTGTAATTTGAGGATATGCACAATTCATTTGGTAATCATATTGAATGACATTCACCAGCGTTTAATACCATTCCATTCTCCTTACACCGGAGACATACATTATTTAAATTACTTGAAAATATTGGAACATCTTGTACTTATACCATCACAACATTTCCGAATCATCGGCAAACATCAAAAGTACCCAGTGAATATAGTCTTTTATATCATTAATGAATATATTGAACATAATTGGTCTCTAATATCAACACTTGAGAACCCCAGAATGTACTTTGACATTATTGTAAAAACCATCCACACGTACCACCTGAGTTCTGCCATTAAGGTAACATCTAAGCCATTTTAACAGAGTGTCGGTTTTTCCAAGAGCATGTAATTTCTGTAATATTCGTTCGTGGTTAACTTTATGGAATGCCATTGAGAAATTAGTATAAACCGAATCCACCTGAGACCAAAGCCAAAGTTTGCGCAATGAATTGAAAATATAACATTAGATTACTTTCTGTTGATTTTCCGGAAGAAGTGATATAGTCATGAGATCCAATATAAAACTTTCGACAATGTTGGTAATTGTATCGATAACAGAAATAGGATACTAGACAAGTGATTCGTTGAAAATGAATAATAATGGCCGACATAAGATGAAACAACATTCTTTAGAAAAACAGGCGGTAAGCCGTCAAGCCCAGCTCCTTTATTCATATCAGTAGCGTTTAGTTTATTCAAGATCATTGCCAAAGAAATTTCACAGAAGTTTAGATCTATGTTGATAAGTTGACCGAGGGGTTCTTGATTAGAGAGTACAGTCATTCAAGTAAAGAGAATAAAAATGGTTTGCGAAAAGATCAGTAATATATTTGCAATTAGTTCGATACAATTGCGTAGAAGCAGGAATATCATCATTCTTTCTCTTCGCATGTACAAATAACCAAAAAAATTACGTTATTTAGAATTCATTATATAATGTATTTTTTTCAAACAATCTCGAGAAATATTTTATCACTACTACAACAATAACTCCATTCATCAATATTGTTTCATAATACCGAAGATTGAATATTTTTTATAGAGCTATCCTACTAACCACCACTTCAATTACAAAATTTACCATTTTAGACTTTCGAGGAATATTCTCGAATTGATAAATTTCTTCAAATTATTCGATTCAAAGTTCAATTGGAAAGTTTCCACTTGTAAATAAATAACACAATTTATTGTATGATCCGAAAATAAGTTTTAATTGTATTTAATCGAACTTAATATTTATTGTTCTATAAAATAAAATGAAATATAAATGGATTCCTATAAATTAGTAGGATAGACATGATAAAAATGATTTCATCGATAAGGATAGGAATTCTGGAAAAATTGCGAGAAGAAACGCACCAATACAAAAATTAATATAAACTCACATGGTAGACACTATTTGGCTGGCAGACACATGAAATAATATTCAACTTCTATTTTGTTCGGAAGAACTGATGACACACACGCTTTAGAGACCGGTTAACTGGCCAACGACCGCTCCGTCTAAGGTAAACCCATTCCATTTCACTGTTTTAATATTGCTAACGAATTTCGTAACTTACATTTTATAGGCTGTGACAACCAATATTAGCAGCCGCAAGCAAGGGCATGTTTTAATATGAAATAATTGTTTTACCGCAAAAATTTTGTGTTGTTGTAGACCAAGGTTCTTAATAACAAATTAGCTCAGAAGTAGTACAAGACTATCTATCAAGTCTTTTTCTCATTTGTTGACAACATTGACATATGAAAGACAAACTAGAATATGGATATTTATAAGTGTCTCAAGAAAAATAGTTAGGTTCGCCTTCCAGTACAATTTCCATTATAAGACAAGAAATCATCGTTTGTTCTCCGGAAAGTGGTTATGTAGTCCAAGAGCAGTAATGTTAATAGTGTACCAACTGTGGATTCACAGCACCTCGAATAGACATCACCCTCACTATAACGAATATGATAGTCAAGAACTATGTGGACACCCCCTCCCCAGAGGTAGCCCCAAAATTTGGAATTTGGGCATACCTACTATTTAAAAGTGGGGTGAATTCATCGTTGGGGTGTATGGGACCATAACTAAAAGGGCCAATTATTCGAATTTTCACAAAAGTGGGCAGCTGATTAACAGTTAAGGTACTTGGCAGGCATGGCATCCAAATTTAAATGACAGATTCATGATGAGCGATTCAAAAAAAAACCTTTGCAAAGCAAATTAATCCTCTTTTCTAATACTTTATACTTTTTTCTCAAATCTGGTCCTTGAAAGTCCCAAATAGAGGTTGGTAGTTTCTTATATACTTTGACTACACGAGAGGGAAACCTATAATGTTCGAGAGCTTGAGAATGAAGGGGTGACTAGCTTCAGCTCGTCTAGTCCGTCTATCTGAAATCTCTCGTAGTGGAACAACAGACTTATTACATAATTTTTCATGTTTTATGTTACTCATATGTCACTTAAATTTTTTGACGCGTTCTTCTCTGTTATGGAAACAGTATGAATGGAACAAATAAATGTTTTAGGTTACATTCGTTATGTTTTACATGATTAAGAATTAAGCAAACTCCACTACTAATTACTGCAGCTGTAGATAATCATACATTTTACAATAATGCAAACGTTATTATTTCTTCACTAATTTCATTCAAATTATTTGAGGTCACTGATAGAGAGCGTAGATATCGTATAAATTAATGCTAATATTTCATTTTCCTGGATCAGTTTGGACCGAATGCCTGTTCAAATAAGATAGTGTAAGGTGAAGTTTTATTTTTTAATCAAAGGTCAGTCTATTTTGTTCTTATTCCAGTGATATGCTTGTGTGATATTTTACCAAAAGCCTTAGATCTCGACCATGGAAATATCTATAGAAGAGGGACAGAACGTCCACCTATCTATCATGTTCTAGAGAGGTCAATGAATTTGTAAGTGTGGCATCATCAATCAGACGAATCGCTCCCTTCTGGAGAGAATTCAAGAGCTTCAGCGTATTTTGGGAGCCGAACTCCAAACATGTGAACAATACCCCAGGACAGCTCTAATCTGTGCTTTGTTGATTATGAGGAGCTCCTGGGATGTGAAGTAGCTCTTGGCACGGAATAGGAAACCAAGTTTTTGTGAAGCGGTTTTTGCAATGGACCTTACATGATCATCCCATGAGAGGGTGCTATTGGTGGTGAATCCAGCATGGATAGGGAAGACTTCATAGGAATAGTTGTACCTGAGCTCATTATATTACTGATTGTGGGATCCGCCTTCCTAGAAGAGACACAAGCTTGAGTTTTGGTTGCATTAAACTCTACTAGATTATCAGATCCCCATTTCAGAGTCATTGCTAGAGCTCCATTGATTGCATCAACCGTCTCGTGTCTAGCTCCTCTGGCTCCATTGGCTAGTATGGGGGCTCTAGATGAGAAAGCGGTATGAAATATACCATCATCTACAAATCTGTGGATGGAACAGGTGGTCACTTCCAGCCAATCGTTGTTATGGATTAGATACAAAGTAGGTGCCAAGACAGGTCCCTGTAGAAAATCAGCGTGATACCCATTGTATCGGAGGGTACTCCGTCAACCACCCCATGGAGTGATCTATCTGGGAGATAACTTGGTAGTAAGCCAATGTTGAGGCGGCAAACCATATGACAGTAGTTTCCCAAGAAGGGTTTGGTGCCAAACTCGGTCAAATGCTTTGAAGATATCCAATGCTACAGCTAGAGATTTCCCATATTGTTTAATAAATTTCTGAAATACATATGATATGTTAGCAAAAAGATCTCTTGTTGATCTCTGCTGACGGTAGCCATATTACCGGTCATTCGCGATTTTGGAACTCTTCAGGTATCGGATGAGCTCGATGTCGATTCCTTTCTCACAATCACGTTAGAGATCACAGATGGATCTATAATGATTAGAAAGTGTATTCTTTTCTTCTTTTGGAATTGGTTGAACTCTACCTGCCTTCCAGCTGGAAGGAAAAATACCAAGTTTGTATGAAAGGGTAAACAACCTGCAGAAAACTGGTGTTAGTTTCAGGCGCACATTCCTTGAGAACTACAGGAGGAACTCCGTCTGCCCTCATAGACCTTTTGGTATTGAGATCAAGCAGAATGCGCCTAATTGTGGCAGCAATATTAGAAGGGAATCTGCTGCAAATATTCCAGTGAAAATTTTGTTTTTTTTGTGGTGTAGTAAGTCAGTAATCTTTGGTTAGGAGAGGGAATGGAGTGGAAGTGAAGTTTCTACCAAATGCTTTGGCGAAAGTTCAAAACGAACGAGAGCCATTCGGGCATTCGATAAGATTGATCTTATTTTGGCATTATATGCCTTTTTTGAAGCGTTTATTGTTTCATTGCATATTTTTCTGGCTTCAATATATTCTGTTATGGTCTCCAGGCATGGATTACCGCGCAAACCACGGTATGCTTTTTGTTTTGAAGCGACGGCCTAGAACATATTTTATTGAATCATCGTTCACCAGATGACGTTGATAATGAACCAATGTCTTTCGGAGTGTGAGTTCTTGGAACTCCCATCGATGTATACGCCAGTAGGCCTTAATTTTTATCATTATTTGGCCATATTGGACCAGTTTAAAGAAAGAACCACAATTTTTTGTCCATAAAAACCACTGTGAAATACGTTTGCGTCAATAAAAAAAAAGCTTCGTGAATGATGGTCCCCATACATCCCAAGAAACATATCCAAAGGCGATCCACTTTTCTAATTCCTAGCTCTTGAACTATGCCAGTGATATACTAGAGTGCTTTTTATAAGTGGAAATACCCCATCTAGAACAAGAGCAACACTTAAGATTCACTTGAGACGCAGGCCAGAAGGAAATGTGCCTTATTCATAGCCCTTAATTTGTCAAAATTCAACCTTTTATGTAGTCTGAGGAGATGAAACATATTTAATTAAAGATGACTGTAACTCCTTGAGATGCCCAACTGGTCTTTTCTGAAATTCTCAATTTCAGCTAAATTAAGGAGAAAGCGGGAATATCGTTTCTTCGGTGTAGCAGTTGTATATGATCAAATCCTCTTCTTGAAAGAAACTGAAACATCTCGAATAAAACTTTTGACACAGCATTCGAATACTACTGAATACGCTTTCAAAAATATGTTTCATGCGAGATATGAAACCAAGAAATACAAGAAAGGACAGTTCTTAGCAAGCGTGACTACATCAGAAGAAGTAACCTTGATTTAGTGACGTGGAGAACCAATTTTGCTTTCATTTCTTTTGAGGCTTTTATTTTGTTGGGAGATGGTTGAAACCGCTTATGGGCACTTACGATCCTGTTAAATCTCCTAAGTTAGTGTGGGAGTCCCTGAGTCACAATTCAATCACCTCAGATGTGCCCACGAAACACTCCACACCTTGTGTTAGGCTCGATTCTGCAACCAGGGCAGTCTCGATGAAACTCAGATATAACGGCCCATTTTATCTTGCCTCATCACTTTCTCGGGCCATCGGATAAATTCCCTCATCGTTGAGATTAGAACATGGGACCGAAAGTCACAGTAATTAGAAGATCGATGCTTCCCACCAAGCAACCTGGCCCCTTGGGGCTTAGGAAGAGTCAATATTTTCGCAGTCATACTGATTTGATTGTAGCTGGGGTGATTATGCTGCTCTCACAAGTTTATTTTCATAAGGTTTTGAATTTTGACTAAGGAACCAGAACATAACAAATCAGCTTCATGAATGCTTCATCTTCACGAGTAGATATATCCTTCTCTAGCTGCTTAAGCTTAGTCGGAGACGTTAACAGGCTACAAGTGATATCACCAACTCAAAGTTTTATTTTAATAAACTATAAAAGAGTTTACACTTACAGTATATAACACCAAATTAAGAACAGATTACCATTATCCACCCAAAATGCTATTAACGTATTGAGGACCTTTCAGCTACCATGTAGCCATCATCAGTGTGAACTAAATCAGAAATCAAAATATACCTATTTGGATACTATTTATCCATAATTAGTAGTATAAATAAGGAATTACACTTAGCTGGAGATAAATCTGAATTCATTAAATTGCTTTTTCGCTTATACATTTTCATTACTGGGTATTTAAAATATGTTTTGCTAATGCTAATTTTTCACCATCTTTTATATATGCAAAATCAATCTTCTTTATAGAATTAATTATAATATTCCTCCTAGGTTGAACCACATAGGATTTTGAACACGACTCACGATCGATTTTGTTAATCCCGGATTTGTCGTAATCCGAAACTTTATCAAAGGTGTTGCCTAAACGGTGTTTTAGCTTGTTCTTACATCAATAAACTGGAACTTGTGTGAAAACAGCAGCCAAAGTTGGCAGCCGTTAAAGCCGAAGATGCCCGAATTGAAAGGGGATCCATAGAAGTAACAAAATCCAAGGAGCGCCCGCCAACAGCCAGTTTAAATGTTTTTTTTGTATTACTAAGAATATTGATCGTGTGCACGAAATTTGATTCCACACATCGATTGGGAAAATATCGGGGAATATGGTTCTGAAGTAAGAATTCATTGGCCCCCCGTCGATATGATAGAAAATAAATAAAAGCATTATTTTTTTCAGTTTTTCTTGTATTACTCAGAAGATTGATCATGTGCTCGAAATTTGATTTCACACATCGAACCGAAGAATAACGGAGAATATAGTTCTGAAAATAGAATTCATTGGCCCCCCGTCGATATGATGGAAAATAATTAACAACCACAATTTTTTTCAGTTTTTCTTGTATTACTCAGAAGATTGATCGTGTGCACGAAATTTGATTACACACATCGATCTGGAAAATATCGAGGAATATAGTTCTGAAGTTAGAATTCATTGGCCCCCCGTCGATATGATGGAAAATGAATAAAAACCATTATATTTTTCAGTTTTTCTTGTAATACTCCAAAGATTGATCGGGTGCACGGAATTTGATTCCACACATCGATCTGTAGAATAACGGAGAATATAGTTCTAAAGTTAGAATTCATTGGCCCCCCGTCGATATGATGGAAATTAAATAAAAATCACAATTTTTTTCAGTTTTACTTGCATTACTCAGAAGATTGATAGTGTGCACGGAATTTGATTACACACATTGATCTGGAAAATATCGAGGAATATAGTTCTGAAGTTAGAATTCATTGGCCCCCGTCATTATGATGGAAAATGAATGAAAACCATTATTTTTTTCAGTTTTTGTTGTATTACTCAGAAGATTCATCGTGTAAACGAAATTTGACTACACACATCGATCTGGAAAATAACGGAGAATATATTTCCGAAGTTAGAATTCATTGGCCCCCCGTCAATATGATGGAAAATGAATAAAAACCATTATTTTTTTCAGTTTTTCTTGTATTTCTCAGAAGATTGATCGTGTGCACAAAATTTGATTACACACATCAATCTGGAAAATAACGGAGAATATATTCCCGAAGTTAGAATTCATTGGCCCCCCGTCAATATAATGTAAAATAAATAAAAACCATTATTTTTTTCAGTTTTTCTTGTATTACTCAGAAGATTGATCGTGTGCACAAAATTTGATTACACACATCGATCTGGAAAATATTGAGGAATATAGTTCTGAAGTTAGAATTCATTGTCGAAATGATGAAAAATAAGAAAAAAAAAATTATTTTTTTCAGTTTTTCCTGTATTACTCAGAAGATTCATCGTGTGCACAAAATTTGTTTACACACATCGATCTGGAAAATAACGGAGAATATATTTCCGAAGTTAGAATTCATTGGCCCCCGTCAATATGATGAAAAATGAGTAAAAACCATCATTTTTTTCAGTTTTTCTTGTAATGCTCAGAAAATTGATCGTATGCACGAAATTTGATTACACACATCGATTTGGGAAATAACGGAGAATATATTTCCGAAGTTAGAATTCATTGGCCCCTCGTCAATATGATGAAAAATAAATAAAAACCATTATTTTTTTCAGTTTTTCTGGTATTACTCAGAAGATTGATCGTGTGCACAAAATTTGATTACACACATCGATCTGGAAAATATTGAGGAATATAGTTCTGGAGTTAGAATTCATCGGCCCCCCGTCGATATGATGGAAAATAAATAAAAACCACATTTTTTTTCAGTTTTTCTTGTATTACTCAGAAGATTGATCGTGTGCACGGAATTTCATTAAACACATCGATCTGGGAAATAACGGAGAATATACCTTCTGAGTAATACAAGAAAAACTGAAAATAATTGTGGTTTTTATTTATTTTCCATCATATCGACGGACGGCCAATGAATTCTAACTTCAGAACTATATTCCTCAATATTTTCCAGATCGATGTGTGTAATCAAATTTTGTGCACACGATCAATCATCTGAGTAATACAAGAAAAACTGAAAAAAATAATGGTTTTTATTCATTTTCCATCATATTGACGGGGGGCCGATGAATTCTAACTTCGGAAATATATTCTCCGTTATTTTCCAGATCGATGAGTGTGATCAAATTTCGTGCACACGATCAATCTTCTGAGTAATACAAGAAAAACTGAAAAAAATAATGGTTTTTAGTTATTTTCCATCATATTGACGAGGGGCCAATGAATTCTAACTTCGGAAATATATTATTCGTTATTTTCCAGATCGATGTGTAATCAAATATCGTGCACACGATCAATCTTCTGAGTAATACAAGAAAAACTGAAAAAAATAATGGTTTTTATTCATTTTCCATCATATTGACGGGGGCCAATGAATTCTAACTTCGGAAATATATTCTCCGTTATTTTCCAGATCGATGAGTGTAATCAAATTTCGTGCACACGATCAATCTTCTGAGTAATACAAGAAAAACTGAAAAAAATAATGGTTTTTAGTTATTTTCCATCATATTGACGGGGGGCCAATGAATTCTAACTTCGGAAATATATTCTCCGTTATTTTCCAGATCGATGTGTGTAATCAAATCTTGTGCACACTATCAATCTTCTGAGTATTACAAGAAAAACTGAAAAAAATTGTGGTTTTTATTTATTTTCATCATATCGACGGGTGGCCAATGAGTTCTAACTACAGAACTATATTCCTCAATAATTTCCAGATCGATGTGTGTAATCAAATTTCGTGCACACGATCAGTATTCTGAGTAATACAAGAAAAACTGAAAAAAATAATGGTTTTTATTTATTTTTCATCATATCGACGGGGGCCAATGAATTCTTACTTCAGAACTATATCCCGCGATATTTTCCAGATCGATGTGTGTAATCAAACTTCATGCACACGATCAACCTTCTGAGTAATACAAGAAAAACTGAAAAAAATTGTGGTTTATATTTATTTTCCATCATATCGACGGGGGGCCAATGAATTCTAACTTCGGAAATATATTCTCCGTTATTTTCTGGATCGATAAATTTAATCAAATTTCGTGCACACGATCAATCTTCTGAGTAATACAAGAAAAACTGAAAAAAATTAACGCTTTTATTTATTTTCCATCATATCGACGGGGGGGCAATGAATTCTAACTTCGGAAATATATTCTCCGTTATTTTCCAGATCGATGAGTGTAATCAAATTTCGTGCACACGATCAATCTTCTGAGTAACACAAAAAAAACTGAAAAAAATAATGGTTTTTATTTATTTTCCATCATATCGACGGTGGGCCAATGAATTCTAACTTCAGAACTATATTCTCCATTATTCTTCAGTTCGATGTGTGAAATCAAATTTCGAGCACACGATCAATCTTCTGAGTAATACAAGAAAAACTGAAAATAATAATGGTTTTTATTTATTTTCCATCATATCGACGGGGGGCCAATGAATTCTTACTTCAGAACCGTATTCCCCGATATTTTCCCAATCGATGTGTGGAATCAAATTTCATGCATACGATCAATCTTCTTAGTAATACAAAAAAAACTTTTAAACTGGCTGCTGGCGGGAGCTCCTTGGATTTTGTTACTTCTATGGATCCGCTTTTAATTCGGGCATCTTCGGCTTTAACGGCTGCCAACTTTGGCTGCTGTTTTCACACAAGTTGAACTGGATCAGTATTTAGGAAGCAAACTATGGAATTCATTAATTACTGAAGAATGATATATAAAGACGTCGCAATCTTTGCAGTTTGTATCGGAGCATATATTTCAAAGACATTTCTCTAAAATGTTTATCGAGTCAAGGATTGGGATGTTTGTGAATAGTGAAACAACATCAAACAAAAGTAGAGTATCCACCAGGTTCAAGTTTGAAATCTTTCAATTTTGCAATAGGTTCCAAAGAACCCAAATTTGGTGCGGCTTGGAAGTTGATAAATTCCTCAACTACCCATTTTGCTATATTATTCTTGGGTCAATTGATGATTGAAGGGAATGGTCTTGTGAATTTCAGGTGAGCAATACATTTTAGGTACATTATGATTCTAAAATGTAAGTTTGCATTTTAAATTATCGGAGATTACAGAGGTAGATATATTATTTCAATGTTTGATTTACCAATTAAATGCATTTAGATAAAGGGTTTCTGTTAATGATGGCCCCTTCATCCAATATGGTATTTATTATTATCTTCTTCGAACATAATTATAATGGGATTTCCTTCATCTGCTATCAAGTAATGAAAGTTTACCTCCTTTCGTGAGGTAATTCCCGTGGTACATAGATAATTTTATTTTTGACCGATTTCAATATGTTCATTTTTAAAACGGAATAAATGCATCAATTCATTACCTTCCTGCTATATTTGAATCAGGTTCCGTTGATTATAGGAGTTTTGTTGTTGCTAGGTTGTTGCTATGTTACGTTTACAAACAAAGTTTTATTATCAAGCTGTGTTTGCGTTGAAAACGTGTTTTCTACCCCAAATATGATGGAGGATATTTTGAAAAATGCTGAAAAAGCAAGAGAATCATTATTTCCATCGGAAAGTGTGTAGCCGTAACAAAAAAGAATATAAAATATATCTGGAGTGGCTGACACGGAAAAATGTTATGCCGAAAGATGCCACTGAAACTGTATTTCTGGCATATTTTCAAGAACTGGTAAGGAATTTCCTACGTTTTTCGGTGGATTTGGTAGTAATTATGTTTGTTTATTCGTTGCAGTCAGAAACGTATAGTCCGAATTCTTTATGGACTAAATGGTCAATGCTAAAATCGATGGTGACTATACATGAGAAACGAGATATCACCAAGTTCAATGAACTAGAGACTTTTTTGAAACGGAAGAGTAAGAGTTATAAGCCGAAGAAGTCCGCTGTTTTATCTCCTAAAGGTGTCATCAGATTTCTAAATATATATATATATATTAGCATTCCTTATTTTATTTTTACTTGTGAAAGGTAGAGGGAATTATAGAATCTATAATGTCCCAAGGGAGTTATGACCCTCTTTATTGATAGCGTGACTATGACGATATAAGCTTATAATATCTCGGTCAGAAATAAAATGAATTATTGAATATCCTTGAAATCATCAAGTGCTGCCATCTATATGTCTAAACACTATGCCCGAAAGTTTTCAAATCAGTCCATATATCGTTAGATGTCGTTACTGTAATAAGCACTACAATAATTTCAAATCGTCTTTGATGCACCTCTTTTAGTGAAATGTACCTCCTGCCAAATGAAGCTGATAATAGTTACTCTTGAAGACGCACAAGTCTTACAACGATTTTGCAAACAACAACAAAAACAAGAGCAAGATCAGCATAAGACATGCTTGGGGAATCTGTATGTAGCATTTGATATCTCCAAAGCATTTGACCGAGTCTGGCACCAAAGCCTTCTTGGGAAACTTCCGTCATATGGTTTGCTGCCTCAACTTTGTTGTTTACTATCGAGTTTTCTCTGAGATAGATCACTCCATGTGGTGGTTGATGGAGTATCATCCGATACAATGTCTATCAACGCTGGTGTTCACCAGGGATCTATCTTGGCACAAACTTATCTTCAGCTTCATATCAACGATCTGCTGGGAGTGACCACATGTCTCGTCCACAGCTTTGCAGATGATGGTATACTTCATATCGCTTTCTCATCTAAAGGAGCTGTACCATCCAATGAAGCCAAGGGATCGAGACAGAGACGAGTTGACCCAATTAATGGAGATCTGGCATTTATTTTGAAATGGGGATTTGATAATCTAGTAGAGTCTAATGCAACCAAAACTCAAGCTTGCATCTTCTCCAGGAAGGCGAATATTACAATCCTTAAAGTGATGACGTCAACTACAGCTATTCTTACAAGGTCTTCCATATCCATGCTCTAGATCACCACCAACAGCACTCTCTCCTAGGATGATCATGTGAGGCTTTGCGAAAACCGCTTCACAAAAACGTGGTTTTCTATTCCGTGCTAAGAGCTACTTTACAAGTTGATATTTCACATTTCAATCACCGGTGTAGTATTACCATGTTATTGAAAACTTCTGATGGAGAACTTCTAGCCATTAAAATTTTAAAAATACGATGCTGATTTAGGGTAAATGAAATTGGTTATGAATATTTCGGAAACCTGGACATTGGAATTATATGAATTTGTGAGTCATTATAAATACAAATTTATATATTTCATAACCATGAGCATCATTAGTTAATGATTCTTCTTATTTAATTAGAATGAAGATTTTGTTGATTTCATTGAAAATATGGATATTATACATGAAATCATATAATACATTCAAAACTAACTCATGAAGATGTTTGAAACTTATTGTACAAATCGTCACAAATATAACTTCTTAAAATAGCATATGGAACAGATAAGGAAATGATATTTTTAATCACCTGCATACTTTTATGATCTATAATAAACAGTTTTAGTTATACCATGTCACGCAAATATTCGAAAGCACGATCATATTGCCTGTTGACATAGCTAAAAGTATACTTTATACTTAGTTATCTATTATGACGAAACAAAGTAATCAAAGTCATTAATATTGTTCATCGCAACGTTCCATGACACTTAGAACCTGCTGTTTTCTTGATGGGTGACGGATAGGTAGTTTTCGAAATCTCATGTAGGCAACAAAAGTCTTCTTGTTTCGAAGGCCAAGTATAAAAAGCTTATTACGTTTAATTGTAAATATTAGCTGCTATGTTTAATATTATTGCATCCAAAAATAAACCTACACATTAATAACCTTCAAACCGGAAATTGCACCCTGGAGGTTATATCCCATGTAAAATTTCAACCTAAAATGAAAGATAATAAAACAAAATTGTTTGGGAATCTGTAAGTTTTGAACCTTTGCTACCAAAAGCAAATTCAGTATTTATGGCAAACATCTTACCATTTCCTTTACAACCACTCATGATAAGTCATTACTAAGTTTGATATATCAATTGTGAATGGGTGCGCTGCTAGGGGTTCAGGATCAAATAAGTTTTCAACCTACGCTACCAAAAGCAAATTCAATATATTTTATAGTGCAAGCATCTTGCCACTTCCGCTAGAGCCACTTATGCTAAGTCATTACTGATTTCGATATCAGTGGGCGCCCCGCTAGGGGTGTCAGGATTGCGCCTTTTCAACGACCAATTACCACGATGTCGACCTGTGCTTTTTACTGTAGTCTAGAATTATGCTACGTAACGTAGTGTGACGTATCCAAATTTTGAAATAAGAATTTCAGACACTCCTGCGGATTGAATGTAAGTGTGTGATATATATTTATACCCAGAATAGCACTGTTGTCATAATGGTTCAATAAAATATCATAGTTTTATTAGTAAAACTGAAGATGAATGTCTAAAGTATAACTTGTAATGGGCTACCGTGCCCAAAAGCGATGTATTCTCTATTTCCTTCAAAACGATTGGCGAAAAATCAAATCCGTACGACCATTAGGAACATCGCAATCGAATCCACTGTGGTTTATGTACATACTCACTTACATATTTTTATTTCAAAAGTAGCCTGGATGGATATTTTTCCTAATCATTCTGATGATCAGTCTGGAATTGATTGCACATGACGTTTATTGTTTATGTGTGAGCTAAAATGAGTGGGTCATAGTGTCTTAAATATTTGTAACCGTGAGTACAGATGGGTATATAAAATACACAAAGCTGTGATGTAGGCAAAGTCCATGAAATTAAAATTTTTCCTTTTTAATTGAAATTGATGATATAAAGATGCTCAGTGCTTAGTGCAATTAGTTTAAGGAATCCCCCACTTTAGTGAAGTGAATTTGTTTTCAAGTGCAAACCTACTGGTACCACGCTCATATTCTTCCACACGAGTAGCTATTGTACGACCCGTTTCACCAATGTAGACTTTACCTCCAGAACAGAGTACTCTATAAACATCTAAATGAAGAGAAGGTTTGTATGACATGATACTATTTTGGACGATAAAGATTCTTTCGCCATTTATCACAAACTCATCCATACAGATACCACCATATACAACACTTCTTCACACCCGGAATCATACAAGTTAGCAGCAAATAACTATATGATACATAGATTAGTTAATATCTCATTAAGTAAATATAACTTCCATTTATAATTAAACAGAATCATATATATTGCTGAAACTAAAGGTTATGATGTTGTATAATGAATGAAATACTTCAAAATAAACTTAATTAAAACACCCAAAACTAGTTTATCCTCAGAATAATAATAATATTAAATCAAATTTCGCAATGTCTAAAATATTTAAATAAACACTCAATTCTTAAAATCGAGATATAAAACGTCGCCTTTAAAGCAACAAATAATATTATCCATATATTGATAATTCAAATTTTAAAAATATAAAAAAAGGAAATCTGGAGGTTACATGGTGAGGTATGGTGATTGTATTGCCTTGTACATAGGACAAACTGGACGCAGTTTCAGTGTGAGGTTCCACGAATATTTGAGAAGTTACAGGCTCAAAAAAAAATATCTAATTACGCTGATCACGTAATCCCAATTTCAACCTCAACCCCGATATTTCACATATTCAGCAATAAGGACATACAATCAATATCCTAGAGTCGATAAAAAATTTAACATTCAAAAAACAATAGCAACATAATATTAAATGACCGAATCTATACCTATAATTCACCACTTATCAACAATTTCGTAAATAAACTCTCACCCAAACCATTGTCTATCCTCAATTTGTACCACATTCAGAACGATTTATGATATTTAAGGACATAATTTTAAATTTAGCTTCACTTTATAGTTCCTAGATTTCAGAATCTCATAATGTGGAGTCAGCATTCATTATAAATTAAATGTCACGAGTCTTGTTTAAATTTTAGTTTAGTTCTCCAACTTTCGAAAGTTAAAACTATTTTGTCTCCCAACGATTTTGGAAATTCGATCTGATATATTTTCGACATATGGAAGATAGGCGCATACATAAAGGACTTTATGGCTCAGTTTGAGTTGAAATTTTAGGTGAGGTTATTATAAAAAGAGAAATTATTCGATGAAATTTTTATTTTGAGGAATCGGGTTGGGATAAGTAAACAGCTCTAAAACCAGAGAATTTATGATGGATTTCATTTGGAGGATGGTGGTGGAGGTCATGTCACACCGATGTGTGAGTGATTATTGATATAATCCTCAATGTACCGCCACTTCGTCGACAAACTGATACATCTAGGGACAGAAGTGAGCCCCCTGATTCAACTTCCAATAAACGGATATGATGATGTAATGAACAGTGACAGTGATCTATGTAGCTTGAAATTCTCACACAAAAAATAGCGCTACAGACTACGTATACAAGAAGCTATCTGTTTCAGTTCAAGTCTCAATCTTGTTCTGAAGCTGTCACCTGTGATGGCTTTCGGAATCCAGTCGTCCTGCTGTGACGCGCAATCCATCCAAAAGCCAAGAATTTTTTAGATCAGGTGTCCGCGGAAGTTCATTATTCAAGATAAAGTATTCCGACTACAATCATCTAAAATTCATTTATTTATATAATAAAGTAGGTATGTTATATTAGGATGAAAATTTGTGTATATTTTAACAGAACAAATGAGGTGATATGAATATTGGTTAAGTATAAAATGAAGTATATCGAAGATCCGTTTAATTATGTCTTAATGCTGTTAACTTTTAAATAATTATCTAGCCATCTCTCGATGATTGGTAAATTATCGTTGCTCCATTTAGTTTCTTCTTTTATATTTTTCAATGCTTTCTCAATTACAAAATCTGCCGAACCAAATTCGCTCTGCCTCTGCACATAGAGTTCCGATACCATATCCAGTCCTTCTTGTGTTTTGAACACGGTAGTAGCCGATGTGACAAGACTATTCCATAGATGAGGTTTCCCTTCAAACCTAAACACAATATTGTTATTATATACATTTGGACATTGTATCTCTTGATTTCATTATCACGTGCCTTCCTATATCTATCTATGTATATCTACATCTAGATCATGAATATAATATAACGAGCAGTGGTAGCTGGTACTAAAGGGCACATGGGCACGTGCCCATCCAACCACCAACGTGCCCCCAACCTCCAAGATAAACACAGAAAGAAAATCGCATGTAATTCAGTGCATTATTTTATTCCGCGCGTCAGGTGCATGCAACAATAACACATAACACAATCAAAACTATGTTCCGGAGAACGTTCTGGAGTGTACCTATTCCAAGTATGATTCGGCTGACTACGATTATCTTCGCTATACGCGCTTATACCGTCGGTTTGGGGCACAAAGCAGCGTATCTCCAGCACACGTCTTGCCTTCATAGTATACAGTGTTTGAATTCGATTCGGAAACGTGAAGTATGAAGTGACGTATTATCAATGATGGAAGTTAATTGAGTGCAAAATTTAAAAAAAAACCGGTATCATTTGAGGGAAAATTTTTAATTAAAAAGAAAGGAAGGCCTATTCCTGATCTTCAAATAAACTACACTTCCACAAGTGAAACCCAAACTTACAATAGTGTATTCAACAAGAATAAATAAATTAATCAACTTTACAACTGATCTAGACGCTGTGTTTGCAATACATATGTAAGGTAGTTCACAAGTGTTTAAAGGCGTCTCAAAAACTATTCAGAACGAATTGCTCGATGTAATGTTGCAAATTTACAAGCAGGAAATATTGAAAGAAATTAAATCTGCAAATTTCATTGCTTTGGAGGCCGATGAAACTACAGACACCATCAGCAAATGGTTGTTATTATTCGATACATGTGTAATGTACAAATTATTTAATGCTTTTGGTCTTTTTTTAAGCTGGGTGGACATAAAGCTGATGTATTAGCAAAAACATTGCTTAATGAATTGCAAACTATTTTAAATTCTCCTTCTGGGTCTAATAACAATAAACGAATCGCTCAAAGTTACGATTGGGCCTCCTTGATGAGTGGTAAGAAAAATGGTGTCCAAGTCATTATTGAAAAAACATTTCCACATGCACATTATATTCACCGTTACGCGCATCAATTTGATTTAATTATTGAAGAGCGTCACAGTGCAATAAAAAAGGAAACATTTTCTTTGCAAATTTGCAGTCATTTCCAAGCGTTTTTCTCGATCGCCAAAACGAACGATAATTCTTGATGGAATAGTCAAACGCACTGTTCCTACATGCTGGATTTAAAAGTCGAACTGTGCACATTATTTGAGCACCAGAATTCTTTCAAAGAATGTTAACACAAAATTATTGACGAAGATGGGATAAATTCGGTTACTATAAGTGAAGCAAGTGGCTTATTGAAAATTAGAATTGCCCGGAATTTCTCTACTAGTTGAAAATATTTCATTTCTTCATACCACATGTTGAAATATTATTTAATCAGACTCAATAACGCGAGATTGACAGTCCTCAACTGCAAAAGGCAATTGAACAATTCCAACAGCAAATTATTCGAATTAAAAATTCTACTGACAATGACAATCAAGAACGCAATAATGAAGACCTGCTAGGAAAAGACAAAAACCGGCAGCTGGAGATAACGGGTCTGTTATTGCAAAGGAAGTATGTGACGACACTATTTTAAGCCTGATTAGCGACCACCTATTTGATTTTAGGGATCATTTAAGTGCACCAAAATTATTTGATTCTCAAAATTTCAAAACTTATCGACATGTATTTCCACAAAAACATTTTGATGAAACTGTGAAATCTTATCCTATGTTGGACAGTGAAATTAAAAAGTGAACTTTCAGCAATCTATTAGTGCGATGACATGTGTGATGTAGGTCGTATTTTGCCACTTTTGAGGTTCATAACAGACGACAACCTAAAAAATTTTTGGCGGAAATATACAAGATGTTGGATATTATTTGTACAATGCCCATGTGAACGATGTTTTTTCACCCTGAAACGCATTAAAACTTTTCTGAGAAGCACAATGTCAGAAGATCTGAGCACATTGGCGGTCCTATCAATAGAAAAGAAGTTCGTCCAGTCTATCCCGGATTTTGACAACAAAGTCATAGACGTTTTTCCCAGCATGAAAAATAGAAGAACGGATTTTATGTACAAAAAATAGTTAAGTTCTTTCATGTGCCTACGCTCTTTCATAACTCACGAGCCGCCACTGATAACGAGTGGATGTTAGGTATGTATTTTCCAGTTATATTCTACTAATGTAATTGGTTTCTAGTGTTGGAGGCATAACGGCTTAGGTATCTCTTATTGGATGACATCTAGACATTTCAAAGTAGGTACAAGAATTGTAAGTAGCTATACTTTGCAATCATGGTACCATTCATTATACATCGAAAACTGCTAAGCTGCTTCATGTGAGGTGCATGTGTGTATTTCTCAATTCACATCATTCCAAAATACTTTATTTCCAGTTCCTACTTAAAATATGTTTCAATTTTAGTACAGAAAAAGATGTTGAAACCTCCACTCAAATTCAAACAACGACAGAACCAAAGCGTTTTATACATTGTAGATATGGAAAAGTATTGTAGACAGAACCAACATCCTTCATACCTCATAGATATAGGGGATTATTATAGATAGATTCTGATTATGAGGGAAATTGGATTCAATAGAGCAAATAGTGTGGGTAAATAAAATAGAATAACCAAGTATCTGGTCTTAATGACATACCTAATTTTGATAAGATCCCAATTGTCCTTCAAGAAATTAAACAGGGCAATATATCCATTTGCACTCCCTGTTAACATACTGAAAATTAAATAGACATCATTGTCAGTAAAATTTCCATTTTGTTCTAGAACTGTTATGTTCAGAAGTCGTTCAATTTTCCATGCGTCATTTGGACAGCCAGCCAGAGTTTTCAATAAATATGTTCTTTCGCTTTGTTTCCTTCCTACGGGGAACTTAATCACACGATCCAGTCCGAACTCCCATTCTTCTTTGGTTCCCCACTTGAATACTGGACAAATATACTGATTAGCCAAACTGAAAAGAAAGGAACGATAATATGAGCAGAAGCTGTTTTAGTTTTCATTTCCTATATTCCAATATGAATTGTGGTTGAAAAATATTCACCAAAGAAGTTGTTATGGTAAGTATTCCGAAACATATAATTGTCTACAAAACAAGCAATTAGTGATTGTCCTTCTTCCCTTCCGGAAACTATATTGACACAACTATTGAAATGAGACGCTCATACAAGAATAAATGAACTATTCAAAATAATCGTAAGTATTCCGAAACATATAATTGTCTACAAAACAAGTAATTAGTGATTGTCCTTCTTCCCTTCCGGAAACTATATTGACACAACTATTGAAATGAGACGCTCATACAAGAATAAATGAATTCTTCAAAATAATCGATTGTAGAAGCCGTTACTCTATAGTAAGAACAATTACTTTATTGTATACCGTTTTTAAAAGTTGTATAAAATGAAGTAATTGTTCTTTCATTTAATCAAAATGAATTCATTGATCTTATGAGGACCTACACAGATATCAATTATCCAGATCCAGATCGTTCTTTAGATTTTAGGAAACCCCGATGTATGGAAGATACTACTGTATAGGGGTCTCAGAAAGATTTCCTTCATCGAGAAGTGTATGGCTGCGCTTTAAAGGTATCTTATAGAACTAAATATTAATCCAAGACTCAAATTATTTTACATCGGCCACTTTACGAAAGTTATCTGGAATTTTGAAACTAGACCACAGTAAGCGTTACCTCATTTGATAGGGATTTAATATCTAATTTATTGAAGGACGCACTTACGGATTCCCTTCATCTGGATCTTCAATAGCCATCCATTTCTTGAAAACTACTTGAGCTTCTTCTATGCAAGGCTTGTAACCAGCCTGACACAAAAATACTTTGGCAGAAGATCTTAAGTGGGCCTTTCCGTCACTTTCACCTTCCTGAGGATCGTTACCTAATTCTTCGTAAAGTGGTGTTAATAAAAGTCTTACGTATGTCTGCAATGAAACGTATTATTTCAAATCAAAAAACTATACATCAGGTATATCTTGTTTAATATGGGAAGCTGAAGATATTATACATAGAAGATCATTTAATATACCAGAACGTTTCAACATACTCAATATAAATTGAAAGAGGTATTTCTGCCTCCATAGCGTAACGCATTTAATCGGACATTTTCGCGGGACGAATTTAACCGTGTGCGTTCAAGACTAAATTAATACTGGTGCCATATATAAGTAAAACTTAGGAAGTTAATGTACTGACCATCAGTCTTGTAATATTTCAAAAAAAAAAGCAGAACCTAGTAAGTATAATTATTGTTTTTTAAAAACATTTAATTCAGAAATTGATGAACTTGCTAGAAATCGAATAAAAAATATGTAGTGTGTCGAAGAGAGATAGAAACATGCCTGAGTAATCAACTTGTAAGTGTGACATCATCAATAACACGAATAGCTCTTCTAGATAGAATCCAAGAGCATCAACGTATGTTTGGGAACTGAACTCCAAACATGTGAACCTGTCCTGGGGAGGACAGGTCGAATCTGTGCTTTGTAGATTATGAGAAGCTGAGATGTGAAGTAGCTCTTTGCCCGGAATATAAAACCAAGTTTTTGTGAAGAGATTTTCGCAATGGACCACAAATGATCATTCAATGAGAGGGTGCTGTTGGTGGTGATCCCGAACATGGACATGAAAAATTTCATAGGAATAGTTGTACCTGACACCATCATATTAGGGTTTTGTAGGATCTGTGTTTTCGGAGAAGACGCAAGCTTAAATTTTGGCAGCATTAAACTCTACTAGATTATCAGATCGCCGTTCCAAAATCTTTACCAGATCTCTATTAATTGAGTCAACCTGCCTCTGTAAAACACATATGTTGTCAATTTGAATGAACTTTCAATGAAATGACATAGAGTATAATTGGACGTCTTTCATTTTATTCGCCTTTATCGGTGTTTAATCAGTTATAAAGTATTTTGATTCCTACTGGTGAGGAAAGTTTGTGTTCTATGGATCACAATTAATTATTGTTCCGTTCTCAAATCGCCATGCGACATTCAGACTGCAAAATAGTGGTGAGCTTTTCCTGCCTAATTGATACATATTTTCATTTCCTTCAAGTTCAGAACCTTTCAGTCTCATTCAAAGAATTATATCACCCTCCGTCATGACTGCTATATTTTCAAAATTTCGTACTTGAAATGAAAGGACCTCATCCTGCTGTTTATTTCATAATCAGATATATGTGAAGGCGGTAGTTCATAGAGTATTTCAAGTACAAAGTAGTACCTTAGAGTGGTTTTCTGTGCTCACCAATACTCCCCCCTCCCCACCCCATACGCAAAATTATCGGGGACATGTTTTGCATGTTTTATGAATTATCTTTATCATAATGATATTCCATACGTTCCATGCGGCTTAACCGTTACCAGAAAATGAATGATTTGTGAGTATTAATTGACAGTACCTACTCGAAAATACATGGGAATCGACAAGAAGTTTTTCATAATATATACATTAATATGCGTTGAGGAAGGTAATGAAAATTGGAAGAGATGATTAGGAATTTTAATTTATGTTCCATTGACTTCACAGGAAATCAAAGTAAGACTCCAAGTAGACAATTTTGACGTTTGATTAAACACAATCAGATACTTAAATAAAATAACTATTAAAAGTTGGATCTCCACTAATTTATTAAATAATTGTGACTATAGTTTCGTTAACACAGTAGCTTCTCTAAAAAACTATTTAAAAGTACTGAACTACTGACATATTTGTTTAAAGAAACTGTTGTGCTGGTAAAACTATAGTAGTTTATCTCTTTGATTGAAAACAGACACATTACATTTGAAGAACCACCAAAATCACGTAACCAATCCTTTTATTTAATTGTATAATGTTGTAGTGATACTTATGTCTATTTCTATTAGTCAATACTAACTTCTAAAAACTAAAATGCACTCTGAATTTGCGTATCGTTATAGCGCTACAACGATACGACTTTGAGTCGCGGAATAAAAACAAACGTTTTCCTTGAAATACGGAAATATTAGGCAACCATACATTATATATTATAAGAACTAGTGTTGCCGCTTAAAGAATAGATAAAAGTTTTATCTCAGATCATCTGGTTTGGTTAATGATTTCAATATAATTTATGAGGTACTCTTCGCATTTGTGCAAAGATAATGAACATTACTAAATACTATTCAAAGTATTAATATTGTTAAGGAAATGCTATAACAAAACCAAATTTTACGCATGGAGGAAGAGGATATTATCTTCCGGCCGACATTTTTTTTGTACCACTTATCGGTTGATTGCTGGTCACCATTTGATGTAATTCAAAGCATGATGATAATTTTTTAGAAACTGTACTAGAAGATAATGGATATCGCTACAGATCTTCATATGCTGCATAGAATGAGTTAATTGTCAGAAGAGTATTAAAAGTAACACAGGAACTGCTTCTCCGGTACAAACACTCTAATCTCTACAGTTAGCGGTCATAATTTGATTGCAATTATCAGCCATCAATTTATTTTACCCGGCAAATTGAAAAAATTTATTGACAGAACCTACTCCACAGTGCTTATCATATTGTTTTTTCACGACAATTAAAAGTCGGCATCCATATGTTCTGTGAGCTCAAATCTTCAGTTGACAATATTTTTGTTCGCTAATTTCGAAGCCGATTATCTCGGTAACTATTGAAAAATTAATTGGATCTTTTTGCTGGTACTTTTTTCTCTCTGATAACAAAGTATATGTTTCCCAAAACCTACTAGTTTTAGAGATATTTTTAAGAAATTAAAAAGATACCTAAAAACCAAGATGGCGGCGCGCGCTCCTCCACCACCTGGGACTTTCAGTATGTTCAACAGAACCACTCATGTACATATATACCAATTTTCAAAACTGTATGTTCTAATGTTTTATCCAAACCCTCCATTGCTTGGACTAAATGTTGGTTTTATTTTGATATTAAAATAGGAATAAAGTTTGATCATCGAAATTTCAATTACATATAAAGAAATGTTGGCTACATTTGAACCGAAACGAATGTCAAATGATATATAAGCATAGTTAGTAGAGAATTTCAAACATATCGAACATCATGAGGAAAATTTATTAATAATTCAATAACGAAGAATCTTCAAAGAAACACAAACGCTATCACGTTTGTAACTGGCTTTTTTTGAATGACTGCGGACCGAAAAGCTGGTGAAAATCAAACTTTTAATAGTTGTTTTATTTAAGTTTAGGATAGATTTTCATCACGTAATGGCTAAGTAATTCTATTCGACTATCGGATACATCATCATTTTCGTTCTGCTGTAACGAAGATTAAATTCTGAAATATCATTTATTTTGGATCAGGCAGTAAATACGAATATTGCACGTAAATTCCGGTTGAATAGTCCATTATTTCAACAGATATGCGTGAGCTCCGAATGTGTATTCCGTGATAGTCACTTTTCTAAATCTCCGTAATTTTGAATAAGTGTAATTATTCAAATAAATGAATCGAATTCATGCCCGCTTAAAAATTGCATTCATTTCGATTAACTTATGTTGCAAAAACGGGGATCTGGTAAGTTAACGCATCAAAGTTTGAACAGCCTTCTTATGTATGAAAAGGGCGAACAACCAAAAAACTCCGGTAACATTTGTTTACTGTGTCAAGAGGAACTACCGAGATATCATGAGCGCGAATTTTAGATCTAAAAAGTAGCGTAATGTTCAAGCATTGTTCGGGACATAAATAAGAAGCCTCGCCACAAAATAAGGAATTGGTGGTGCGGACTTCACCAGTGCCTCGAAAAACATATAAAAGCAGTGACAGACAAAAGATCGGGATCTTTTATTAATTGATTATCAATCAGAATCAGAGTCAGTAGGTACCGTTAAAGTGTGATTATTATATTAGAATCAGATTGAATTATCCGAGTTCAAAACAGATTTGAAATTTGAATTAAAAATAGTGTTCCGTTTAGTGAATTTTACATAAGGTAAATGATAGCTTATTAGTTGATTTTCTGGTATTACGATATATTGATTTCCGTAGTTTGTGATTGGTAACGTTTGTATGATATTTGAGTTTATCCTGTCATGGGTCGGACCGCGCACGATTTGAATAAGCACGTGAATTGAAATATTCAAGTAATTGTATGGTGTGTACAGAGTGTGTATGTTTGAACGAATGGGGCGTCTTTGGTATATTTGTGCACGCTGTGTCATACCGGAAGTATAAGTATATCCTAGACGACCAAACCGCCAACGGCTTGTGCACGCTGTGACACACCGGAAGTATAAGCTGGTGTGGTTGTGTGATTGATAATCGTAATTACCCCTTATCCGAATGAGAAGCCCCGGCCGTGGGTGTAGGGATTATTGCAGATACGATAGTTAGGGTTTGTGCACGCTGTGTCATATCGGAAGTATAAGCCCTAATTGTCTAGATTCTGAATCTGCAAAGTGTATAAAATCTAGCACTGTCATAGAATTACCGGGAACTCCGTTGATAGCTAGTAGAAGGGTGAGTTAAATGACAGAATAAACTCAATCAGAGTAATAATTATCCGAATATACCGTAAAATCTGATATCGTACAAGCGGTAACCTAGTGCAGATCAATATTTTCCGATCCGACCAAATTTTAACCGTTTAATATATCGTAGTGTGTTATGAGCATTTCAAGTGATACGGCTATCTGCATAATTACCGAACATCATTCATTTATCAACCGATTCCGTACCGTTGAATTGAAATTAAATATCGAACATATCGTAAAAATAGATATGTTGTAAAAGTTTTCTTTTACCGCTTGAGCTTCTTTACATTTTCCATCTGGGTGAATTTTTGTGAATCATATACCGTTCAATTGCATTTATTAATTATTCTGAAAGTGTATTTATTGTTATTATATATTTAATATTTGGAATTCCCCGTTTTATTAAGTTATTTCTACTCCATCTTTTAATGAGCTAAGTTTTAATCAAGTGTCAATTGTAATTGAAGCCTACAATTTTGATACTGTTTTCTGCCCAATGGGCCCTGGTTTTACTTCACTGTAGTTACCCTAGGGACAAGGCTATCTATAGATAGCATAGTTACAAGCCTTGTGGTGAGGACACTAGCAGAAGTCCTCAAAAAGGAGTGAACCTTTAGAAAATCTGGCACCCGAGGATTTGAAGTTTACCGCAGTAAGCAGTTTACCGAAAAGTCACAAGGTACACGTCATACTGCCTATACAGTTGATTCATTCAAATGTACGACCACATTGTGAAGTATAACCAACCAAAATAATCATCGATAACTGCCATGAAAAAGGTCAATTTCAAAGGATTGTTTGATATCAGTACAAGTTGATAATATCGTATTCACACTACACTACTATTAAGTACTTTTTCATTATTGATGATGATTTTCATATTGTAATCATAAAAAATCTAGATTAGATACTAACCTGGAACTTCTTATGTACATCAGAACTATCAATATGACGTCCAATATGATCGATTAGAGTGAATACTGGGTCCCACGCCAGATACTGCCTTTCGTATTTCAGAAACAGAGTCATATTAAGGGCTACGGCGAAACTCAAATCTCCAGCATATGCTAAATTCCACGCATCGTGTAATAATTTAGCTCTAGTGTTCACTGGAATTTTGGTCCGTGATTCTCCGCACAAGAAAGTTGCTAACATATTCCAATTCTTGGCATCATAATTCACTGGGAAAGGACCTGAAATTAATAACGGGGATGTTGAATTTCTTGAACATTTTCCTAGAATCCTAAGCTACTTTTCATCTTTTGAACTTTCGACATGTGTAAAGTTTGTCAAGAAATGAAATAAATTGATCATTATAATCCAAAGCTATATTAAATTAATAGAAATGAGATCGATCAACAGAGAAAGTTTCCACAACGTGAATCATCAAATTATGTCCAGGGTGTAGTAACGATTTATACTTCGCATCTCATTTTATCTGCACTTCGGCTCTTCATTGTTATCTAGATGGTGCAATTTGTCTACATTTTGGTAACGCTACACCAACTAGAGCGCATCTATCTCAATAGATTCAAGTGGTTCCAATAAAATGGTAAACCGGTTAAAATTGCAATAACTCTTACCTATTTCTTCAGGATTGACGATGATAAACTGTTCGGCGCTGGGCATCTGGTCTAGTTTAATTTCTCTCACTTTTTCCATCCATATCTTGGTTGAAAAATTAACAAAATTCAACTGATTTTGTTGTACCAGAACTATAGGAACATACCAAACAAATTTGTCTTGTTCTGGGACATCATGAGGTCTCTCTCGGAGATAAACTCGCTGCGAACAATAATGAACATATAAGACTATTTGCTAAGACTTCACAGATGACACAAACTGATAAAGGTTCTATTTTGAGTCCTTCAACCTTCTAGGCAAAATTAATGAAAATTGATCATCATACTTTTGAAGTATCGGAAAGCAACAGTTAATAACATTACATTAGAACTACCTGCGTGATGATGACTGACTTTTCCTCATAATTTCTTTGCACATTAATTACTGGTAATCTATCTTTTGTAATCCAAGATGCTGCAATATCATTGACAGACAATTTCTCACTAAGCACTCCATCAAATCTCGCCTGTTCCGTGAGTGCATACCAAATATCATCACCAAAGAACGTTTTATACTGCCTACAAAAGTAAACTGATTAGAGAATCTTCGTAAGTAATGAAAAATGCTCCAACAAATATTTAATTGACAATGTGAAATGAACAAATATCGTGCCTTCGCTCTTCGAACTGATAATGCAAAATTTATCTTTTATAGGTAGCATTTATTAACAAAGTCTTACTTTGCTTTATTGTTTGGTATTGTGCCTTTGAAAGATGTGTTCGTAAGAACAATTATATGAGTACCATTACCTTAATAATGTTTTTGACAGGAATTCGATTCTCTAGGATTAAAAGGTCTTACTACTTACAAAGTTATAGTTGTGGTGAGATGAAACAAGGTTATAACCTTGAGAAATCGAAGATTCTCAATTTCTAGAAATAAGAAACAAGTAAATTTTGCATTGAGGCACCCAACGAGAGCTGGTTGGCAAAGGAAGTCATTAAAATAATCAAGAAAGCTCAGGCCTCCAGAACTAATGAGATCCAGAGTGGAGGTAACGTCTAAAGAAGAAACGCGATGAATCTCTTTCCACTAGAAATTGCCAAGATTTTTGAACTTCTAACAAAATCATAAGTAAATTTTCTACAATGTCACAATCACACATTTTTTCAAGTGAAAGTTTTTATGGGACCCCACAGAGGTTGACGCTAGTCGATATTAAGAGTGAATCCGTAAGTTAACATATTGTTGAACTGCTAATTATTAAACAAGATAGAAAGCTAACCTAACCACAAACTGAAGTCAGACGTGAGAGTGATATTTATCTAAAATCTTAATATGGTGCTCTTCCGTTTAATCGGAGAAATGTGTATATATCTTTATTAAAGTGAATTTTTTCTAACTTGAAATATCTCTAGGAAACATGGATGTGTTGAGATGGTACTGTCGGTCATTCCTGGCAAGATTCTAACACTGTAGCTGTGAAAGCGATGAAAGTGAGTGGCGCAAGGTATATTGTACTGCATGCATTTTGGCCCAGACAGTTCTTCTCCTGTATCTATCAATAGTCAAAGACTGTAAATTCTCTTGATGTTTCCAGTCAGTCCTATTATCTATTGAACGAGTCTCCAAAAATAGGATAAATGTTTCTAATTTCACTAAATGAAAATCTGGTGAAATTATAATTATGTCTACAGGCTGAAGAGTATGGTGCTTTAGAAACTTGGATGTGAGAGTAAAATCCACATATCATAGAAATTCTATGAGTGAAAAGTAATCTAGTCATGTACGTTATCACAAAATTCGAACATATCCCCAACAAGTTATTCATATACATCTATGGAAGAAATAAATTGTGATTTATTCTCCATTCTAACGCAGTTTCGGCATTTTTAATTTTCAATGTAGATTGCTTCTTCTTTGTGATTGAGCCTCTTAAGCGATGGTATATTGAAATCACTCGACAGTTCTCTCAAACATGTGTAAATGGTTGTGTAACAAAGATTCATTTGCTAATTAGTCCAAAGTACTACGTGAAGTTATCGGTTGATGGCTGGCCACCATTTTAGGTTTGATGTATTTCAAAGTGTAATGATAATTTTTTTTAGAAACTGTTGCAGAAGATAATAATATCGCTACAGATATTCATAAGCTGCATAGAATGTAACTGCTTCTCAGGTGCAAATACTCTAATCTGTACAGTTAGCGGTAACAATTTGGTTGCAGTTATCAGCCATCAATTAATTTTGCCCGGCAAATTGGAAAAAAAAACGTTCAAGAGTTTCTCTTTGGACATATTGCATTTAATGATAACTTTTCTGATCCGTGTCTGTTTATATGTCCAATCTACAGATCAACTATTCAAGTAATTAATTTTCAAAGGACAGTGTGAATCACTTTCGGCGAAGAAAACTCTTTCTAATTAGGAGTCACTGCACAGACAATAGACTTAGATTTATTTAACAATACTTACACCTCTTACTGGTAAAATGAACGCATTTGATCAACAATGAAAATAATAATCACCAAAATCTCATCTTAATCTATGATCTGTTTAAGTATAAAATAATTCAATGTGAAATAAAGAGAAAATATGTACTTACCGATCGTTCATAAATTTCCGTAATCCATTTTTGAACGTTTGCTCCCCCAAAGTATAATTCAACATCCTAAACACTAGTTCAGTCTTAGCCGAAGTTGAATCCTGTTTTATTGCAGTGCTTTTTCCATGCGGATATCTTTTACTGAACTCGTAATAAATAGAATAAAGCATTGTCATTGGCCAGTTATTGAATGTTTCATTACCGTCAATCTGTAAATTACAAAATAATTCACAGGCGAATCATATTGAAATTCTTGAATGAATAATCAATCTAATTAGCTTTATCTACGAGATCATTCTCCAGAATAAACAAGAAGTTTGGGCGTTATGCCCCAATTTCGATTGAAATAATAATATTAAAAAACACAAATCTCAATTGAACATGCATTTTGAATTTATCACATTACATAACATATGAAGATACAAGTAATATTCACAAATGTAAAATTTTGTCAATTATTGAACTTCAAAACCGAAAACAAAGGCAGCAGGTAGTTCTTACACAGCTTCTGAACATCACATGAATGATATTTATATACAATAAGTTCAAAGGTTAAGTTGGTATATTACTCATATTTTTTGTACTAGTCGAAATGACAAATCACAATATGAATCTCGAATAAGCAAACAAAAATAAACTGAATTAAATGAATAATGAAGATCAACGACTTGAAAAAATTGTTTGTTAGATGTTATACACAAAGGTAATTGGCAAGATCATATTAACTACACATCAAAGAAGCTTTCAACTTCTATTTATGTTCTCAGAAGATTGGTGTGTTCTGTTTCACTTGAATTCAAAAAAATGGCCTACTTTGCGATCTTTCACAATGTAGTGACATACTATATTTTATTATGGGGAGGTTCTTGTCACGCTGAACAATTATTGTTGTTACAAAAAAAGGCGGTAAGAGTATTGTTGCAAGTTGGACAAAGGGAGCACTGTGGACCATTGTTAGCAAAAATTGGCATAATGACATTGCCATGCTGTTTTATATTTCAGTGTTTATTGTATGTGAGACGGCGTGGCAATGTTGAGAAAAGGAAAGATGTCCACTCCTATGGTACAAGGTATGGTAGTCAGCTGATATTACCTAGACACAGATTGTCCAAAACATTAAATTCTCATGTCTATTTGTCTTTGAAATTTTACAATAAACTGCCAGATTTCTTTTGAATAAATGTTTTTATTCTTACCTTGAATTTTTGCATTATGATTTTAAACATTTTTAATGATTTACAACATAACATGCTATATTTTATTGAAAATCACATTATGAAATGAATGACTGAATTGACAATTTTAATTCGTTGTGTTTTAATATGTAATTTATGTTATTAGTGTAAATATATGTGAATGTAAATTTTTAATTTTAATTTTTTAATTAAATGCCTTGTATTGACTTGTCCTATATATTCTCTGTAAATATATTCTATTCTATTCTAATTATGTTGCTCTAGATCGACCAGTAATGATCTAAAGGAACCTGACTACATTTATAATATCTAATGAGCAATCTGTGTTAGTTTGTGACTTTGTTGATTATTTCATAGGTTGGTGTCGCCATTTTGCCACTATGTTACTAATATTACTCGTGACTTTAGTGAAATACTAGATACTGATGGTCTCGTGAAAATCAAGATCTTATATTTCCAAGGAGCGACAGGGAAGATTTGGGCTTAGTGTCACATGTTTTATATTAGGAACGGAAATCAAATATCACATTTTTGATGGTGGCCTCACTATACAGCGATATCTTCTGATATTAGAAACTACTTTTGTTAGATGTTATTTTAGCGAATTGCCAACACATATTTGTTCAACAAGATTGTGCTCGAGCACATAATGTCCCAATTGTTAGGCATTATTTATAAGAACATTTTGGCAAACGTTGGATTAGCACGCACGGAACTGTAAGATGCCGTCCTAGGACTCCTGACCTGTTTGTATTTGACGAAATGCCCATCAAGAGGCTTTCAGATTAACACAAACGTATCCCGCACCAATATTAAGTTCATTGCGCAGAACTGCCAAATTGTGTGAGAGAAAATGGCAATTATTTCCAGCAGTTTTTCAATTTTCTTTGCTATGTTTATAGTATATTGTACATCTAGTGCGGAAAATGGGATATTTCATACAAGTGTGACAAGATGGTGGACCACAAGCCGTAGGCGGGTTGTTTTATCATCACACGAGTATGAAATAACCAGTTTCCACATGAGTTGTACACTTTACTTTTCCGACGACCTACTTTGTACAACTTTAAGTAGGTATCTACTTCATAAGAATAATTTTTTGGATGAATATTCAACATTCTTGACTATATAACATCAATTACGAGAGCATAGCTGGCATTTTCTGAAATATATGATGACATTCTCACCTTCAGAGTTGTATACGCAGTAATGTACCGAACGAGGGCGTTGTTAACATGTGCGTCACTCCACCAAAATGGTGTAGCTAAAGCTCCTAACCATTGATATGCTAATTCTTGTGATATTGGCCATGATCCTCTACTGCTAAGTTCACTTTCTCTGTAACAATGCAAACATATTTCAAAATTACGGTATAAAAATTCAAAACCACTTGGTTCTTGTTAGCCTAATCACCAAAACGATTCACAAATAATGACTAACAGTAAAATGTTATGAGTTAATCTTGCTCTTGTAAGCATGGGCACTTCCTAGGAAAATTGGCAAACAATTAAAAACTCGATTTTTCGAACACATGAGAAAAATAGTGGAGAACCAATAAAAATTTCTCGAAATTGCTGTATGAAATAGTTTAAAAAAATTATCGTGGTGCCCAATTGCTTTCGAGCTATGCACGACTGAACAGGTCTTTGTATAGACATAAGAGATAATGCTGTATAATGAAATTAACATTCCTGATTTTGTAAAAAGGGAGCTCATATTTTATATCTGTATTGAGTAAGATTCAAATGCTCGCTTGTATATGCATAACTGGGGCATTAAGATCTTATCCTACGGCCAGCATGGAGGAAATACTGGGATCAACCCCCTTCATATAGCAATACAAAGGACTGCGAAAAAGACAATGCTAACATGAGCAAATATGAATATCAGGTGGAAGGATAACGACTCAAGTACCAAGAATGACATGGGCTAGGTGTTCCTATATACACAGTAGCATTCTTGGAAACAAAGAAGAGGGGAATAGTTCAAACTCTTAGGAAGAGGATCTGTTGGTAAACTGATGTATCCAGAATCAAAGAAGGTCCGGGGTGTTCAGAACCATGTACTCGGTACCCATAAATGAACACACCAGTATTTTCCTAGTGATTGAAAGATGGGAATTGTAGACAACCCAATCTAAAGTAATGATCAAAAAGAAGGAGTGCCGATAGTAAAGTAGTCATAAAAGCTTTGCGCCCGTGAATCCATGGCTCAAGTTTGGTTCTTAACTATAACACCTTAGGGTGCAGAACATAATCACCCTACACTGGGTTCCGGGCCAATAGAAATTAATGGCAATGAACATGAGGGTGTCCCTGCTAACCAGGGGGCTAGAACTCTAACACTCCTGCGATATCACACACTATACAGGAAAATTTTAGAACATAATACAAAGAACTCGGCACTGAATACTGGAGTTCTTGTCCGGGCTATTGACAGTCCCAGATTCTCCTAGTCAAATTTGGGAGGAATAATGTCTTGGGGCGCATAACGGAAAGCAGGAACAATCTAAGATGACAGCAATAATGGCGAACTGCAAACTCAGTGGTGCAAACTGGTGAAATGAGAAAACTTGGTCTACATCATGGGGACCAGGAAAAAAACTGTCTTTCTGAAAAGAGTACTAAGAGAGGGTGAAATAGTTATTTGGGATGCAGTAGGAACAACATCCTTAATAATATTAATCTAATAATCTTAATATATGTATTTAAGATGTGCGTTTTCAGCAAAAAATTGGTAGGTACTAATCGGTTGAGCTCGTTATCAAGAGTATTACAGTACACAATGAATTTAGACGGTAGTGCAAATGTATTATCCGAAGTCGTCAACATTATCATTGCCAACGTAATATTGCCTCCCACATGGTTTTCGCCTCTTTACATGATAAGATACATAGATCCGACCATCAATCGATAAGGTAACTTCTAGAACTTCAATGGAAATCTACGTAGCAATCTATAATTATGCAATGATAATTTTCACTCAGGGTTGCTAGATAAAACTCCATTACCACTCACTTGAACAGGAGGAGTCCCCAATTGTCCGCCGGGCGAGTAGCTTGATAATTCGGTAACGCGATGACATCAAGTTTTGGTAGAGGATATGGAGCACCCCAAAATTCTTCTAGAATTTTAACTGCGGCCTCCACTTTTTCAGTAACATTCGTTAAAGCCACTATATAATCAGGACGAGCCCATACTCTGATCTCATAATCTGGAAATAAGATGAGATACACGTTGGATAATTGCATTGGAATATATTTGCGGCCCAATGAAGGGGAAGCACTTCTCTGTAACCTTATTTCTAATCTATTCTAGTTGAAAAGAAATTCAAAGACAATTATTTGGATAGTGCAGATCATACAAACGAAATTTCAATAACTTTATTCCATACATAGTTGTAGCGATTAATAAAATTCATCCTTTCCCCCCAGTAGATACGACCAGAACAAAGTTTATACATCCACATTGTTGAACTTTCCCAAGAGGAAGCACTTTTCTTTCATACACCTTATTTCTAATCTCTCCAAATGAAAATATATGAGCAGTACAGAAAAGCAAACATATTTTTATTAACTGTATTCATGCAGAGGCGGAGTGAGGTCGATTCGCGCCCGGGCGCAGTTTATTGATTTGCCCCCTTCTTCCAGTAAATATGACCAAAAATAAAGAGATTGTACATCTACATTGTTAAATTCAACTACATACTATTAAGACACTTCAACTTTAGTCTTCTTAATACAAAATAATCACAAACCTACCGATAAATAAAATATCTAAATACCTAACAATTTATCAATTTATGAATTCTTCCATATTAAAGCTATATATTCTGAGTTAGGCATTTTATTTCAAAACACTTATCAAAACTTAGTTTTTGCAGTGCAGTTTTCTACAAAAGTTACAAATTTGAGGACGCCGAATTTCAGGAAAATTTAAAACGTACCAGATTTCAACAAAAGTTAACAAAAATTCTAAATTAGGAACCCCTTGCCGCCGCTTCGCTACGCCTCTGATTCATATTCCATGCAGAATTTGCTCGGTCTCATTGCGATTCTGGCAGAATATTTCAATAACAGTAGGAAATGTATATATAGAAAATACAGAAAATACAGAAAATCTGATTAATTGTTGTTTACATTAATGCTGAACAACGTCTCCATATCCTATCTAAAGTAATTGCAATATTGATACTTACTGAAATCATTAGGTTCACCTGTTGTATTCACAGATAACGAGGAGAATTCTGAGATTACAACACCAAACGTAAAAGTGGACATCGGGGGAGTTTGCTGGAAGTGATCCATAACCCAACCAGGCTGACCCTTTCTGGATAAAATGATAATATAAAAATGAGCTTGAATCTTCTATTCGATTATCGTTGCAATATATTGATTGATAATAGTCTAAAATAGGGAAAACATACCGAAAGCATCAGTAAATGGTAATGATAACTAGTATATTGGTCAGTACGCTTGGCATATGCCCGAACGGTTAAGACGGAGTGAGTTAGTGAGTCTAAAGGAGGAAAGACTTCGTTGGCTACGCTCCCTCAGTCTTTCGCATAAGCCAATCAAGAGCGCCTCGCAGCAATCCATCTAGTTGCGTGACCTCGATTTTAAGCATAGCCAACGATATTGATAGACGATTAAGATCTGTATCTCGAAAACGGCTTGAGTCACCATTCGATCGCTATATAGAAACCAACAACGTGCCGTATGAGCCTAAAGGAGAAATGAGCCGATTAAGAGCGCAATTCAGTTCGCAAAAAGTCTGCTTTAAGCAACAAGGGCGGCTGCCTATGTTGCATCAAAGAAGGCGTCCGCTTGTGTTGCATGAAAGAAATGCTGAAGTCCCCTTTCCAGTACGAGTAGCTATAGTGTACGCTATAGTGTACTGCTTTCCCGGTACAGACCCTACAGTCTATTTCTCTCTACAATTGGCCAGATAGTTAGAGTACAGAACACGGCGCGAAACAAAGCGAATAGCGTCGAGTATTTTGACATGCCACTATGCTTAATAGTATCAAAACGGCATAATGTAGGACATTGAACTTTTGTGTCAGTAAATTTCGAGCATCATAGTCTTTTTGTATCAAAATTCCAAGTGTATTGCATTTACTATTTAGCCAGTACACGAGGCGATAACTTGTGCCATGTAAGCCAATTCATGAGACGACTTCGTTCAGTAGGCTCACTTCATTTTAATTATACGAGTGCTATTCCGAAAGATCCGTAAGCTGTCACATAATATCGTCGATAATGCCTGATACTTTATTTCTGAATTAATAAATTACTAATGCAAACATATTTTATTTGCAAACTAATTTTAAATTGAAAGCACAAAATTTCTACGGTTGCTGTAGAATTCGACCTGCATTCTTCACGAATCACTCGTTTTAAACGTTCAATATTGTCTAGCTAGTTTTCCTTCCATCGTCATGATCGAGACCTGTCCAATTTTCTACCAGACTTAATTTTTCCATCGAACTGCGAAGTTGTGGAACTCTTTGCCTAGTGAGACCTTTCCTTATGTCTATAACCTCCAAACTTTCAAGAAAAATTTCGTTGCTTATCTCCTCTCCCAACATTCCCCCGCTGGCTCACATGATGTTCTTCGACCATTATTGTTCTTCTTCTAGTGTAGTTGGCGACGTTGGCGTACCATATACTTTTCCTCCGAGATAACTACACAAAAAGTAATCTAGAGGTGTCATATCAATAAATATCGTTCTTCTGGTATGTAAAACTGAGAAGGAGCACCATCATGCTGAAAATTGATCTCCACAGGTCACCGATTTTGTCAAAATTACATCAACTTTTTCAATGAACTTATCCCCTTCGCCAAAAATGTGGGGATTTGTGTCATTCCAGTGCCTCAAGTTCTGAGTGTGCACATAACCATCAGGGAAGAAGGTTTTCGGGCATTTCTTCATTCATTATCTCACAAAATCCTAGCATAGGTCTGGATTTTTATCTTCTGTTACGTGGTGGAGAATTTTCATTTTGTAAGGATGAAATTTATTTTTCTTCAAAACCCTCTGTGTATTTTTTGGACAGAAGTACCCGGGCTGGATTCATTCCGATTTCAGAAACTATTTCAATCAGTTTCTCTTCTGTGATTTTGGGCCTCAAACATTGATGGTCGTCATTAATCTATCCTCTGAAATTTTTGAAAGAGTTTCACCAAAGTAATACCGTTTCACCGTTGTCCTCCATACTGTAGTATTCTGACGGATATAATAGGAAAAAAGTACGAACATACTGTTTTAACAAAACAACAAGGCAAGAAGCTGTTGGCTAAAGGTGGACTTTGAGAAATTTTCAGCTGAATTACTGAAATCAAAAGAGAATACGACTACCTAGAAACAATAATTTGTGTAAGTAGTGTATTTACGTTTACCCTGAATATGAATAGAATTCGAAATGTTCAATATCTACTCAAATAGTACAAATTACACCGTGATTTAAGCTGAGTATGAATAGAATTCGAAATGTTCAATATCTACTCAAATAGTACAAATTACACCGTGATTTAAGCGGCAACTGATGAATAAATTATAAGGCTTGAAATTAATATTTTGGGATCTTAGGGTAATAAATCTGGACATTATTGAATGATGGAAAGGCACTAGGTACGGAACTAACATTACCTAGTCGTAGACAACATCATAGTAACTGATGTATATTAAATTGAAATATTTATTGATAATGTATATTTATTTATTAATAATAGTAATAATTATCACAAAAATATACTCACATTTCTTCTGAGTGCTCTAACGGCATGTTCGATAAAGTAATCATGGTTTTCTGACGAGCAACACTGACCAAGAAAGGTACTTTGTATGCTGGTTCATCAAAACATGGAAAAACTTTTCTAGCCAAATTAGGCCTTAATTGAGTCGCTACGAACCATTTTTGAGCTTTCGTGCTGACATCTATGTAACTGCTTCTGAAAAGACCTTCGCTGGTGTCATTCTGTAATTTCCCAGAAAAACTTATATTGATTTCACACTGGGTTCCGCGATTAGCAGGTTTCTCCAGATGAATTACAAGAATTGGTTTCTTAGGGGTCCTATCTAGCTTTTTTACCTTTACCTCAGTTGGGGGCAATGGTGTGGAAGAAGTTTTTTCTCTGGAAATACAAGAATAACTATTAATTGTGAGCAACTGAATGAGTAACAAGCAATTTCAACTATACAAAGGACTGAAATACTTGCATAAGTGAAAATACTTTTCTCAAAGGATATTTTTCTAAACATAGCGTACTAAACTGATCATACATAATAAGAAAAATAGGACAATAAATACTCAAGGAAATAATAATTTTGTGGAAATAGGAGGATAAAATACATCGGGATTATGAATAATGATGTGTTCTACACAAATCAAACGTTTTCCAAACTAAAATTACTCGGTGTGAACTTCACTGAAAAATGGATTAATCTACAGCAGTGGCAGCTTTTAATGAAGTGTAAAAGGGCTCTTTCCCACCATCAACGTTCCCACCCAACCACCAAGATAGACACAGAAATTCACATGTAATTCAGTGCATTATTTTATTCCGCACGTCAGGCGCATGCAGTGCTAACGCCCGGGGATCGTACTGAAGTGTACCTATTCCAAGTATGATTCGGCTGACTAAGGTTATCTTCGCCATTTGCGCTTATATCGTCGGTTTGGGGCACAAAGCGGCGTATCCCCAGTAAACGTCTTGCCTTCATAGTGTACAGAGTGTGAACTCAATTCGAGGACGTGAAGTCTGAAGTGACGTCTGTTATCATCATTTGAGGAAAAACTTTTAATTAAAAAAAAGGAAGGCCTATCCCTGATCTTCAAATAAACTACACTTCCACAAGTAAAACCCGAACTTACAATGCGTATGTTCAGTAACAAATAAACTATTTCGTTCTATGTGCTTAATTTTTAAGAAAGAAGTTAGTGCGTGGAATAAACAAGGGTTGGATGATCTAAAATACATCGCAGAGAGGGCATGGATTTTAGTGTTCTAGCGAAACTGAACATACGTGAACAATAAGACAGTATTTATTTGAGACATAAGATTAGGTACAACTAAGTTGTGGAAAAAATCGTCATATTTTGCTCCGGTTAATTATGTGTATACAATTTTGCGGAGCCTTTGAATTGGCGTTACAAGGTCTTGAGACATTGACGTCGGGAAATCCAGGTGCTTATGTAAGCTTAATTAAATTTGCAGCTGAATTAGAGACTGATGAGCTTGCAATACATATGAAAGGTTCCCAGGTGTTTGAAGGCGTCTCAAAAACTATTCAGAACGAATTACTAGATGCAATGTTGCATATTTACAAGCAGGAAATATCAAAAGAAATTAATTCTGCAAATGCCATCGCTTTGGAGGCCGATGATACTACAAACACCTCTAATCATCAGGAAATGGTTATTAATCGATACGTGTTTAATAGACAAATTTTTGAACGGTTTTTGTCTTTTTTTGAGCCGGGTGGACATAATGCTGATGTATTAGCAAAAACATTGCTGAATGAGTTGCAAACTATTTTAAATTCTCTTCCTGGGTCTGATAACAATAAACTGATCGCTCAAAGTTACGATGAGTGATGAGTGGTAAGACAACTAGTGTCCAACCCATTATCAAAAGAACATTTCCACTTGCACATTATGCTCATCAATTTAATTTCTTTACCGAACGAGCGGCACAGCGGCAATATAAAGTAAACATTTTCTTTGCAAATTTGCAGTCATTTGAAGTTTTTTTTTCTCTATCGCCAAAACGAACGGTAATTCTTGATGAAATAATCAAACGTAGATCAACGCGCACGATTCCTACACGCTGGATTTTCAAAAGTCGAACTGTGAACACATTATTTCAACACCAGGATTCTTTCAAAGAATGTTTAGACAAAATTATTGACGAAGATGGGATGGATTCAGTTACTATTGGTGATGCAAGTGGTTGAAAATATTTCATTCCATCATGCCACATGTTGAAATATTATTTAATCAGACTCAATTGTGAGGGATTGACAGTGCTCAACTGCAAGAGGCAATTGAACAATCCCAACAGCAAATTATTCGAATCAGAAATTCTACTGACAAATAACAATCAAGAACGCAATAATGAAGAACCTGCTAGGAAAAGACAAAAAACGACATCTGGAGATAACAGAGCTGTTATTGCAAAGCAATGCGGGTGAGAGCCAAATTACCGACCGATTTGAATTTAGGGATCACTAAGTGCAGCAAAATTATCTGATTCTCAAAATTTTAAAACTTATAGACATGCATTTTCACAAAAACATTTTGATGAAACAGTGAAATCTTATCCTATGTTGGACAGTGTAAAATTAAAGAGTGAACTTTCAGCAATTTAGGAGCGCGATGACATGTGTGACGTAGGTGGTATTTTGCCACTTTTAGTGTTCATACAACAACAAAAAATGTTTTGACGGAAAAATACAAACTGTTGGATATTATTTGTACAACGCCCCTGTCGACAGCAGAATGTGAACGATGTTTTTCCACCCTCAAACGCATTAAAACTTTTCTGATAAGCACAATGTCTGAGAAGATCACTGAACGCATTGGCGGTCCTATCAATAGGAAAGAAGTTCATCCGGTCTATCCCGGATTTTGACAACAAAGTCATAGACGTTTCTTCCAGCATGAAAAATAGGAGAATAGAATTTATGTACAAAAAATAAGTTTGTGCACACCGTCTTTCATAACTCACGAGCTGCCACTGATCTACATAAAATTATAGGTCATTACATGTCATCCGAGTTACATCTGAGGCATGGAAATGATGTCACTTAGGTAACGCCCAACCGAATACAATTTTCTACACTCAAGGTCAAATTCTCCATCACTCACTAAGCTAACATCTGACTTTCGATAGTGACTTCGCTTGTCGAACGATCATTCAATTCAACCAAACTGTGTAGTTTATGAGTATACAAGAATTTCAGATACCTCCACAACTCGAAATTAAGGGAGATTGGAACACGAATCAGAGTCACCAATTTGAAAGATAAAGAGTATGCAATAATCATATTGGCAATGAAGCTCATTTTCATTTGAGTTGCAATGTGATCAAGCTGAACTTCCGTTACTAGGCCGGTGAAAATCCCAGTAGTATTCACGAACGACTTCTCCAAGCTAATTTGATGTAAGGGCCCTACAGACGGACGTTGATGTTTTAATGCTTGTGCGTTTATTCATTAACGCCGCATTAATATCGTGAGTGTGTAGGCTGAACAACGTCACGTTATTCACTACACACGCAAAATGTACGTCATATATTATATTATTTGTTGCCTCTTCCGCGAGGAAGTCTCTACGTGTGAATGTAATATTGCCCCGTTACTACAGTGACATCGGAAATTTCAAACAACTATTTTGAAACCGAACTGGCAACCAGCAGACGTTCCCGCGTTCCGTTAAAAACACTGCCGACAAAGCGATAATCGTCACTTTGTCGGCCCACCTGCCGATAGCGGCTTTTCTTAGTATTCATATAATTATTCATAGGTTTTCAAGTCCACACACAGAAAATCTTCACAATTTCTTTTCTGTCAAAATATCCGCGAGATGGCGAGATAGTTCTGCGAAACTCTCGTACAAGACTAATAAGAGTCTCGTCTGGTCTTTCTCGAATCTCCTGGAGTCTCATCTCGAAAACGAAACGAGTCCATGCGATACTCTCGAAGGCACCACTTGCTGTCGGAGTAATACACGATTTGACGTGAAGGCTTGAAATCTGTATCCAGGGAGTTGGCGGCCGCCAAGATGACATTATTTCCATCAGTGAACTAAATTGGCATGTCTTGTTCTATAATTTTATGTAAATTTACCTATTTTTCGTTGAAAATCAACCGAATACTCTCCATTTGTAAAACATCAGATTCCCCGGTGACTCAGTATCTCATCACCGGGAATAAATGCGGAACAAACTTTGGATTATGCAACTAAATGGATCTTTAATTCTTAAACACGAGAAACTTACTTAAATACCATGAATATTTGAACATAAAACTGATATAATTACACTAAAATAATCCACTGAATGCTAGATATTGAATACTTCGGAGTTTAGAATCTCTCCAGACGTGGTGGGAATATTCAAGAACTTGGAAACATCAGTTTGTAATCGAATTGAAATGTAAATCGAATCAGTTCAACAACAAAATTGATTCATTCTTTTTCAAACAACTACTCATGACAAGTTGTATTTCTTATAATAATCAACTCACTGTTCATCATCAAGTGCAAATTGTATGACGGAAACCGAACCAATATTAAGTTCTTCATGAGCATGAACAGTTACTTGATCTGTCGGTTCTTGCCATGTTATATTTATTTTTACCCTTCCCTTGAAAGTGCCTTCTTCTGGATATGGATGCAATTCCAACTTATAACTATTGGGAGTTACTTCTCTTGGCAGTCGGGAATCTGATATCAAACCATGAGCTGCTATTAAGTCGATACTTCTTTTGTGTTTCGCATTTACCTGTAATAATGGAAGAAAATGATATTATTCACTTTCTAAAAAAAGCAAGTCATCGTTGCATAAAGTAAGATTAATTTTAGGAAATAATGTCAAGACTTTTGGAAGGATGCAGGTTATTCAATTCCATTTTTCTCAATATAGTAGTTCTGATAATAACTTTCCCGGAACATAGGAACCAACCAGAAAAAAGTAAAAATAAAAGATATTTTTTCAGGAGAATGCCTAATTTCGAAAAAACTGGTATACACCATTGAAATTTCCATAGCTCGAATTTAAATATTGACTTCCAATGCATAGCATAGCGGCGCACACATTTGATTATTCATAACGGTACCTCCATATCTTCAATCCTTGTTTTCTTGTGAAAGTATTTTTGAAAACAAATGTCTCTAGTTCTGTATTCCTTAGAGATAATGTTGTCATTGATTACTATCAATGACAACAAAAGTACAATTGGGAAATTACTTAATAGTGAAAAAGTGGAAATTGAACCTGAATAAATATTAAACAACCAAAATAAAGACAGTATTGGTAACTTTGTTGGGAAGAGTGAAGAGGGTAGACAATTTAAGAAAAAAATGTATTCACAAATCGCTGGATTCCTCCATCCAACTCCCAATTCCCTTAGTGACGTGAAGGAGTTCGTAAAGCATTGTGTGAACCGATGAAGTGAAGAAGTTCGTAAATCATTGAAGTCAAGGAGATCGTGAAGCAGTGTGTAAATCAGTGAAGTGAAGCAGTGGGTAAACCAGTGAAGGGAATTATCTTAATATGCTTGTGCATTAGGCTCAAGTAGGAGTATACAGGGTGTTCCATCTTAGACGAGCCACCCCGTATATTTCATATCCCATAGTGAGTGGAAAAATCTCCCGAAACACGTCGAATGATTTTGTTTGGGGGACATCTTTTGACGTATATTTGAGGCTTGAACGAGCAACCCCCTAATAAGGGGCGCTTCAACCCCTCAAAATTGAATAAGGGAGAAGGGTTGAGTGATACGTCATTTGAAAGGTCTTGGAAGCCTCTTTACAACGGTGTATGAAAAACGTAAATTTGATGAACCGTTTTCGCGAAAAATCAATTTTGTTGCTCGAATGCGCCACCTTGAATATTTTGGTTATTTGTACAATGTACAAGCTCATTTTTATTAAGCCTTTTTTACAAACTTAAACAATCTTCAAAAAATCACATTCGTAAAAAAATTGAATTGTGTTGTCATGCTTACAATGAAAAAAATTAAATCTGCATGTTTAAATCAAATGCTCAAATTGTCCTTCATTGACTTCCATACAAAAATACAATCTTGACTGAAAACCGTCTCTAACATGGTTCAGCATAATTTGAGTTATTTGACGACACTCATTTACAATTCGTTGGCGTAGTTTGTCCAAATTTTCAGGCTGAGTCACAAAAATCTTGGACTTAAGATGTCCCCACAAGAAGAAGTCCAGAAGGTCCAGGTCAGGAGATCGTGCAGGCCACTCCATAGGACCTCTTCTTCCAATCCAACGACCGGGGTATTGCAAATTGAGGTATCGGCGAATTGGTGCGGCGTAGTGAGGAGGAGCTCCGTCTTGTTGGAAATGCAATTGTTGTTCAAGTAGTAGAGGATCGTTTTCTAATTGTTCAGTTATTAACGGATCAATCGCATTTTCCAACATTTCAAGATAAATTTCGCCATTTAAATTACCAGGAATAAACAGAGGTCCAATTAGGTGGTCTCCCAAAATTCCTACCCAAACGTTTAGCTCTTCCCGATGTTGAGTGTGAGCTTCTCGAAATACATGAGGATTTGTATCGCTCCAAATTCTACAGTTATGCCTAAACACCTTCTAAGAACAAAAAATGAAGGCAACATAAGGAAATGTTTTGCTGCTTTTTATTTATTACTTTGAGAGAATGTATTATTGTATGGAAGTCAATGGAGGACAATTTGAACATTTGATTTGAACACGCAGATTTAATTTTTTTCATTGTAAGCATGACAACACAATTAAATTTTTTTACGAATGTGATTTTTTGGAGATTGTTTAAGTTTGTAAAAAAGGCTTAATAAAAATGAGCTTGTACATTGTACAAATAACTAGGTGGCACATTCGAAAAACAAAATTAATTTTTGGCGAAAACGGTTCATCAAATTTAAGTTTTTCATACACCGTTGTGAAGAGGCTTCCAAGACCTTTCAAATGACGTATCACTCAACCCCTCTCCCTTATTCAATTTTGGGGGGTTGAAGCGCCCCCTATTAGGGGGTTGCTCGTTCAAGCCTCAAATATACGTCAAAAGATGTCCCCCAAACAAAATCATCCGACGTGTTTCTGGAGATTTTTCCACTCACTATGGGATAAGAAATATACGGGGTGGCTCGTATGAGATGGAATACCCTGTAGGTATGATAGCATGCGGATACATTTTTAATTTCAGGATGTATTTATATTCATCGTAGAAATATTTCATAAGGGACTAGGGCTATAGACGAGATCCCCTTCATAGGTCAACGCAATGCCAAAAGTACTTCGGTCGATGATGTGAAAACCTACTGTTTACAGTTTTAGTAATATACGATTAAGTTCTGCTTGTGCAAGTAGAAACGGTATGTAGTTTGGGTACTTACTTTATTTTTTTCAAACATTTGGTAAACACCAACAGTTTGTGAATGTCATTTAAAATAAAAAATTTCATCTTATTTGTAATAAGTTAAGTACTCCTAATTTTGTTTGTAAACAGTTCATATAATCAGATGGTTGATGGGTGTATTCATAAACATTGAAAACATGCTCAACCTGACAACAATGACTGACCTTGATCCATGACATCATATCATTCTTAAAATTAATTAACTATACCAAAATCACTTAATAGTCTAGGAGCTAGAGCGATATTGTGGGCCTGAATGAATACACCTTGGTACTACTGTATATTGGTGGAGAAAGGTTCAATGTACAATAGCTCTCACAGACCAAATTGTGTATGGTCAGGCGTCAGACTTCTAGGCTTGTCTTGGAGTGCAGGGAAACTCTGGTTGAACTAGCCAGAAGGAACAAACTCCAGCTAGTGTGGGTACCTGCCCATTCTGGTGTGAAGGGAAATGAAGTGGCCGATGAATTGGCCAAACGGGGCTCCTTGAGTGCCCCTGGCCCCGATTCCACGATCGGAATTTCATCGACCACCGGGCTCCACGCCCTCAAGGAGCTACTGGACAGACAGTGGCTCTCGATCTGGCGTGGTTCCCCAGGCATGAGGCAGGCGAAGCTCCACATCAGGGAATTCTCGCCTAAACTCTCTAAAACCCTACTCTCTATGAGCAGGAGAGGCCTAAAACTGGTGACAGGGCTCCTCACAGGACACTGTCATCTGAATAAACATCTACACACAATGGGCATCGTCGAAGACCCAAATTGAAGTAGATGTGGGGAGGCGGATGAAACTGCTTCTCATATCCTAGCAGAATGTCCCACTGGCTTCTCTCAGGCTACAACACCTCGGCAGTACACATATGCCGCCTGAAGCAATAAGAGATATCAGTCCATGCAAAATCTTAGCTTTTGGCACGGCCTTAAGCTTGCTGGACTGATTCTTGTATCAAGGGGCGCACAATGTACCCAATGAAGCGGTCTAAGTGCTCCGGACTCGTCTGCCCCCGTTTTGATTGATTGATTGATTGATGGTCAGGCGTTTCCAAGCTACAGCCACCTCAAATTTTGCACTTTTTTATTGCACGAATAATTTTTTGGAGTTGCTGTATATTGAAAAGCATGTAATTCTTATACATTTGCACCTAATGCCAAGGTTTTTTTATTGAGGTAATTGTTTGTAACTGGCCAGTTAATTTAGTAGGCTAAATGTAATGCACGAACACAATTTCTGATTTGGTGGAAAATGTTTGTTATTAATGCCATTTGTTGAAACAACACATGCCAAGGTTTTTTATCTGGCCATTTCTGAGTAATTGGCCATTATTCGAACCAAAAATGGACTTCTTGACCACTTTACAGCTAAAACGGGTGCATTGCGGCAGAATACCTTAACACCATTTCAAATACGTTAATTTGTTGCCAAAAAATAACCAGTACGAGTGCCAATGCTTTTTTCCTAATACAACCCCTCCATCAACCCCGAAAACCTGAGCCAAATAAAATATCAGTAATTTTGATATCAATAAATTTGATTTGATAAATTACGCAATTAGTTAGACTCCGGCGGTGGTTACATATTAAAATCACTGATTTTTTTGGGGGGAGATTTTCGGGGTTGTGAGAGGGGTTATATTGGGAAAAAGAATATTGGCACTCATATTGATTATTCTTTGATACCAAATTAACGTGTTTGACACGGTGTCAAGGTATTTTGCCGCAATACACCCGTTTTAGGCGTAAAATAGTCAAAAAGTTCATTTTTGCTCCAAATGATGGCCAATTACTCGAAAATGACCAGAAAGAAACTTTGGCATGTGTTTTTCAACGACTGACAATAATAAAAAACATTTTCCATCAGGTTAGAAACTGAGTTCATGCATTCCATCCAGCCTACTAAATTAACTGGCCAGCTCCAAGAAATTGCCTAGATAAAAAACCTTGGCACTAGGTGCAAATGTATAAGAATTACATGCTTTTCAATACACAACTCCGAAAAAGGGTTCGTGCAATAAAAAAGTCCAAAATTTGATGTGGCTGTAGCTTGGAAACGCCTGACCATACACGATTCGGTATGTGAGAGGTATTGTACTTGAACCTTTCTCCACCAATATACAGTAGTACCAAGGTGTATTCATTCAGGCCTGCCATATCGCTCTAGTTCCTAGACTATAAGGAATGGGGGGTATATTAAATAAGTAGTTACTTTCGAAGAAAATAGATAATTTGTCAAAAGTTTTTTCTTAGACAACTATTCGTAATCTTGATAAAACACGCATCTTGCTTGATCTGAATACTGTAGCTACAAAAGCAACGATGTACCAGTTTGTGTCCGTTTCATCAGAACAACATGAATATGCAAATGTCATATAATATGTTGTAGATATCCTACATGAAATCATGGATATACACAAATAGTTCAGGAACTAAAGCGATATGGTGGGCCTGAATGAATACACCTTGGCACTACTGTATATTGGGGGAGAAAGGTTCAATGTGCAATAGCTCTCACGGGCTGAATCGTGCATTGTCAGGCGTCCACAAGCTACAGCCACCTCAAACTTAAGACTTTTTTATTGCACGAACCCTTCTTCGGGGTTGTTGTATACTGAAAAGCATGTAATTCTTATATTTGCATCTGATGCCAAGGTTTTTTATCGAGGCAATTTCTTGGAGCTGGCCAGTTAATTTAGTAGGCTAAATGGAATACACGTTTCTTACCTGATGGAAAATGTTTGTTATCGTTGCCAGTTGTTGAAAAAACACATGCCAAGGTCTTTTATCGGGGCATTTCGCAGTAATTGGCTTTTATTTGGATCAAAAATACGTTGGCACTTATGTTGGCAACAAATTAACCTATTTGACACGGTGCCAAGGTATTTTGTCGGAATGCACTCGTTTTAGCCGTGAAGTGGTCAAAAAGTTCATTTTTGGTCCAAATAATGTCCAATTACTCGGAAATGCCTAGATAAAAAACCTTGGCATGTGTTTTTTCAACAACTGGCAATAATAACAAACATTTTCCACCAGGTTAGAAACTTTGTCTCGTGCATTCCATTTAGCCTACTAAATTAACAGGCCAGCTCCAATAAATTGCCTTTATAAAAAAGGCACTGAGTGCAAATGTATAAGAATCACATGATTTTCAATATACAACAACTCCGAAAAAGGGTTCGTGCAATAAAAAAGTTCAAAATTTGAGGTGACTGTAGCTTGGAAACGCCAATACACGAATCGGTCTGTGAGAGCTATTGTACATTAAGCCTTTCTCGACTAATATACAGAAGTGTTAAGGTGAATTCATTCAGGCCCACCATATCACTTTAGCTCCTTTACTAAAATGGAAGTAATTTATTGCATGAAACGTATGTCCATGTACATCTTTCATCAGGAATGTAGATATAAGTTGATATCAATACTGTCAATAACTATTAATAATTAATCTATGTTTCATACTCACGCTTATTATAATTATTAAAACAAGAAGTCCTGGTAACCGAGACATACTCCCAGGCGTACCTGAAATCGAAAAACAGTAATTACATTTAGAATTGCAATTTCCAGTCATAATAGATTGACACTGACCATTGATATTAATCAATGCTCTGACTGATAAAGTTATAGAAGAGGTAAGTGCTCGGATGATTAAAACAGTTTTCTCATATTTATCAATATTTCGATCTTACACTCTCCATCAGAAGATAATTATACTATTGTTCAAAATGCAGTTTGTAGAATTGTGTGATAACATTTGTACGATACACAACATGGATCATTTTGCGCAAATGGCGTTCAACAAATATAGCTACAAAACCAAGTTGAAGTTCCCAAAACAAAATATCAAACCAAACATGAATCAACAGGTTTGAATTAAACTTAGGTGGTGTAGATATTTGAGCACGTTTTTATTGCCCTTTTCAGAAACCATCTGTGGCTGAATTGACGATGATAACAAAGTCAGTTCAAAGAACTTTGATATAATTATTCCGAAACTTAACAAACATGTATACTTTTGCAATGTTGAAGAAAATAGGATATTTATTTCATTAAGGGTCACGACAAAAATGCAAACCGGTATCTGTGAACAAATCAGGAATACTGTCGAACTGTAGCTCACATTCGTCGTTAGTCCTTATGTTCCGATTCAGTGAAATTTACTGGCAATGTTTTTGGGGCTCTTTCCAAGAAAGGATAAAAATATACTGGTGATATTGTTACAGAAATGGTCATGTAGTCACAGCATCTCCTCCAGAAATTGAAATAAGTTAGGTTATTCGGTAACTGATTCTTCTGGTGAATCAGAATCGCTCGCTACCACTTAGTATTTCATCTAATAAGCTAATAAGATCTGATTATTTTTGGCCATCATTTCACCATGAATACTATAGGTTATGTCATGTACGTGTTGTTCTATTACCATCGATGTTACTGCACGAATCGTTCCGAACACAATTAGCAGTTTAAGATTACTGCCACAGTGAAGCATTTCGAAATTTCTTACTGTAAATACCGGCAATATCGGATCAATGTACACGTGTCTTGATTGTTAGCAGAGTTGAACTTGAGCATTCATTCATTCGGATGAAGATGAAACTGACATTTGATAATGCCACTCATAGTAAAGGCAAGAGAAATGCAATATTGCCAGTGCGTAAAATATTAATCTAGAAGTATGGTATTGGTATTGTTCGTTCTTTTGGAGCTTCAAATTATTGTTCAAGGAAGGAGAACATATACTGTCAGATTTGGGCACAACTTTAATTACTTGTAATCAATTCGTACATCGGGATTATTCAATGTATTCTATATTAGGGCAGTGTCAGAACAAGTTTATGCAGCAAAAAGCAAACATAATACATGATACAAATACAGGGAACAATATGCAAAAGTATATGAAAAGAAGAAGAGAAAATAGTTGAAACTAATAAGCAATAGAAGTAATAGGTAATCGTAAAAATTCTTGGCCTCAGGATGTATTTCGCGTTTTAGTAGTAGACTCAATGCCGACTTTTCACCAGGCCATTACAGGTGGCATCTTCAGTGCAGGCTTGAGTCATGAACTGCGGTTGGTTCCCTGACTTTGTCGTTGTTGAGCAGTATATGAATAGAAGAAGTTCATGATGATTGATCGATAACGAAATGTTAGATATCAAATCTGATATCAACACAAGAAATCCTATAAAAAGTTGTTTCGAAGAAGTGTTCTCACTTTGTTCCAACTCTGACAGTAACACTAGAAAAAACAAAATAGGAAATCAAGAAATTAGGTTTTACCAAAATTACTTGGAAATCCAAAATGATATTGGAAATTTTATACTTCCATATGACGACCCTTCAGTTACGCAATTTTTTCCCCATTCAACCAAAACTGTATCTTTCACCGATTCCGATATTCTGATGATAGGCATCCTTATCTTGGACCCACATGAAATCATTTAAATATTCCTCAAATAGTATACTCAAAATTATAATAACTACAGCTTTCTGAATGTTATAAAATGATTTCAATGTGGTTTTGTAGTTCCACCTCAAACCAAAATAGCCATTGTTACGACATATTTATTCAATACAGATTTTACTAATTTAAATGTGAACATTAATCTTCTAAGTTTGCTTATTAAACAGCCAACGTTCTATCGTCATTTTAGATGTGAATGAATAGTGATACCTGAATATCACATTGTATTAACTTTCTGTATTGTTTGGGTGCAACAACAATTGTTCACACTACAGCTGGAGCTGACTAAGTGATTTAGTTCATGTCAGGTAGGTACTTCCAGTTTATAACAACAGAAACAAATTAATTGATTATAATCGTGTCATTCATAAGCCCAATTCAGAATTTTCCGCTGTTTTTAACAATATTCAAGTTTGTTCCATCAATCACAATAATTGTATCATCAGCATAGCAGATTATTTCAATTTATTTAAACTGATTCATGCATACATAAAACATCCAGTAATGCTTTTCTTCAGTCTACTAGTACAATTTATTTTCGCCATTTGCTCTCTATTACACAAATATAATTCTATCATTTGTAGTGGAACCCCACGCAATCCATAATGATTCAGTTTCTTCAATAGTTTATTGTGAGATGGTATCAATATCAAATGCTCCATTTAGAGAAGCATGCAAGCTGTAGATATATCCAACTTATTACGCAATTTTGTCGTGTTACTGCATCATGTGTGGAATGACCAGAACGGACAATAAAATCATTATCCTCTAGTACTTCGAATTTATAGATAATGGAACATTTTTTTATTTTTACCAATGCTACCTTTTTTCACCAGAAGATGATACAATTCTACAGAACGCTAGATGCATTTTGAAGAATTATATTATAGCATTTGGATCTACGATACAATTTATCTGGGTATTTCAAAATTCTACATGACATTATTATTTGTAGGACCTATATTTGAAATATGTGAAATGTGTTTGTAGCTTGATGTATTTTTATGCCCAGTTATATGTGGAGGTTTCATAATTGCTTTTTTCAAATATTCGCAAATACACCATTTTTGAAGGACAGATTTATTATTTTGGTCAAAGGTTCGCATAACATGTCATATTATGTCTCGGTGTGTATGATTTTATGTCATCCCAACCCGGTGCTTTTGAATTATTCCAAAAGGTGTATTCACTTTTCTGTTCGTGATTTCAGTTGTTATTCTCGATATTTAAACGTTTTGTTGTTTTTGTACTATATTATTTTGTTTTTCTAATTAGAAAATTACGATGAGCTCTCCTACCTACTCTGATTTTAAAATCATAGTGAGAGGATTTTTTAAATTCCTTGTTATTTGCTTATTTTTCTTATTTATTGAATTAATAACACCTGTTCACTTGTTATCAATTTCTTTTGATTTCTTGATTTTTTATTTTGTGTTCTTTAGAAACAGTATTAGTAAATTTATTTGTAAATTTCCAAATACAATTTGTTCACTTCATTATTATCAATAAATGTATACCAATTTTTATTTCATAAAATTTCTGGTAATTTATCTTTTTATTTTGTTTTGAATATAAACATTGTGTTATTTTCACACAGTGATCTGTGATTTTATAGTAAAGTACAGCTAAATCTGTAATTATTTTTTTTAAATGCATGATCGATACTTCTTTGAGTCAAGTTAACAATCCAAATGGTTGATTACAATTTGCTCTCAGATATATATTTAATGTTTAACTGAAAAATGTTTTCTCACAAGAAAAATATATGTTATACCCCCAATTGATAGAGGTTAATTTAATAGAAATTACATGAATGTTGGCTTATAATCTAAAATTTCTGTTTTTGTTTTCGGTACAAGTCAAAATAGGAATAATAATCATAAGCGTTCGGTGAACATTACTTTCAATCAAACGACGCTGATATGACTGATGTTCGTTATTGTCAAACTAGATTTACTGATTTCCAGAAACGGTCAGAAGAAATTTATTTTTATGGTGTAGAACTCGTAAAATTTTGGTATTTATCATAGACCTATTATCCTAAGGAGACAGAATTGTTTACATTTAAACACGATCAGACATTGCCAAAATTTCGGACCACTCAGACCGCTGTATATTACAAGTATGGCCGTATGGAATGTGGTGTTGCCGGATTAGTTGTTCTGTGTGCCGGATTGACATTTGTAATTATTATAAAAACGTTCATAGCATTATTTATTCGTTATATTAGAAGCAATACTGTTGAAATGTCGTTTTCTCTGAAAAATATTCCATACTTTATGATAACATGGAATATACAATTGAATTATAGAATATTTAAACTTTTAAATATAGAACTATTCCATTCCATTGCATCATTTGTTCAGAAGGCGACAACGCCGCACACCTTTTATGAATGGGGACTTTGTTCTGTACTACGCAATTTAACAGCTTCCGTATTTCTCGTAGCTATTTCGAAGCGGTGTTGCCTTACAAGTGGTACCAAGTTTTCGATCATAGTTACAGCGTTGCCAATAAGGAGTAATTATGACTCGGCGACAAAGAGGTCCGTTGGTTTTCTTTGTCATACTTCATGTAATCATTGCGACAAGTCAAATGGAGTTTTATGATTGAGATGTTTCGTCTCCTTAGGACACGGTCGTACATACAGGTCTGGGAACTCGAGGCTGTTTCCTATGTGAGAAGTGACTCCGCTAAGCGTCAACTGTCGCGTAGTACCAAAAAGGGTGCCGCAGTAGTCGAAGATTGATCTCTGACACTATACGCCGTGTTCTCTGACAAATGTCATTCTTGACTTGTAAACACAAGGAATACCTGCGTTTTTAGAAAAAAAATGACGCAACCGTGCATTGTGCCGAAATACAAAACGGGGTCCAAAAGTGTAAAGCAAAAAACTTCTGTTTTTGAAGTGCCGGAAGATGCGGAAATGCGAAAAAAGTGGATGCTTGCGATTCCGGAAAGAAATCGTTTCAAAGAGGTCTTTTATGAAGTTATTTTTAAGGTGAGTAATACATTTTGACAAGAGTAACAGTTCGATTCCCCTCTCGAATCAGAATAGTAAATATAGCGTTACGAGAAAAATTATTTAACTTAAAATGTGCGGTTATTATCTATCAATCTTTGTATTGTGGGGCTTGAAATTTGAACGATATGACGCCTAATCCTGACATCAAACTTCGATCCAAGCGCTAGCTAGTGGCTGAGCGAGGGACTACGAGTTTGGCGACGCGTAAGACATTCATGTCAAACATACGAGCTCCCAGACCTGTATGTACGACCGTGCCTTAGAATAATAGGTCTATGGTATTTATCTCCTATGTATCATACCATAGAACAATTATTACAATCATATTTCCGCAAAATAATTCAGTGCTAATAACTGGTATTCCTACTGTAAGATCTCATCGTAATGAGTAGCTCATTCCATATTCGAGTCATTCATTCCCTGGTGAAGTAGAATAACAAATCACTTACGCAATTTATTCACATACTAACCCATAATGTATTTTCATAATTCAGATGTAGTTCAATGCCTCCCAGTAGTTTACACCTGTCAATTTAACTATTCCAATGTCTATTTCATCTGTTTCATTACTGTAGAAACTCTATACGAACATTACAGATGTAATCGATGTAATTCGACATTAATTTTAGCCTAGTGTGTAGTGGGTTCTCTTCAAAATATTCGATCGGAAATATAACTACTAACAATGTAACCATGAATAAAAAACTAGTTTATTTGAAGAGCTTCGTAAATGGAAAATTAAGTGTTATCATCGGAACAAAGCTGTTTGTTAAGACGATTCATTTGTCTTCTTGCCTTCTTGTTTAGCAAAGCAACCGTAGCGACCGTAGTGACCGGTTTGGCAACCACTCAAATGGGACAATGCTACATCCGGCTTTTGTACGCTGTCTTCTATCCACTGAACATGAATTTTAGTACGAATTTTGAAATTCAACCGGTGACCTGAGATATTATCGAATAAATAGTTTTTCTTCAAGACGTGTTGCCTATCTATACGGATGTCGATAAATATTTACTTGATACTCGTCTACCTCAGACGTGAAGCTAACAACAATGGCAAGTGTTTGGACATCTTGGTGAGTTGTAACGGATCTAAAACGCGATTAGTTTTCAGTAATTAAGTCTTAGATTAACAATAATGATTTTTCTTGTGCTAGAAAGGTATTTTACTTATAATATTGTATCAATACATTATCGTTTTATATCAATATTTCCAATTATTATACGAAGGACGAATTTTGGAATTCAATTTGTGGCTAGAGCACTAGAGTGGCTTTTCCGGTACTCTTTATTGGCGGTTTCCGTGTTGATAAAGCGCTCCATTCTGCTTTCTGACGCATAAAGCTTTGTTGGCGCCTTTTTATCGATAAAGAGCTCCGTGAACAATGCTCTACTTGATCGAATTGTCGAAGGCCGAAAATTTCACTCAAGTTAACCGCGATATGAATCGTTTACATCAACTTAGAAATCATTTGCATCCGTTGAATTCCGGCGTGTAAATGAATTTCGTTGTTTGAGCGGTTATCAAATCGTGCTGTGTCCCTATTCAGGAAATGAGTTTCAGCCTGCGTTGACGCATGGAGCCAGCTTTTTCGGCCGTCTTTCAATCGATCAACTTGAATTTTATACATAATTAGAGTTAGTTCGAACTATAACAGGTCGTGACGGAGCTCGAATTGCGAAATTCAATCTGTGTCCTGAGATATCAGGCATCAAAGGTGACAATGTTAAGTCCATGGGAGATATATTTGAAATTGTTGTGCCATATATCGATGTTCGATTATCGGTAGTGCGTAAAGTTACATAGTATGATTATCTGGGTGCTAGGTTGATTTTAAGACTTATTTAAACGCAGCGCAACTATAATTCTAATTTGCTGAATTTTTTGTGTCATTCCTTTCTTCAACAAAGGAAGCAGCATGCTGCTCTTCAGGTTGGTTGAACGTTGGTAACCGCCTTTTACGTAACTATAACGTTGTCTCGAGGACGCAGCACCTCTAGGGACGAAATTTATGTTTTGCCGAAATTTAGTTACCGAGTCTTCTCTAACCAAGGTAGGTAGCTTAAATTGCTCCCAAGCAGCCTATCCCATTTTCCGTTCATTCTTTTGAAACTATCATGAGTTGATAATGTTTCTCTCAAAACAGGACTGTGAGGAAAAAAGAACAAGTTATCCCCGGACCATTCTTTTCAAATTACCATGGAAATAATAAAATCAATGTTCCTGTCAAGATTAAATATGTAATAAACATTCAATAATCGGAAGAAGCAAATAAACACGCGGTGCAGATTGAGTTGATGTGTGCATATTCGAGAAGAAATGTATAAAACTTTATATTATTATACTCTTCATGACGAAGTCGGAAAAGTATACCTCATCTACTCGAGCTATTTCTAAAATTGTTTAAAAGAAGTCATTCCTTCACCATAGTATTTTTCATCGAAATTTTAGCAACTATGAAGAAATGCATCTGTCTGTCTGGATTTCCGTCACGAAATTCGTCACAACGACAACTCAATAACGAAAAGTCCTATGATATTCAAATTTTGACAACAAATCGTTTGCTGTTCGGGGACGTACCATGTTGTTTTTGATGGGAACCGTGTAATAAATACTTTTTGAATCGTTGAAAAAAAACGTAACTCCCAAAGTATACATTGAATTAATTTAAAACAGTTACAATAAATTTGAGTTAATTTATAGTTGCTCTTGCTCAAATTTCAAAAAAGTCGCTCAACAAATACTGCAACAAAAACAATTATTGAAGTAACCTTATAAATAACATCGTACATTAACAAGTTTATAACAAAAGACTTTTTGGTCTAGAGGATAGTATACCTGGCACCTGTTCAGTAGACTCGAGTTCGATTCATCGAAGCGGAAATTCTGTATTTGTACATTTTGTTAAAAACATTACTGATTTGAAACAATTATATATAAATCAGTAACCAAATTAAATTATTTACGAAAAGTAACTTTGCCAATCACTATTTATCGTTTCTCCAAGGGGCAATACATGTTTAGTTTGTTTTCTCATTTTATTATAAATAAATAGGTATTCAATAAAATAACAAGGGGAACGTGCTGCTGATTTTATGTACGTTTATTCATGATACTATTCAACAACTGAGTACAACCACAAAAATGTGATGTGATACCTGTATGATGCTACTTATTTAGAAAAGTAGTAGGTACGTCCCGCAAAATTGCTACGTTTAATATTATTGTGATCCCATACAATTTCAAGCTGGAGTATTTCATGGATCTTCAAGTTTAATGTCTATTTTCAAATATTGTGACGTCTATGGTTGAAATTTTAAACTAAAGAAACAACTTTAACTATTCCGGAGAATTATCAATTGAAGATATAACTTCTGAATTAAATTTTTTTTGAAAATGCCTCAAAGGTATATATGTTTTGAAAGTTTTCAAAACTGACATTGAAGTTGAAGTAAACACAAAAATTGAGAAACCTACCGTCCTTTGAGAATAGCAATTTTTTCGCCTCTCGAATTTAATGATTATCTACCTATACGCTACACAAACTCGATATTCACATGTTATTATTATTTGTATGTTCTTTATCAAACAAAAATCTGTAGATGGGATGAACTATTTAAAATCGTTTAGGAGAAGAAATATTTCGAAGAGAAAGCATTCCACAAGATTCTGGAAGTTTTTACTACAAATACTCATGGGGCGGCACCGGCGGTTAATGCTACATATTTTTTATAGGCGAATACCATATCATTTTCATTATTATAATCGCTCAATATGGACAAAACGAAATCATGAGAAATATAAACAACAAGCTTCCATCTTTTTTATGTAAAATATATAATAAAATAAAATTGCAAGTTTTAAACAAGCATCTTGATTTTGTTCTGATCATTGATCGAGAGTTTTGGAAAAAAAATTGGTTGTCATTGTGTTGATGGTTATTTGAAAATTCACAAACATGCATTTAAGTAGATCAAAGCTTAGTCAATCGAAACGAAGCAATAATCTAGATTCTATCAATGTTGCTCTTAAAACAAAATAGCCGAATAATCAGCATATGTTAAAAAAAAATTGTAAAAAGAAAACAACAAGAACGAGAAACAATTGTCTTATTTTCTAGGAGCACTGACTTATTTAAATAAGATTTTTCGGTTACTTTTTCCCGAACATCTATCACCTTCTTGAATCACTTCCCAAAGATTCGTCTCCTTGTTGAATCACGTTCGCTAAATGGATTGAATTGAAATATCAACGCGTTTCCTTCACTGCGGTGTACTGCTATCTCACTAATATAAATATAAACAGACTATATAAGTCACAGAGGAATTTAATCTATTATAAACATCGCTAATTATTATTCATTGTTTCGTACCTACAACCTAACATATTAGATTCTAATGGGTATCAATTGCCTAATTGTTTCAATAAATTTAGCACATGATCAGTTTGATAAATGTCGATTATTAAGTGATTATATGAATATGTTTATTTTAGTGTTATTGATGCGAATTTACCAAACAAAGCAGGTGAGTGTGTTCTACTGCATTCATTTAACATCAGCAAGTTCTATTGTTTGATTAACCTAAATGATAAATTATTCATAACCATTTGGCAACTCGAAAATGTAATATTCGCGTACATGATATATTTGTTTATCAATTAGATATGTACTTATGGAATAGTAGAAAATATATGAAAAATATTCCGGTGCCTAAATATCTATATGTAGCTATATTCATCCTCTTACAATTGAATTATTGAAATTCCATCGTTATTTGATTTGTTTGACGAAAAAGTATATCAACAAGTAAGCTAGAAGAAAGCTTTACTAATATTTTAACCAATTCTTATTGAGATTCTCTAAATACTGATTTGTCGAACCGCAGGAAATTTCACTCCAAACATGATATATTTTTTCTCATTTAATGATATATACTTATATACATTTCCTAATTCAAGTAAAATTTGACAAGAACAAACAAATTTGGAAGCCCTTAGCCTTTTATTTTAGAAAATTAACTAAGACAGAACAAAACTACTTGAAGTTCGACATAAGTATTGGCAATATTTTCTTCAATTTAAGAATTCAAATACTTTCTGGGAGATAAAAACTGTATTACATTTAATGATCACAAACCTTCAACAAAATAGTCTTACAAACTAGGATTGGCAAAAGTCCCCCCTCATTGCAGTCATTTAGAATACATAGCTCAATTCGATACAACAATTACTCATGTCATACAAAACCGCAACTGGTACTTTCAGGGTAACAGAAAGTGAAAATGTACAAATGGATATTGTTGGACTTTTACTTTCCTCTGATGATTTTACGCATATATTAGCAAAATTGATAAATGTACACGTTGGCCAAAAGCTATTCGACTAAGAGATACATATTAACCAAAAACTGTTGCTTGAGAAAATTCATTTTATTACATTTCTCGGTCCGGAATTCCCATTTCCTTGACGACAAATCAAAGAGGAAAGTTTGAATCTACATTTTTGAATGAATTCATTTCATTAGTAGGTATTCATAAAATTCATACAACTCCATATCCTCCTCGGACTAACGGATAAATCGAGAAATCAAATTGAACGTATGGGTAAAATTGATCAATGCCAAATTCATTTCCATTCATAGAAATATTCTGTAATTGCTGTTAAAAATCTTTATTAAATAAATAAAGTAAACGTTTTCAATAAATAGGCAAAGTTGTTTTAGGACCAAGCCAATATTCGAATCACCCTATTAAGTTATTACTTAAAACAAAACTAAGGTATTATAATTAAACTCATAAAAAAATTAAATGAAAGACAAAACTTATTTCCGAAAATAACAAAACGATTTGAAACTAAATTTCTTCTACATCAATGTCTTTTTGAAATATGTATGTAACTAGGCCGTCATCGTCTTTATTTTAGTATTTGGAACCACTGCTAGAATGTCGCACTCATCGATTACAAATTGATCATCTTTCACTGCTTTAAATTTATTTCTCGCGGTATAAAACCCATTACTGTCACTCCTGCATCGGTTATGTCCTGAATTATTGAGACTTTGTCTTTTATCGACTCCCTCCTAAGACTGTAACCAGCAAAAATTATACTTTTTCCAGATGCTCCTTTTTTACGGAGAAATTTTCAATATCATCTTCTATTTCTTCTCCAGCTTCGTCATCGGAATTGTCCCGTATTCCTGGTTCTGCTTCATAGTCTGAACTTGAGTCATGAGAAGCCGTTACGCTTTTATCCAGCCCTAACCGCAAGCTTCTGTCTTTTAATGTTTCGTCTAGTAGATGCAAGTCTGAACCTTTGTTGTAAACTTCCGCGGATAGCTAATCTTCAAAAATCGTGGCTATTCTGACGCGGAATCTATTAGTAAACCAAGATTTTTCATTGGAAAGTTATGATTTCTGTGAAGGAAACGGCATACTGGTAGTTACTTGCTTTTATGGACCGTTTGAAGTCGCTTACAATCAGAAGTGTGAAAATTTCATAAAATGTAACAACTACCAAAGAATACAGCAAATTGGTATCGCAGACTTTTTCAAAAAAGCTTACTACAGAACTGCTAACTTAGACAAAGCTGCAACAGGTTCGTAATCAGTAGGGATTTATCCATTCAACACGAATGCTATAAATGAAGAGGAGGCCCCAAGTGTAGAAGTCGGAATAGAAAATAAATATTCGGAGACTAACATTGTCCAGAATATTTCCCGAAAAAGAAAAAGGAAAAAACGCAAAGGAAGTGAAAATAACTCATCAAGTTTAAGCGCAGATTCCACATCAAGACCTACTGGACCAAAGAACCTATGAAAAAAAGGAACTCACAGGAGTGAGGCTGAATTCGAACTCGAGTTAACTGTTTTTCTGGATTTTGGGTTCTACTTTACTACTATATGAAGATTATGTAGCATTTTATTTTGTTTTGTTCAGTATTAGAGTCGATAATCTTTATTTCCTTGATACATAATGACTATAATGACTAATCGCAACCTTTGTTGAAGACATCGTCAAATTTAATCTTCAAGATAGTACACGGAATAATTTCAAAAAACGTCTGTTTCGATAACATGGTCATTAGCAGTAAAACATCATACGTCACCTCCATTACCATCTCTTGAGATAAAACAACTAGCTACTAGTGAATAATTCATAGAGCCACTGAATGAAATAAGTAAGTTAAATAGTTCGGAGTTGTTTCAGGTACTTTTTTCTGTGCCTGGCAAAGTTATTTCAATTAATTGACCTGTTTAAAATTGAACGTTAACAATTCAGAAGAAGCGCATTTCTTCATTATGTTATCCACATTACCATGTTCCATGATAATTGAAATGTTCAGCCATTTTGGATTGATTCTAAATGGAATTGTTCATGCAAAATCAGCATGCCATTCTCATATATGTCTTATTCTTTATTCCTTTTCGGCTTTGTTCTGGTTATTAATGGATAAATATTAATTTGAAGTTTCGATCTAAGTTCAATTTTTGAAGCGAAATTTTTGTATGTTGATTTAAATGGACTGTAATTTAATCACTGTCCCGACATTAATCATTGGAAAAAGAGAAATTAGTAATTCATAAGCGTAATCTAAATTTTGCGTATAGTATGGAATAATTGGGGAACTTACCTTATCGTATTGAATGCTACAGGTGGACGTACATTTCTGAAGTTTCTTGGTTTAATATTTTATTCGTAAGTTTAGGATGGCAAGCACATTTATATTCGCTTATATTTTACTTATTCATTGCTAACGCACCCTCTTATCAACGGTTTCTCTAGTCAACCCATAAATCTCTCCTCTCTGGCGACCTGAGCGCGTTGCTCCCCATTATTTTATATGGCAGAATAAAGAAGTACCAGCGCAAAATTAAATTGAAATAAAATTTGCGTTAACACTCTGTTTTATAATAATTTGATATAAGGGCCAAACTTGTACCTGGTAATTTGATAAAAGGAACTAGCATGGACATAAAGTTTGTCTCAAAAGTGATCCTTCGGAACGTGGTACCTTTCATTATTCGTTGATTGATAATTTGATGCTATTTTTTTAATTGTTGAGTGTTGTCGAATAATTTGAATATCATTACTGATAATAGTTTGTACTGGAAGGAATACGTTTTAATACATTTTCAGAAAACACCTCTGCATTTCCTAGTTGTACAGACTTATGAGCCCTTTAGCAATATGAAGGACATACATAACCAACTGCTATTTTAGAAAATTAAAAATATAGCTCTATGATACTGGATCAAAAATTGAAGTTCTCTCCTTGCATAATAACTTCTTGATTGGCCTGAAAATGTTTACTCCAGACTACAAAATGAGACAATTTTTTTTCCAGATGTGCCCAACCGAATTCTCTGCTATGGTAAACAACTCACAAGAGAATACAATTTCTTGGAAACTCCTCTCAAACGAAAGTGGTCAAGTAATATTTTCCAATCCGGAATGTTTAGATGCTAATGGAAACAGTATAACAAGAATATGTGATAATGGTAATTGGATACCTGAGGATACTCCCGTATGTTATGAAATTCGAACCAATAAACGATGTCCGCCTTATTTTGCGGAAGAAAATGAGTTTTGTCTTTTGGAAACAGAGCGATACTGCGCTGATCTTACGAGTTCAGATGGTTTATGCTTGTCAGGGCGACGTAAAATCGAATTCGATTCATACAAAATAACAAACCTTCACTTCCTGAAGAAAAACAATTTAAATTTTCTTCCATGTCAGAATTCGTCAGAAGCTTTAGAGCCTTTTTCTAACGAGTCAGCTATGAAATGCATGAATCCAAAACATTTTATTTATTTTGTTCCATACAACTATAACTTCCACATTTGTCCCAAAAACTGTGTGTCTGCGGGTTTAGCGACCAAGAGATGTTTTTGTAAAACATCCTCCGCTTCACGTAGATCTTTAGCTGTTATAGACACAACGTTTGAACAACATATTTTGGAAGATTTTGTTGGGTCGGACACATGTAAAGTAAAAAGAACATCTCACTCCAATGTTTGTCGCTGCAAAAACTTGGTTATAAACGACCATTTTTACGGCTACACTAGAAATATTACCAATTGTTCGATAATTGAAATTCGAGCCTTCCCAAAAAAAGCTAATGTGATACCAGACTTAGTACTAGCTTTCGAAGGAGAGAAGCGGCTTTTAACGCTCTTAGTTTACAATCCTGAAGAAATTATTACTCTTCACCGGGATAATATTCGATGTTATACTGATGCTTCCAGAGAACTGATCACCAATGTGAGGATAACCAAGCAATTTGAATCCACAGAAAAAGAAAATGGGGGGAATTATTTGGCATATAAACTAGGTTTGGAACGATACATCGGACAATATTGGTGTGAAACTTTTTTAAGCGATGGAAGTACAGTCAGATCAAACACCCTTCTAGCATATCAAAGGAAGTCCGGTAATGAATATGCGTTGAGGCTGAAAGCGAGTGACGTTTGCCGAAGATATAGTTGTGACAGTTTAGATTTCGTTCAACAAATGTTGCTCAACCGTAATGATTTACAAAATATATTTCGGAATCTGGATATTGAAATACGGTTGATGCAAATTGAAGCTTTGGACAAAATCAATGGCGTGGTTGATTTTGTAGTTCATATTACAGGAAAAACGGAACGTGAAATATATGAAGAGTACAAGCAAATTCAAAAAGAATTACAGAATATATCTAAGGATTATCAAGTCTTGAGTTTGAGAAGCAGTGAACATTGTTTACCCAATCAAAGTAGAACAGACAAAGGTGACATTTTAAATTGGCCCTTAACCAAGCTTTGGGAAATTGCCACACCTGTGGAGTTGTGCATTTCGGATGATGGTTTACCACTTACTAGAACTTGTGAAGGAGGGTTCATTTCCGGAGCTGTTTGGGGAGAGAACGTTACTTTTTCATGCTCAAAAAATGTTATATTGAATCCAGTTTCGAAATTTCTATATAATATTACTAATTCAACAATAACACCAGAATTAATTGATGGAATAGCATCATTCTCTGCAAACTCATCTGATCCAACTGTTCTAGACATTTATCTCTATAGTAAAATTTTCGACAATATCCAAAGGATGAACAATACCAATTTCTCCCTAGCGGTGTTTCAGATTATGAACAATTTGCTGATGAATAAAGCTGAGAGCTTCTCCAAAGCCCAAGAATTGTTAAATTCCACAGACAAATTATTAAGGACGTTCGATAAGTTGTGTTCTGTGATAGATTTAACCACTCATACATCTTTTTTACTCCAAACTGATAATATTTTGTTATTCATCACTAAGCCATTCGTTAGTAATATATCTGGTATTTATTTACAAGGTCCAATAGATGGTAACATATCTGACTTGAGCATTAGTTATTTGAAAAGGGGTGAAACGTTTCAGAATATCCCATTTGACCATTTCGAATCAATTGATTCAGCTACTTATATCCCAGAAGAGGTACTCCAAGATATCCAAAGTTGGATGACGAGTTATTCAGATATCCATATTATGTTCACAATATTCTATAGAGATTTTTTATTCATTGACTCAACCCAGTCTCCAAGCGGTAAAGTAATCAGCATCAAAATTCCAGGATACGGTAACTACTTGAATAAATCAGTTCCAGTTATTTTAAGATCAACGTTCACAAGTGATTTTAATGCTCATTGCGGATTTTGGGATTACGGAGAACGAGCAATAGAAAAAAAAGGTTCCTGGTCAGAACTTGGAGGAAACTATTTAGGCGTATTTGATAATGTAACTAAATTACATTTATGCACGTATTCCCACTTGACGCATTTTGCTCTGCTTCTGGTGAGTAACGTTTTAATAGTAGATGCATCTGAAGAAAGTTCACAGAATCTGGCTGACGTTCATAATAGAATACTAAGTTACATAACGATTTTTGGAGGTTTCATATCTGTAATTGGAATATTAGGGATATATGCGACTGCCATAATTTTCGAACAATGGAGGAGAAAACAAGGAACTAAAATTCTGTTACATTTATCCACTGCAATTCTTCTTGAAATCGTTCTGCTACAGGGATCGGATCTAAGCTTTATCGTCAATTCTCATAAAAAATGTTTAGTTTTCGGTATTTTCTTGCATTATGTTGTGATAAGTAAATTCTGTTGGATTTTTGTATATGCCGTCCTACAATATTTCAGATTTGTCAAAGTATTTGGTGAAGTTCCCAAGAATTTAATCCTGAAATCTACGTTGTTCAGTTGGGGTTGTGGTGCTATTCCCATGATAATAACGGTTAGCTTAGCTCCTGACAGTTACAATTCTGAAATCTGCTATCCTACGGGGAACTCTCTATATTATGGAACCATGCTGCCGATTTTTGTTATTGTAATATTTAATCTTGCCGTTTTCATATTGATAATGTATCATGTTTCGAAGAAGCCGATAGAATCGCGAATTATCAAGGATCCTGTTAATTTACAAATATATCTTGCTGTATTATTATTTTTTGTGTTGGGACTTCCTTGGACTTTTGCTGTGGTAGCAGAATTAGCAACGAGTAGTTTACTCAAAATTATTATGATGTATCTTTTTTGCTTAACAGCAACTATTCAAGGATTCGTACTTTTCATATTCTATGTAGTATGGAATAAGGATACAAGAAACAAATGGTTGAGATATTGTTCAAGTTCGAAAACCTATACGAGTGAATAAATGAATACCTTCATATGAAAGTACCTTATTTCACAGGATGTTTCCGTTTATTCAGCCAACCTTATAGATTGTAATCTCCCTCCATAGAGACCAAATTGGAAAGGAAATAATCTCAACTACCTACACAAATTACATTGGGCAGTTTCCCCCAAAAGTGCATGGGGCCATATTTTTTTATTATTTGCTATGAAGAACTATAAAAGATTTTTTTGTATTTATTCAAATCGTTTAGGAAAGAATGTAGCTTAAGGAAAATAAATTCTTACAACATTTGCTTCAATTTGAACGTGTTTACTTACTAGAGAAATTCAAGGCTAAGACGCTCCTGAGAACCACGTGAACAATATGGAGATTGATTGGTTCATTTTCCCCAGTACAATATCAACAGGTTAAAAACCAGGTAAAATTTTCCAAATTTATTCAAAAAGAGACAAAGTTACAGCTGTGTGCAAAGTAACCCCACCTTATGGTATCCCATTTCACACGATTTTTCTGTTTGTACAGAAAACGTCATGAACTTGCAGGCAGTTCCGATGAAATTAGAGCAGGAATAAATAAGTAATCGAGAATGATTATTTTGACATCATGGAAACATGAACAGATCTGTCTGATGCAAACTACTATTTTATAGAAGCTACATTTTTCACTTTCACTTCATCAGCTCAATATTAAAATTTACATCTACTGATTCGATTCTGGGCTCTTGGGAACGAGTAATAATTTTCACTTATAGTTTCCCAAGAGCTTGAGTTATTATTGCCGAAAATATTTCAAGTACATGATTTTTTGAAAACTATCACGAGGGTAATTATTTTGAAATTCATGCAATTAAAGAAAATGGAGTAAAGAAATTCCACACATAAATAGATGTTGATCATTTTGCGTTCAATATGAAGAATATTATTAAGAAAGCGTGGTAAAACTTTCGTGAAATAACATTGCAAAGCAACTACAGGAAAGGAAATTAATTACATAAAAATCCTTCGTCAAGAAATTTAAATTCAACAGCTTCATCTAAGGAAGAATTTTCAAAAATCTTAAAACTAATGAAGGTTCTCCAGAAGGTCAACAACAAATAATTTTTTATGTCACCTCACATATATGACAATTCAACTAGAAGGCTGTAGAATGATCTAATATTTTGTAAAATCGCTCTGTGTATTTAATAAAAGTTTTCTGACAGTAAATGTATTATAGGTACGGATAATAAAAATTCTGATGTTTGATCTGATCGGTTGTTTAAAAATTGTTGCTTAAAATAAAACCGCATAAAAACTGAAAGACCATCTTTACCATTATTTCCAAATTGGAATCGTCCTGAGGCTAAAGGATGGTATAAGAATTGTCCCATCAGAAAACACACTGTATCCACTTGGTTTGAGTCAACGATAGCTTGTATTGATATCGACATGAACAAAACTAAATTAGTATCAGAGCTGCAACATTTTCGTGAAAGAATTTTAGATCGGATAATTTCCTTTGTTATTGAAGTTAGGTAGGTTAACCTGTGCGTATCAGGTGAAAATTGATGATTTTGAAATCATTTTATGTGTATTTATATATTTTATATTTTCATATATTTTACACTTCTGGGAAATATGGACCATCTGAATGCTTCCTTAAAACTGGATAAATAATGGTGCTGGGAATCACCAACGATATATCAATAGCAATGAATTGTATAATTCCTCCAATTGTCGTCAACAATCGAATTATTGATAATAGTGATTGAATACTCAAGGCATTAATTTAGTAACTGAGTCTTTTAATGAAACCCAGAGCTTGAAGACTAGTACAATATCTAAAAAAAAATCCTCAGCCTGATTTCTCAATTTAAAGAAAATCGCATTAATATTATATTTGAGTAGTATTTTACGCCTTCAATGAAAGATTTTGAGCGTACACTTCGAGAAGAATATACCAGAACACTTTCAATTGAGCCTAATCAATTACGAGCTCATAACTTTACTTCTTAGCTGGAAAATATCAAGGTCAAAGAAGCAATAGTAAAATTTTTCATCATTCGCTGCCCTACAGATAATAAGGCACCTTTTATTGGCAACAAAACAATTTACTTGCGTTTGAATTAATGTTATTGCTATTGTGTTGAAAGTGACAAGGTTATTCAGATCAAAGAGGATTCATTATCGTGTGAAGAACATGATGAAGCAGATCCTAGGATAGTGTATCATATTTTCCAAATTGATTTTGACGCCGAAGTTGCCCGGACTCTGACATTATAATTATACTTTTCGGAAATATGGACCATCTGAATGCTTCCTTGAAAGTGGAATATTCACCGGGCTTTCACGGAGTGACAGGGTGTGTTCCGTAAGCTATAAAGGAGTTCACACTGTGGATATATTATAACCGACGAATTAGTTACCGCACTCTTCTAACTGGCCTTTTCCCTCCAAGACTTAAAATGATCTGACCTCTAATTAAACAACCGAATCTCTGTCTAGTAAATTAGTATTATAAATAATAATCCGAACTCATGGTAATGATTATTTTAATTCTTTTAATATTTTATGATAAAATTAATTTTGTTTTTAGTTTTTTTGATACCTTTATATACCACATTCTATAATGTGTTGTCGTGTCGAGTAGACGTGCCATCTGTTACTCCTTAATTATCATTATCAATCTGTAGTTTTGAAATAAAATTAACATCCACTATGCCACCCCCGGAATATACAAGATCTAAATCACGTGAAGATGATGAACTTATCCAAAGGATTGTCGAAAAAGTACTTACATCTGAAAATTTTCTACAAAATTTAGTAAACAAATTATGGAACAAAATTAACATTCAAGTGCAAAAGGAAATCAAGGTTATAGAAAGTAAGGTTGAGTCATTAGAAAATGAATTAGTATCAGCTCATGATGAATTAGAACAATATTCAAGACGTAATAATCTAAGATTTTATGTAGTTCCGAAGAATGAAAATAAAAATACGGAAGAAACTATAATAAACTTGTGCAAATCTAAGCTGGGTATCAAAATTTCAACAGATGATATCGACTTTTGTCATAGACTAGCAAGTAAAGAAGGTACTTGCCAACCAATTATTGCCAGATTCTGTAAGTTAACTACAAAGCAAAAGATTTTCGCAAATAAAAGCAAATTCAAAGGAACTAGACTTGTATGCCGTGAAGATCTAACTTCAAGAACGATTGGTGTTTTAATAACTGTCGGTGAGCAATATGGGATTAAGAACGTGTGGTCGAATGGAGGTACGATAATGTTCAAAACTGTCCAAATTGAAATTACAAAAGGAGTGATGAGTTCACGTTAGAATCTACTCTCTTGTACTAATACTAATAAAACCATAAATTAATTCATATTCTTTATCTAAAAGTAAAAAACGTGTAAAATCGATTACATTTCTTTATTTTTGTCTTTATCTTTTTCAATTCTGCTATAAAACCTGAAGTGGATTTCCTGTTTTCCAGCTAGTAAATATAATATGAACGAATCATCATGAAAAACTCATTATCAAACGCACATTTAAATATTAGGTCTTTAATACCAAAAATTTCAAAAATTAAGCAAATGCTTGAAGAAAATCACTTTCACATTTTAGCCTTAAGCGAAACTTGGCTGTCACAAGATAATTTAGAAGATAGATTGCAAATTGATGGCTATAAACTAATACGTAAGGACAGACAAGACAGGGGCGGTGGAGTGGCATTATACATCTGCAACACAACCTAATTTAAAATAGTTGAGTGTAATGATTTCATTGAACAACTTTGGATATGTGCAAGTATATCTAAGGAAAGGTTTATAGTTGGAGTTGCATATAAGCCACCCACGTGCAATTATAAACAATTCCTAGAACATTTCGAAGATACAATTATGTATTGCTCATCTATTTCCGATAATATCTAGTCGATTTTAACATTGACATGTTAAAATTTGAAAATAGTGGTACAACTTACTTAAATGATCTACTTAGCTCGCTGGAATTGACACAGATAATTACTCAACCCACTAGGAGTACTAGCACGTCTCACACTAATTGATCTTATAATTACATCCGATCCATCTATCATTTTGAACTCGTGGTGTTTTAGAATATGATTTCACAGACCACTCTCTTTTTTTTTGTAATATTAAAGTAAATATTCCCCAAACTAAACTTTTTTATACCTATCGCGATTTTGAACACTTTGACATTAATACATTTCAGTCTTATCTTAAAACTTTTCCTTTTCACTATATATAATATATAAAATTAACGATATAAATTTGAAAATTGAGTACTTCAATAAATATATATCAGATGCTTTTGATATACATGCACCATTAAAAACAAAGTATACTCATTGTAAACCAAAATCACCCTGGATCACTGCTTCAGTAAAACTATTAATTAAACTCAGAAATAAGGCCAAAATAAGATACAAAATTTCAAAAAATCCTAGACGTTGTGAATATTTTAAACAGTTGCGAAATTACACTGAAATAGCCATCAAAAATGAAAAACGAGCCTACTTTCAATTTATATCCCGCTCTAAGTGTTCCAAACAAATTTGGAAGAATTTAAAATCTCTTCGTATAACAAAAGTTAAAAAATTCACATAACCAAACTCCTTAAGAAACTTGAATGAAATAAATAATTTTTTTGTAAATTGTATACCAAACCAGCAAATTAATAATACTGAATTGCTACATTTTCATAAAAATGACACTATAAAAGAATTCAATACTAAATTCCATTTCGAGCTGGTAGACTGTGAAACTGTAGGTAATATCTTAAATGATATGAAATCTAATGCTGAGGGAGTCGATGGCATAAATATCGTTATGTTAAAATATTATGGTTCTAGTATTATCCCATTTATTACACACGTAGTGAACAGTTGCATTTTAACAAATACGGTCCCTGATATATGGAAACAAGCACTGATAACGCCATTTCCGAAAGTATCAGATCCAAAAACTTTCAAAGATTTGAGGCCTATTAGTATACTTCCGACCTTATCTAAGGTTCTGGAAAAAATTATAAGTATGCAGCTTAGCACCCATTTGATTAAATATGATATACTTCCAACTAATCAATCAGGTTTTCGAAAGAATTTTAGCTGCACATCGGCACTTCTAAACGTTGTGGATGACATTTTGGAAGCTAGAGATCGTGGTATGGCAACTGTATTAGTTTTGTTGGATTTCACCAAGGCTTTCGATACCATCTGCCATGAACTATTATGTGCCATACTCCATCACATAGGACTTGATGAAAACTCGGTTGAATTGGTTAAGAATTATTTAACGGGAAGAACTCAAAAAGTTAAGCTCGATGATCAAATCTCTACATCACAAAGCGTTGCCGCAGGAGTTCCCCAAGGATCTATTATAGGTCCAATTCTTTTCAACATATATACCTGCATGTTTCAGAGCTACATAGAACACTGCAAATCACACAGATACGCAGATGACACGCAAATGTACCTTTCTTTCTACCTTAAGCAACTGAATTCAGCAATTTCTAATATCAACTCTGACCTGGCTTCCGTCGACTATATGGCAAGAAAACACAGCTTATTTTTAAGTCCTTCCAGATCTAAAATTATAATATTCTGTCGAAAACCAGATGTAAACAATTTAAAAGAGCAACAATTTAATATAGACATTAATAATATAGAAATCCCCATAATAGAACACTAAAAAAATCTTGGTTTAATTTTAGATAATACTTTTAGATATAAATTACAAGTTTCACATTACGTTAGAAATTCAGTAATGGCTTTAAAATTAGGAGGGATAGGAAACTATCTGCTTGAACTTCACCTTGAGATTTTTGAATTGTATACATTCTTATTCTTTCGTGTTATTATTTCTTATTTTTCTGCTCTGGTTTCGTAAGTAGATTTATGTAAATTTACTACAAGTAACAACTTCAAAAATAAAGCTATATTATTATTATTATTATTATATTCTTTGATTACAGAACTATGTCATTAAAATTTCAGCTATATAAAAATGGTTTGAAAATATTTTTTTTAATTACTAGAATATTAGAATAACATAACTATATATTGCTAAAAGAACATACAAAATTGAGAAGAAAAAAATGTGTCTTAAAATTATTTCAAATTCATCAATTTTCAACAGTTATTGAAATATATTCATTTACAAAAGGTAAATTGCTAAAACAAAACACTTATATATATAAATATGTGTATATATGAGCATGTATGTGTGTATGTATGTATACATAAGTGGGTATGTGTATATATAGGTATGTATATATGATACTGTAATTATTATTGTATGTTGTATTCCTGGAAACATAAGTCATTTATACATTATAAATCAACTGTATAGCTATATGCTAAATAAATAAAACTTACTTACTTACTTACTTACCTGTACAGACGGGATGCGTACAGGTTGACGCAACCGCTCTCAGGTGCCCAACGTACCGCGCCTCTACCAAACTTTATCAATAAGAAAACAAATATCATAACACCAGCCGAACTAAAATTCACTTTTTCGCGACGTTGCTAGCTTTTATACTATCACAAATCATCCAGCTAGAGCAACAAGCCGTTTCCAATTAAGCAAAACGAGGAAAAGGAGAACAGCAACTTATTGAAATAACCGAACAAAGCAACAGCCAGTCAATCAAGGCATACCTTTAGCTAGATGTAGAACATCATCAGGATATAATTGAAGCTACGAGGAGCAACAAAGGTAGTATCAGCTCTTTGACAAGCGGTTTAAATCATCCATCAAGCGTTTATAACAATTGTGTATTTAATAATAAAAATAATGATAATAATAAGTAAAGTCAACTATGTTGTATTTTAGCGTTAATCTTAAGAATATATTTACAAAGTTTGCGGAATACTGTTATATCAAAATTTGTAGGTCTATTTGCAGATTTGTTTTATTTGGAACGTTACAATATGGTATGCACCTATAGATAGTGTTGCCCAAAATCAGTCTTGGTCTTGCAGTCTTGGTCTTGTTCTTGCATTTTTGGAAGACCAAGACCAAGACCAAGACCGCGTGATTTTAGCAAGACCAAGACCAAGACTGACCGTGCAAGATTTGAGCAAGAACAAGACTAAGCCTGCGAGACTCTTGCGTCTTGCAGTTAGGGCTGAGTGTCGTTTCAGGGAGCGGACAGGCTTAATTTATAATACAAGAAATTGACACATAGAAAACATACGAAACAAAATAAAAGAAAGTACTAGTACATAAAATTTTGAAGAAGAAAATAGGCAGAATATAGGAAGACGTAAAGTACAGATATAAATGACTATCAGTGCATTTTCGTTGAAGGGGGAATTTACGCATTCCGAATAAGTAAATAAAAAATAATATATTAAATATAGTATGAAAATAAATAAAAATATGAAAATAATGAAAACGAAAAATAAACTATATAGAATAAAGCGTAATAAAATTATATGTAGTATGTTACCGAGAAAATGTTTATTTTCTTAATATTTCGAAAGTTACAGGCCGAAAAAAAGATCTTACAAACTAATTTGAAATCTAAGTTATAATAATAAGGTAGGAGGTATAAGAGTGAAAAGCATGACGCTACAATGTCATGCGTCTGTACGCCGCATGCGGCATCCTTTGATTTGCGACGCATCCTTTAATGAGAGCCGGCACGTGCCAAGGCGGCGCGGTACAAGGCGACACTATCTAAGCGCATGGACTATAAGTAATAGTATTTATTTCAATTGCAGTCATTCCCAATTGAGCTTTGCTTCGAGTCTAATGTAATAATTGATTTTACTCTAATCCTTGTTGTTCTCGGAAAACTTATCACGTTTACAATTTGACATGAGTGACGAAGATTCAAATAGTTCTAGTCGGAGTAGTGAGAGTTTGAGTTATAGATCTAAAAGACCTAAAAGCAAATTTGATAAGTTTTTCGAAATAATTCTAAAAAGGTTAAATAAAAATGAAAAACAGAAACACTAATAGGTAATTGCGAGACTTGCGAGACTCTTGCTGCAAGACCAAGACCAAGACTGGGAGCGCAATACCAAGACCAAGACCAAGATCAGGTGTATTGGCGCAAGACCAAGACCAAGACTGTGTAAGTCTCGTCTTGTTCTTGCATTTGGGCAACACTACCCACTACCTATAGATGGAAATATTTTCCACCAAGTTTGGAAATCTAATGAAAATCGTATAAAAGACGCATCGTTAAAAACTATGTTGTATTCACTGAAGTGAGGCTATAACTTCAAATATTATAACAACAAAATATATGCAATAGAAAAAATATTTCCACCAATTTTAGTATAAAAAAACTATACTCATAAGGAGATATAATATACCTACTGTTAAGTTTAATATCATGTTTTCTCTATTTAACTGGGTGGAATCTTGGTTTTCTCATACCTTCAAATGGTACAACAATTGAGCTGAACCGCAAAACCTATACACGAATAATGCATGAAATAATATACTTCTCAACTATTTTACTTTCAAAAAAGTTACGAAAATTGTTCAAGAGAATTCAATTTGTGTGTTGTTTCTGAGACCTTTAAAGAATAAGATTACAGAAAATGGAAAAAGAGCTTAAATATACATTATGCTCATATTGCGAGGTTGAAAACAGCCACCCAAAATATTACAAACGTGTGGTTCAAAGAAAGCTACTGGAAGTTTCAACCTAGTTTTTTCAAATGAGGAAAGGTGAGTTGACTAAAATTGTTTCAAAATATTTAATTAATATAAATTTTCCACCGATGTATTCACCATTGAAACGCGAGATTTTAGATCTAATTAGTGTTCCTGTGGAAAACAGCGTTTAATTTCATATTGACAATGTAAAGTATAGGCTCATATGAACAGTATAACTCGTCCATAAATTAAATTGTGGGTAGATATATTATCTGATACTCGTTATATGAATAAATATTAGTTCAATTGTAAAATATTGCGTCATATTCCAATAAAATCGTAAATACGAATGATATTGTGTTATACTGGTTCTGGAAATTGTATATAAAATTGCGATAATGTGGTTGAATATAAATTTTTTTGTAAGTAATTCATTCATTTATTCAGGTACACGTGAATTATCTAACAGTAACATATTGCATCGAAAGTAACATATAAAAATTTACTTCTAATCACACATTATATAAACTTACGAGCGATTATACCAGAACAGGTTGAATGATTCGATACATATACGTTACGAACCAGAATGCTTAGTTAATATAACAATACTATATGCATATTTTGGCAAAAAATTCATAGGAATGACCAATTACGTTTCATGGAAATAATTAACAAGTTCTCCAAGACGATGGCTACGAAGGTGGCTATAAATGTCAGACCGATATGTTTATATTCCATTACTAATTTATAATTTATAACTTATTTATTTATTTGCTTATTGATTTATTTAATTACAATAGCTCAACAGGAGAAATCCCTTAGGAGTACATATATAAGCTCTACAAATGTCATCATGTCATCCAAACATTTGGAAAATTGGTGAAAATAATAACGTATTTGTTCTGCAGAGTGGTAGATAAAATGTTTGTGTGGAACGGGTGCGAGCAGATGTAACCTGTGAATTCAGCCTTGATGAAAACACATGACAGTCAACCATGTTATGAATGACCTTATACAGGAATAAACTACTATGAATTTCCGTACGTTTATATAACTCTAGGCAAGAGAATCTATCTAATAGAGCCTCGTGGAAAAATCCAATAGATGGATAATAACCATCAGGTTTGAAGGTTAAATAAGTATCTTAAGAAACGCCGATTCACGCGCTGTATTTTGTTTATATTAATTGTATAATGGGGGTTCCACGCAATTGAAACATATTCGAGCTTAGAATGAACAATATTATTATTGAATCACTATTGTTAGATAGGCGGCAATTCCGGATGATAAAGCCAAGCATTATGTAGACGCACTAGATACAATTGATTCAATGTGATACGTAAATGACAATTTCACGTCAAACAAAACTCCCAAGTCTCTGAAACTATAGGAACGAGCAAGGGATGTGTCAACGAGTTTGTAATTGTAAATAATAGGCGCAATTTTCTTGTCATTACAGTGCACTCACTAATAATAAGCTCCAGATGATTGATAACACAGCAAGTATTAGTGCATCCAACTCATTCTGCAGTGAGAAACAACATAAAGAATGCTTTACTACCGAGTAAAGTTTTAAATCGTCTGCGTAAAGATGGAAATAACAGACAAATAAAGAAGAAATGTCATTTACAAATCAATTGAATAGGAGTGATCCAAGTATTGACCCTTGAGGTACACCTTAGGTGGCATGGAATGAATACGATTTAAAACTTATATACCCTACATATTGATATGTGGGTAAGAATTCCAAAATTCAATCAAATTATTTGTGAATCCATAGTTAGACATTTTATTCAATAAAATACTGTGATCCATTTTACCAAATGCCTTAGAAAAATCAAGGTATATACAATCAGCCTGGCGACCCTCATCAATAACATCAGCCAAGTATTGATTGTAGCAACATACATTAGTAACAGTTGATCTGCCAGGCATGAACCCATGCTACTCTGGGAATATCTGCAGTGTTACATGATTGAAAGTAGCATCATATAAGATATATTCAAATATTTTGCAGAAGTTATTGATGACGGCAATTGGGCGATAATTACTAACCTTATGTCTATCACCTTTTTAAAAACCGGTACTGATTTTGAATCTTTCACAGATCCGGAAATGAATGCAATTTTAAGGCCAATGAATATATAAATGCCAGTGGAGCTGCGAATATATTGATGCAATCTTTCACGAAAAAAGCAGGAATTTGATCTGAACCCCTCGTGTGACTTGCCTTAAGTCTTTCAGTAGCTTGAATCTTTTCGGAGGGACTAACAATTGAAAGAGATAGATTATTATTATTGAAGTTATCCGAAGGTTTATTATTAGTTGAATTAGAGTTAGGTAATATAAACACTTTGCAAAGACATTAGGAATATCATGAGGACTAGAGTAGCTAAGGTTATCAAATTGAACCTGTTCAGGAATAGAATTGCTTCTATTTTTGGTATGAAAAATGCTAAGAAAGATTTGGAATTACATCCTATGTTATTTTCTATTTTTGATATATAGAGCCAACATGAACAGGCAATGTCGGTTTTGATTACCGACCTTAGAGTCTTAAATGCATTAAAATCATCCACTTTAGCATCTTCTTTGTATTTATGCCAATAATTTGGCAATAAGTCTGATATTCCTTATTATGTTAGACGTGAACCAATGTGGGAACTTGATGTTTTTCTTGGGGGAAGTATATGGAACGCATATTGTTAGCAAATTGGTAAGATGTTCATAGAACAACTGTACTGCTACATTAATATTGCTTGTATGATATATTAGTCAAAATATATCAGTCAAGATCCAGTGAAAGGTTATAAAGTAATGAATAATTTGCCTTATACAAATTAAAAATGCTTACATCATTATGATGGCAGAATGACATGGAAGATACTTGACCAAAGTGCTGAAATTCAATAAACAATGGAGAATGGTGCAAATCTTCACGCAATAAGAAAACATCAGACTTTGAAACTGTGCAAAAAGATAGAAACTCTGCAACTGGAAAAATGTATGCGACACCGATATATAAACGTCTTAGTCTAACTCGATCAGTAACGCCACAAACTAGACAATTGTTCCGCTCTTCTCATAGCAGTCATCAGTGGAAGGAGAAAGTTTGCAACGTTTCTGAACAATCACTCTGTTGAAGGTAACCGACAAACAATATTTTCAAAAAACATCTACGAGTATATGTCCCACTAAGAAATCAAACAATGCACGACATTGACTGATAGATTTCTGCGACTTTGCAAAAGTTACGGGGAATGCTAGACTATTTCATTTATCTCTTGTTGACTTTCCCCAGATAACAATGCTGTTCTACAGCTATTAGTTTGAAAAATCTTGTCTTCCGGATGGATTCCGCGTCACAATAGCTCGACTTGATGCCGACGTTTCGCCAACCATTACAGGTGGCATCTTCAGGGCAGGCTTGAGGCTTGAACTGATGTTTCAGTTCAAGCCTCAAGCCTGCCCTGAAGATGCCACCTGTAATGGTTGGCGAAACGTCGGCATCAAGTCGAGCTATTGTGACGCGGAATCCATCCGGAAGACAAGATTTTTCAAGATTAGCTGTCCGCGGAAGTCTACTATCCAAGCTATTAGTTTGTAGTGTTTATTTATTTATTTATTTATTTATCTATTTAAATACACTAGCTCAACGGGAGAAATTCCTTCTGGATCTTAGGAGTACATATAATATAATTACATAGTATGAATTAAAATTAACTATTATACACAGCTTTACAAATATCATTAGGGTTACAACAAAATATATCAACAGTCAAACCGATCATTCCGTAGAATCTACACATTTGGAAAATTGGGGAAAATAATGAGGTATTTGTTCTGCAGATTGGTAGATAGAATGTTTGTGTGGAACGGGTGCGAGCAGAGGTAACCTGTAAATTCAGTCTCGATAAAATTACAGGACAGTCAACCAGGTTATGAATGACCTTATAAAGAAATAAAGTACTATGAATTTTCCTACGTTTATCTAACTCTATACAATAGAATCTATCAAATAGAGCCTGGTGGGAAAATCCAATAGATGGATAATTACCATCAGCTTTGAAGGCTAAATATTTTAGGGAACGCCGATTTACTCGCTCTATTTTGTTTATATAAATTTAATGATGGGGGTTCCACACAATTGAAGCATATCTGAGCTTAGAACGAACAAATGAATTATATAATATTGTTATTGAATCACTATTGTTAAATAGGCGGCAATTCCGGATGATAAAGCCCAGCATTCTGTAGGCGCTAGAAACAATTGATTCAATGTGAGACGCAAACAAAACTGCCAAGTCTCTAAAACTATAGGAACGAGCAAGAGCTGTGTCAACATGTTTGTAATTGTAAATAATAGGCGTAATTTTCTTGGTGAAAGTCATTACAGTGCACTTACTAATACTAAGCTCCAGATGATTCATTACACACCAAGTAGTGAGTGCATCCAAATCATGCTGCAGTGACATACAACATAAATAATGCTTTACTGCCGAGTAAAGTTTTAAATCGTCTGCGTAAAGAAGAAAATAACAGACAAATAAGGAAGAAATGTCATTGATAAACAAATTAAATAGGAGTGGTCCAAGTACTGACCCTTGAGGTACACCTGAGGTGACATGAAATGAATACGATTTTAAACCTCTATACTCTACATATTGATATCTATCACTTAGGTAAGAATTCCAAAATTCAATCAAATGATTTGTGAATCCAAAGCTAGACATTTTATTCAATAAAATACTGTGATCCATTTTATCACATGCCTTAGCAAAATCGAGGTAGATACAATCAACCTGGCCACCCTCATCAATAACATCCGCCAAGTATTGACTGTAGCAACCTAAGTTAGTAACAGTTGATTTGCCAGGCATGAACCCATGCTGCTCAGGGGATATCTGCAGTCTTACCTGATTGAAAATAGCATCATATAAGATATATTCAAATATTTTGCAGAAGTTATTGATGATGGCAATTGGGCGATAATTAGTAACCTCATGTCTATTACCTTTTTTAAAAACCGGTACTAATTTTGAACACGGAAAGTGTTACTGATCATTCTAGACTAGAAAGACCTTATTGTTATTATCTGGCAAAAGCCAACAAGAAATGAATTAATATATTCATATATTCATGTATATCTCAATTTTTACATGAATATTCTTTAAGAAATTAGATACACAATGAATATATGAATATATTAATTTTTCTCATGTTATATGGCGAGTGATTTTTTGTTTTTTTTACCATGCTGCTGATCAATTACTCTACCTTCCATAGAGATTGTTCAGTAACAATGGAAACCCTCTCTTTCTACTGATGAGCTCTGCTGTCTAGAACTATTAGTTTGTGGCTTTACTGATAGATCTTGACCACAGAGACTTTATCATAAACATTTTTGTTTTATGCTGAAATTGCCACAATCATATTTTTTTTAAGGAAATATCTAAAGCGTATTTCTTTATGAAGTATTATTGATGCCAGTGGAATTTTCGAAAGCTGCGATAATCAGTATGTACTTCAATAAGTTCATACTTTTCAACCACCAACTTTTTCTTCCGACCGTCTTTAATGTTCCATATCACTCTCAATATTTTTTCTTAAATATTCTCTTCCAAACTACGATCTTTGCCGGTTTATTTGTATAGAAGAGGAGCTCAAACTCACAGGATGAAGGAAAAAGGTATTTAGTATATTATCATTAGTCGTAAGAGAAATTCGAATTAAAAATTCGCTTCAATAGCATTTTACTTTGTAGTGTTGGAAAGTGTAAAATAGTATTTTTACATGTTCTGATTTGTTTCCGATGACCTACAATAATAACTCTTACTATAAAACGTGTTAATTCAAGGATTCAAGATAAGATGTTATGTTGACTTGACATAAAATACATTGTTATTTTGTTTACAATAATGTGTAGGTATCATTTCAATTGTAACTGTTTGTTGTCACTTCAGGCTCGATTTTATCGACAACGATGAAAAGATTATGAAACGGAATTAAGATAACATGTTCTTGAAAATCTTCTACCTCTTAGGAAATACTGATGTGTGAGAACTGAGAACACAAGTATGTGATATGATATAGAGAGAGTGAGCAATAACTAAGGGCCCTAAGCTTCAGGGGGGCCGTCGGATACGAATTTAATAATTTTTAGCTTTTAGAATCAAATTACACGAATTTCCGTTCTTTCGGTCCACTCTCATACTCAGTTAGATAGTTTTCGTATAAGAGTTTGTAAAAATAAAAACTTCTTGGTTTACTAAAGTAGTTTGGTCTGAACGTTATGTACACTTCAATTCCGTTGGACCATCAAGTTATAAGAAAAGTGTTATAAACAGCCTTACAGACCGCGCTGGTAAATTGTCCTACCCAGAAAAAAAATTTTCATAATACACTGGAAATAAATGGCTATTCAAAAACATTTTACAATCCCATCATTAAACAAAGAATAGAATAATGGAACGTCATATATAAATAACATAAGCAGTAATATAAATACTTTTATAACCTTACCATACATTACAGAGACCTCAGAGAAATTGAAGAAGAGTTGAGAAATATTTTCCAAATCTAAGCCTTTAAAACCCACACGGTATATAAATTGAATTATTTAGATTGCGATGGGACTTGTACTGGAATCTAAGCAATATTCACAGAAAGAATGTATGGCCATAAGTATAGTACAAGAAGCCAAAACTTTTTGATCGTCCTTGCTATCCATTGTTTTCATTGTAACCATCAATTCGATTACAAATATGTCAATAGTTTAACTATGGAAACCAAATATTATAAAAGATCTATTCTGGAGATGATTCACATAAAAAGTGATTCCAAGTCTGTAAACCATAGAACAGATTCAGTCATTAGGTCAGATTCATACTGATTTAATTAAGACCCTTGCAAATTCCTACATGCGTCTTTATAATATTAAAAGTAGATTTTAGGTAGAATGCTCAAATAGCAATATACAGGATGTCCTCGAACTGCGTGGCCAAAATGGAACCGAAGATTCTTTGATTCGAAAAAAATTTGATGAGCCTTTTTACTTTTGCCTCAAGTGTCTTGTTTAGCCGGTAGAGGGCTTCAAAGTTGCAAAAATAATTTTGTTTTTTCTGTATAACTTGAGAACATGATGGATGACTTTCACAATATTTGGCAGGTGAGTTATTGTTAATAATAGCCGTTTTTTACAGTGGAGCACAGAGCCTTAGAGACCATAGAAATGACTCAAACTTGAGGATGTAACGGGAAAAGTGTCCAGAACTTTTTTGTGGTCAATGTAGTTCACTCTATATTTTTTACGTGATAGCTTATTTTCTTTGCAAAATTTTTTTGCTCTTAGAAAATTTTGATAAAATCAACGGATTAGCTTGAAAAAATTAATTTTTGAGTCTCTGCAATTTTGGCTCCGCACCGCAGAATTCCAAATCGGCTAATATCGAGAGGCGACTTCGCGAAACTAGCAGATTTGAAGCAAATCGCAGAGAAACTGAACGCAGACGGACAAGAAGGACGTTAGAGCTCGAAGAAGAGATACTGGAAGCGGTTGAAACTGAACCTAGGATAAGCACACGACGTTTGGGACTTCGTATTGGAGCCTCAACATCATTAGTTCATAATGTACTGAAAGAAGAACTGTTGTATCCCTATCATATTAAGACAGTTCAAGACTTATTGCCCATGGATCCAGGTCATCGGCTAGATTTCTGTCAGTTTATTGTCCAAAGACAAAACGCAAACCCCAATTTTTGTAGAAGAATTCTGTTCACGGACGAAGCTACTTTCACGAGATGTGGTCTTTTTAACCTCCATAATGAACATTTCTATGCTGATGAAAATTCTCATGAAACGGAAGTTACACATTTTCAGAATCAAACTAAAATCAATGTTTGGGTTGGAATTGTGGATAACTTTATTATTGGTCCTACCGTTATACCCGATCGATTTAACGGGGAGAACCACTTGAACTTTTTGGAACAAAGGCTACCTGAACTATTGGAAGACTTGCCCTTACACATTCGTCGTGACCTTTGGTTTATGCATGATGGTTGGTGCACCTGATCATTTCACATTAGCTCTGAGGCGACATTTGAATGCGGAATATCCAGATCGCTGGATAGGTAGAGGACACGATGCACCAGTGAACTGGCCGGCCCGCTCCCCTGATTTGACGCCCTGCGACTTCTTTCTATGGGGCGCTTTGAAGTCGGAAGTTTATGCAGCTCCAGTAAACACACAAGAGAAACTGTTACAACGAATTGATCATGAAGCGGATTTATTGAAGAATGATCCTGAAGTACTAGCCAGAGTTCAATTCAATTTCTTGAAACGAATTAATTTGTGTATTCAGGAAAATGGGCAACATTTCGAACAATTGATGCCTTAGCGATTTCCCAAAAAGTTTCGTTGTTTCTTTTAATTTAGCATTTGTTTTTCCTAAATAATCACATCGTTTCCCCATTTCTATTGTTTTTATTATTCGTGTTTTACCGAGATATTAACCATTTCAGTGATAGTGAAATTTTGAGCCATAATTTCATAAAATTTGTACGGAAAGCAAAGTAAAAACTGACAGTTTTGAGAATAAAATCTCCAAATGCCAAAATGACATTAGAAAAGCAGAGGCAACTAAGGTATTTTAATCAAGTAAAATTAGTAAGCCAGAATTGCAGAGACTCGAAAATTAATTTTTTCAAGCTAATCCGTTAATTTTATCAAAATTTTCTAAGAGTAAGAGTTTTCAAATTAGATAAGCTATCTACATAAAAAATATCGAGTGAATTACATTGACCACAAAAAAGTTCTGGACACTTTTACCGTTACATCCTCAAGTTTGAGCCATTTCTATGGTCTCTAAGGCTCTGTGCTCCACTCTCAGAAACGACTATTATTGACAGTAACTCACCTGCCAAATATTGTAAAAGTCTTCTATCACGTTCTCAAGTTATACCGAAAAAACAAAATTATTTTTGCAACTTTGAAGCCCCCTACCGGCTAAACAAGACACTTGAGGCAAAAGTAAAAATGCTCATCAAATTTTTTTCGAATCAAAGAATCTTCGGTTCCATTTTGGCCACGCAGTTCGAGGACATCCTGTATATAATAAGGTCTGACATACTTTTTCTATTACCTCATATATCTTTAACATCTGGTTCGAAAGGGGATACTTGAGAGCTATATTTTTTGGTTCCAGTCATATACAGACTTTGTTTGATATGACTTCGTATATTATAAGAATTCTTGATACATATTCATATACTTAAAACATTAATGTGTTACAATTTCTATTGTTCGTGTTTCTGTTCGTTCCGGCGACGTGGGCATTTTTAGTTGAAATTGGTGCGATAAGGATGCTTTGTGCGGATACAATTAGTTTTGAGAAATCCCGTTTTAGATATAATACGTCTTCCGAAACATACGTATAGACGAAATTGGTATGTGTTAGTGTGCCCTTTTTCCCGAGAATTTATATAAAATATTTTATTTACGAATTGGCTGGAGGGGTTGGTGTCCAATTGGGCTTTTTGCTAAGCACCCAAATGGGTATTGCTAGCCACTGTTTGGATTTGGTTCTTTCCTACAGAGATTTGTTCAACAAAGTGAATATAGCATGCAGTAATTAGTTATTAAACTGAAAATGAGTAATTCTATCACATAAAAACATAAGTTCAAACTTTTCAATCTGGTAGAAATAGGAATAATTGGACCCATACTTTGGGTGATATAAAATTGAGTTCACTCAAAGAATCCAGATACTTTGAAGATTCGTTTTATATTCACCTACCAAGTTGTCGTCATCTTTGACGCAAATAAGATGATTAGTAGGGTGCACGAAAAGCCTATAAATTTTGATAAGTAATCAGTCCATAGCTACTGAAAACGTGTACACCCGACTCGACATTTAAGCTTCCTTAATGAAAATGTTAAAATAACTAGCTCGGCATAAACTTGTATATGTTACTGTGAATGTCCGAAGCGGAGTGTATCTTAAGATACACTGGTGTATGTTAACAACCACCAAGCTAGCTGGTGATTGTTTGTTATTTATTCTGTTCTTTATGTTTTCGGTCATTCACCAGTGAATGTTATCATACACCACGACGACTTGGTTAATCTTCATTATCTTCATGATGAGTTAAATTATGATGATATAGCAAAGATATCTGCAAAACAGAAGTTCGGGTCTGATTTAAAATCAACTCACAAATTGTTACAATAAATAGAATCATAGAACTATAATGAATAAAATAAATAGAACTTGTTTATTAATCAAAATCTTGAATCAGTAATACAAATAGCATTACCTGCCAAGTAAGGTGAACAATAACGTACACTTATTATTAATGCTATTGCCCTATTGGCTATAGAATTTAAAAAATACTCATTCGTTACAACGTACCTACTCATAGGTAATTAGGTATTACAGAATTTTTCGCTATAAAAATTGAAAAAAAACTTATAGTACATGGCAAACTGTTATGGCACTTAGAATTACAAATAACTCCACGATCTTTACATTTCTTGGTGTTGCATTTTTGTGCACAATTGCAACGCTTCTATCCTTGTTTTCAAAATCTTGATTCCAAAGCAACAATTTCACCCATTGATACTTTTGCAGACGAAGTTTCAGATATATTGATAAAATTTTCCTTACATATGGAAAACTGATTTCTAGTATACATCTGTGATAACATTCCATGTTTTGTAGCCAATTGATAATAGTCACCATCCACATTTGTAACACATGTAAGGATATTTCTGGAATCTGTACGACCTCTGTCGACATCAGGAACACGCAACCTTACAGTATCTCCACATTTTGCAGGAGGAAAATTTGCCTGCGATACTTTAAGCATTCTTTTCCTTGATCTTGTAATCCAAGTTTCGCTAATTCTATATGTCTTTGAGGTGCCTCTTTTCTGTTGCACAGTAAACATATTTCGGATTCTGATATTCTGCCCTATTACCGGTGCGGCGACGGGTGGTCGGCGTGGAACAAAGAGAGAACAATAGCACTCTAACTCTCTCACTTAATTTCGAACAAACACTGGCGTGTGTTAACATTCACGTAATTAGTAAATTGCAGTATCTAAGACACACAAAATCGCCTTGGAGTATGTTAACATTCACCGGTGTATGTCCAAAACAAAAAAAATGTTGAAATAATTTCGGACTTACACCATTAATATTGGTGATTGTCGAGATACACTGGTGCATCTTAACATTCACCAATATCGGACATTCACAGTAACATATACACTTCTTCTAACATTTTAATCAACGGATTATTACATTTCGGGTTTCCCAAAATTGTTTTCAAATATTTCAAATATTTCAAACATTATTCATTAACAGAATGAAGTTCTTCACGAATTATTTTTCAATATATTTTCACCTTCCTAACTATTCAAATGAGATGAAAACATCCCCTTCTATTTATTTTTTGTGTATTTTGGATTTCCATTTATATTCTGTTGAAGAGACCTTGAGAATACATTTCAAATTCTATACCAATATTGGTGTGGCAGCGAACAATGAGACAACGTAAACGGTGTTGGACAAAGCCTAACAAAACCCAAAAGCTATTGCAAATATTATCATTTTCGATTTCTGAGATTTATTACAGTAAGGAGAATAAGGCAATGCAGAATGTGTGGAATACGTTTCTACAAAAACATACGAAATCATGTTCATTTATTATTTGTTTTTGCGAATCTCAATATACCGGGTGTTTCAAATTCGATCCTCACCATTGGGCTCTCGAAAGCAATAAGATATACGGAGATGGTAATTTGGGTAAATGTGAGCATTTATGTGACTAAGAATATGTCTATTTCCAGAGATAACCGAAAAAGACCAAAACTTGGAAGAAGAAAATTATTTATTCTTGGCTTTGTTATGAGAAGAATTTCAAGTCAAATTGGATATTTACCTCTACCTGATGGTGTTTTGAGTCTGGCATCTGACTTTCCTTCTTCGGCTACTTCTTTTACTTTTCCGGTGTAGTATCACAAATCACACAGACGTTTCCAAAAATTGGTGGTATTAGAAAAATATCTTTCACCACAGTGAGCTTCGACTTCGACATTTTAGGTAGTGACTATCAATCTGTCACACGTTAATGAAATTACGATATATTGTGAGTTACAGTATTGTATGAGAAAATGAATTATCGTACTGAAAAGTTTGGTGTCAGATGGGTAAGGAAAATAGGGCTTATTGATGTTACCAGCAAGATCTCCAAATGTCAATGTTCCAGTAATATTTTTAAAGAGTACACTACAAGATAGAGTTTATGATCAAATGTTATACCATAATATAAAGGATCTTAAGATTGAGAAATAAATTGTACGGTTCCCAATATTCAGAGGCAGTGATGTATGTAATATCTCGTTCATTTTTTGCATTAAATGTATAAGGCGTTCTATGCTCCTCTACCATGAGCTTATTCCCTTAAGATTCTTTTGAATAGTATAATATCTTTTGGAAAATGGTGTGCTATTTTGAAACAACGATTTGCTAGAAAAAATATACTTGATTTATGTTGCTACTGTATCCTACATGATTACAGAGAAACTTGGATTAAAGGACAGGACTATTGATAAGAATTAATCACCCTTATCCACTAAAAATACTATTAAAGTAGGTACTGAGAACCTTTCGGCTGCCGAGTAGCCATCATCAGAATAAACTAAATTATAAATCAAAATATGCCTGTTTAAATAATATTTGGGGATTATAATTCACAATGAAACCGATATTAATTTCAATGAAACGTAAATTAGTTCGTACGTCAAAATCTAAACCTTTACGTAGGTTTAAATTTTGACGTACGGATGATTTAATTAACGATATTGAAAATACGATTTGGTCTCTCAAATTTCAAGATAAAGCTGTTATGAGTAACAAGTGCAAGACAATTCTTGAAGATTCAAATAAATCATATAAAAGTTCCTCCAATAACTTCAACAATATAATCATTGAAAAACTTGAAAGCAGATAAGGGAAATGCTCTCGTAATTATGGGGAAAGGGGATTATCAAAATTCGGTAAATACTTTATCAAATGATGGCCCCTATGAAAAGATTACCAGAAATCGGTTAACAAAACGCGTTAAACTAGTCAATAATTCATTAAAATCGTGTACAGCTTTAATCTCCGATAATTTAAAATACAAACTTAGATTTTCAAATCCTAATCTTCCTAAGCTGTATTGCTTTACTAAAATTCATAAGCCGGGTAATTCCATGAGACCAATCATTTCAAACATTTATTGTCCTACGTATAACATTAGTGAAGGAATTTAACAACTTCCAAGTCGCACCAAGTTTGTCTGTGGAAAATTCTTTGGAACTTATTGCAAAATTGAAAGATTCCAAACTTACATCTTTACGTATGGAGCAAAATTGTTTCACTTTCAACAAAAAATACTATGAACAAACAAGCGGATGTGCAATGGGCAAATCCACTCTCTCTTTTTTTGCCAGAAATTTTCTAAGTGAGCTTGAAACCTCCTTAAAACCAAAATTGAATCAGATTGCAAAAGTTTGGTATGGACATGTTGACTACATTTTCGCTATTACAAGTAAAGATTTTGAGTTACTTAGCTTTTTGAACACGCTTAATAGCCAATTTGATTAACTGAGATTCACTGTCGAGATAGAAACAGATAAAATCAGCTTCTTTTCCCTGATATTAACATTTTAAAAATTGGTAATCACTGGGATACAGAAAACCCACTCAAACACATAGGTATACCCTGGCGGATTCAACTGCACCATTTGATTACAAAATATCTTCATTTAACAGTCTTGTTCGTAGATTATTGAACATTCCTTTGAGCCAGCAAAATTATAACAACAACGTTGAGAAACTTCAGCAAATAGAATTGGACAATGGCTACGATTAATCTTCGATCGATAATTAAATTTATAAACAAAGAAGTAAATTCTAACGCAAACACTACTTTCAAATAATTCAATGTTATTCAAAAGTTCCACTTATAATCTTCAGTAATTAGTTAATTCCATAATTTGTCTCCTAAATTTGCAATACAACTAGTCTATAGATGTAGGAATAAGCTAAAAACCCGTTTAGGGAATACCTTTGATAAAGTTTTCGACTTCGATAAATCTGGGATTCATAAAATCGACTGTGAGTCGTGTTCAATATTTTAACTCGGTGTAAACAACATTTTCTACATATAAAGATAAATAATAGTAAAAAGTCAGCGTTAGCCGAACATATTTTAAATACATGTCACATCACTTCATCTAAAACATCGCTTGAACTAGAGAGCTTGCTGGAGATAATTTGAGTAGTCCTGTCCATTCAGATTTGCTGTGAGTTCTAAAAGTTCCTTAAGGTGATCGCCTAATAAAGTAAACCAAAGCAGATATTTAAATTCATGCTGAAAATGATGCAGCTTCCTAATGTTTGGATTTTCATCAGCGCATATGTGGAAATTTATCATTGAAAATCTCTCTTAAATTTTGCATCATCAGGGCATAGAAGTTTGGATACGAAAATCGGATTTTGTTATTTTTATTCAAGACGAATTCACAAAAACTTGTTCTCACTAGAAGATCACCTGGCAGTATAATTTTTATTGATGTAAAATATTAAGCACAATACCCTTACTTAATCAAACATTGGCAGACACATGGCGGATACTTGTTGTTGGGTTCTCTTCAACAAGATTTAATAGTGGCTTATTCCGCCGAACACTTCGAATTACAGGTCGCCGATACATCTATTAGGATGCAAACTCCCAATTATTATTAATCTGCTGAAGAGACTTGAGAGATAATGTCCGGTTGGGCTTACTACTCACTGTTATGATAAATATCTGCTTAACTTTCCCACAGCACTTGCTACTTACCTACTAAATTGAATGTCTGAAATTGACCAATTATCAAATTCCTGTACGTACATTTGCAACGCTAACTTCAAACCTAGTTTAATCTAAATTGTTGTGATATGCATCAAGTATTCATTTTTTCAAGAGAATCGACTGTTGTTACAAAATAACAAATCATTTTTAAAGAAGCACTATTCTCCCTGAATCAAAAATTCCTTGGAGTAAGAGGAGAAGACGGTGTCTCAGGCGATCAGAAGGCCCCTGTACATTTTCCCCATAATTTTATTACAATTTTGCAAAAGAGAAGTGAATTATATTGAAAAAAAGTAAAAATCTCAAGCCTTCAACTTGATAATTTAATTAACCTTATTTTTCTTAAGTATTGTCCATTCTTTACCGAACACGCTATATATTTGATTTTTTTATTAATATATTTTTCTTTGACTTCATGCATTGTGCTTAGAATTAAAAATCGATTATCGATACACAATCTCATGAAATCCTACTCCTCTTTGGTCACTGTTTTAGCAAAGAACATCAGACTTGAGGAATATTCCAAATGGTTTTCTTGATTTTTAAAAATGGACAAGACCTCCGCAACGAATATGGTCTAAATATTATTATTAGAAAATACAGGTTCAAGCTATATGTGCAGTGGATTGTTTGAAGGATTCCTCCAAGCGGGAATAAGGTGCCCACTGTTTCTATCCTTCTACTAAAACTCATAGGATACGAATCCTGTATAATACTACCTAATGCTCTTATATTCTGTAGACAAAAAACAAAAAGTATCAGTTACTCACCAAAGGATTTATGTTATCACAAGTATCAAAACACTATAACAAGTCTCGATGAAATGTCACATAAAAGAATGTTTTCAACGTAGATAGTGGATCGTTTCTATTTTGCAGTACAATAAATTTATTTAAATTGTAGCTTCAAAGCTGTAATACGTTCGGCCAATGAAAACATAGTTCAAGAATGTTGAAGAGCGTCAATAGAGATTATTATGTTGTTAAAAATCAACGACTAAATTAGTGGTAAATTAGATTCTACCGGTGCTGAATCAACAAACATCATCATCAAATGTGAATATAGAAAGATTTAATGATATTAAGATTGACGGGTTCATTTCAAGGCACGATAAAAGTACTCGTAGTATACTCATATTCATGGATATAATCCATCCGGAAATCCCTTGATTGAAATCTTGCTTCAGATGATGATCATATGTTCCAAAACTTGTCGATATTCTTCAACTCAATTTTTTTCATACCCCGTGTTTCGCTTTTCATAGATTACTCTCAGGCTCTGAAAGTTACTCGAATTAAACTCATTGCATTCGATCAACTCCAAAAGCCAACACACCTCAAACACGAATGGACCGCAATTCCCTATCCATTGCAAGTCTGTTTCATAATTCTAGAACATTCATGAGCTGCGACTTCTCTTCGTGATGTAATTTTTGTGATATCATGCAATTTCCTAATAAATAGATTTCAGTTTACTGGTTTCACTTTTCAGAAAATAATTATATGAGGAATTCAATTTCTGAACCAATTTTCATCTACCTAGGAATGACTTTCAATAATAGTTATTGTGTCTAATGTACATATTTTACATAAATTGATTTTCTTAATTGGAAACTGGATGATTCACGCAAAAAATTGAGTTTATCTCACTCTTCCGACCGGCTTATCAATTCCAATAGCCGATACTGTGCAGATATACCTTCAGAATGATCATCCACAGTTAATCTGATGCATGCGCAAAAGTACCAAAATATTTCCACAGCTTTTCGTGAAAAAGTAAAAGTATGGTCTTAGCAATCGGGCTTATTATAACAAGACTTATGCCAAGGCGAAGGTTCGAATACCGAGGCAGGCTTTCAAGCCAATTTCTGTTTTACAGCTACAGCATTTTTACGTTAAGAATGATGTGACGTCATACTTGGTTACTTTTGCAACCAATTCATTTCAACAAGTGCCGCGCAACCTACGTCAAACCCGGTATATTTCATTTTTATAGTTGGCAAGACATTAAAGAGTTGCCGATATAAATTGTACATTTCTTGATTTGACTTGACAGTTCATATATTTGTTGTGAATCTGAATTTTGATAGAATTAAACTTCGAAAGTACAGAAATAATTCTTCCCAGGACTGCAATTCTACGTGCCACGTACTTTTACGTTACGTGCTGTGTAAATTGCGAAACGTGTACCTACATTTTTTTTTACATCACTACATTAAACTGAAAAATTAATTTGTAAATGTCTTTTATCTTTGTTCATCTTGACGTGACATGGATCTTCGAAGATACTGTCTGTCATTCCTGGCAAGATTCTAGCACTAAAACTTGAAAACCATGAACGTTGGTGTGTATCGCACTTCATGCTGGTTGTACATGAGGTTTAATTCCTAGTGCAGAACTAATATTTTCTTCAAAAACAGGATGTCAATCATCCTCGTGAAAGGTATTGAAATAACTTCCTTAAATGAATAAGCCACAACCATTCTACGTAGCTGATTATTATGTTACCTGGAAAGTATGGCCAACGAAATCTACCCCCATACCATTATATTGTTAACCCCATTCAGCACATTCCGTGTATAACTAACTACTTAAGAAAACAATTTGGCACAGATGGTAGTTCGGCGGAAAAATCAGTGCCAATGGGGAAAAAGGCTAGGAAAACCAACACCAGAAATATGGGTGAAGACTATTCGGCATACTTATGAAGTAAATAATTCTGTGTTATTGTTAATGTGAATTGTATTAAGGAACTATAGTATTTAAGGCAGTGAAGTAATATTCATTATTTTGATTTGCTAGTACAATAACCTCAAGTTATAACAATAAATTTAATACAAATAAATGATATACGCCTCCGGTTCTGGAGTTTAGTTTTTAGTTTTTATACCTGTATTTGAAACTATTAGTTATCAGAAGTTTCATTTCTTATATCGTTTATAAGCTTCTTGTTAAATATATGCGAGGCGTAACCGAAATAACGTTGTGAAGAATATTTTCTTTTAACATCCACTTGGTGTTCGGTCAACTAATGAGTGATGAATTTGATGTAACCAAAGTAAGTAAGCTCTTCATTTCATAGTAAATTCAACAAAATTTACCCATATGAATATCATTAATAGATAAAAGTATGCAACAAAAAATTAAATACACTTCCACATGATTCATCCCGCTTAATTATTGAAAAAAATCTTGACTTCCGGATGGATTCCGGGTCACAATAACACGACTTTATGTCGAGGTTTCACCAACCATTACAGGTGGCATCTTCTGTGCAAGCTTGAGACTTGAACTGAACCTGATTCTTCTGGTTTCTGTAGCGGTATTTATTGTGGGGAAAAACCTTCACTCTACACAGTTTACTGTCTTCCTTCTGGCAGTGTACTGTGTAGCATGAAAGTTTTTTTCCAAAATAATAACCACTACAGACCAGAAGAGTTCAAGCTTGACGTCTGCCCTGAAGACGCCACCTGTAGGTAATGGTTGGCGAAACGTCGACATCAAGTCGTGCTATGGTAACGCGGAATCCATCCGGGAGCCAAGAATTTTCAAGATTAGCTATCCGCGGAATCTATTATTCAAGATACTAAATTTGTGTTACCGAGATAATAGAAAGTAGATTCGGAAATCGTGCATTGATTTGAATATTTTAATAATCGGGTATTTTGAGCGTTTGTTTCCATAAATAATAATGCTTACTTCAACATTACAGTATGGATTAATAATACTGACTTGAAGCTGAAAGTAGATTTACCATATCTTTATCTAAATCCTTCAGGTCGAAATAGCAACAGATAGGTTAGATACTTACTTTATTTTCTTTAAGCATTTGGTAAACACCAATAGTTTGTTAATTACATTTAAGATTATAAATAATTTGTCTTATTTGATATTATAAGAAAAGAACTCCTAGTTTTGTTTGTGAACAGTTTATTGAGTCGAATCGTTGGTTTTATTCAAAAACATGGACAACCTGTCCACACTGACAACAATGGCTGACCTTGATCCATGACGTCATATCAGTCTTAACGTAAATGAACTACATATGGAATGTCGGGTCCATCTGTTCGATTTCGAAATTAGGTAGGTCTTAAGGCTGAAGTGTTTGATCTGACATACCATCCTCACATTAAATCTCGCATGTCCGTAACATAAGGGTGTTAAATTCTTGATGGTGAATAAAAACTTCTGATGTGACCAAAATTGTTACCGAATGATCAAGAAAACATCCAATTTACTCATTTTCAAATCTCAGATTTCATCTTTTCAGATGAGCCGTTTTCTAGTTAGTGAGTAGAGCGGTTCGTTGAAATACTCGACACTATTCGCTCTGTTTCACGCGTTGTTCGGTGCGCTAACTATCTGGCCGATTGTAAAGATATATAGAACAACACATTCCCTGCCGATCGCATCCACTAGTGTAGCACCCGTTGACGTCACCCGATAAAGGCCTAGCGGTAGCACACTGACTACTTCCAATCATGGTAATCGAGAATCCGTATAACTGACATAATACTTTGAAATTACACAGAATAACAATTATAAGAACAGATAAGTTTTTATAGTAAAGGTGGAGTGAGCGTAGCGAACACTAAAATGAACGAATAAAATAAAGACAAGAGCTTCATTTTCACTAATTTATTTAAGACGGAGAGGTCGTAGCAAACGGAGTATTTCCTCTTTTCGGCTCACTGACCCACTCCGTCTTAACCCATTGGGCATATGAGCAGCGTACTGACCTAACTCCCAGTTAATATGATATCCTCAAAATTCTTATTCATGTGGATTTCGTTACTTCCCAATATACTCAGGTTACTTGGATATATTAGAAAGAAAAATCTATTCTGAGGAACTGTAAGTGGAATATGATCATTTTCAACTTTTTTATTATTTTGCTGTTCCCAATTTTTCTTCATAGCTGGTTATAATATTCCCTATTCCTTAACCCGAGAAGTACTTGCTGATCGCTGAATGATAAAGGATAAGTGTTGATTTATAATTTTTGGGTTTATCATCATTCCACGACTGTGATAGCCATCCAGCCATAGCCCATTGTCAAATAAAAATTACAACGACATAAAATACTCATTTCCTGAGCGAATGAAAACAATAAACAAGCAGGAATGACGTAGCGAAGAGAATGAAGTCCTATTTATTGTCGACATAATTATTTCATTTCATTCCCCATCATTATGATACAATCACCACTGCGATCGTTTAAGTGCTAATAGAATCTGCCAATATCGTATCGTTTACCATCAAATCATTCGTGTGTGGAATAATAAGATGCGCATTTTCAGCATCCTTTTATTAATTTTTTATACAGCGTGACTTTTGTTGAGTTTAACCAAATACCAATTATCGTTTCAATATGAATTCAATGACATTATTTGTTAGTTCGCATCGTTATGATCTTGTAACAAAGAGCCATTAAAGCTATGGTGGTTATTTTATTGTTTGCTTGTGTTAGTTATTTTAAACATTCACAAATTAGTGTTCAGGCATTATTTTTGTATGTGAAGTGTTAGAATTTGAAACAAGAAATGGGGAGGAATAAAGATGTTCTAAATTCAAGCCGATCAGAATTTTTGTCTGAAGATGTTTTGGGTGAAAGCGAAGAGGACTATAGAAAGCATGGAGGGTGGTTCGTGACTACTAAAAAAGCCTTAGCGCTAGTGTTTTTTGCAATTTTTTCTTTAATATTTGTGATAACGTTCATGTATTACTATGGACCCAAGACTAAAATAGAAAAGGTATGTAAACCAGTTTATAATAATATGCAACAAATGTTCATAATATAATTATCCTTGTCTTATCTTTAACTAAGCTAACTCCGTATTATGTATGCATTCGTTTTTTGTCTACCCATGGGTCTTCATGGATTAATTAGTTCAAAAATCTAAGAAACGATTCAAGAGTGAATTGTTTGAGTATAATATATGTGTTTTGGAGCCCAATTCCGTTGGAAAATTTTTAAATAGTCATCTTCAAATTAGATACTACGTAAATAATAATTTTTAACTCGATTTTATATTGATTGTATTTTCTTACCCTTATTAGATACAATTGTGATTTAAAATGTGAATTATTCTGTTCCGGATAGTTTTTTAAGGTGCCACTATGATTATTTTATTCTTATTGTACCTAATTTGCTTCACACTGTTTTATTTATGAATTTTCACTGAAGCTTAATAAATTACTTCAATATACTTTACTTTCCCATAGAATTTCTAATGATTAATTCACATAATTAATGTAGCGTGAAAGGATCAAGATATCTAATATTCATGATAATTAATGGAGAGGATACTTTTAATAATTATAAATCAAATCAGGTAGTATAATATATAGAAAGTTCTAGCGAGGGATGTTTTCCATTTCTTTGAGCGTCTCATTGATTAATATATTCTTCCAAATAATGCCTCATTCTGGACTTAAAATATCGGAGGTCAATGCGTTAGAAATCAATTAGTTAATTGCAATCTTTGCAACCCTTTATTCAATATCTAGATAGTTCGATAATTCAATCCCGTAACCACGGTGGGGTAATAAGGATTCGTACACCTCTAATTGTGATGTGTTGCCAAAAAATGTGAAAATATTTAGGATCATTATCCTATAGAAAACTTAGTTCCATTTCAATAGAAAAATTGATTCGGGAATGGTAACAACTCAACTCAACGAGATTCGAAGTGCCCTTACGTTTCTTATGGAATGGATTTTTACAAAACAAAATAATTTAGAGAGTTGAAAAAATTATTTCAAGAAAAACACAAATTGCCGTGGAAATTGTAACTTACACATGTGCACATTCATATCCAAATGATATTTCTTACATATAGTGTCACCATTAATATCCGCAACATTTGAGAATTAAAAAAAATAGCTTTGTTTAAAATGTGATGTCGAAAATAGTTTTAGGCATAGATTAGATATTATATATAGGAGATAGATAGGCAACTCACTGCATAAAACTTTGTTGCTGATCGTAGCGCCACGGTGAGTGGTGTAAGAAATATATTGGATTTGCGGGTAATTTGAAATACGGATTTGGTGTTTCCTATGTGAATTGACTTTTAAAATATGAAGAATAGTTGATTAAAATTTGTTTTGCGTTATTCTACATATTTTTAAAACTTACCCATTTAAAGTCCGTTATTTTTATCTTCAAGTAAATTTATATTACTTAATATTTCACCATATCTCATCAATTCTTAGATATTGATGAACTAAAGTGACAACATATAAATCTGTGGAATGTGTGAAATAAGTAAATCACAGACAAAGATAGAAAACGACTTAGAAAGACCTGAAAGTGTCATTATTCGTAAGGAATTCTGAAAGATTATTCAGCCGACTTATACTCCATAGGAACAAGCAAAAGTTAGTGGAATTAAACACATTTATGGATTAGTTTATTTTTATATTCTAGACAGGTATAAAATAATCTATAATAACTTTCATCTCAACATTTAACTATTTTAAATTGTTTGAATTCGAACATATTCAAGTTCTTGACTAGCGTAATAAAGTTTCATATATACAGTTGTGAAATTTTCAATGATGAATAAATTTAATTTTATGAAATGGACAACTGAGAAAGTGAATTGTACATAAATTTTATTTATTACATAATGATATTATATATTCTCACACTGCCATTGCGAATTCCAGTCTTTTTTTTCTGAGGATAATTCCACATCGAGGCGTTTTGCAGTCCTCTTGAAACTAGAAGCAATCTTATGTAGTTTCCTTGCTTTAGGTGTTAACTCTGTTACAAATCTTACCCTCAACTGATGATGGTCCAGGTAAATTGTAATCATCAGCAGTCATTTCCTGCAAACATGTATTAGATGTAGCTAGAACTTCTCCTATAAAAAGTAATAGTTATTCAGGTTCAAATTACAATTCCTTTATTCAAATGGAATAAATTTGTGAAATTATATTTCACTTAACCTACCATAGACAGAAGGCATATTCTGAGAAGGTATGCTTCCACATTTACGATTAGAACCTCTACGTCTTCGACCATCAATAATCTTTGTGGATGCTTCAAAATGTACATCACATACCCTATAGGACTTGCGAATATCCTCCAGACTTTTGTTCCAATTTAACATTTTGAATCTTCTCAACCCATATAGAGCATAGCTTTGATTTTAACTAAATTAATAAATAAATATAACTAGTTTCTAACTTGACTTTACCTAATCTTCCTTTGGAAAGCGATGCATTTTAGAGTTTTTAGAACTGTGCTTGCACAAGGGTACACAACACGAAAATCCCATGTTAATTTAATGCAAATGAAGCAATAAAATGCCCAGATAAACTTAATACTCAAAGGACAACACCAAGAACGTAATATGACCTAGCACATCACTGCGTCAATTAACTAACAAAACAACAATGGCTACCGGGTTTTCCGTTTCCTCCTCTCTCTTTTGCTTTTAGTTCTTTGTCATCTCACCGGTGTAAGAAAGTGGGGAAAGTGACGAAGTTTGTCATAAGAGTTACCTACCCGTGGTTTTAGGTTCAAATTAGAGCAAAAATGACATTAACAGTTGTGGCCAAGCGATATTCGTTAGCTGTCAAATTTGACATTTGTTGCAGAAAGTGCCAGAAAATGGCATCTCTGAATCGAATTTGAGAAAAATTTATTTGAAAAATATATTTCTACTACAAGTTTATGTAAGTGTGCAAATTTTCAGAAGTCTAGGATGAAGTAGCGATTTTTGATATTTTTATCAAATAAAATATTTTTTAAAATCCAAAGTTTACCTAACTGGTGAAAATTAGTTTATTTGTGTAATACTTACAGTCACGTGTCCGTTCCATGATGAATATTTCATTTACTTTCCATATTTTTAAAAACTAAAATTGCAACCATAAAAAATGGTGACACTAGCGGTGCAAAGTTCCAAAAATTCTATCTTTCTTTTGGAATGACACTAGTATTTAATCTCATAAAATATTAAATGCTTGGAAGATATAGGGAAACTGTCAAAAGAAGGCATTTATTTAATTAAACATTAGTTTTCGCACCTTTTCTGAAAACATAATATCTTGTAATTAGTGTTCTGTTATTGAGTATTGCGTTTATTAGGTTCTTTAACCATACTTCGGTTTAATGTTTTATTCTTTATTTAACACACACTGATTACCTTTATAGAGAGCAGCTTCTATTTACATGACTACTCACTGCCATCTCGCTATGCTACTGATGCGGCGTTGCCACATTAACTTATATTCACAGAACATCCTCCCCTTAAACAAATTAACAAAAGATGAACATAACGTTTTAAGAGAGGACGTAGTCTTTCAAATAGCTTGGTTTTCTACAGTCTCTTAAGGATCTTTTACAAACTATAGGAGATTCGCGCACAAAAGAGCGATCACTATCACTTTTTCTAGGGACCATTTCCGCACTTAAGTCTGAAGTTATGTTTTCTTTACACTCATCATCACCATTCTCTTGCACTTTACAATTTTCATTATTACAACTAGATAGTTCTTGAGAATTCACATTAGTTTGTACAATGTCTGTGTTCGATGGAGATTGAAGTGTTGGAGTAACATTTGATTGTTTATAATAGGTTGCAGGAATAAGATGCCACCTATTTCTACGAAAGTTACCATGATTAGTTTCAATCATGTAAGATTGCGGTTCGTCTAGAACTGCAACTACTTTCCCATACGTTCGTAAGTAAGTTACCCAAACACTCTCTCCCATCAAGAGTTTGGACAATTCTCTAGATCTATGTCTAACATTGTATCGTCGCGCCAATTTCTCCTTTGCCTCATTCTGAGAAATGGAAATGTCCGTAATTACTTGTTTATTCAAAATACTAGGTAGAATTGGCAAATGAGACCTTAGCTTACGATTCATTAATAGTTCAGAAGGGCTCAGTCCACATTCAAGGGGTGTTGTACGGTAAGCTAATAATGCTAAGTCGATATCTTTGTTTTTCTTTAGAATTTGTTTAGCAATTTTTACTGAAGCTTCTATACAACCATTTGATTGTGAATAGTACGGGCTACTAGTAATATGATTGAAATCATACTCCTTAGCAAATTCCTTGAAGAGGGATTGAAATTGCGGTCCGTTATCGGATCGAATTACTTCTGGTATGCCATAACGACTGAACAACTGTTTCAGTTTGCCAATGATTATGGTTTCTGTCATTTTTCCCAACTGAAAAATTTCAAAGAATCTAGAAAAATAGTCAGTCACGATAAGATACCAGGAATCATGTTTAAATAGGTCTATGGCGATTTTTTTCCATGGGCGATCTGGAAATTTTTCTTTCAGGAAAGGCTCTTTAGGATTAACTCTATGTTCGACACATTCAGGACAATTTTTCACTACATTCTCTATCTGAGTGGAGAGACCTAACCACCACACTGATGCTTGTGCTCGAGCTCTACATTTTACGATGCCTTTATGTCCTTGATGAATAAATGTCAAACATTTCATCTGTAGGACTTGAGGAATTATAATTCGAGAATTTCTTAATAAAAGATCTTCTTGAAAAGAAATCTCATATCGGTGAGCATAATAAGGTATAGTTACTTCGTTCAGTTTATACTTTTCCGGCCAACCTGATAATGAATATTCTTTAAGCTTTTCGCAAAGTGGATCTCGAGCTTGTTCACGTTTGATTTCATCAAGATAAGACAGTTTTATTTGTACAGATTGAATGATTAAATTAACATGAGCCTCAGCCTCAGAAGCGAGTTCACTATCTTCCGGTTTTGGCAAATTTTTTGAGAAATTTCTTGACAAAGCATCTGCAACGGTTAATTCTTTACCTGGAACGTAATGTACCTCATAGTTATAACGCATTAATCTTATCCTAAATCGTTGAAGCCTAGGTGTTAACTCATCTATAGGTTTGGATTGTAATATTTGAACTAGCGGCTTATGATCGGTTTCAAATTTTATACAAATACCAGTAACGTATTCTTTAAAATGATCTGCTGACCAAGCTATTGCTAGAGCTTCACGTTCGATTTGTGCATACCATTTTTCTGTCTCAGAAAGCAATCTAGACGCGTATGCAACAATTTCTTTTTGACCCTTGTCTGTGATTTGGTATAAACATGTACCTATGCCAAATGAAGAAGCATCTGATGAAATTACTATCTTTTTTGCTGGGTCATAGTAAGCTAAACAAGGACTTTGTTGTAAAAGAATTTTAATTTTTTCAAATGACTCTTTTTGAGCCACTTCCCAACTAAATGGTACGTGCTTTTTCAATAAACCAGTTAAAGGTTCCAGAACTTGTGATTTATTAGGTATAAATCGACTGGAAAAATTTATTATTCCTAAAAATTGCATAAGCTCATTTTTATTGCTTGGTTCAGGGAAATCTGTTATGCTAATTATTCTTTGAGGATCAACTGAAATACCTTTATTTGATATAGAGTGTCCTAAAAACTGTAAAGACTGTACCCCAAACAAACATTTGTTTTTATTCAAAGTTATACCTTCTTCTTTAATTCTTTCGAGAACTTGTTTCAATATTTTGTTGTGTTGCTCAAGAGTTGATGCATGAATAAGAATATCATCTATATGACTTATCACACCGTCTATTCCAGATAGTATTTTACTCAATAAAATAGAAAAATATTCAGGAGCACATGTTATCCCAAATGGAACTCTTTTGAAATAAAACCTACCAAACGGGGTTATAAATGTTGTTAAAAGTTGTGACTCTTCACTCAATCTAATTTGATAAAATCCTGAATTGGTATCAAGTTTAGTGAAATAATTAGACCCTTGTACCCTAGCTAGAATTGTTTCCACTTTCCCTATAGGAAAGTAAGAACGTAAAACTGCTTTATTTAGCTGGGTATAATCAACACATAATCTAATTTTGGAATTTTTATTAACAACCACTATAGGGCTAACCCAAGGTGTATATTCATCGATAGATTTTATGATATCTAATCTTTGAAGTCTTTCTATTTCTTGTTTCAGGGGATTTAATAAAGGTATTGGAACAACTCTCGGTACTGACTGTGCGTATGGTTGAATACCCTTTTTGGTTTTGATAACCATTTCTGTTTTAAAGGTACCCACTTCATTGAACAATCCTGGATATTTATCCAAAACTTTCTGTTCTAAACTAACATTTTCGTTAATGTTATTTACATTTTGCGGTCCCACCCCATTAGCAAACTGAAGCAGATTCAGTTCCATAATTGCTGATCGACCCAAAATAGGTTTAGTCAAGTCTTGAATAACAAATATATCAGTAGAACATAATTCATTATTTCTGAATAATTCAACTTTTAAAGTACCCAGTACCCTTAATAATTTTCCTGAAGGACCTGTTATTTTATTATAAGAAGGATTCACATTCCTTAATAAATTTCGGTCTATATAGTTACTTGGAATACAAGTGATATCCGCTCGAGAATCTACCAAAAATTCGATATTTTTATTCAATTTTGGGACTAGTAAATTGACTGTCCACTCTTTAGAGTCAATTTGACGTATGTTCATATACAATGAACTAAGAAAATCAAAATTTTCAGTAATTTCTGTCTCTTCGGATTCAATTTCTGATTGTACAGATCTAACCTTAATAGTACTCCTACAAACTACTGCCCAATGTCCAGGTCTTCTACACTTTTTACAGTTTGATTTCTTTGCAGGACAGCTCTCTCTTGAGTGTGGCTGTAGTCCACAAAAACTGCATCTTTTTCTTGCATTTTCTGCTTTCTTCGATTCATCAGAAGTATTTGTCTTCTTTTCAACACCACCTCTATTTTGAATGCTTGTCGGAGTCCATGATGAAGCCACTTTTGCAACTTGTCTTTGACGACTTTCTTGAATAAGCTCCTTTGTGAAGCCTGTAGTTCAGCTTGTTTTACTGCCGTAACACACTCTTCTAATGTTAAGGTTGGCTTAAGTTGCAAACTGTTGCTAGTTTTGGTATCTAACGTGCCAACCACAATCCTATCACGTATCAATTCATTTTTGAGTTGACCATACTCACAAGATTCTGCGAGTGTATATAAATTTGTTATGAAACATTCGATGGATTCGCCAGGACAGTTGTATCCGGGAATTAAATTTAAATCGCTCAAAAATTACATTTTTTCGTGGTATAAAGTGATTCTCGAAAGAGGTTAATGTATCTTGATAAGTCATTGGTTTTGTCTGGAACGTACCCTGGATATCTTCGGATTCTTCTCCCATTATATATAACAGCAAATCTATCTTCTCTTGCTCGGACTTATTATTTTGTCCTGATACGTTCATGTACCTTTCAAACCTCTTTTTCCACTGTGCCCATCCGCCAGGTACAGAAAAATTAAATTTTTCAGGAGGACTCACGTTAACAGGAAAGCTGACATTTAATTGTGCATTTGTCGCACTCATATCTTGAGCATTCGTAATCATCTTCATTATTCAATTACCTGATTGAATCTCAGTGATACCACCAAACAATTCCGCTTCCTAGTTCACTTCCACTGCCCGGTAAATCGGTACGTGATCTCCCGCTCTCCGAGTCGATTGGTACTACTGTTTTCTAACGAAATATTGCGAACCTCCGCGGCCCGGCGTATAGACAAACAATTTTACCTTTATTTCTGCCGAAATATGATTGGTACGCTGTCACCATGTTCTGTTATTGAGTATTGCGTTTATTAGGTTCTTTAACCATACTTCGGTTTAATGTTTTATTCTTTATTTAACACACACTGATTACCTTTATAGAGAGCAGCTTCTATTTACATGACTACTCACTGCCATCTCGCTATGCTACTGATGCGGCGTTGCCACTTATGCTCACAGAACAATTAGTAAATTGTTAAAACCGCAAGTTGGCCATAGTATATAATAGTCCAGGCAATAAGCCGGGAAAAAGGCTATGATAAAAAAAATATATACAGTAAGCTAGAATTTCAAAAATTTTTCTGCATTTTGTTCCAAATACCCCATAGATCATTCATGACTATCAAGACCGCGGGGGTCGACCTTTCTATCCCCCGAAAACGGGGTTTCAACCCCTCAGAGGAGCATTCTTATGAAAACAATCCAAAAGTTTAGAATATTAATGAATTAAGAGCCGAAAATGACCCCAGTATGTTTTTTGGGTCGCTGATTACGATTCCGCAGTTAGTTTTCTCGGAAAACTCTCTCCAGATAAGAAATTTGGAAAATTTATATATAATATATAATTCATAATTTTGTTACAAAAATGACCTCTAGTAGATTTTTGGGTCGCTGATCATGAATCCGCTGTTATTTTCCCCAAAAACTCTCTTCAGATGAAAAATTCGGGAAATTTGAGATTTTCCTGAGACGGTTATGAATAATAAATCATAATTTCATTACAAAACTGACCTCCAGTATGTTTTTGGGTCGCTGATCACGATTCCGCTGTTAGTTTTCTCGAGAAACTCCCTCCAGATGGAAAACTAACTGCGGAATCGTGATCAGCGACCCAAAAAACCTACTAGGGGTCATTTTCTTTATAGTCATGAATGATCTATGGGGTATTAGGAACAAAATGCAAAAAAAAAATTTGAAATTCTAGCTTAGTATATATTTTTTTCCGGTTCGTTGCCTGGACTATAAATTGCAAGTCAGCGGTTTCGTTGACATTGTTGTAATTAAGTCAAAATATTTAGTGTAGTAATAACCATATAAGTATCTTGGATAGTAGACTTCCGCGGAAAGCTAATCTTGAAAAATCTTGTCTTCCGGATGGATTCCGCGTCACAATAGCTCGACTTGATGCACAAGCCTCAAGTCGAGCTATTGTGACGCGGAATCAATCCGGAAGACAAGATTTTTCAACCATATAAGTGTTATCCCTTCCAGAAAAAATAGAAATTGTCCTAATATGCTGCGAGAATACACCACATCGGCAAGCTGATATTTTTAATGAACCCCATCCTGAACAATGTTCAGGATAGTACCGTATCTAGGATTATGAAAAAATGTAAGCGTATTGTTTCTGTAGAAAATGAGCTTAAAAACAGCACATTCCTATTAAGTACAATGAAGACGATAAACTTAATGTTTGTTTAAACGTAGTGGAAAATGATGGAAAGATCAGTATTACCAACATTAACTCCCATAGATATCTCTCTGTGGGGTTAAACAAAAAGTTCATAAGAAGAGGCCTTTGATTAATATTCAACAATTGCAAGTTGATAGGCGGGCTATTAGCGTGAAGGGCACCATACTGAAATGTAATTTGAATTGTATAGTTTTTGTTTACTATTATGTAATTATTCATAATAATTTCTAGCGTTTAGTTTCAAAATGTATTTAAATAATATGATATTGCTACATTTAAGGGGATTTTAGTAGAATAGTGATTGACAATGTGACAGCTAACTTACAATTTATTTGCCATCAACTTGCTGTTTTAACAATTTACTGATTACAAGATATTATGTTTTCAGAAAAGGTGCGAAAACTAACGTCCAATTAGAACTATGCCTTCTTTGGACAGTTTCCCTATATCTTACGTGCATTAAATATTCTATTAGATTAAATACTCATGTATTTTCAAAAGAACGATGCAATTATTGGAACTTTCCACCGCTCGTCCTAACATTTTTTATGGTTGCAATCTTATTTTTGAAAATATGGAAAGTAAATGAAATATTTATTATGGAACTGACATGTGACTGTAAGTATTATACAAATAAATTAATGTTCATCAGTTAGGTACACTTTGGATTTGTAATAAATATATTATTTGATAAAAATATCAAAAATCGCAACTTCGTCCTACACTTCCGAAAATTTGCACACGTACATAAAATTGCAGTAGAAGCATCTCTACATCTCTTTCACATAATTTTTTCTCAAATTCGATTCAGAAATTGAATTTTCCGCCACTTCCTGCAACAAATGTAAAATTTGGCAGCTAACGAATATAAATATTATTTTTGATCTAATTTGAACCTAAAACTGTTCCCGACATCAAATCTTAACCAGATCTATTTTTTTTTATCTCATTTGGCGGGGACTTTAATGGTGACACTGTAGTTACTAGTGATTTTCATATCAATTTATTAATAACTTAGACAATTAGTACAGTCAAGTGGCTCTCAAAGCGATTGACTCCTATCGTTGTAACACCACAAGTATGGAATTGTCAAAAAGTTCTTGCATGTCTAGGCAACAAAAACAAAGTGACTGATCTGAATACCCGGCCACTCGAGCCTTGAGGGAAATGAAGCAGCAGGCTCTCTGGCGAGGGAGGGTGCAGCTTCAAAATTCATCGGATCAGAAATTCAGAACCAATGCTTGGCATATCTGCAAGCACAGTCTAAATAGCTATATCATTTTACACCAGAAGAAGAATATTTCAGTAGGTACTGGCAACCTTACCAATAAACACTCTAGGATATTTATTAAAACCCTCCAGGAACAAGAGCTAAACTACTTCTAGAACAAAGGAGATTAAACCAACGTACTTTCATCGGCTTACACATAGGGCACTGTTGTTTGAAGCACGATCTACGAAGACTCGGCTCAGTGGAAGTCGCTCGATGTCGCCTATACCTCGAGGATGATGAAAAGGCGAAACACGTTCTCTAAGAATGCCCAGCTGGGGCAAGAATCAAATCTGAAATGTTCGCTAAGACACATCTCCCAATAAAAGATCTGAAGAATACCTCAACCAGCAATAAAATCGGTCTATTAAAGAGTGAACTTCCTTGGTGAACCAAAATGATTAGAAGTGAGCCACAATGAACCAGGGTCGCGGTGGAGAAATCAATGTTCACAAGAAACCGAAATCTAAACCTAGAACAACAAACAAGGGCAAGGAAAATAAAATGTGTGTACAAAGAAGGAACATCACTCAATTACATGCACTTTGATAATATATGTGTTCAAGGGCAAGTAAAAACCAAAAAATATAAAAATTTAGAAAACTAACTGGTCAAAATGCATATCCAGCAATTGATCCGCCTAGGTTTCAACCGCCGATGCAGGTTCTACATTGAATTCAGTATCAACAGTTAATTAGCTCGCCGCTAGGGGGCATATATCAACTATATGGGTGAGGGATAGCCTAGAAGATCTCGTCTAATACCAGCGTTCACAATTTTTACTCAACGCCAAGGTTAAAGCCCTTTGCACCCCGTGTCACCTGTCACCTAGCTGAGCAGTTCCCACTGACGAGACCGCTGCATTATTATGCAAGAACAAATTAAGTTTGATTATACCTGAAGGCTGAAAATAAAATTGCAAAAGAACATTTTTTCTGGTTTTGCTCTTGCAAGCTCATATTATTTATCATTCCATTCAGATAGAATAAATTTACTAAACACATAAATCATACTCACTGATGTAAGTACCTATATTACCTATGCTGTTCAGTCATTTTCGTCAATATGGTACTCAAACCAAAATAATTTTAATATAAAGAGTAGATATTATAATAAGACCGTGGACACTAAAAGCTATGACAAGTTACACCTTACGATATAAAAACTAATTCTCGTAATATTTCCCATATAAATGTATCAATAACATTAAAAATAAGTCACTGAATGCCTCATTCAAATACATTTGTCACGTAGGTAAGTATGCAATACTTGAAAAGGAACATTTAATGTTGATTCGGCATTGTAAAGACAATCAAGTTCTTTCATTAAAGCTTACCTTCAAAACAACAATTTTAAATAATTATTATCAATCCCATAAAGAATTATTCCGCGGGAAGCGTTCGCTAAAACAGTGGATGACGTTCCGAGCAGAGTTTGAATCTGAAAATTTAGACCACTTCATAACGAAACATCAATTAACTATCTAATCAAAATATTTTGAATTATGATGCACTTCCTGTTATACCAAAAGTGACTACTAACCATCATATTGTGAATGGAATCCTATAATTTTTATTACAAATGAATATTGTACGTGTTATTTTAGGTTGGATAATACGGATGCGTTGAATATTCGACATACTTCGTCGGTAATTTTAATACATTCACTATGTAGGTATAATGAATAAACTCATTATTTTCATTTGATTATTGATTATTATTTTTCATATCGTTTAATTTAATGAAATTCTATATAATACCAGCTATAATGACTTTTACATATAATTTATTATTACATTAACCAAGAAACTTTTCGAAATATAGCACCTAATAATTCCTTTGGTTTTTGTAATATGCTCAGAATTTATTCACAAGAGTTAAAATAATTCTATTAACACCGAGTTCATCAAAGTTGTCTCTTTACAAATATACCAGTCATTTTGGCATTGAGTATCATCAAAAAACGTTGGGCAGAGATTAAACACACCTCTAGATCAATCAGAATTTATAAATGCAGTGAAGTTTTGTTCAGAATGCACTTATTTTCAATACGGTGAACAATATTTTGGACAAATATTCGGCACAGCAATGGGATCTCCTACTTCAGATTTTCAACCCGTATTCTTTAAACGGTATGTAGATGATTGTCTTATGTGTGTTCCCAATGATAAAATTCAGTACGTGATTATTAAATTCAACAATTTCTACTGTGAACTTCAATTCACTTATGAAATAGAAGTGAAACAAAACATAAATTTCCTAGATATGAATATTAGGCATGATTCAAATGGAAAAATAAAAACTTCGTGGTTTACTGAAGAAGTTTGGTCTCAACGATATCTTCACTTCTATTCAGATGCACCAACAAGTTCTTGAAAAAGTGTTATACACATCGCGTTGTTAAATTGTCCCACCCAGAGGACCGTCCCAAAAATTTGAAAATTGTTCGTAATATAGTGGAAATAATGGCTACCCAAAAACATTATTCAACCCATCATTAAAGAAAGAATAAACAAAATCTATAATTAAACCTCATATATAAATAACATAAGTAAATGGTAATACAGATAATTTTATAACATCCCGGCGAAATAAGTAAGAAACGATTAAAAAAATGTGATATAAATGTTGAGCATATAAACCTACTAACTGTTGTGGTAAATATTTTTCAAATCTGAAACTTTTAATACCAAAAAAAAACCACACAATTAGATTGTTCAGAATGTGATGGGACTCATACAGGAATCTCTAAACAATATTTGCAAAAAAAATATGTAAATATAGTACAAGAAACAAAAATTTAGAAAATTCCACCGCCCTTGCTGAACATTATTTTGATTATAACCATCAATTCGATTACAAAATTGTCAATATTTCAACTAAAGAAACCAATTATCATAAAAGATCTATTCTGGAGATGATTCACATACAACGTGACTCCAAGTCTGTAAATCATAGAGCGGACGTTCAATTATTAAGTCAGATTTATACTAATTTAATTAATTAAAACCCTTGCAAATTCCTACATACGTCTTTATAATGTTAAAAGTATGTTTTAGCTAGAATCCTCAAATAGTAATATTTCTAATAAGGTCTGACGCCTTTTTTCTATCACCTCATGAATCTATAACATCTGGTTCAAAAGTGGATACTTGAACGTTATATATTTTGGTTTCAGTCGTATTCAAACATTGTTTGAAATGACTTCGAATCTTATGAGATTCTTCATGCATATTCATATACTTAAAACATTAATGTGCTACAATTTCGATTACTCGTGTTTCTGTTGGTTTCGACGACGTGGGCATTTTTAATCGGTGCGATAATGACGCTTTGTGCTTAATACAATTAGTTTCAAGAAATCCCGTTTTAGACATTGATACGTCTTCTGATGATGGTCGTGATACAGAAACTTATGTAAAGACGAAAATCATAAGCATATGTGACCTATTTCCCGAGAATTTATATATAAGTTATTATGAGAATAACCCTGAGCAATTATACAGGTTTAACTATGTAGTATATCAAAATATTACTTTTTGATTCCATAACGACCTCATCTTCTACAATTCGACAAAAAGTCCATGCATCCATTAGAGGTTAGTTCACTATTAAAGAAGTATTCCGGGATTCGAGCGGATTTTATTTGTACCTTAAAGAAATCTTAATTTTACTTAAGCATTTCAACTGGTGAAAATTTCGTTGTTTAAAATGGTCCGTGATAAATGGAATCATTATTTTTTGGCCTTGAAGAAATCGGAAAAGGTTGGGTCCTTGTGGTAAATTACATAGTAAGATACATTCTTTGGTGATTAAGCTTAGGGGTATCTTGGCCGTGACTACATCATTGTTGCTTATAATATTCTTCGATTATATTATTTGCTAAGACAAGTGCATGATTCAGCCCAACAAACTTGAACCTACCGAAATACATAATGTAAAACTACCCAATTTAAGATATGTATTCACGGCTAAAAACGTTTACCTTTTACTTTCTAACACTTGAATATTTAAAAGTATGTTTCAACTGCTGCGAATTTTTGAGCACATGTAAATGATCTTTGAAGTACTCACCAATTATAATAAAAGAGTGTATAATTGAGGCCAGAAATGATTTTTAACTAGAGTAAATGGTTTTCTTGTATGATTATAAGCCACCACTTATTCAACCACGTCCTAGAAGTATATAAATAATAATAACTAATATGGATCTTCCTGTTTTCCGTGAAAATATTTTTAAATTTACTCACACATTGTACAATGATTAAAATGATAAACTATGATCACATAAATCCCAATAAATCCCAATAATCCCAATAAATCCCCATAAATCCCAATAAATGCGAATAATTCCTGGGAAATCCTACCGGTTGTACACCACAAATTCCCAGTTGTTTCCCCCTCGATAAATCCGTTGAATGTTTTGACGAAAAACTTCATCTTGAAAATTCTTAAATTCCGGATGGATTCGGCGTCACAATAGCACTACTTGATGCCGACGTTTCGGCAATTATTATAGGTGGCATCTTCAGGGCAGGCTTGAAGCTTGAACTGATTCTTCTGGTTTCTGTAGCGGTATTTATTGTAGGAAAAAACCTTCACGCTACACAGTTCACTGCCTTTATTAAGGTGGTTAACTCCGTTCTGGCACCTGACCCTGTCGTTGTGTGATCATGTGCGAAGTGGAATTCCAAATGTTGGGAAGGTAATATCCTGAGTAACGGTTCAGATTATTTGGATGTTTTAGGATTTCTATCGGTTCAAGAATTTTTCGCTGATAGAAGTTTATGGCTCGGGCTAGGATTGTAGTATTTTCGAAAAGTGTCAAACTTGTGTTCGGCAAGTTCAGATCTACTGGTGTCACGAAGCCTTGTACAGCGCTCATGTTTTTTCACACGAGTAGCTACTGTACGACCTGTTTCACCGCAAGAACAGGGAATGATATAAAAACCTTCTGAATGAAGAGGAATGGGATCTTTGATAGGGGTGTAAGACTGAGATAGTCGTGCTATAGTGATGCGGAATCCTTCCGGAAGCCAAGAATTTTCATAAATCATTCAATTAATACAAAAAAATTCCTGGTGATGGTTTATGCATGTGGTATTGCATATTTGATGTATTTGCAGATTTTCTGACATCTGGAGGAATTGTTCCTTTACACAGTTTTCATTTAGTACTAGCGGCATTATTATTCTTGATGAAATATTTCCAGTAAATTCCTGGTGAGTTTGTTCACTACTCGTTAGAAACAACAAATAGAACAATACTATGGCACTAGCTACTGACACATAATATAATCCAAATCTGCTTTCTGTTGGATTATCGCGAGATGCGACAAAGAAAAAAATATTACCTATGCAATGTTGTCACAATCAATTAATATGTTATGTTTGATTGTGTGGGCCGGTATATCGCTATCGGTCGATTCTCGGTATTGGCTAAAAAACCCATAACGGTCGAACTCTACGTAAAAACCGTTAGTTTTATATTATTTGATTGACAGGCAATCTATGAGTCACGTTATTTGCATATACATACATACAGAATGGTTTCAAATTTTATAGATTATAAATAAGTTTTGTAATGGTAATTGATTACAATTCAATGTTTATTTTCCAATATAAATATGGCCTTCGGTTAGAATTAATATTGCAATTTTACTATAATATCAGCATGGTATTGTTTTATAATCACACGGTGCTATAATTATTCATTTATATGCTGCGAAGTATAAACGCAACATCTGTGATACTAAATGTGTTTCGCGAAGCAAGAAAACTATAATGATTATTATTTATTATTCCTAACGAGTATGTGTATTATTTATTATAGTTCAGTTAAAAGTGTGAAAATAGGGGTCGTTACTAAAATTTTATAGACCGCACGAAAATACAAAATTTTTTTTGCATCGTGTTCAGGATGGCTTACACACACCGTAAGTCAGAAAAAAGGGACTCGTGATTATTACTATTAATAAACGATGGAAACCATTTTCAATTAACAAATGGAATATCTTTTATAACAAATGGAATATATCGGGCTCTTTTAATCCAAAGCTTCTGAAATTTGGTATTAGCAGTTTTTTTGCTCCGCTGAACCTGAATCTGAAGTAGCAGAATGGAAAATCCGGCCCGTTTGCTGGGAAACCCGGAAAATCTTTTTTAGCAACAAACAAAATTTTTTCTCGCACTGTGGTATTGAAATAATAAGATGCCGTGATGTGTGTCGGTACAATTTTCACTAAAATAAGGAAAAATTCTGGAAAATTGGTGGAAAATTGCGTTGTTTTTCCTTCATATTCCTATCTCGGTCCTCGTCCAACTTGTCTAATTATATGTGTTCATGGTCGTTGAGTATTATTTTACGATCATAAAATCAAACAAGACAAAGACAAACTTTATTTATTTTGTTTTTCGAAGAATGTTAGGCAGTGTTATTGGAATAATAAGGTACCGTGAGGGTTCTCGGTACAAATTTCACTAAAAGAAATCAAAAGCAGCTATAGTTTTCGAGAATATTTTTTTCTGGATATTCTTTAATTGTTATTTTGTTTTTCGAAAAATTGTTGACTATTAATACGATAAAAAACTTGAAGTTTATTTTATTTAGATATGTACAGCTGCTCTTCCAAAGTAGGTTAGAAAAAGCAACTGTTTTTGAAGCTATGACGTTTACACGTTAATGCGTACGTAGAACACAGCAGCTGTCTTTCAGTGTGGAAGGAAAGGAACTGGCATGCTGGCAATAGTATCTGAAAGGTGGCTGTGAGAACACGTCCTTTTTTCTATTTTAATTTAAAAACACATGAACTCTATGAAATATCGATTCGTATTAAAACTTAGTAACCGAAAATAAAATTATGTAAATTAAATTAATGTATTGCGTACGAAAAAGAAAATTGTCAGCTGAGTAATTTGAAAATCTAATTCACAACAAAACGAACAACTCGCGGGTTTGTGGTAAATGATAGCTTCAAAATTTTTTCTCAAAAAAATTTGATTTTGATAATATGAAAGAAGAAACTATTTTATATATAATCATCAATATTATATAGATTTTTCACTACCATTTTTTGAAAAAAAAAATGATAATAAAGTTTAATCAAATTTCAATTTTCCAGAGTTTTCCAGAGAACTATAGTTGCCTCCGATTTTACAATCATAATATAATACTCAGAGACCACAAGAAACTTTTGTTTAACACGTTGAACGTGGACCGAGACAGAAAGAAGAAGGAATTTCCCAGAATGTACCTTCTTTTAGTAAAAATTGTACCGAATACCTCACGGCATCCCATTATTTCAATACCCCAGTCCTAGAAAACATTTTGTTTGCTACTAAGATTTGGTAAAGTTTTCCGGGTTTTCTGATTTTCCGACTTCAGATTCACGTTCAACGGACCAAAAACCCCTGATATCAAATTTCAGAATCTTTGGAATAAAAGAGCCCGAGATATTCCATTTGTTATAAAAGACATACCATTTATTAATTGAAAATGGTTTTTCATTTTTTATTAATAGTAATAATCACGAGCCCCCTTTTTTTCTGATTAACGATGTGTAAGCCATCCTGAACACGATGCAAAAAGAATTTTGCATTTTCGTGCAGTCTATACAATTTTAGATGTTTTTTACACTTTTGACTGAACTATTAATAGTGTCACCGATCAGAAAATATTAAAAATTAAATCAGTAGGGGAGAAAACTGTTAATTTGAAACACTTTCCTCTTTCTTTTAGAACTTAGTGTATCTTTTTACAGCTAGATGCCACTAATCTACAGTCAATCTGTGAGCCACGTAATTTTCGTATTAACATACAGAATGTTCCTCAACAGTAGCTAGATAGATTTGTAATCGATAAATATACTACATCTTGCATTCTAAATTGTTGCTATATATTATTATTATTATTATAATCTGCTAGTACTATTTATTTCATCTAATGTTGCAGACAAAACCTGCAGAAACGGATATAGAGGAAATCATCAAAGAAGGCTTAGAGAATAAAGTTAAAAGAAATATAACATTACCAAATGATTTGGTTCCATTCCATTATGATTTAAAGATTCACCCAATAATAGATGAGTATAGCAAGGAAAATTTCACATTCACTGGGACAGTAAGAATTGACGTTACCTGTGAAATACCTTCGAATAAAATAGTACTAAATTGGGAAAACATAATTGTAAATCATAACAGTGTTACAGTTACTAGTATTTCTAGAGTTTTAGCTGCTGCATCAATCATCAAAGATGATATGATTAGAAAATTTGAGCATACCGATGAAACTGAAATACGTCATAATATATTAGACGTCTCAGTAGGTGATGTACAACAAAACGAATCCACTACATTCGATCAAATATCTAACTCGCATGGATTGATTGACTACACAACAATGTCAAATGTAGACAGTACCAATAATGATGTTGAGACGGATGATTCTTATAGTGATAATTCGGGTATAGTTACTGTACTTGGTGTTTCCAAAATTAACACAGATGAAGAAAATTCAAAATTAACAATTGAATTGAACGAAATTATGGAATCTGGCTTCAATTATTCGATACAATTGGAATTTTTTGGGAAGATAACGGATAATCTAGTAGGATTATATAAGACAAGTTACAAAGATGTGAGAGGTCAAAACCGGTAAGCTTCTTGATTGATTTGGATAAAACATACAGTTTTAAAAGAAAAAATAATTGGAATTTAATGTTCAGCTTAATCATATTGAAAATCAATGCCTCCGGATAATTCATTGGTTATCTTGGTTATTTTTTGTTCTCCATGTTTATCAATATTTGCCGCCGTTTTTTCTCGTGTATGCAACAACATGTATCTTTGCCAGTGGTACATCTTATTTCAAGAAAATATATCAGAGGACATCTACCAGTTAGCAAACCATAACCTTATCTGAGCTCCATTCTGCCGGGTGTGGATATCCTACTATGTATGTTGACTCTGGTTTCTTTCTTCATTTCCGGATTTTCTCTCTCAGATGGGTTCTGGATGTTCCATAAAATGATTTAGGTTCTATGAAGGAAGTCTACACAATCTTTGAAAAGACCATCAACCTACTATATTTTAGTATCCTGGCAATCACTTACTGAGTCTCTAGTTGAATGAAAGCTCTGTGAAGCCGCTTAATAGTCATAGGTATACGTTATTAATGATCTTTCCTATACGCATAGCTGAATTAAGGTGGTAATGTAAGTACCTGTGTACTTACATAATCAACATCCCCTTTGTGAATGAACCAGTTAAGGTTTTGTTTTGCTTATAAGTATACTTGAACTTATTGCATGAGCTATCCTAACCGGAAGATCATCAACACTTATCAGTTATGGTGAATGGTCTGATCTTTTCAAATGTTGAGTATATATTGATATGAAAAGATTGCAAAGCACCCTTTACACCTGAAAATCCTTAGTGGTACTTATTTTTCTACTATCACCCTTTCAACTTTTTCTTATATTTACAAGAGATATCAATCTCAAATTTTGTATTCAACCAAAAACTATGATTCCCGATGAATTTGAATAATCCAATTATTGTCACTTATAATTACACGAGAGCTTTTTTTTGTCGAAGTAAACTTGACATGTATTAATGAGAATTTTGTTGCCTGGCAATTTAACGAAAAAAACTGCACCTGAAAAAATTACGAGTCCTCAGGACGAGTAATTTTTTCTGGCAGTTTTTTGAGTTGAATTGCCTAATGGCAACAAAATTCGAATTATAAATGTCAAGTTTACTTCGACAAAAAAAAAAGCTAGAGTGTAATTCGGTAAGACAATTTAATGAATATGTGAATCAATAAATTAAAAAATAAGATGTAAATTAGTTTATTTAATTTAACGGAAAAGTACAATTGTTAAAAACACAATTATTAAAAAAAGCTTGATTTTCAGGACTTTCTTGTCTTTTGTTAATAGTTTGCTGCATGCTAGTATTTTGAGCGGTGGTAGTAACTGTTTCCTGGACGGTAGTACGAATGGAACCAATGATTTTTTTATGATGTTCTTCATCTAACTGAAGGTACGGTTTTAATGACGATGGGTTGCTATGTCCCGTAATTTTCACAAGTTTTTGCTCACCTATACCACTCCTGGACAATTCAGTTACGACGGCAGCTCGATCAGAATGGTTCGTAATTTTCACCCGCTTGACATCAAGTCCAATATTTTTCGCCGAGGATTTGGTCCATTTAGATATTTCATTTATCCCAATAGGAGAATTCTTATACCATCCTTTCGAATCTGTTTTTTGCCAGAAAGGATTTGGAGTTAAAAAAAAATTTCACATGTGATATGGTTTCCCCGTCTTCCCATAATTTGTTTTAACAATTGTACTGGATATACACAATCTTCTTCAGTGTTTGCTATAAACCATTTACTGTCGGCCAACTTCTGATTTCCACCTCGTGCTGTCTTCGAAAACACTGGGTTATATTCAACTCTTCCGGTCTCTCGTCCACGGTTGTCTGTCTCGATTTTAAAATAGAATACCTTACAATTTGCTGCTTCTCCACCTCTCCAAGCCAATTCATAGGCAGCAATATGATAAAATTTTCTTTGAAGGCCTACAGGTTTTTCTTCACTCCAGAATAGTGCCATTTCAAAAATTTCTTGTTTTGTGAGAGCCTTAGAACTCACCTTCCTTTTTTCTGGGATTGCTTGCAAATTTTTGCATTTTGTGTCGCGTGCATTTCTCGCTTTCTTAAACTGTATGTCCGTGAACGGATTAAAAATTGTTTTATATTCTTTGAAGTACTTCTCTTGTAATATTTTTGTTGAAGTCCAAAATTGTTTGGACTGCACTCTCTTTATAGTCTTCTCCATTGTTCTTCTTCATGTTGAATGCCCAGTCACATAAAATAGAAGCTAACTCTTCAGTTCAGTTTCTGCAATGAGTTCATGTTTTTTTTTCAATCAAAACATCGCAAATTGTCGCCAAATTGACGTAGTTGAATTCACAGTATTGCGAGGCACATTATTATTGATGGCTTCTTCAACTTCTCCACTCGAAGACTGTCCAAATCGCGACATTTCCACAAATAAAATACTTTTCTGACAACGCAAGTTTGAGAAAAACTGACATAACGTCATCAAAAATTTGTTTACAATGCTGGTTGTCATGCTTTCAAAAGTTAGGTTCCGTTTTGTCGCTGGAAAAGTTTGGGCAAACTTTTTTCGCTGTCATAATGACAAAACACCGCGACATATGGCATTTTTAGTGCATGAATTAAATTGTCAGGGAAATCAGCATTCGGGAATCCTTATAACAAAGTGTCTTTGGAATTAAATTATTTTAAATGTCAAATGATTTTTGACTTCCATCTGTTCGACATCTCTTATAACACCATAATTGAAAATTGGAGAACTCACGTCGACTAGTGTCGATTAATTTGTTAATGTCACATATTCCTATCTGCTATTGTACAAAATGAAATGAGTATTCTATGAAAATCTATGAAGTAGTCGGTAGAAGCACCGTCTATTACATCGACTTTATTCAAAAGCTTCAAAACCAAACCATACACAGATTTGGAAATCAAATATCGGAAAAACCCTTATGGAACTATAATGATTGGCGGAACGTAGGCATCGTCATGTATAAATATATGCCTATTGTTAACGATTTGCCAAAGTAGATATATGAAAGCACTAATGCATGGTTCATTCATCCTTACATTTACGAATAAAATTTTCATGTCCTTCAGCTTATAATAGATATCTTTAGATATATGCACTTTGTGGACATCAAACAAAGAAAAAGTAGTAATCCTTGGAGAATCTGATATTTTAAATAGTTTGAGGAGTACGGAAGATCGTAGAAGTCTAAAACTGAAGACACGCTATCTTCATTATTATATGAATTCAAATAAAAATGATTCTAGGTGGCTACTAACAACAGCATTTCAAACTATCCATGCTCGTTCGGTATTTCCTTGTTGGGACGAACCAATCTTCAAATCAACTTTCAAAATAAGTATTGCTAGGAGAACTAATATGACAGCCTTGAGTAATATGCCCCTCAAAACTTCAGAACCAATGTAAGTATATATTTCATGTGAATTATAAATTAGCTGTTTATTCGTTCTCATTTTTTTCTGTAACAGGGCAAATCTTACAGGATGGGTATGGGACCATTTTGAGAAAACATTACCAATGTCACCATATTTAGTTGCATTCACAGTATTCGACTTTAAACCTTTAGAATGCAACTCCACCTGTCCTGAATCTACAGCACCCATCATTGTTTGGACAGCAGAAAATGATTCAGAAGGTGGGCGGTATGCTCTGGAATCAGCTATAGAAATAAGGACCTATTTAGAGAGTTATTTCGGTGTCAAATATCCGTTACCAAAACTGGATCTGTTAGCACTTCCCAACCTTGGTAAATCGGCCATCGAAAACTGGGGAATCATATCTTTCAGGTAAAATAATAATTAGAGTAGTAATTACATTCCTACGTTTTCACAAACAAATTACAGAAAAAACAAATTCAATCTGAAAATTTACATATTTGCTTAATTATCTAAAAAAAATACGTTTCAAGGGGATTTCAAAAACTCAAATTTAGAATACTACGAAATTGATTTAATACAAAAAAAGAATAAATCTCAACTCTACATTTGTATGACGAAAAAAAACATCAATGTACTTGGTGATATCTTTCGTATAATCTCTGGAAAAAACCAGTCAATGTGATGATTAATCTTTGCAATGAAAGCGTTCACTGGCACATGACTCCTTTCACTTAGCTTCTATCAATTTGTAGCAGTAAACTTCTTGAATGAAAAATTCCTGGAATACAATCAGATTGAATTTATTGTAATAAATACTGATATTTCAATATAACAAATAAATCTAATTATGCAAAGAATTTTCGTGTATATTATTTTACTTGCAAAAATTGCCTTAATTCATTTAATGTAGATTTATTTCAGCCTAGTGTTCGCTGTGTACCTACTAATTAAAAATTAGAAAATTGCATTCGAAACAAAAATAAGTTATCATTCCAACAATTTACTAATAAATTGATTAATATACATATATTAATCAATGGTTCATATCATGGATTTTCTCAATATGTAACTGTCTGAATCATTTCAAAAACAGTTTCAATTAGCTAGAGTATGCATACCTACTGAGTATGTCTCAGTGAATCCCGAATATAACCCCATGTCCCAACAATTTCTATTCTCACTTCGAAATTCCTATTCTATAAAATATCCTCCATAGATCATCCAAAAATGATACAAGAAAACACAGTAGATATTAATTCAAAATCAATAATTTATGTTGTGTATCGACAAGTAAGTTCGAAAGGAAATTATGTATAAGATGAATTTTTCAGATTATAGGTCATCTTCCAGTTTCTTCCAATTTCATTAGGTTTAATTCTAAATGCTGCAATTATTCAACTATTAATCATTCATAAATCGCTAAGTTTGTATTTTGAAAGTAATTATTAGTTTCTAGAGCGATTTGTTCCAGAAATGAGTTGAATAATACTTACTCATTCTACATAAAAACTTGTTGCATTTGATTCTTATTTAATGCTGACAAAATTTCCCCCTATATTGTAGCATTTTCGAAGCTTGGAGTTATCACTTCATAAACGATTATCAAAAGTTTCAACCAACTCTAATTAAATATTGCATCTAATAACATGCGAAGTTGAGAATTACTGGTTTATAAACATTTCAATGAACTTAAAAGCTCTAAATTATTGCTCACAGGTAACCAAAAAAAGCCAATCAATGAAAAAATGCAATATCCGTGGGAATTTACATCAGATTTCTATATACCCATCGATGAGTGCGTAACCGTAATATCTTTGTACGAGAAAAAGGGATATTGACATATTATAGATCTATAATTATTTATTGGTATAAATACATGACGTAAAAATGTGTTGAGATAACCTAACTGTAATAAACAACAAGGTTCCTGTTATAAAAAGAGATGAATCCTATATTATGTAGGGTTTCAAATCACACCCCACTGGTAGTCCGGTCAGTTACTTGACGTTGGACTGTACACAGTAAACATTGGGACAGTAATGGATGAATACTCAGTAGTCATATGTGAGTCATTCCACGTCAGAACAGCAACGCTCAATGGGTCAACATCTTCGATTTTGTTCACATTTTGGGGATAGGTTCTCATTACCGAAAAAATAAGATCCTGAAAATTTCAGGTCGATAGGAGATGAAATTTTGGATATATCGGGCAATGAAAAAATTTGGCCAATTTTAAAGTCAAAAAATTCAAAATGAAATTTCTTCGGCAAAAATGAAATGAAATGAAAGATTGGGAAATTTTCCCAGGAATCCGATTAAATCAGAATATCTAGCGTATTTAGCTGAAGCATGCGCAAAAAACTCGAAAAACTCAAAAATGTCACTTTTTTCTTAAAAATTCATAACTCAGTTGCTGCCACTTCGATTGTCTCAATACTTTCAGGGAAGGTAGCTGAAACCATGTAATTTCATGTAAAATCTGCGGATCCATGCTCTTGATACGGAAATTTTCGTCAAAAGACCGAAAATACGAAAATTTGATATTTTTTATTTTTATCGTTATATTTAAGTACGATGAGCATTGTAGAATTCAATCATAATTCGATAGAATTAAAAAAATAGGTTAATAATATTCGAAATTAATTTTATTTAAACAATTCAATTTAGCAGAACGTGAAAAAAATATTGAAATCCAAAAAAAGTTGCAGTCACAGATCAAATAGATTTGATGTTTTCAAGCTTTTCTAAATAATTTTCATATTTTTTTATTCGGTTAAATTTCCCACAGGAAAATTTATTTAACAATGTTGTGTGATAGTATGAATACATTCAAAAATTCAATATCAATTTTTGTGATATAAAATAATCAAATGAACATTTTTTAAATTAACAATATCCTAAGATGAGGGAGAAACCGTTGTGAGAGTAGTAATACCAAACTCAAGTACAGTGAAATATAATCATCATATTGGTCACATATTTTATTTTTTGAAAAACTGTTCAAATTTACTTTTTGTTTGTCCGTATAATTTTATTTTAACATAATTCTCAACAGTTTCCACTGTGACATTTGACAGTATGAAATTATAACCAATCTTTAAATTTCTATCGGAGTACCTACACGTATTTATTTTTACCTATTTGATCCATGATTGCTATTTCAGCTTTAAGCATATCATCGTTCGTTTTGATAATGAAACCAAGGTTCCATGTTTTGTCAACTATAAAACTAACATATGTATTGGATACCCAATCGTTAACGAGCTGATTTTTAATTTGTTAAATAAGAACATCAAATCTATAGACCTGTGACTATAACTTTTTTGGATTTCAATATTTTTTTCACGTTCTGCTAAATTAAATTATTTGAATAAAATTAATTTCAAATTGTATTAACCTATTTTTTTAATTCTATTGAATTATAATTAAATTCTACAATGCTCATCGTAGATGCCAAATATTTTTTGGTCCTAAAAGTTCATTTTTACAGAAGAAATTTGATTTTGAATTTTTTGACGTTAAAATTAAGCAAATTTTTTTATTGGTCGATATATCCAAAATTTTATTTCCTATCGACCTGAAATTTTCAGGATCCTATTTTTTTGGTAATGAGAACCTATCCCCAAAATTTGAACGAAATCGGAGATGTTGATCCATTGAGCGTTGCGGTTCTGACTTGGAATGACTCATCTAGAAAATTTCCGAAAAATGATGATATTCAGTTTGTATATTTAACTGAAGATGGCAGGTTGGTTGTTATGGTATTTATTATTTATTTGGATATTCCAAATAAAATGCAGATTGTATACTTGATGTTGCACTATCACACTATACATAATCTCATGAATATTTTTCAGAAAATCATCTTTGCTATTGAATTCGAAGAGTCTCAGCTTACTCCAACAACCTCAAATATTCCGGAGAATATCGAAGCAATTAGCCCTCCAGTGGATTGGGAATCTAGTTACCATAAAATGGTGGTCAGATTTTTGGTTGAAGGAAGCTCTCGCAAATTTTATATCAGCGGTTGTAGAGAAAGAGGTTAGTAATTTTGCTACCGTTTTCTTGATAGAATTAAGGCCGTCAAGATTGACAATTATTTTGGGTTTCAATGACCTGCAAACATGTTTTCGGAATTGCGTGACAATTTTTCGATTGTTTTTTCGAAGTATTTTGCAGATTCTCTTAGATCAATTGTTCAAATGTTCTTTCGCTCTCAAAATCAAGATTTTACTAATAGACTGAAAGAGCTAACTGTGTGAAAATGAAAACCTGTTATTTAATTTTCCAAAATCATTATGTGAAAATATGTAACAATAATTTATAGGGTTTTTGTTCCAAAGTTCACTCTAGCTAAGACCGTAATTTTTTCACCCTAATTTGTGTAGATATATAATTGAGACGTTAGAGTAAGTACAATTTGCGAGTAATTATGGGTTGATCAAAAGATTAGAAAATTGGAATATTCCTAACTGTCCTTGAAAGTTATTGTTTGATATATAAGAATTGCAGCATGCTAACGTAGCTTCCTATGCCGAATAATTTTTCGATAACACCTCTTTTTGCTCTACTTTCTCATTACATATCAACAAGATTTTCTTGCGTATTCTGGAAATAATGAAACTGATTTTTTTGAGATACAGTAGAATTTGATTTTTTCTGCAAAATGTATCTATGAAGGTCCTTCCTCAAATCGATTATGTTATGTTCACAATTAAAATGAGATGCCTACTCCTGTTTTTAAAATATTTATTCCAACTTCTTTTATTACAAAAATACCTCTGGAAACGTGTAATTGATTGATTTTAATGAGGTTATGTCTTAGCTGCGGCCTGCCTGGAAAACCTACAATAATTTCCCTCTGACTGAGCTGCAGAATGGTCTATTCTTGGATAGCCTGAAATCATCTCGCAGCATTCAAAGTAAAATAACCGATAATGAACAGATTAAACGAATGGGTGATGATACTCTAGCTCATAATAAAGGAAGCAGCTTGTTAAGGATGTTAAATTATACGATGACTAAACCAATCTTCCGAAGGGCTCTCCAGAACTACGTACGTAGTTTGTAAGTAAGACTTCAGTTAATTGATATATTAATGTAATTGTCGCTAACAGTTAGTGAACTGGGTGAATGCAAACAGGGAGTAAGAAGAGTCAAATTCATAATGATGAAAATAATCATGCTTATCTACTGACACATAAATTTTCGAAATATTTAGATCTAGTAGGACGAACATGAGATTGTGCATCTATGCAACTTCAATACGCCTACAATAACGCCTACATCAACAACAGAATACGAGGGCAAGTTGAAAAGTCGCTGAAAAATATAACATATGGTGCCACAATCGAAAATCCCATGTGACATTTGTGATGTACCATCTTTAACTAGAACGAAAAACGTTGGACGAAGTGTATCGGGCTACAAGGAGATTATGTTGAGCAATAAAATAAGTTTTGACTGAATAAATCATTTTTCAGGGACTTTTCACCTTGCTTTCATATATCAACTATGTTGGGTTAGGCTATGTTGAAAACAAAGGGGTAGAATAAACAATCATTATTGGTTATTGTGCAAATATTAGGTGCAGAAGGATGGTTGGCCTAGGCAGCAGGTACTATATGTTAATTATCTGGCCTGACACCCAGGTACATACCTGGAACTCAATTTACGTAGACGTTAAAAACACCCGGAACTAACTTTACCTACATAGAAAGGCACTTAATAGATGACGGGCTTAATTTACGTCGACCCATTTCAACATTCCTGACGCAATTTCATCATGTGCGAAGACGCTTCTTTTTTATTTTGCTTCCAATATTTTAGGGTCAGTTCTTTAACCCACCTTTCAAGGGCGTACCTACTCGAAGCCTGTTTGATAGATTCAGAATAGCGTTGCAGAAGTTTGTATCTACAATTTCTGTGGTTTGATTTTTGCAGCGACAATCTGTAACATTCATCGCAACTATTATTATAATGTAAATTATATCAATTCTGTTTGAAATATTTCGCTATTCAGTCAATGCAATGAGATTTCCTGGTGTATAAGATTCATTCGGCTTCATAGAGCTCGTACATTCTACTTAAACTAGGATCGTTGACTAAGTATTTTTTCACATATTCGGGTTGCTTATTGATATATTCGTGCTTTGCTCGAATATATTTTTTCCTCAAATAGTGCGTCCAGAGTTGAACATTTCAGCCTGAACGAACAGAACGAACGTGCAGCAGGAACAAGCAGAATAAATAGTCCGAACAAATTCTCGTTACGTTTAGCACATTCGCCAAGTGATCATAGTGCCTAATTTGATTCTTATCGATTAAAAAAAAACAGAACCACAAGTACAAATAACTAATACGAGATTTGACATAAACATGGATACTGAGTTAACGGTAGCTTTTTGTGCTGTTTTATTGTTTGTAAAATAATTATAAGTGATTCAATGTAGTATATTATTTATCTAGGTATTTGAATAATAAATTTCAATCCTGGACCTGGACGCAGCACAAATTGTCACGAATGCTGCGAACATTACGTACAGAGCTAACAGGCCGAATTCCGGTCAAGTGAAGGATTCGGCGAATAAAAATTTCCTTTGAGCAATCCAGTTTCACCGACCAGTATCGGAAAACATTCAGCTCGTTCTATTCGGCTATATTCTAGGAGCCAGAGCGATATTGATGATCTCAACATTAACCCGATGGCACTATGGTTTATCGTTAGAGGACGGTTCAATGATCAATTCATCTCACAGACCGAATTTTCCCCGGTTGCTAGATCTCGAGATACAGCATTTTTTCTTTTTTTTTTGACTGGAGGTTAACCCTTTCCAAGTTGCGGTTACTTGAGGAGCATGCCATTCTTATACACTTCCACCATGTGCCATCATTTTTATCGTGTCCGTTTATCAGACAGACCAGTTAAAATTGAACCGAAAATGAACTGCAAGTTAACCCCACCAAACCTGGTGGAAAATCTTCATTGGTATTGGCAATTGTTAACATACCCTATGCCATCAGAAGTTATTGGTCCATTTACGTGTAATTGGCCGCCATTATTTGGACCAAAAATGTTTCTTTTTTTCATTTTGTGGATAAAACTTGCGAGTTACAAGGTAACATGATGGCACAATGTTAAATAACTTTATTGGATGTCAAATAAAGATTTAAAATTATTGCCATCACTCCTTGCCTATTTCAACCCCCCAAAACCCTCTAAACCACCCCCCCCCCTACCCAAATATGAATCATATGATAATATGACCAATTTTATGATAAATTAGTCAATTATTGAGACTCTGGCTGGGTTTAAAATCGAAACGGCTCTTTTTTATTGATTTTTTTCATTTTGCCGGATGATTTTATAGAGTTTTAGGGGGTTGAAATAGGCAAGGAGTGATGGCAATAATTTTAAATCTTTATTTGACCTCCAATAAAGTTATTTAACATAGTGCCATCATGTTACCTTGTAACCCGCAAGTTTTATCCACAAAATGAAAAAAAGAAACAATTTTGGTCCAAATAATGGCCAATTACTCGGAAATGGATCGATAACTTTTGATGGCATAGGGTATGTTAACAATTGCCAACATCAATGAACATTTTTCACCAGGTTTGGGGGGTTAACTTGCAGTTCATTTTTGGTTCAATTCTGACTGGTCGGCCTAATAAACGGACACGATAAAAATGATGGCACATGGTGGAAGTGTATAAGAATGGCATACTTTTCAAGTAACCACAACTCAGAAAGGGTTAACCTCCAGTCAAAAAAAAAGAAAAAAGCGGACGCTGTATCTCGAGATCTAGCAGCCAGGGAAACTTCGGTATGTAAGATGAATTGTTCATTAAACCGTCCTATAACGATAAACCATAGTGCCATCGGGTTAATGTTCAGACCATCGATATCGCTCTGGCTCCTAGACTACTAGGAGAAACCTCCACACTACGCGAATTCGGTTCGTTCGGTTAAGATTTTAAAGTCTGGAAGCACCATAAGGTTATGTGTTCTTTCTGTCTGAATACATTCAGATGGCAAAGTGACATTGTCACGATGTTAAGTATCCTTTCTGTTACTTGAACAATTGTCCATAACTAAATATTTTTTTTCTGAATTTGCATAAAAACACGTGTACACAGGATGGAAGTGGAGACAATACTGATCTTGATATACAAGGAGTTAATTCTCTGAGTCCAAACTAATATAGTATTAACTCCACATATAATATTGTTTAGCATGTACTAAATTGGTATTATTCTTTATATGGGCAAAATATGCTTTATACCGATTTAAAATGTTACTTCCAGTATGACCCGCATAGCATTTTGAACACGACTCACAATCGATTTTGTACATCGCGGATGTGACTAAGCTGTTGCCTAAACGGTTCTTAGCTTGTTCTTACATCTAAAACGGATTGTATTGCAAATTTATTGAACTATTCCTTTTTTGGTTAGAAATTAAATCATTGTTCAAGGATTTGTCGTAGGCATTGTCCAACTCTGGTTTCTCAACCTCGTTGTTATAATTTTGCAGGCTCAAAGGGACATTTAATAATATATGAATATGGAGTTATTTTATAATCATTTGATGTAACTGAGTCCGAAGGAGTATCATGTTTTTCTCTATCTATTTAATCTTAAACTCTAATTAGGGAATTTATTATTTCTATTCCTCAGTCTATTGATTTATTTACGGTGTGGGCACTGTATCAATAATTGATTAGCCAAAAACAATGGTGACCAATATCATTGACACTTAGCCCTTTATTCAACAAGACACTTACAGATTTAACACACTGGAAGGTAAGTGTAAGGGAAAACGCTAATATTAATCAAATAATCTCGTATTGAACAACAACAATAAAATTTAATGAAAAAATAACAATTAAATTATTAATAATAAGACAATGTGTATGACAATAAATAATGAAAGAATATTATAATTAACTTCATTACTAATAAGAATAAAAAGTAAGATCAAACCCTAAACTCAAATAAAACAACCTAGATAATCTAAATTAACTAAAAGAGAGAAATAAAACCGAGATTTTTGAATTGATTCCCCAACCAGGATCGAAACTAAATAATAATAATAATAATAATAAAAATAATAATCTTTATTTTCCTGTTGACATTACATGGAATGTATAGGAATAGTCATGGTTAAAGAGCATATAAGTATTACATATGATAAAATATCTCAAATTAAATGAGTAAAAAGCAGAGCGCGTACATTCAAATCTGAAATAATAAAATTCAATATAAAGTCCAACATGATATAAAAGTAATACTAGGATTTAGCATGTTCATTATATCCCCTCAACGTATAAAAAACATTTTCCAGTAGGAAGGATTTCAGACCAATCTTGAAAGAGGAGATAGAACCACAGTTTTTGATATGATCTAGGAGGTTATTGAATAATTTGACACCCATATGGCTGAATGGAGTTTGTCCTACTTTAAGCCTCCTATATGTGGCCCGAATTTGCTTATTTTGTCTTGTATCATAGTTACGTATTTCTACGTTTGTAGTCAAGTTTTCTTTATTTAAAAATACGTATAAACACATTTCCGAAATTAGTATTCCTGTAAGGGTTACAATTTTATGTTTTGAATAATGATCTGCATGAATAATTTCGTGGTACGCCTGCAATGCACCTGATTATTATCTTTTGATGAACGAATACATCAGAGGCTAGAGCAGACATTCCCCAAAGGCAAATTTCATATGCTAATCTGGACGCAACATATCCAAAATATATAGCTAGCAGATGATTTAAATTTAAAACATGTTTAATATTTCTAAACAGGTAATTAATTGAGTTCAATTTAGTCATTAGATCCTGGCAATGCAATTTCCAGTTTAAATTCGTATCTATCCCTAGAAATTTTATATTATTCGTGCAGTGTAAGATATTGTTATCAATGCTAAACTTAAGTAATTTTTATTCTGGTAAGAATGAAATTGGATGTAGTGTGTCTTAGATAAGTTTAGGTGTAATAAATTTTGGATAAACCAATTGAAAAGCGCCAGAATTCTCTTACAATTATTTTCTATTTCTGATTTCTCACCCGTGATTATCACGGATGTGTCATCAGCATATATATGGAGATGCTGTAGGTGGTAGTGGTTTTTCTAGATCGTTTATGTAGAGTAAGAATAGTTTAGGTCCCATAATTGTGCCCTGTGGTATTCTTATATCTGTTTCTAAACAAGTGGAATTCACGGATGTTCTTACATTTAACTGATTTGAATAAAAACTGAGAACGATAAACTAAAACAACTCTGATTTACCGAAAAAAAAACTTTTTACCAAAAAACACACCGAAGAAATTAATCTAAATTAATTGAAATTAACAAAGTGCCCCTTAATTTCTCAAGACAATAATTCAAGTTAGAAAATACAGGTTCTTGGCATGCGTCTTTTTTCTCAAAAACCAATCTACAATTAGGGGAAGGAACCCCGAATTAACTAACCAATAATTTGACTTCTAGTGATCCTGCTTTTAATTTTATACACATGATATTTCTTTTAAATTTGGAAGAGAGATGAAACCAATAAGCAGTAAAATATAAAAATCCTTTCCTATTGTTTGTTCCAAACCAAAGACATCCTTTGAAAGATCCATAAAACTCAATTGTAAATATTCCTGTATTATATTAGGTATCGTAATTTGAACACGATTTCTTTTTTTCCTGTTATCCAATCGATAAAGTCGGTTTCAGACCACTTGTGTTCATCTTTCGAACACAAAAGTGTGGTTAGGGAATTTATCACATGACTTATTCAGAAAATAATGTAACCATCGTTTTTAGAACATCGATGTTCATGAAAACCCCATAAGAATAGCATGTGATTTGATTTGCCTCAAAAAATAGTTATGTTATATATGACTGGACCAATATAAGAAATTCTTCTATGGGATTGCGAAAATCAACAAGAAGATTTGAGCCATACACAGGCCCTTCAGATATTACTATTGCCTTAGTATCTAACTTTATGCACGACACACATTCTTCACCGCATGGCAACAAAATATGTAGTAAAATTAATAATATTAAAGGAGGGGGCAGCTACCAAAAGGCGATTCCCATTCTTTGGTAGATGAGTGAACACTCGTGAGTGGGAACCGCTCAACTAGATTACACATGACACAGGGTGCAAAGTGCTTTGGCATAGGCATTAGGGAGCCGCAATGGTCTCACCTTAATAATAATAATAAAACTATAATATCATGTAGGTACTATATTTTACGGGAAAATAAAATGCCAAAAATGTTTCCTATGTTTACAAAGTCATGTATATCACGTTATTCATTCGAATATGTTCTAGCAAAATGATAGTTGATATGAAAAATAGGAAAATAGTTATGCATCTATTTTTTATTTAAATTGAAAATATATTTGTTCCTCATTCTTGAAGTGTATTTGAATTTTAGGAATGAATAAGATAACTATGCTAATCAAATAACTGATATTGCTATCCTATGTTCTACATTTCAATATATTTTGATGAATATTTAATTCATTTAACCTAAATTATTTGGCCAATATTTTCCAAAGCGAACCTGAAACCTCCTTAAAATCAAAATTAAATCAAAAAGTTCCAAAAGTTTGGTATAGATATTTTCGCGATTATAAGTAAATATTTTCATTTACATGGCTTTTTAAACAGGCTTAATAGCCAATTTTATTCACTGGAATTCACTGTTGAACTATATATAGATATGCGTATTCCTTTCTTCATATTAATATTATAAAAGATACTAATCACTTGAAATTCGACATATACAGAAAACCCACTCAAACAAATAGGTATACTCCACAGAATTCAGCTACACCATTTAATTATAATATAGCTCCATTTCATGGTCTTGTTCGTAGATTATTGAACGTCCCTTTGAGCCAGCAAAATTATTACAACAACGTTGAGAAACTTCAGCAAATAGCATTGGACAATACCTACGACAAATCTTCGATCAATAATTAAATTTATAAACAAAGAAGGGAATTGAAATACAACCATCTAACCAAATTAGAGCCATTACTTTCAAATAATTCAATAATATTCAAAAGTTTCACTTATGATCTTCAGTAATTAATTAATTCTATAAGTTGTCCGCTAAATCTGCAATACAACTAGTATATAGATGTAAGAACAAGCTAAAAAACCGTTTGGGGAATACCTTTGATAAAGTTTCCGACTTCGATAAATCCGGGATTTACAAAATCGACTATGAGTCGTGTTCAAAATGCTATGTGATTATTTGTTATACATAGTCCTAGGTAGCCAATAAAAAACTCATCAAATTAGTTATCTAAAATACGTGTCCTCTTGTTATGTTATATATGCTTTCGATATCAAAATAGTAATTATTGTTAATACTTGCTATTTCTAATCAATCATATGCGCGCAAAGGAAATATATCTTCACGTTTGACACGATTTTACTGAAATTTCTTCATTCCTTCACGCACAAGTAAGAGATAGGAAAACATAAAAACAGACATCAAGATAACATCGCTTTATGTCGGCTGTTTATTGAATCTTCTAATATCAATTCGATAAAGATACACTGATCCACAAAATTTAGACAACCAGCCAGATTTGTTGTATAATACATATAATTTACCTCGATAGATTCTCTTTAAAATTATACATTCAATAGCAAACTTTCAGCAAATTGTATTCCATATTCAGAATAAGATATGCTTAAATTTTATATTTTAAGTAATTTTAGAATACTTTTCACATTCCATTTTCGAATGTAATTGTTATGATACTATCATTAATAAAACTGTAAAAAGCTGTAATCAATTGATCATGTGACTTCTCTCACTTTTGTTAAAAAAATAGTTTACGGACACTCTTACGGATCCAATGTACTTTATTGGAAGAAATTTACAAACCGCTAATGAAATACGTTATATTATATTTTATGTTACATTTAAATTTTATCCAAATAGTCTACATAATCTATTTCACAACTCTATGTTGTATACTGACACCTCCTGTCAGGTTGACTCTCGAAATTATTCACACTATAATATAACTTGTTTTATATTCACACTTATCACATGAACTACTAAAATTTGCCACAGATTAATCGCATAAATAGACGGTAATTCCAAATTTTTTTTGGGCCGATTAGAATACTTCCATTACCCTAAACATATGTCGTTGAACTTTGAGTATAGCCTTGCAATGAAATTAACAACAATTAGGTATGATATAGTATCACTTATCTGACCACATGAGACATATTAACTAAATAACTTCCGATTAATTTAAAAGGAGGTTGTATTCCACCTTTATTTCAACTGCTTTCAACTCTGAAATAACATGCTAGTGGAAACATGCAAATTGTCGTTGCTGATTTTACTATTAAAGGTTTACCATCCTCTGTTTACAGAATAATCAACAGGATGTCATATGCTTTTGCATCGCTATATAATTCCTCGAGAGATACTTTCCGAAGCTGGAAATGAAGGGCAGTGTTATGTGGTCATTCACATTTTAACATGTAAAAGATTTATTCATAATTCTAAATTCGATAAAACAAGTAACTCCTGATTTTCATTGATTTTCGATAAAATTATCATTTGAAAACAAAATTGTGAAGGAATGTTCACTTTCTTTCATATACTGTGACGTACCTTGCTACTTTTTGGCGATAATTATTTACTACAGCTTCAATAACACTTTAAGTCTACCAGATCTGAATCCGATTGACTTCTATGTTGATTTCTCGGGCGCAGATTTTTGTTAAGACCTACTCCTCGTTCGAGGGCTTCTGCTAGGGCCCTCACCACAAAGCGTATCACTGTGCTATTTATGGATAGCCTTGTCTCAGGGTAGTCTCAGTGAAGTAAGTAACCAGGGGTCAATAGGGCAGACTGAATAGTATTAGAATTGCAGGCTTTAATTGCAATTAATACTTGATTACTTCTTGACTACTTAAATTGCAGAAAGTTTTAGACAAACACAGAACTTCCCAATAATAAGTTTATTCATAGCTCTAACATCGATAAATAATTGATTCTGACAATGTACTAATAATTTATCCCGACCCGGGGTAAACACAAGGAAGCTCAAAAACAATGAACGCAAAGAAAGCTGTCCAAACAGGCTATTTCCTCTATAATGAGAAAATTACAAACAAATAGTCATGTGAGTATTATTAAAAACGGCTATTCATGCACTAATTATTAGCAAAATTAATTATCGTGCATGGGATACTCAAGCACAGCAAGTGAAAGCAGATTTTGAGTTGTAATTTACTCCTCAATACGCTCACTACGTCCGCGCAATATCAATAATCTTTTGGGAACTTTTAACAATGGTGAATACTGAGATTCATTTGTCCTGCAGTTCTTTCCAAAGAGTTCTATATAAACTCTTTGCTTCTTTCAGGTTAGTACGCGTAGGTTCTCGGCAACGGTCTTACCGATAATTGTACGACAGTGCCAGACACTTATATACTACCCACAAATAAATTTGGCAATTAAAACTCTTACTTCCGGGTAAACACAGCGTGTAGACTCTTGGGGTGGACTATCTACGATGCACCCTTATTTCCGGGTAAACGCAGTGTATATTGGTGCGTCTTGATTCACTTTCACTCTAATCATTCACACCCTCTGACACAATACAATTACTTAATAAATTCAATTTTAAGTTTATCGGTGAAGAAAACAATTGACTCTATCGGGACGTTATGGAAATCTGAACAGGATAAACTTATCAGGTACAATACAACAATTACAATTACTAATTATTCGATATTTGATATTACAAGGCCGTACCGCGAGCAAAACATTGGAACTCAATGTACTAATTCAAATAGCAAAATTTACCTAATACTTCAATGGTAACTGGTGAAACACTTACTTTCTGATTTTGGCGGTATCAATGGTTCACTCACTGATTCTTCAGTTGTGTCACTGACTATAATGAATTCAACGCTTGCGAGGCATTCTTTTATACGAATCGAGGTGCTGATCAAGCACCTGTATCTAGACCTTGATATAAATAATCATCAACTGTAAAGTTATAACTACAAAAACCGTCAGCAGGAGAGGCCACGTGAACGATGTGAGACGTGTAGATTCAGCAGCGACGCGGAATAAACACATATTACTCATCTACACTAAATCGCATGACCTTAATGCAATTTATATAACAAAATTAATTAACTGCGTCACATTGCAGCATGCTGGGTTCAGCTGGTCAAGATGAATTTTGGTACTTTGTGGCGAATGCAGATAATCATACTTCGATTCCAACCAATTTAACATTAACAACCATAATGGATTCATGGACAAAGCAACCTGGTTATCCATGTGTTACAGTTCAGAAAACTGAGAACAAAATTCGTTTTACCCAAAAGAGATTCGTGGAGGTTAATGCTACCCAGTCTACAAACTCTTGGTATATTCCAATTAGTTATATGACAAAATATAATGATTCAGTTCAGAGCATTTGGTTCCCAAATATGAAGGAAATCACCATCGATATTAGCAATGTACGAAACGATTCTTGGATTTTGTTAAATATACATCAATCAGGCAAGTATCCACGAATCTTTCAAATATGACATTAGACATCAACTTTTTGCATTGATGCAGATTGAGATTATTTGTCATTTTTAATTTTTTACAATTATTCACTAGCCTTTTTACGAATGAATCAATCAATGAGCAATCATTTTTGTTTGCGAACCAAATTCATCTATACCACTTATATACCTAGTTCGAAAGGTCAATCTTTTGTAATTTGTCAATTTTCAAAGTTCGGATGGTTTAGATTCAAAATCAGCAGCATCATCTGCAGAAATTTGTACTTAGATACTATTATTATATTGTCAAATGCCAAATTTCAACTCAAATCAGAAATAATACACATGCCCCATGGTATGTTTCCAAGACAATCTACAAAAATTTGAAGGAAAGCTAAGTAGGGCATATCACTGGAGAAGACCTCACCAGATCAATGAAGAACTACCCAGATCTTAAGTCAGCTCATCAGCTTATAGAATGTTTTGTAATTATGAAGCTAATAAATAACAATTCACAAAGCTCTGACGTCATAAGAAATAAACTATTAAACACCACAATAAACTAGAAAGTCATTCCAATACAGTCTTAAGCCCTTTGATGGTCCCACAAAATGCAAGAAGACTCAAGAGGAAATACCTAAGTGATCTGAAGGAAAATTAAGGTAGTGATTTGCGGAGCGAGAGTTGACTCACTCTCATTGTGGATAAGCTACTCTCGATCTTGCACTCGTTCTCAACTACGAGAACAAGAGCGAGAAATTACCAGTACCAATATCAAAGAGGTACACTGAATATAAAGTGAGATTATGAAAGAGCGATATACCCGACAGTCAATTTTGCGTGCCCATCAGGCCCATCCGGTAGAACGAAGAATAAACATTTATGACCATACTGCCATAGATACCTAGTTACACGTACAGGGTGATTCACGTAAGACATAATACAGTTTCAACAAACAACTTTGTGTCATGTCCAATTTGAAAATGTAAAAGATCTATTATAGTTGGTTACGGTATTAAACGACAATGAGATGACCCTCTTTTGGATTTATATCTAATTCGCCATTGAATGAATCATTGAAATTTTACTTAAACACATGAATTAAATTCCCTAAGGTAACAACCAAAACAATTGATATTTAGATATCTATCAATCAATACCTGGAAAGCACAATTATTTTGTTTCCATGATGTATATTGTGTTAAACTAATACTAGGTGCCTTATATTAATAATTCATTTTCCATCAACTTATTACCTATAAAATATCTTATAATTTATATTCTGAGTAAACGTACAATATTGTAGGATTTTATAGAATAAATTATGATCAGAATAATTGGGACCTTCTGAAGAAACAATTAGAAATTGATCACTTCAAAGTACCAGTTTGTAATCGAGCTCAAATACTGGACGACTCGTTCGAATTAGCGAAAATGGCTCACCTGAATTACAGCACACCATTTGGACTAACAAGATATTTGAAATATAATGAATCTGATTACATCGCTTGGAAACCAGCTTTGGCTAACTTGAAATATATGAAAACTATAATGGACTACCATGAATATTCAGGAATTTTCGATACCTTTTTAATAAATTTAATCTCAAAACGATTTAATATCCTGGGGACTGCACCGAAATCCCACGATACATTAAACGATAAATTTTTGAGACTCGAGATAATACAATTAGCTTGCCAATTATACTATCAACCTTGCATCGACTGGGCGAAACTCCAACTGCAAATGTGGATGGAAAAACCAGATCCAGATACCCAGAATTCGTAAGTTATTAAATATATAATAATGATTATTGACCCAGGTATGAATTAAATGTTAATTTTTGGGAAATAGGTGACATTAACACATATGTTAAATATTGTCTTTAGATACGTTTCGGTCTCACAACCAACATCAGAATACGTTTAAAAACTAATTCACATCAACTAATTCCTTAAACTAATTGGCGCCTTTATCGCAGCAATTTTAAATGAAATTGGCTACGTCGCAATAAAGAACGAAACATGGAAAATTGAAATTATAACACAATTAATGTGTAAAATTTATGAATTATTAGAAAACTATTATTACTATTATTGTTTCTTCTATAGTTGAAAGAGCCATTACTCGAGAACGAAGCAAAGACATTTGAAACTTTTGTTTGCGTCAAGTCAGTACAAGGTTAAGCAGATGTGTTAAAATTTTTATGACTATGATAACAAAGGTTTCAACTGTAGGTACTAATTTACTGTATTTCTGATTTATGTAACGACTTTCTACCTACCTACAATTTTAAACATTATAAAGAAATTTACAAGTATTTAATTAATTAAATTTGTATAAATTTTGATTCAATAACTCACAGAACCGATGTAAAGTCATTGAGTCAAATTTAATTAATTAAGTACTTGCAAATATTTTACACATTAATTGTGCTACAAGTTCGTTGTTGCTACGTAGGCATTTTTAATTGAAATTAATGCGATGAAAACTCTCAGCGGTTAGTGCAATTAGTTTAATGAATCCCGTGCTTCAGTTGATATGAATTAATATTCAAACGTCTTCTGATGATGGTCGTTAGACGGAAACGTACGTAAAAAGAAAATATATTTGACATATGTGTTAATAATTTTCGTAAAAACTATTTAACCCTGGAAAATTTTCACTCATAATATGTAAGTACATTTGCTAATTTGGGTCGAACATTCAATTTACCTCAGGTCTGTGTAGCTTATGATAATATAACTGAAATAGACTTTCTATAACTATTTTCACCGAGTTATTTCATTCATACAACTTCGGAAGTTGGAGAATAAAACTCAAATTTTACACAAGACTTTTAACATTTAATTTAAAAATGCTGACAAATTGTTTCACCACACAGTGGCATTTTCGAAGCATGTTAAATGTTAAAAGTTTTGTGTAAAATTTGAGTTTTATTCTCCAACTTCCGAAGTATTATGAATTTACACTACGTAAACGCCAGAACCATAGATATATCATTCATACAATATGGATACTCTACAAATTTGAGCCAATTCAATTACTTGGTAACTTGTCACTAATCCAAGTTGAAAAGCTCATAAAAGCAAAAATAACTCCATATCTTCCAGGATACCGGATGATTATCGAGAAATAGTCTTATGTATAGCAATAAGGAAAGGTGGCAGAAAAGAATGGGACTTTCTATGGCAGAGAACTCTTTACCCAAGTATTTCATCCAAAGATCTAGATGTCATTTATCTAACATTAGGCTGTAGTCATGATCCTTGGTTACTGAACAGGTAAGTTGCATTTCATTAGTTGTAACTCAATTTTTAAAGCACTTATTATTATTATTTCAGGTACTTACATTTTTCACTCATAGGAAACGTATCTATAGAAAACGTTCCTTCGGTGTGGAAATCATTGAGCCACCACATGGGACTCCGTACAGCATTCCCATTCCTACGACTCAATTGGGACAAAATTCATCATGCATATAAAGACATTTATATAGCATTGAGAGCCATCATCGATGATTTCTTATCTAACCTATCAACAGAAATTGATTTAGAAGATGTGAGTTACTGAAACATTTACTTCGCTTTCTCCTATTATATTAACAAATACAAATTCACCCTTATTCAAGGCATATGACGATGGTTCTAAGGCACAGGTATCTTGTCTCGGCCTAATTTAACCACTCCTTTACAAAGAAGTCAATGACGTTAGTAGAGAGCCACAATTTTTAAACTGTGATGATCAATTTCATCCCAATCGTTTTATTATAGTATTAGTCTTTATCGGTAAAGGTTGTTCAAGGACATCCGTTCCCCGAAATCAAAAAGCACCATCATGGTCTTATATAGGTACAATAAGTTGATAAGCCGGGAAGAAAGAGAAATTTTAAATTCTTTAACGTCTGTAGGACAGCTGGTTACAAAAATTCCATAGTTTTTATAGTAAAGAATTATGCGCATAAGAGTAATGTAAATAAACGAAGATGACGTCATGCGTAGACCAAACTGAAGATATAAATATATATACCTACTTGTATGAATAAAAAACCGGGCAGTACAGAAAATATAAAAAAAATAAAACTATTGTGTTATATTCTCAGTAAATATCTGCTGAGTGTTACAGAAGATTATTCCCTATTCTTCTTAGTTACTTGCTCATTTTTTAAATTCTCTTATGGTCCAATTGCTGTTCAAAGTCTTGTAGAATAACTATACCACAGCAGGTTCTTAGTGATGTACATACTTTATGGTAAGTATTTCGCTTATACGCATTATGAAAACAACTTAAATACACATAGGGTCAATAACAATAAGATTTAGAACATTACGTGTTGAGATTTATCATCTTTGGTCAATATTCTATATAATATATTATGTATGCTAATTATCTAACTCTATTGAATTCAACATTTCATAACGTCGATTCAAGTCATTTTAAAATAATCTCTCCTAAAACAATGGACGGTGCTGGTTTTATGTCTTCTTTCGGCGGCACGTTCTTCCGGATTATATTAATAATTGCTTGGTTCTTTACAATATAGCAAATCAAGTAAATGTGATTTATTTACAGCTAACGCAGTTCTACACACAACATAAAATCGATCTGGAGCCGTATGCAACTGTAATGGAAGGAACTGTTAACAAAATTAAATTACGTATCGAATGGAAACAGAAACACCTGAACTCTGTCATATCATGGCTAAACAAAAACTTGCAAAATTTTTAACTATAATGAATGGATGCCAAGCAGACTAGAAGTGTAAATTGTATGACCACTCATTGTGAAAATATATAGAACCTATGTGGAAGGGGAAAGCAGTTTCATTCTCCATAAAAAAGTTAGTTTTTTTGCAAACATACCGTGGTGTAGGCATGTCGATTTAAAATCCATTAGTCGAAAAATCGATTATTTTGAATGATATAATCGATTTTTCAGATCGATTTTGAACCCTACATCGATTCAATGAATCGATCCATAAACCTCCCAAATCGGACCGATCAATTAATTTTTTTGCTGTTATCGGACGCAAAAGCAACTGGTAGTACTTGGTCGATAATTTGAACGCATCGTAGAGTACATTTTTATGAACGCTTCCAAAGGTTGCGTTAACAAAACGCAACGTTAACAAAAAAACATTTTATTTTTCCGGGCGTCTCTAAACGTCAAACACGCAAACCTAACCTAACTATTCTAACTAACTTATTCTTGTGAGCGAGTTTATTTATCAAAAATATACTGTGGATAAATATTATTTTTACTGTAAAAATTTATAGTAATGGAATAAATAGTATCGTGATCGTGTTCATATAGCATTCATTTTAATTTGAAAAATAGTAAGTGATTAGATTGAAATTGATTTATCGAGAAACGTGCGTTGCAGTTTGCATTTTTGTTAAAGTATTGTTATTTTATAAACTTAAAATTTGATTAATTTATTATTAATTTATTGACTGACTTACTTAGGTGAGACTAGAAATTTAAACTGCCACATTAGTTTAGTGGTTGCAAGCACAACAGCTGCTGAGCAAAAGATCCTGGGTTAGATCCCCACCTCTACCTATTCTTTCGGAGGAATATAGGCGTGATATTATGTTTATTAATTTAATAACTTCTATCCAATTACTTGTATTTGCGATATATGGTCATCAATAATGTCCTGTATCTATATGTTTGAAATTGGCGCGATTAATCGAAAATCGATCTTTTAATGCTCGATTTGAACAAGAATCGATTCGAATCGTATCCGAGATCGATTTTTTGTAAAGAGAATCGACATGCCTACCGTGGTGGATATTAGTCATTGACATGTACATAGAAAGTGGATTTCCGAAGTCCGTCTATAAACACGTACAAAACAGCATATTAATGAAATATTATCAATTTTGTATGAATAACTTATTATAACTTATTACGTTTCGATGAAATATAAGATTGTTTGTTTCATTTTGAATATATTAGTAACCCTTTGATAATTTCATCTTGCAACAAAAGTTACTTGTCCCAAATCATAGCATATTGATGCTGATGCAGTGTCGCTTTAACATCGAGTTACATCTAAGATAGAATTCTGGGTACTCATTTCTTTAGCGAAACTCTGGATGGAGAAACCTATCACCAGTTTTTAGTATCGAATTTTGAAGACTATTTGGATGATATCCTCTGGTTAACTACAACGATACCTGTTTTCAATACGATGATGCTCCGTCACATAATACAAGTATCTCATTATTTGAGTGGGAGGTTTGGTGGCAGATGGATAGGGAATAAGGTTCCGGTGAGGTGGCCAGCAGGGTCTACAGATCTCATATTTCAAGATAAATTTTGATCAGGTAAACTAAAAGATAGAGTTCATGGCTAAAAAAGGAATACCATAACATTGAATACCTTCAACTCAACATTCTTAGAGTTTGCAAAATTGAGAAGAAGAGAAATAAATCGTGCAGTGCATATAATATTCGGAGAAAGGCAGAGTTGTGTTTGCATGAACACTGACAATTTGAGTCAATTGTCAGGTAGCTTCGCCCAATAACCCCTAAAATTTGAAATAAACCCCTAAACTTTTTAATAATCTAAAAATAATAAATACATTATAAAATCTGAGTCTTAAACTTCCTGCTTGCGATCCGTGACACACGTTTCCAGGGAACCGCACATATTTAAGTGACAGAAATTATGTTATGCTTCTTACACTCTTGTAAATGTTGTTTTTGATCAGTTGATTAATTCAACAATTTGTAATGCTTCAAAATAAGCAAAAGAAATTATCCAAATAAAAACCCCTAAATATATTTTCCCCCTAAAGTATCCACCAAAGTAAAAAAAACAAGTTTAGGAGGAAAACCCCTAACCTGGCAACGCTGTTCTGAGCATTGGCTGTTTTATTTTTGTCTTTCCAGGACACTCCAGTAGCAGTAGCAATTCTGGACCAGTATAGCTACTGCTACTACGTAGTTTCTTATAATTGTAGCTCCATCCAATAATTGCACATAACAACTTTTACTTGTTCTTTGCTTATAACATAGTTATAACCATAGACCTATTATCTTAAGGAGACAGAATCGATAAGACATTGCCACGGTCGTTTACACAGGTCTGGAAACTCGAGGTTGTTTCCTATGTGAGCAGTGAGTCCGCTACGCGTCGACTTTCGCGTAGTACCAAAAGACGCCACGTAGGGGAATCATAAAAGGCGTCACGTAAGAGTATCATCTTGATCTCTATGAAGAGTATTCTGTGACAAGTGTCAGTTGACTTGTAAACCCCATTTTTATACGAAAGTTTTAACGTTCAGATCTCGATAGCGCTTCCGGCTCCGGGATTTTCACGTGGCCTATCGAAATTAGAAGGTTCGAATTGTATAAAAATACAATTGCATGAACGAAAGACGTCCTATGTAATTAGCTACGAACGTAATCATTTTGACATATGCCTCGAGGAGCTCGCTACGCGTCAGTTAGAGTTTATGCTTTTTACCTCGAACTTGTTAATTCGGGGCCGTTTCATGCCCCGTGCGGCCGGAGCCAGTTGTAATAAAGTGTTTTCGGCTATAGGCCGCTAGCTTTTACCCACTTTGAGTATATTTTAGTAGCTAGAAAATTTCCTTTGGTACATCGCACGTCAGACGCTAGTAGCTGACAGCTGAGAATACCTCAAACTGTTTCAATTGAATTTTCCTATTTAATCGACATTTTGGGCCCGAGACTATGCTATTTAGTTGGCCCCGTTCATAAACTAACGACATGGAGCGAAAACCGAATGCGAAAAGTCCTCGTTAAGACGTTCTATGTACCGTAAATTTGCACTTTTCTAACTCGCGAGCTACACGCTCCTCACGTGAACTTCATTCGATTTATCGAAAATTAACCAATTCAAAACAGTTTTCGACCCAGTTTGGGGCTATCACGACCTTTTAAAAGGTTCAAAGTTAACATTTCGAGAATTTTAAGCTATGCTTAAACGGTGCAAATGGGCATTAGTAATAGTAACACTGCTTGCGATTCCGGAAAGAAATCGTTTTACCCCCTCTTGATCCTAGCGCCAGCTGGTGGCTGAGCGAAGGACTACGAGTTTCACGACGCGTAAGCGGCTCAAGTCAACCATAGAGTTTCCAGACCTGTATGTACGACCGTGGACATTGCCAAATATCTGGCCACAGAGTATATTACATTTATGGAATGTGCTGTTGCAGGATAAGTTGATCTGTGTGCCGGATTGAGATTTGTAATTATTATAACAACGTCCACAACATTATTTACTGGTTATATTAGAAGCAATACTGTTGAAATGTCGTTTCTCTGAAAAATATTTCATAATTTATGGAAACCTGGAATATATAATCGTATTATAGAATATTTAAATTTTTAAATATAGAACTATTCGATTCCATTGCATTGTTCAGAAAGCGACGACGCCGCGCACCTCTATGAATGGGGACTTGGTTCTGTAATCTGTACAACGCAATTTGACACCTTCCGTATTTCTCGCACACTCTGATTCTCGTAGCTATATCGAAGCGGTGTTGTCTTACAAGTGGTACCAAGTTTTCAATCATAGTTACAGCGTTGCCATTGTTGCCAATTAGGACTAATTGCGACAAGTCAAATGGAGTTTTATGAATGAGATGTTTCGTCTCCTTAGGATAATAGGTCTATGGTTATAACCTATAACATAGAATAATGTATACTAATCAATGCATAGAAATAGGAAAGGGACTATGAATCAATGGCTATAATTTTTCTGGGGTTACAACTCTATAGTTGTTCTGTGGTTATAACTGTCACTGTCAGTTATCAGCTGTTGGCACTTAGCACTTTAGATAAGCTCAAGCTGGCAAGTGAAAGTCAATAAGTATAAAATACGGTATATTACTCATTCTTCATAATGAAAATCTCAAAATAGAAGAAATAATTTTTTATTCTGAAACTCACGAAAATGGCATCTGGATCGAGCAGCGTAATTATATTTTTCGTATACCTTCATTTTCATCTGATGAATTATATTCTAGCAAGCTAATGTTAGGGAGTACTGTATTAGGGTTCCCAAGAACATTAAGAAACGATACCATGTGATGAGATTCAATGGAAATTTGGATATAGATATTGGAAAATGGACTCAAGTCAAAATGGAACGAGAAAACAATATGAGAGAATTCAAGGGATTTGATGAAGATCAGCCAAAGTAATATTAAATTGTATTTATTCACCATACATTGAAAATTGAAATATTGATCTATTTAGTTTGTGAGTTTTCATGAGTATTATCTTCGAGGTTTGGAGCTGGATCAGAGTTTGGTCGTGAAGCTAAAGAAGAAGCAAGAAGAAAAAAGTTGGGTATAATTGCAAGGAAATATAAGGCTGATGACCAGCCTTGGATTTTAAAATCACATGGAAGCACAGTTAAGAAATTTAAAGGTAAAGATCTTTAAACTCTTAACAATCTAGTTTAATGTTTTGATATACCTAACTTTTTTAATAAGTTCAGAACTTATAGTAGTATAGTAGTTTTCATATATTTCGTTGTTATATTATACTGTTTAAGTTCATTTTTAAAATTAATATTCAAGACTAAATATAATTTTTCCAAATCAATTGTTCTTGGCAATTTAGTTAGATAATATAAGATTTCATGAAAAATTTAGTTTCATAAATGCTTTATCAAATGTATGAAATAATTTGTTTCAGGTATTAGAGAAGGTGGTGTCTCGGAAAATACAGCGTATTATGTGTTTACTCATGCAGAAGATGGAGCCATAGAAGCATTTCCTCTACAAGAATGGTAATATGAACTTTCAATTCCAATCACAAAGTTTGATCGATAATATATTGGCATGATTCATGAATAAAGTAATGTTATTTTTGTGATACAAATATTACTTTGTTCTCGTTAAGATTCTTTAAGGCAAACTAAATGCAATAAATGTCAACATAACAGGCAGTATCTAAGCTGTTAGCTCAAATAAGTAAATTACCCTGAAGAAATGTTATCTTCACAACAGGCATGAATAAACCTACCGTGAAACATTTCATGAATGTTGTGTTACAGTTAGCTACTACATCATCTCTTTGTCCTACAGTATAATCAGAACCACTCAAAGGCATATGCCCCATATGTGACTAGAACTAATCTTATGTATAATGTACAGTCTTGCAAATGTAAATTAATACGAACAAACCAAATACAAATACCAAATCTTCAAACTATCATTTGTAATGAAATTTTTGACTAAGTATCTAGGCGGCATAAGTGTATATAATTTTTTTCAATTGCAGGTATAAATTCCAACCTATCCAGCGTTACAAGCATTTATCAGCAGAAGAAGCTGAAGAAGAATTCCTCAAACGTAATAAAAATTTGAACTACTTCAGCTTGATGTTGAGGAAGCGTTTGAAAGGTGAAGATGATGCAGAGTTAGATGAAGGTGAAGAAAAGAGTAAAAAGGGAACCACAAAAAAAACCAAAGGTAAGGCATTGAACTGAAGGTATTCACTTTGTAATGTTTCAATTGTGTGTTAATTTTGAAAATGCACTTCCATAAACTTATAAGACATTAACATTAAAGTTTTAAAAACAGTCTTTCTCTGAAATTACTTTGAAAAAATAAAAAGTACCTGAGGTAACATCAATATAAAAGTTGTATCCCCGACAATGGAAAAATGTTGTCTTCATGAACAAAATGTTCTATCTGATTTTCCAGACATCCAAGATACATAGCAGCAATTCTATTTCTGGCATCCAGGTAACAATTGACAATATATTGTTATTAAGGTAGTAAAGCAATGTAAAGTAAACTTGGAGAATAAGAGTCATCAGATGGCTTGTACTGCTGTTAACCAATCCCACGGTCATACATACAGGTCTGGGAACTCGTATGTTTGACATGGGTCTCCTACGCGTCGCCAAACTCGTAGTCCCTCGCTCAGCCACTAGCTAGCGCTTGGATAGAAGTGGTAAAACGATTTCTTTCCGGAATCGCAAGCAGTGTTACTAAGTATTCTGATTTGAGAGAGGAGTAGAACTGTTACTCTTGTCAAAATGTATTACTTACCTTAAAAATAACTTTCCCTTTTTCGCACACATAAAAGACCTCGTTAAAACGATTTCTTTCCGGAATCGCAAGCATCCACTTTTTTCGCATTTCCGCATCTTTCGGCACTTTAAAAACAGAAGTTTCTTGCTTTACACTTTTGTACCCCTTTTGCATTTCGGCACAATGCAGGGTTTCGTAATTTGTTTCTGAAAACGCAGATATTCCTTTTGTTTACAATTTATTTAAGAATGACAGTTGTCAGAGAACACTCTTCGATTACTGCGCCACCCTTTTTGGTACAACGCGACAGTTGACGCTTAGCGGATCCACTTCTCACATAGGAAACAGCCTCGAGTTCCCAGACCTGTATGTACGACCGTGACCAATCCTGAGCAGTATTTCAATCTGACAACGATACGTTACAATCAGAGTGGGGGGAAGGCCTCCAGAAGTATTCTGATCGACTGTAACTGAAAACATAAGCTGTTGGTCTTAATATTTTAGTCTGATGTTATTGGTTTAATAGACATTAATGTAGCACTCTTTCACTATAATTATATAGTTGAATATTGCCACATACCCATCTACTTCAATTGCTCACTCTCACACCGGTGCACATTTCTATAGTCCTATGGCTACAATGTTGTCAGTTTCTTCATTACCAGGCGATGACTTCTAGCTCAGTGTTTATATAATAATTGTAGATGCATTTTACTCTACCTTGTAGTAGTTTTTTTAAGAAAAGGCAGAACCTTTTTGTCATCATGAATAATATGAGTATGGATATGATTGTAGACCTTACAATATATAACGATCAATAAAATACCAAATTAGGAGATATGGCCTAAACTGAATTTTTTTTTATACTCTGACTACATGAAGGGGAAACCTTTAATGTTCGAAGGACATCGTGTGAGCCAGCGGTGGAATTTTTCCTGTAGGTATAGAGGGTGGAGGCATAGGGAAAGACCTCACTAGACAATGAGTTTCACAACTTCGCCGTTTGATAGAAAAATTATGTCTGGTAGGAAGAAGTTCGCCAGGTCTCGAGCATGATAATGAAGGGGTGACTAGCTCGTCTAGTCCGCTTATCTGGAATATATCGTGGTGGAACAACAGACGAGATTTCTGATGAACATCTATCATTATCTATAGAAAAGAGAGATCGCTCACTTTTCTACGATGTGAATGAATTCATAATTGTGACATCATCAATCAGACAAACCTCTTCTGGATAGAATCCAAAAGCTTCAGCGTATGTTTGTTTCAACAAAAGTTGAAATTATTCATCATAGTCACATTCCAACGAAGGCATATTTCCACTCATCTTCATTTATAGCATCCTCTTCATCATCATTGCCTTCCTTATTTTTATTCATGGGACAAGTTCTGTAAAAATTATGATACATTGGCAAATTGTGAGGGAGCAACTGAATCAGGTTATGCCATTTGACTAAAGGTTTCTTTTGTAGTTCCTCATTTGGATGACTGCTAAGGTCAGTTAAACTGACTATTAATTTCGAGCAGTTTTCGGACCGCTCAAATGGATTTACATCACAGTATTTTTAAATGAAAAACTTAAAAATCTTTAAATTTCATTGCATAACCATATAATATTTTCAATTTGAATTGCTCAAACTTTTTTATTTCCATCGCATCGTGTAGTGCAGAAAAATATGCTAATTTTTTCCTTCATATAGAATATTATAAAATTTTTATAGATGGACTTGATCTGTGTTTACTAGTGTTGTAGGATATATTTCTTCTTTTGATTTATCTGAAAATCAGGATCAGCGTCCATTTACCGTACGACACATACGGTGAAGGTAAATTTGAATTCTTCAAAAATGTTGCCTCTGTCGGAGCCCTCATTCAGCTTCCAGACTCTAGCTACCATATACAACTAGTCAACATGATAGTCCAGGCTGTGAACCGGGATTTTAGCTATAATAAAAAAAACATGTCAGTTCGAATCAAAAAATTCTTTTTGCATAGCTTCAGAAGGTTCTCAGGATCATTCATACACCTTAAAACCTCTTGGGAACGCCAACCCCACCTATTGGGGCGAAAATGGCCCGAAATCTCCAAGTCTTGAATTGTATTTTCTACAAAAGAAGGTATTTTGGTATTTCGAGTGCACCTAGGGAGTTTTTTGGGTCGCTGAACACGAATCCGTAGCCAGATTTACTTGCAATCCATCGTAGGGGTGATAAATCGACAAAATTGGCCAATTTTGCACCCCTAATATGTTATTTTGCAATTTACGTGTTTTAGGCATTTCGAATGCACCAAGAGGGTTTTTTGGGTCGCTGAATACGATTCCGAAGACAGATTTACTCGAGTATCATCGTAGGGGTGGGAAATTTACAAAAATGGCTAATTTGACACGCTTCTAAATTTTTATTATTTTTGCATTTTAAAATTACTTCGTAGTAAATCTGGCTTCGGAATCGTATTTAGCGACCCACAAAACCCCCTTGGTGCATTCGAAATGCCAAAAACACGTAAATTGCAAAATAACATATAGGGGTGCAAAATTTGCCAATTTCGTCGATTTTACCACCCCTACGATGGATTGCAAGTAAATGTTGCTACGGATTTGTGATCAGGGACCCAAAAAACCTACTTGGTGCATTCGAAATGCTTAAAACACGTAAATTGCGAAACAACATATTAGGGGTGCGAAATTGACCAATTTTGTCGATTTTACCACCCCTACGATGGATTGTAAGTAAATATGGCTACGGATTCGTGTTCAGCGACCCAAAAAAAGAACCCTAGATGCACTCGAAGTGCCAAAATACCTTTTTTTTTTAGAAAATACAATTCAAGACTTGGACATTCCGGGCGATTTTCGCCCCTAATGGGTGGGGTTGGGGTTCCCAAGACGTTTTAAGGTGTATGAATCCTGAGAACCTACTGGAGCTAATGCAAAAAAAAATTGTTGATTCCAACTTACTTGTTTTTTTTTCCGGTTCATAGCCTGGACTATGAATATGGATTGGGTGTTGTTGGGAATGCGGTATGCAAGTTGGCGCGCAACCGCATTCTGAAAAAAACTGTGCTGTCATGAAAACGTCATGATAACCTGACATGGTCAGAATCAACTCACGCTCGATTTATTCTCAGGCACACACACTCACGGAAATGTCCATGATTATAGCTTATAGCTGACTGCGGGATACCGTTACACTGTGAAAATCGCATCACGCATCCATCCCTGCTCATATGACCTAACAATTACACAATTAGTTCTGGTCAACTATAGCATATCGCCAACATATTCACCTCCGATGCTGACAATGCCCCCTGATCATTATCATTATTTAGCTAAAAATATTGGTCAGATCGGATTACGTCTTTATATGACCCTAGTCTAGACAGTCATATGAATACCTCGACATCTTCATTTCAGCGGTGCGGCACTATTTATACCATCGAACAACACTGCTTCGATCAAACTGATTGTTATTTCAGTAATTGGACGATTCAGCGATCTTCTCTTACATGCGTCTATTGATGGACACCTTCGTGTTTACTGTTCTCATTAGTTGCGACTTATATTTATGTGCTTTACTCCAATATTACGAATGGAAATGATCTTTTAATACATACCATTTTTGTTTATAGAGCTTAAAATTTCCGATATGGATGAATGGATGGATAGTTCGGAAGGTGATTCATCGGAAGGAGAAGAAAAAGAAAAAGAGGATGAAGAAAAGAAAGAAAAACCCAAGAATAAAAAAGGTTAGTACAAATTAACACTGAAAGTATTTATCTATGATAATAAATAAATACTTTTAAATATATTTCTTATAGGGGCTGCTAAAAGAAAGAAAAGGGATACTGATCTGGAGGCTGTAGAGGATTCAGATGACGGAGATGGAGAAGGAAGGGAATTGGATTACATAAGTGACAGTAGTGATAGTGAACCTGAAAATACCAACCTGGAAAGTGTGGCTGAAGAAAAGGCTCTGAGGTGAATAAGATTTTCGATCCACTATTTTTATCTAAATTTAAGTATAAAAATAGGATTATGCATATAAATTGCGATTCGTTGTAAATGATCTAGCATCTTAGCGCATTATCTCATCCCAACAGTACATACCAGATATGTAATAGTATAGAGTTCATATTATACTGTCAACTTCTACTGCAATAAACAAACTAGCCAATTAAACCCATTTGTATTGGTCCCAACATCTTTAAATCAAGAGCAAGAAATGGGTCGGCTTGAAAATATACTTACATATCGATTTATTTTTATTTTGATTTAAAACGGTATTTTACACTAGAGGAAATTAATGATCAATTGAAAATGATATTTTATTTTATTACTAAAGATATAATAAGCTCAATAAAATTTAATGTGGGTACACAGTAAAGTTTTAATCAATTTTAACAACTTAATTCCATCTTACATAGAATTTAGTTCTGTGTCACTATCACTATTATCTTCATCTAAACCTAAACTTATTATTGAGGGTTGAACATTAGTAATCATACAAGGTTAAGAGTTTTCCACCTTAAATACATGTTGTACACAGTTTTTCCAACTGTCTACCGAAATTTCACTTACTATGTTTTTTGTTAATTCTGCTTCAGATATATTTCATGTGGGGCGAATATTATTCTTTCTAATATTTGATTTGACTTCGTGCCATATTAGTTTAGTTCGAGTGGATAGTAGGGGGAAGACACAACACTGTATGTCCATTTTCAGTTGCAAGTTTATCACATACATATTCTTTGTTAATTTTTAATACCCGGTTTTCTGTAAGCTTATTCAAAATATATGTTATTATCTATCATTTTGAATTTCTGCTTTGGTACTCTTCTAGGCAACATTTTTACTGTGATAATTAGCATTATCTATTACAATTACGCTATTTTTGGGTATATTTTGAAGAAGTCTTATGTTCAAACAATCTTCAAAAAGTTTTGCGTCAGTATCTTGATGGTAATCTAGAGACGAATCTGTTATGTCTTTAGCTGAAAGCAACAAACAGTTCGGAACGAATCTATTTTCTGAACCCGTATGTACTATTGTTACTCTTTTGACTTTATTTATGGAGCTTTGGTTTGGCATTTTTTGAAAAAGCATTCCATCCTTGTTTCCGCAGTGTCGTGTGTATCAAACCATGTTTCGTCAAGATAGATAATTGGACGATTTCCTGTTGTATATTGTTTAATAGGCAACAAATATTCATGACGCCATTCCCGTAAACGTAGAGATTCCATTAAGTTTTGTTTTTATCAATCATGTGATATTTAATTGTCCATTTTAAGCAAAATTGTCCTTAAAATGGTGCTACAGGAAATATTTGTTACGTCGTTGATCAGCCTATTTTTTAGGGGAACCTGTGTAGGTACATATTGTCCTTCATTCATTTTATAAATCTCATCATTCTAGTCAGTACTTCTAAATGTGCTAGTCATGTCGCTTTTTTCTAGGAATAATGGGCTTTAGTACTATAACCTTTACCGAAGATAAAGAAGAGTACTTGTTAAAGCAGACGCTTCGGCTAAAGCATCACTTGAATTAAAATCTCTTTTAAGCAAAGATTGATATACATTTCCAATTATTTGCTTAGCATCGGGAGATAAATGCTTTCTTCTGAAAGATGCACAAACCCAAGGATGCCACATTCTAACTAGTACAACAAAAATCACTCGACAGAAAACCAATACGAACTAAAAATAAAAATTTCAATTTCATATTTATATTATTGGGTATATAATACCTCCGAAAGGGTCTATTCCTACCCACTTAAAACGGTATAATTAGGGTTGCAGGTAAATAAAATTTTATATACTCTGGCTCTGCCCGAATAGGTGGTAAATTTGGTGCCTTTTATGACCAGAGGGATAATTAGAGTTTTATTTCAGTCAAAGGATCAACGGTATAATATGAACAATACTCTACGGCTATTATTTTGATATCCTTGATGATAAAGTTTAGAAAGCAGTGTTAATAAAAATTGTTCATACCTTGGACGCTAAGTGCACGAAACATTCCACCTCAAACATGTGAACTACTCCATGTTCCAAATTCGCTCCAAATGAAATTTGCAATTTCGATCTAGAACTGAATAGAATCAAAAATATTGCAATTACCTTACCAAAATGATAGATCATTTTCTAAAACTAAAACTTAATTATGAAACTCTAAATGTAGTACATATATTATCAAGGCTTAGGCCATGTACATAGCCCATACTAGATGCAGGTGTAGTAAACAACATTATTTTTTAGTACAAACAAAAAGAAGATTCAAATCAACCGAAAGAAATTTTAAAATGTAATCACAATTTGACCCACAGCCCAAATATGTTGCAACGAAAAAGGACACTAAAGAAATATATTTGAATCAACAGAACTTGTTACAGATAGTTACAAAATAGTAGTGGAATACATATTTATAATTCACCAATATTCGTTAACACAATTTCTGAAAAGACATTTCAATCATAGGCTTTGCCACGCCCACTTCACTTATAATTACATAATGTATAGTACTCTATTTTGGGAGTTACACTTGCATACAGTTGATAACTTATTCTGAGGATACCAATGTGTGACCATGTGTAATATGATAGCAATGTATATTTTCGTTTTATGTTTGTTATATGTTCATTAACTACATAACATACATTAACAGCTTGGTTATTGGTGAGCGTAATGCTCCTTTTATGCTCACTGCTAATATGTGTTGAAATAGTAAAACATGTTTTCTGTTTCAGAAAATTATTAACTTCTGATGAAGGATCAGATGATGATTCTGATAAATCTGATAAAGAACAAAGCAATGAAGAAGAAGAGAATAAAGAGAAAGCTGAAAAGCCAGCAGAAAGTCCAGAAAAGGATAAAAAGAAAAAGAATAAGAAGAAGCTTAAGAAGGAAGTTAAAAAGGAAGTGAAAAAAGAAAATGGTAAATTAATCCGAAAGGAAAACTTTATACACAATCGGGTAAAAGCTGCGGCCTTATTTGTGATCACAGATTATTTTCCTAAAATCCGCAACATTTTTCTTACCTTTAATATTATAAACTTTGGTATTTTTCGACTGATGACTTTTTTCAATGACTGTAATAGTGACAATCAAAGCAATGTTTAGCAAGGGCGGTAGATTTTTGATTTCGATTATATCCATATGTTCGATTATAAAAATGTTAATATTTTAGCTACCAAAACCAATTATTATAAAAGATTTATCCTGGAGGTGTTTCACATGAAGAGTGATTCTAAGTATGTTTATCACAGGACCCATGTACAGTCATCAAGTCAAATTTATACAAATTCAATTAACTAAATACTTCTATTTCTACGTGTTTCTTTATATATAATGTTAGAATAGTGTGTATGTAGAAAGCTGAAACAATAAATAATAAATTTTGGTAGAGCTAAAACTAAATATCGTAAACACATCTGTTCAACTTCGTACCTACTTGACGCAAAGGTAGTTTCGATGTCGTTGCTTCTTTCTCGGATAATGACGCCTTCAAGTAAAGAAACATTACTTTGTACTGGTTCTTATACACATATATTTTACATCAACGTGTTACTATTTAAATTTTTCATGTTTCGACGTGGAAAATTTCAATTGAAATTAATGCGATAAAGACGTTCAGTGCCTACTGCAATTAGATCAAAGAATCCCGCGCTGTAGACGAAAAATATAGTAAACATATTTGTCAATGTGACCTAATTCCCGAGAATTTTCATGTAATTCATTGTAGGGTCACGAAACATTATAATTAGATAATAATGCTACATTGCAAAAATGCTTCAAAGCTGATACTTGTATTTGACTCCATATGCTTGTTTCGGCTATTTATTTATTTCAACACGATTTTTTTATAATCAAAAAATATATTAATTTTTTGGCAGGTTCAATGTTAGAATGACATTCTAAAGCAATACCATCTTGGCAGATCGATAGAAACATATTTTTTACCTACCCAACGCCCTTAAATTTGAATTTTCCGTTTTTATTCTTTGCAGAGGCTAATAGCGATTTTAGTTCTGATAGCACCACAGATGATGAAATGAAAAAGAAATCTGGCAGTAAGAAGGTTAAAAAGGAAGAAAAAGAAATCAGCAGGTTAGTATGCAGAGTAAAATCTCAAGATTTATCTTTAATAAATTGTATTTGACTGATTTGCAGTGCTAATAGTTCAAGGTCTGCAACTCCTACTGACAATAAACGTAAGATTGTCAACGATGCAATGGCCGGTCCATCCTCAAAGAAAGTGAAACTTGACCTTTTGAATTCCATCCTAGGATCTAGGTATGTGTTTATTTTTCGGGTACAGTTAGTTCATGTGAGATTATCTCGATTAACAGACTGCAAAATGCAATAAAGTGAAATGATGACAATTTACATATTATGTACCTGTTTAGAAAATTTATTCACTGACTGCAGGCTATTCTGGACGATTGTTAAGACCGAGAAAGCGGAGAACCTGTCACAAAGGAGATGTGGCAGCTCGGAACAAGTTGTCCGAATATACATACTTCTTAGGCATATATTGTTTTTTCTATACTTCGACTACACGAGAGGAAAACATAATGTTCGAAGAACATCGTGTGAGCCAGCAGTGGAATGTTGGGAGAGGAGATGAGCATTTGAATTTTTCTTGAAGGCTTGGAGGTTATAGGCATAGGGCAAAACCTTCCAAGTAAAGAATTCCACAACTTTGCCGTTCGATAGAAAAATTAAGTCTGATAGGAAGAAGTTCGGCAGGTCTCGCACTTGACAATGTAGGGGTGACTAACTTGAGCTCGTTTAGTCCGCCTATCTAGAATCCATAGATAACTCTACTCCGTAGAATGAAATGTTCCGTTTAGGTACTGAAACCGCGATAAGAGAGCCGCGCGGAATGGAAGCCTACTAAATGATGGTTTGGAGGGAAATTCGAATCAAGTTACACAGCACATACCACTTCTGTCTTCTTCATAATTTGCTCCAATAGAATGCTTCGATACCAAATTATGGTTCTGAAGTGGCTGACAATTGCGTATAGCACAACCGTGTTTTCCCATCATAAATATTATGCAAAAATAATAAATATTCTAGAAATAGCCTATAGCAACAAGTCTCATGGAAACAAAATCTACAAATGAATTAAAAATGGCTACTATTGAACAACCATAACAATCGCATGCGCTTTTTAATATCTATTAATTCGGACGCTTGACGCGCCCTCCCGTGTTTTGGAAGCGAAATACTTTCGCCGGCCATGACAGTTTCGGTCCCTACCATAAGACATTTCATTCTACGGTAGTAGAGTTATCATTGCTAGAATCTCTCGTGGTGTAACAACAGACTAGATTTCTGCTGAACAAAGACCACGGAAATATCTATAGAAAAGGGAGAGATCGCACAAATTTCTACGATTTTCTAGAGAGGTCGATGAATTCGTAAGTGTGACATCATCAATCAGGCGAATAGCCTCACATCCCATGGAGGGTGCTGTGAGCATGGATATGGAATAGTTCATAGGAATAGTTGTACCTGACATTATCATAGGGATTGTGGGATCCGCCTCCCTGGAGAAAATGCAAGCTTGACTTTGGTTGCATTAAACTAAATTATCTGATCCCATTTCAAAATCATTTCCAGATCTCAATTAATTGCGTCAACCTGTATCTTTCTCGCTCCTCTGGTTTCATTAGATGCTGTAGGAGCTCTAGGTGAGGAAGTGGTACCATCATCTGCAAAGCTGTGGACGGAACAGGTGGTCACTTGCAACAAATCGTTGATATGGAGCATAAACAAAGTTAGAGCCAAGACAGTTACCTATGGAACACCCGCGGTGATAGTCATTATATCGGAGGATACTCCGTCAGCCACCACATGGTGGTGAAAATTCGATAGTAAGCGACAAGTTGAGGCGGCAAACCATATGACGGAGGTTTCCCAAGAGACCCGGTCAATGTGAGATTCCCCATTTTTTTAAATAGATTTCTGCCATACATGTGTTACGTAGGCAAACAGGTCTCCTGTTGATCTCTGCTGATGAAAGCCATATTGCCGGTCATTCGCGCTTTTGGAACTCTAGGTATTGGATGAGCTCGATCTTGATTGCTTTCTTCATCACTTTAGAGATCACAGATATTAGTGCAAAGGGTCTTAGTAGCAAGGGTCTTCTTTCCTTTTTTTTTGGAATTGGTCGGACTCCAGCTGACACCAAGTTTATATGAAAGGGTGAACAACCTGCAGAAAACTGGTGTTAATTCTGTGTGTAGTGTTGGTTCAAATTATCACTAGTTAAATGGAATAGGTGTTCAAATAAGACCTCGCATTCTAAATTTACCCGTATTTCCACCTGTTTAATATGCAGATGTCGCTATTTGACATTTCGATAGTCCAAACAACGCGGTTGAGGAAAATGGATAGATATACAGCGTGTCTGTTAAAGGTCTTCACAAAAACTCACTACATATTCTTCTGACCAAATAATCCGATTTGTAAATTTACCTCAGTTTGCTCACCGTAAGGCCCCGAAGTTACAATTTTGAAATGTTTATTTCAGATTATAAATTTAAAACGGCTGTTGCTACTTCCCTCAAATTTGGTACGGTGATAGAGGTCAATATCAATCCATAGGCGTAGAACTTGGGTTTTTTAATATTTGCACATTTCTAATTCCTACGCTAATGAAAGAAGAATGGTTCAAATATAAAATTTAGATTACGTAACTTATTTACTACAAAAAAGGTGCTCTTGAGGAGACTTGATTACTCTCATGGTTTTCGCGAAATTTGTATTTTAATAATGCGGTTTTACAAAAAAATTAATTTATTAACATATGAATACATACTAAAGATAAAAACCGTTGAAAGTGTCCGCCATTTTTCACATACAATAATTCATACGATGAAGAAAATTAAGATATTCTTCAGAATATCTGGTACAATTTTAATGATTTTTTTTACAAACATGTCTATCCGTTTTGACGAATTCAATCATGTATTCTGTCTTTTTAGTTATTTTTTATTGGTTTCCAAAGTTTCATCTAATTAAAACAAGTTGAAACACCTGAATTTTTGAGGCTCAACAGTTTCGTATCAGCTTCAATTTAGAAAACTTAATTTTAGGTGATTTATCATGGCCGTACAATACACCAATGCAAAATATACCGATATGTTATTGGTATTGGGATATTGTCAATGGTCGAGAGTTTGTCAAGGTGTACTCCGAAGCGTTGCTGTCGTTGAGACATGTCATCGAAAGACCGGTCGCTTTGCTCCAAAAACCGCTGCTTATGGAAGGCAATGTTTTGTAAGGGTTCCTGAAATTTTAGAACGTGTTCAAGACGATCCAAAACTAAGCACCAGACGAATAGGGAGGGATCGAACTACGAGGATGTAAAGATCCCGTTCATGAAGTACTTTAAGAATAGTTGCTATATCCATACCATAAGATGACAGTTCAAGATCTCTCATTCCACGATCCTGAAATGCGCTTTGGTTTTTGTCGGTTCGTTAATAGGCAAAAATATTTTGTTTACCGATGAAACGTGTTTCACAAAAGGGATAACTAATTTCCATAATGAACACGTTTATGGAGTTGAAAATCCCCATGCAATTGAGGTAAAACATTTTCAACACAAATTTAAAAGTAATGTGTGGGTTGATAATTTCATTGTTTGTCCTGTCATTCTTCTACAAAGATTAAAGGGGAAACAATTATCCGCAGCATTTACAAAATATGTTACCAGATTTGTTAGGCAGTTTACCTCTCCAGCTTCGTGGAGATCTGGTTTATGCATGATAGAGCTCTACCACATTTTTTATTAAATGTTCGCAATCAAATGGATATATAGATGTAATGATGCCCCTGATAATTGTCCACCACCTGCTCCAGACTTAACTCAAATGGATTATTTTTTATGGGGACATATTGAGCCCATGGTTTACATGACACCTGTGGATAATGAACAACAAATGTGGCAACGTATTCAAGATGAAATAAATAATCTCAGAGGTGATTAAGATGTTCTGCAAAGAGTTAATTTTTAATTTTCTTCGTCGTATAAATTATTTTGCATGAAAATGTTTGTTATGATATCTTTATAATTTATATTCATGTTATAATAACTTACTTTTTTTGAAACACAAATTTCGCAAAACCAATCAAAGTTATCTCTTATCAAGAGTACCTTTTTAATGATAAATAAATTATACAATCTAAATTTTATATTAACAAAAACCCAAATTCTACGCCTATGAATTGAAATTGGTCGTAATTTTCATACGGTTTTTTAGCGAAACGGTACTATAAGACGCTTTAAATTTTAATAAAAAAGCTATTTCAAAATTCTAACTTCTGGGCCGTACTGCGCCCAAACTGAGCAATTTTGTACTGAGGTAATATGTGGAAGGCTTTTGTAAAGACCTCTTACAATATATACACAAAACATTAATATTGTAAAAATTCACTATAAAAAGGTGAAAATTGCACAGAAACTTCTCACTGAATTTGATCTAAGCCACTTCTCGCCCAAATATAGTGAAAAACTTGAGCAATTCGGCTCAACAATAACCAAATTCGTGCAGCCAGATGCCGAAAATATTGATGCTACAGCCGAAAGAGTTGTGCAAGATCCAGGAATGTCTATTCGAAGGCGTTCACAGCAATTAGGCAATAACATCAACAAACCTGCACAGTATTTTGCATGATTTTAATTTAAAGCCTTACAATGTTCAGTTACCACAGGAATCAAAGCCGACAAACCACGGGTAGCGCTTTACGTTTGTAGATTGGGTGTTGGAAATATAGGATTTGGATTTAACACCTTTAGATATTTCCTTTGGCTCCACGTTGATGATAAGATGTACGCTAATTCTCCAGCATCGATTCAAGGGTCAAAGATAATATTACAGCTTTTATGCGTGATATTAAACCGCAATAGTGTGAAAATGTTCCTGAAATCGATGAAGATTTGCGAGAATAGTCGAGGTGGTCACGTGAACAATATCGTCTTTCATCAATAACAGATTCTCGTTCTTTTGATTTGAATAAAAATATGGATTTTTGTAAAAAAAACTCAAATGTAATTAGGTCGAGTCGTACATCGGTACTTCATTAGGAATACAATTACTTTGTCTGGAGTTTCTTATATCGCATGGGCAGATATATTCCATCATAGCTCTCGCCAGACAAATCAAAATCCGTAAGATACGTTTACTATTTATGACAGATGGTTGTGTAAGATGATGCAAACACCGGTTTTCGACATATCCAGATTTTTCTATACAATATGTGAACGAATGAAATATTATTTGAAAGGATGAATTCTAGTTTTATTTATACCACTTGGTTTATGATTATCATACCGGGATATCAAAAATTATCTTGGTCAAGGGTGGTCGTGGAATCTAAAACGTGTGTCTTACTCTACGTTTGAAATAATTATGTCACTGTCACACTGACATCATCAATAACCTACAAATTTCATACCTATTTAACTTGTGCATGGAACAAAATGGGGGACATTTCCAACAATTACTGTAATTTACTTTCTCTTGTTACTAAAACCGTTATTTCTTAATTTGTAGTTCATTATTGTTTTACAACTGAAATAAATAGGTATGAAATTTGTAGGTTATTGATGTCAGTGTGACAGTGACATAATTATTTCAAACGTAAAGTAAGACACACGTTTTAGATTCCACAACCACCCTTGACCAAGATAATTGATATCCCGGTACATGTGGTGTTGAAATATTTAAGTCTAGACATCGCATCGATAACTTCCTTGTTCAATCTGAGTGCTTATGGAATGAAAACAATATGATATATATGATTTATATAATTATGTTATGCATATTTTCACAAATCTTGTTGAACAACAATTATATTCGAATTAAAGCATTTAGCAATAAAAGCGTATGTATGAAACATTCGGAAGTGGATGGTTATATATACAGTATTTGTAAAAAAAAACTTCAACAGAATATGGAATAAATTGGAAGAAAGCCCTCTATTCAATAGATATGCATCTAGATGTATGTTATTGCTTTTGCGCTTCATGTTACACATTATACATTTGGGATAATAGTAAATTACAATTACTGTCTACTTGAAAATGGCTTGGCAATCCAATAGAGGAACCTGTTTTAAGTTTGTGTGAATGAAGAAGTTCAGATGAGTAGGCCCCAGTGATATGCACGTTATCTATTTAGACCATACACAAACCTTCAGTAGGTTGATTCAAGTGATAAAATCTGTTATTATTTTGCAGTGAATCAGGAATCACTGAAGATGCTGTAAGGAAATATTTAATGAGAAAACCAATGACTACCACAGAGTTGCTGCAAAAGTTCAAGTCCAAGAAAACTGGTCTATCAAGCGAACAGTTGGTTAATATCATGACTCAAATATTGAAGAAAATCAATCCTGTTAAGCAAACATTGAAAGGTAAAATGTATTTATCAATCAAGTCTTGAATAGGAATGTAAAGAACAAATTGAATTGAAGTAACTATTTAAAATCCTAAATTGAATCGCAAAACTTAATAAACGATGTTACATAAATTGTGCATATTTCACATCAATTTACCCATAATTCCTCTATATCCTCTATACGATATTGGGACCTTTATCCTATTATTATATATGTCACCGGCAATCTATAATCCTATATTCTATACAATACCTAGGCAATGTATAGAATACCTAAAACGTTTAGGTAATGTATGAATTATTATTTATTTTAAAGTTTGCCTAGGCATTCTATACACTACCGAATGCTCAGCCGGTAATGTGTGTAAAAGACCAGAGCGGGGAAGGATCGTCGTCAAGCCCATACTTTCATTCGAATTTAATTCTCGCTGTCAAGTAGATTTGATTGACTATCAATCTCATCCAGATCGTGAATATAAATTTGTAATGGTCTATCAGGATCATCTAACAAAGTTTGTGATATTAAGAGCACTGAAAAAAAAAACGCGCGGAGGAAGTAGCCTAGAATTTACTGGATATTTTCACACTGATTGGTGCACCAGCAATCCTACAATCTGACAACGGTAGAGAATTTTTAAACCAAATTGGAAGTAGTCTTAAAGATACTAGCCGACTTTAAAAATTGTCCATGGCAAGCCTAGACATCCCAGTCAAGGAAGTGTCGAACGAGCAAACCACGACATCGAAAACATACTAACAACTTGGGTGCAAGATAATGATTGTGAACGTTTGGGAGTGATTTGTTCAACTCATGAACTCCATTTAGGTATCAAAAGAACACCTTACAAAGCTCTTTTCAGATCTAAAATAATATTTGCTATATCTTTGCCTTTCGATGATACAACCTGGAATGTAAAGAGGATCTAGAAAATGTGATTAAGTCATGACCAAGTATTCCCATTGCTTCAGAATCCCTAATAATAGATCTAGTTCGGACACAAAATTAACCTCTAGAGGCTCAACATCAACAAAGCCCCGCCATCGAAAGTTCTGAGATCCGTAATGAAGCTTGAAATATTCAAAGTGCGAATGATGAACACACGACTATTCTAAGTTCCTTCTGAGGCAAATGGTCAACCGTTAGATGATCCGAATTTCGTAGCAGAACATGAGCAATCATCGAGTTCCCCACTCTTGTGCTGTGTTTGTACCAAGAAGACAACGAGTGCTCGTCCGTGTAGAGAATGCAACAAACATATTCATGTTATTTGTGCTGCTCCGGACAAAGATATTGCAGAACGCTATGGTTCTAAAGTTGTTTGGCCTTTATGTGCGAAAAACGCCTTAGCTGTAGAGAACCGCATCAGTTCCAAGGAGAATTAACAGAGAAAGCTCAGAAAATGCATAAAACTTCTGACAAAAATGTTCCCGTTGTGCTATTGGGTACCACTGTGAGAATCCCTGTTCCGGAAGTCGACAGAGGTCGCGGTGATGCTCTCAATATACTAGCTGTAATCTTACAAAAAAACAGAACTTTATCAACTCGGAACAAAACAAGGTGTTATAAAAACATTGTATTCAAGGCAGCAGTTCACAGTTTGTCATTAAGAATTATTTAAAAAAGATGTCCTTAATCAAGAAACGACACACCGTACAGTTGCGAACACGATATAATATAATGGTAATGCGTCTCGTACATTAAAAGCGTAGCCCAAGTCTGTGAACGTACAACTCTTGCCGCAGGGTCGCTACGGTCGGATGTAAGAGGAGCTATACGGCGCAGAGTGGGTAAATTCACGAATTTAGGTAGACAATAGTCAAGTCAAAAGTTTTTGAGTGTTAGATGTTATTATTATTATTTGGAAAGTTGCTTAATATTAATATTAACTATTTACTGTGTTTACAAATACATGGTAAAATGAGTGAAGGACTCCTGTTTATACAACTGACTAATTCCTTACAGTTAGAATATCTTAAATCGCTGTCTTATTATTATGTACAAGTTGTTTCTGCCATATACAAGTAGTTTTTCCTTAACAATGAATATTACTGAGATAGATAAGACCATATATTTCCATATTTATATTTGATCTACATTGTAATCTATATGTAAAGTTAATATAGCAATTTGTAAATTTGTGCCCATATTCAATAAAGAAAAACTTTATAACCAAGAGCTACCAAAGACTTTTTTTTGGATTTTTTTTCACCAATCCTTCTAGTTTTATTAATGTTGCACAGATTATTTGCGATTTTATGCGTTTTGAGTGATATAGAATTTTTTTTCAAACACTGCAGGGTGATTCATTTATTAGTTTCTTTTTAAAAAAAAAGCATATATCGTGAATAAAGATCGGACATTTTTATTGGGAATCTTTTACAATTGTTAAATCTTTTACAATTAGATGTGAAAACGATATCATTCATACGGCCACTACCACTATGTTTACAGGTCCGTATCCGAAAGTCGAAATTTTCGATTTTTCCCAATAATAATGAATTCACTTCTTCAATTTCTAAACAAATGTTGTTCTTCAGCTAATGAATTGCATTTTTCTATAGATGAAATTCGACAATTTTGCGAATTCTGGACTTTCGTTTAAGTTTTCGCAGTAAGTTTGGGTGATTGAAATGAGTTGTTCTGTTGTTAATAGCGCTATCCATGCATACAATTGTTTTAAATTTACTTAACATTTGTCAAAAAATCATTAAAAGTGTGTTTTATTAGATAATTTAATAATCTAAAAGAAAAGAAAAATAAACTCAACAGATGGCCCACTCTTTAGTTCGAATTACAAGGCAATTTTTTCAAAAGTGGTTGAAATTTCCAAAAAAAAATCGCAATGAAAAGTTATTAAATGACATTCGTGCATCTCAAGTCAAATCTGACATCGCAACTAATACACATTCTATAATTCATTGTAGAAATATAGAAATAGAAGATAACTTAGATAAGTTTCATAATTTTCGAGAATTCAATCCTGGTCAGAGCTCAGGTATATAATGATTTTTCCGCCTACCTCTATCCAAAGTATACATTTCCTGACCTCATTGTAGGGAGGAAAAGTAAAAGTGACGTCATGGTACGTCATCAATAAAATAACTTATACGACATTGACGTCCTAAACTATATTCTATTACACAAGTATAAATTTTGCCGTTTATTTATAGAACACAGTGTATTTTGCAAAATAGTAGAAATCAGTAAATTGTTATTTTAATTTTACGATTTTTACATTAATAATTGACTTCAATTCATAGATTCATCCGGTTTTCGAATTTAGGACAGAAATAGTATAGCATGCTATAGTGGATTGACAGATTAACAGTTTTAAAGTGTTACGCTATAATATATCTACAAAATATAAAATAATATTTAAAAAATGAGTGATTCAAGCGAATTTGAAGATATAAATAATACACCACCGGATATTTTGGAACAAGTTAATGTAACAGTACAACCTCTATTACCCCAAAAATCTAAAGGAAAATACGAAAAACAGTATTTACATTTCAAGCAATGGGCTGAAGAAAAGCATATTCGTACTTACTCAGAAAATGTTATTTTGGGGTATTTTTCGCTATTAGCAAATACACTAAAAGCCTCTACATTGTGGTCCAGGTATTCGATGCTACTTACCATGCTTCGAATGAAAGAAAATGTGGATATTAAATACCCAAAATTAATTGCTTTCTTGAAAAAAGACAAAATCAGGGATATAACCTAATAAGGCAAAGGAGGAAGTAAATAAATTTTTACTAGAAGCCCCCGATGATAATTATTTATTAATGAAGGTAAGATATTTTCAAGAAGTAAATATATCAAGAAAATAAAAGTTAAACGAAAAATATTATAATAGAACTACAACAATACGCTATGTTCATGATTCCGCAGAAGTTATCTGTGAGTCCCGGTAGCGCAACGAGTTGGTGCACCGCTCACTGTTCATGATAAGCTTGTAGGTGTTGATTCAAATTCCGGCGTCGACAGCTTTTTTTTGTAATTCTTTTTTCTTTGTTTTGTAGGTTCTCCTCATTTTCGGAATTTCAGGAGCATGCAGGTGTGACGAGCTCCTTAAAATGGCCACTACAGATATTGAAGATAAAGGTTCAATTTTAATAGTAAATATACCAAATTCTAAAACAAATATATAGAGAATGTTTGTAATCAATGCTTCACCGGGGAAGCATTTATAGAAAATATATATCGCTACGCCCTAAAACAAATCAGACACGTTTATTTGTCTGCTATAGAGCAGGAAAATGTATCAACCAAATGGTTGGAAAAAATACTATTGCTAAAATTCCTAAAAAAATTGCAAAATTTTTAAAACTGCCTAATGCCATAAATTATACCGGGCATAGTTTCAGAAGAACCTCGGCAAGTTTACTTGCAAATTCTGGAGGAGACATTTTTGCTTTAAAGCAGCACGGAGGTTGGAAGTTTACGAATATGGTGGAGCAATCTCTTGCAAAAAAGCGAAAAATTTCGAACCAAATTATGGGAGTCACTGAAGTTAATGAAATTGATTGTAATCAGCCAAGTACGAGTACTTCCGGGGGATGCCAGCTGTATGATAATGTTAATGAAAATATCACGAAAACTGCTCCAGCTCTCACTTCAAATAACCACTGCACCAAAGTGCACGTTTAACATTAGTATAAATAATTACTCTACCACAAATTAAAAATATGTAGGATGCAAGAATGAACATAACGTGCGTATAAGTTATACAGTACCTATTTCTTAGTTTTAGCTCTTTAATAAATTTTGATTGTTAGTTTCATAAATAAATTATTTAAAAATGACTTGTTATTTGAGGGAGGCGGAAAAATCATATGTATAACATGGGGATAAAGTGCATTTTCCTCCGCTACGCGTCGGGCAGTAAACTTCATCCTCGGGAGGAAAAGTAGCGCTTTCCTCCCTTGTTATACAAATAGCTATTGTTGAAATTACATGTCGGTAAAAAATTAAAAAAATTATCAGCTTATCATCGTTCTCGTCGTTTAGCTCCCCTTACATCCGACCGTAGCGACCCTGCGGCAAGAGTTGTAAGTTGACAGACTTGGGCTACGCTTTCGTCATGTATAACAGTACACGAGACGCATTACCATTATATTATACCGTGGTTGCGAATCCGTAATCTACGGGGACAGGTCAAGGATTTGTAAAATATACTTGCAAAAAACTCTTTAAAGTAAAATTGTATGCACTTCAAAATGTCAATAGTTCTTCGTGTAAGAATAAATAAATATTTTTTTACTTATTCAATTTTCCGTAGGCAGTAGAGCTACTTCTTATTTTTACAGGATTGTTTTGTTTCAATACTTATTACCTGATTACTTATAAGCAAATTAGATTATTTACTTGAGCCAGATTTCACGTTAATTTGACTGTTGTTATAGAAATGTACTAGGTTCCTCTTTTTAAAGATTATTTTAATCAATAATAAATATAAAGAAAATATGAGTAAAAAGTGTTCATATCTTAAAAGTAAGTTTCTTAAGAATAAATTAATTTTTTTGAGTGTAATAATTCTTATTTCTACTGCAAAGAAAGATTATTTTAATGAATAATTTATTGATTATAAAAAAAATATGAGTGAAAAATGTTCATGTCTTAAAAGTAAGTTCCTAAGGATAAATTAATATTTTTGAGTGCAATAATTTTTATTTCTACTGCAAAGAAAGATTATTTTAATAAATAATTTATTGATTATAAAAAAAAATATGAGTAAAAAGTGTTCATGTCTTAAAAGTAAGTTCCTAAGGATAAATTAATATTTTTGAGTGCAATAATTTTTATTTCTACTGCAAAGAAAGATTATTTTAATAAATAATTTATTGATTATAAAAATATGAGTAAAAAGTGTTCATGTCTTAAAAGTAAGTTCCTAAGAATAAATTAATATTTTTGAGTGTAATAATTTTTATTTCTACTGCAAAGAAAGATTATTTTTAATGTGTACCCTATTTGTTAATTTTAATAAAGTTAATTTTGAGCAAACATAAGGTGTTTTATTTGTCCGTCATTCTACAGGTAGGTATCATTGATAACATTGTTAAATAGAGACCAAAGTCTATTTACTTTACACATTACAGGAGGACCTGCAGGTACTCTATACAAACCCTGGGAATTATTATCTAGGTAAAGTATGTAATAGAGATTAATATTCATAATATTTCATACATTGCCTGGACGCCCCAGGTATTCTATAAGTTGCCTAGGTATTGTATAGAATACCTGAATTATACAGATTGCCGGTAACATATATACGAATAAATTACCTACTACTATTGTTATCGCCTTTCTTGGCCCAATTTCTCGTTTTCGGACACTACTGCAGGTTGAAACGGTCAATCAATTGTAGTAGCAGGTTCATCCTTGACCAATAATTGTAGGTTCTCTCGCTCAAGTATATCACTACATCATCCGCATATTAATTATTGAGCTTTCACTGTTAAAAATTGTGTTGAAACGATAACAATTATATCAAATTGTATGTAAATTAGACATTCTACACATTATTTCTTTGTAGGTGTGTTTATTATCTTCTTGGACAACTGATGTTTTGTTCATATCAAAACGAGATTACACTTTGGTTACCTTGACATGTCCCGATTGCAAAGCAAAGTCAAGTTAATGCCTTAAAGTTCAAAGTGCAATGTCATTCTTAGAAACCTTTCCCTAATGAAATTTTGATTCTTGTGGCACATTCAGCAGTGGTGAATATTTATCGCTATTAACTAACCTTTGTAACTCGAAGGATATACCAGATTTTCCTCATTACATTTCTTGGGTGAGCAACAGGTTAGTGGCATTGTTTTTATGTAAGAGAATTAGAAGCAAATAAATATATGAATATACTCATTTATCTAAAGTTGGTTTTTGCCAGATAACGATGATAAGGTCTTTCTAGTACAGATCGATCAGTAACGTCAGAAACTTATAGTTCCAGACAGCTGTTTCACTCGTCTCATAGATCTCATCAGTGAAACGAGCAAGTTTACAATGCTATTGAGCGATCTCTGTTGAAGGTAGTCATAACCGGCCAATAACATGGTAAAAAGACTAAAATATCTCACACCACTAAGAAATCAAGCAATGCACTAAATTGACTGATAGATTTCTCGAAAGTTACGGGGAATGTGAGACTACCCTAGTGCGCCAGATGGCGACACCAAACCAATGTAAGAGAAATAGTAACAAATGAATATACTCATTTATCTCATGTTCGCTTTTCCTAGATACAATGGTAAGGCTTTTGTAGCACAGATTGATCAGTAACGTCACAAAGTAATAGTTCCAGACAGCTGTTTCGTTCCTTTCATAGACCTGAACAGTGGAACGAGCTCTATGAGAAGAGCTAAACAGCTGTCTGCAACTTTAAGTTAGTGACGTTACCTGTCGATTTGGACTAGAAAGACCTTATCATCATTATTTTTGCATTTTTCAGATAAGCCATATTTACGAATGGAAATATTTTGTATTCTGCTAGAGTTGCAGAAGAAACCGAAATTTACCAACAACCTACAACGCAAACGTTGAAACTTCTGGCTGAGGAATTATATTCTTAGTTAAAATTTGAGAATATAATCAATTCCAAACAAAGAAAATTTCAACATTTCATTAAGTACTCGTAACAGACATATTTTTAATATTTGCATAAGAAAACTTTTGAAACAAGTTTTTTGAGGGAATATACTTTGTTTACATGGAGAGCAAATAAACATTTTAATTCTAAATGTTAGAAGTTTCAGTAACAGTGGAAAATTAATCCAAACATTTTTTTTTTTCTATAAAAATGTATGTGTTGAAGGAGCTGAACTTATCACGGTAGATGTGGTTATCGTTTCGTTTGTCTACAAAAAGGAGTTATTGATTGGGATGGAATTGGAGAAACAATCGTATCAGATAAACTGACAATTGTCACATTAACAAAACTAAGAAAAATAAAAGCATAAAACAGGCATCAATCATATTTAAAAATAGATCTTATTGAAAAATATATTTACAGCAACGATATAAATAATCCAAACGGGGAACTGGAGAGCATCCGTTAAACACGAGTTAGTTTGGAAAACAAATTACAACTCTCCATAGAAAGCAACAGGTGGTTTCGGTATTCTCAAATGATATAAATCAGATCGGTATGTTCTCCAACAGGGTTACAAGTCACAGTTTACTTATAGTATTCCTTAGATAAGTAAGAAAATTATCGAAATAAGGACAGTTTTCTGCTGCCGGGCATCTTTCCCTCGCTATCTACCAATCCTGCTTGAACATATTCTAATGATGGCATTTTTCTTAAGTCCCCTCTTGCAGCTACACATGGTTGCGAAGTCAACAGTCTCTTGGCTACAGCTACTATGTCATCTTTTGAAATTTTCTCTGAAAAAAAAAGTGTTTTGTAGTTTTCGATTTACATCTGCTTTGAAACTCAAATGTATATCACAAGATCTGTTAATTTAATAAATTTATAGGTCGATTGTTATACGGCTAGATTATTTCCTGAATAACTTAGATTGAAGTACGATATAATATAATGGTAATGCGTCTCGTATATTAAAAGCGTAGCCCAAGTCTGTGAACTTACAACTCTTCCCGCAGGATCGCTACGGTCGGATGTAAGAGGAACTATACGGCGCAGTGGGTAAATTCACGAATTTAGGTGGACAATAGTCAAGTCAAAAATTTTCAATTTCTGAGTGTTAGATGTTATTATTATTATTTGGAAAGTTGCATAATATTAATATTAATTATTTACTGTGTTTACAAATACATGGTAAAATGAGTGAAGGACTTCTGTTTACACAACTACCTAATTCCTTAGTTAGGATATCTTAAATCGCTGTCCGATTATTATGTACAAGTTGTTTCTGCCGTATACAAGTATAGTTTTTCGTTAACAATGAATATTACTGAGATAGATAAGACCATATATTTCCTTATTTATATTTGATATACATTGTAATCTATATGGAGAGTTAATTTAGCAATTTGTAAATTTATGCCCATATTCAATAAAGAAAAACTCTATAACCCCCAAGAGCTCCCAGACTTTTTTTTTAGAATTTGTTTCACCAATCCTTCTAGTTTTTCAATGTTGCACAGATTATTTGCGATTTTTTGCGTTTTGGGTGATATAGAATTTTTTTTCAAACACTAGGGTGATTCATTTATTAGTTTCTTTAAAAAAAAAACACATCGTGAATAAAGATCGGAAATTTTTATTGGGAATCTTTTACAATTGTTAAATCTTTTACAATTAGATGTGAAAACGATATCATTCATACGGCCACTACCACTCTGTTTACAGGCCTGTATCCGAAAGTCGAAATTTTCGATGACTTTTCCCAATAAAAATGAATTCACTTCTTCAATTTCTATACAAATGTTGTTTTTCAGGTATTGAATTGCATTTTTCTATATATGAAATTCGCCAATTTTGCGATTTCTGGACTTTCGTTAAGTTTTCGTAGTAAGTTTGGGTGATTGAAATGCATTGTTCTGTTGTTAATAGCGCTATCCATGCATACAATTGTATACTTTTATTTGACATTTCTCAAAAAATTATTTAAAGTGTGTTTGTTTTATTAGATAATTTAATAATCTAAAAGAAAAGAAAAATAAACAACAGATGGCCCACTCTTTAGTTCGAATTACAAGAAGGCAAGAAATGCATTGTTCTGTTGTTAATAGCGCTATCCATGCATACAATTGTTTACTTTTATTTGACATTTCCCAAATAATTATTTAAAGTGTGTTTTATTAGATAATTTAATAATCTAAAAGAAAAGAAAAATAAACAACAGATGGCCCACTCTTTAGTTCGAATTACAAGAAGGCAATTTTTTCAAGAGTGGTTGAAATTTCCGAAAAAAAAATCGTAATGAAAAGTTATTAAATTACATTCTTGCATCTCAAGTCAAATCTGACATCGCAACTAATACACATTCTATAATTCATTGTAGAAATATAGAAATAGACGATAACTTAGATAACTTTCATAATTTTCGAGAGTTCAATCCTGGTCAGAGCTCAGGTACATAATGATTTTGTTTACATTACATGTCGGTAAAAAATTAAGAAAATTATCAGCTCATCATCGTTCTCGCCGTTTAGCTCCTCTTACATCCGACCGTAGCGACCCTGCGGCAAAAGTTGTAACTCCACAGACTTGGGCTACGCTTTCGTCATGTATACGAGACGCATTTTATTATACCGTGGATTAAAGCCAAAAACAAAGAATTTTATTGATAAAATTTTGTTTTAATGATGAAAATTAATATTATAGAAATTAATGTTTTTTATAAACTGTTGCCTAGAATTGTAAGAATTAGGGATAATAACAGAACGAAAACCAATATGGAGGATAAAAATGTAACCGCGGTTAAACGGGTCTAAGGATTTAATCACTAATTAAACACAATTTATTCAAAAAATGGTGGTGTCTAATTGGTATATTTGATAATGAGGGAAATAATCATGTTTATCTACTGAAAGTTATATATTCAATTCAAGATTAGCACGACAAAGAGTATAGTTTATGTTTCAATCAGCTAGCTCCCCAAACATAAAAGCTGTGTTTCAATTTTGAATTTAGCAGATGAAAGCTGTAGAAATTCCAAGTAATAATTTTTACAACACAGCTCGTCCGCGTCTTAAGTCATTTATGTCTTCCTCGATATGGTGATACCACATCGCGCTTGTACCATATAATCTGAATAAGGTTGAGTGGTACGCAATTTCCATTATGTACCTGTATTTAAACGATCAATTGTTCACACAACTAATTAATGTTAAAACTACCATAACAAATATTTCTGAAATCAATCCAATTGCAATACACACGACTACTAATTCACGAACCAAATACTGTATAGTGCCTATTGAATATGCGCTGGAATTCCCTTGCTTGACTAATGTTCTTGTTACTCAGAATCAGAAGACATATAAAATACAAAAACTTGATCTACAGTGGTAGGTTTCTCTCCAGACCAGCGACATCACAATCTAATAGTCCTGGAATAGGGTTGTTATGCCGCTGGTTGACAGTTCTATCGGGTACAATAAAATACGGTTGACAGAATTGTTAGAGAAACCTGGATGTTCAATGCCATAAAATACTCCTACAAAAATATAAATGTCCCCTAAGAAAACTTTGCGAGAAGGCGAAACAGCTCTCCAGAACTATTGGATTGTGATCGTCATTGGTCGATGAATAGAAATCGAACTATATCTACAGTCTTCATATATCTTGGGTCAGAACTGTGACAAGAAGTCATTTCGGTGATATGACCTTAACAACTGTTGGAAAGCAAAGGACCACTTGACAATATGCTACTCAAAAGTAATTTTTGTGATTTAATAGTAAGTACAAAATTAGACAATGAGTAGTTACAAATGTTCTTTTTTATCCCTTTGCAAAAGTACTTCAAAAATAATCCCAACAAAACTGTTATAGGTACATGCGCCAAAAGAAGTTAACAGCTGGAAAATGTGAGACGACGCAGACATACATCCAAATGCGACATATTTTGTTGCGATGGTCGTTTGTAAGTATTAAGCATTAAGGTACTTTGCACTTTTAATGATAACTCCAAATTCTTGAATTGCAGTAAAGGGACCTATTAGTTTAGATTTACTTCATTCGGAAGACCGATTAAGGTCAAGAAATATGTGTAGATATCAAGATCTTCACTTGCCAAGTAGACCATGCAACTGCCGCTCCAATAATTAAGCCAGGGAACGCAGACATGAGAAGCGGAAGAAGGAAAGAAGAGGCACATTGTAGAAATTCTGCCAAATGCTAGATTTTATAAATCCCTTATTCATTGTCACTTTCGTTTTATATCTGCCTTTTAAAATATATTTTCACTGTAAACTGACATGCCTATTTAATTTAACAGACAAAGTGTCAAAGTGTAGAATCGTGACTTCGCGCATTTCAGCTAATTGCAGCTAATATTTTTGGCGGTAGACGGGAATATTTAGAATCTCATTCATTACAACGCGAAAATATAACAGAAATAAATTACGTATGAAAACATAATTTATTAACCATCAATTTCAATATAATAAAAAAAGATAGTAGAAGTAATAAACTAATTCGTCAAACCATACAATTTACATACACAATATGTTAAATAAAAACTTGATGCATAAATATATCAGGTTTCGCCATTCTCCATTGAACGAAATGGAAACAAAAAGTATGCGAAGACAATTATATATAAATTCTCGGGAATACTTATTATGTTCGTCTTTAAGTACGTTTCGGTCTCACGGCCATTATCAGAAGACGTATTATGTATAAAACGGGATTTCTTAAAACTAATTGTATCAGCACAAAGTTCTCATCGCACAAATTTCATTTAAAAATGCACACGTCGCCGAAACGAACAAAATCACAAATAATCGAAATTGTAACACATTAATGTTTCAAGTATATGGAATGTATCAAGAATCCACTGCGTAGCAATATTCTTATAATATACGAACACATATCAACAAAGTCTATACGACTGAAACCAAAAAATATAACGCTCAAGTATCTACTTTCGAACCAGATGTTAAAGATTTATGAGGTAATAGAAAAACGTTGTCAGACCTTATTAGAAATAATACCTAAAATATACTTATAACATTATAAAGACGCATGTAGGAATTTGCAAGGGTTTTAATTAATTAAATTAGTATAAATCTGATTTAATGATATCCGTCCTATGATTTACGGATTTGGAGTCACGTTTCATGTGAATCATCTCCAGAATAGATCTTTTATAAAAATTAGTTTATAGGTAGGTATATCACTTTTAAGTAGATTCGGAAGCCCATAGATATAAGGTGCTTGCTCATTATGGCAAATTAATTTATTTTTCAATTCAATAGGGAATATCTTATTTTTGTACCATTCATTTATTAATTTACTCATGTCATTTTGTACTGATAATATAGGGTCACATTTTCATTTTTTGTAAGTTGTTTCAACTTTTAATATATTTCTTATTTTTTATGCATTATGACGGTTTTATTACATTTATCCGCGTTCAAAACTAATATTTGTGAGTGTGATAGTTAAAACGATTTTTTGCTATGCCTATTTCTGCTTTCTGTTTATTCTTTATATTTGTAAAGATGTTACAAATTTTATTTCTAATTCCGCATTCTAAATAAGCAATTATATTTTCGATAGACAATTTTTTATTATTAGGCAATACAAATTTCGGACCTAAGTCTAACGTGTGCTTCACCTCATCCGGAATTTTTGTGTCTGTTTTTAACCATTGTTTATTGATATTTTGTTTTTCATAAGCTACGCACTTCATTAAGCTATTTATCTTTCTTGATTGAATGGCTTTGATTTTGTTGAAATTTTTTTGGTTAGAAAACATGATTGTTTAACGCGTTAAGATAATAGAAATGCACATATTTACACTAAAGTTCAACATCCACATGAAACAAAAACTACGCGCACATCAATCGCCGCCTAAAATATTCATCTACGCTCTTGATATGTAAATTATACTCGTACTTGTGAAACGGATATAAAGACTAATTAATGTTTTTATTAATCTTCACTTTTCTTTGCAAAATAATGAATTTATTGGTTGTTGAAGGATAATATCCTTTTGATATCATTATATCATATTGCAAGTAGGAAGGTCCGTCGGATCAATTCTGATTCAAAATGTAACTTATAAGCTCTAAGCAGTGTGAACACCACAGCAAAATTAAGGGGGTTCGGAAGTGTTAGCGGGGGAAATATAAGAAGAGCAAGCGATGGGCGAGAGCGGAGGTCTGGCAACGCTATAAATATTGCTGTATATATAAACACATGTAAAAATAATAATCGTGCAGTTGTCGACTTTTCGTGTTTTTAAAAGTTAATTACAATTAAATTCATAAATTAGCTATTTTTTCATAGAAATAATTAGTGAGAGTCGCTCAAACTTGCACAAATTTAATAATGTCATTCCATTAAAAAAAGGATTTCTATTTGGCCGTTTTTTTTAATTTGAAGAATTAACCACGTTCCCATAAGCTTCATATTAAAATCTTGTTTTTTTTACTCGACATATTTAAAAAACGGTGTAGTGAAACCTTCTAAAAAATTAGGTCTATTCTTATATTGTTATTATCAACGGTCTTTGAAAATTTCAAAAAAATTTATCATAAAAGATCTCTACCGAACCTCCTTAATATACTCACATGCACTTCAAAGCAGTGTTTGTATGATACAAAAAATTATAATTATGCTGTTGATGTTAATACCCAAAACGACGTATGTAATTATCATACTATGGACAAGTTGGATTATAAATTTTGAGATTCTTTGTTTTCAGTTATCAATCAAGTATTTCTCTATAATTTATTATAATTCAAGAATGGGTCACGCATGTTATCACATGCATCAAATTGAAACATTGTACATATTGAAGATATGAACTGCGATTTAGTATGCTACCATAATATTATAAAAATACATAATATGAAAAAGATTTAAATGTGAGATAAAATAAACTAATTAATTAATTATTATTTATCGATTGAAACTGCAATATGGTCTCGCTTGCGTGACTCATTATATGTTGTAGCAAATTACGAATGAACCCAGATTCAGTTTCGAACTTACACAGTTCTATAACATCAACTATTTCAATATGTTGATTCCGGTTATTCCTGTATCGGCAGGTAAAGCTTGTCCAACAAAGCAAAAGAACACGGATGTCAAGTCGAACAGTTTCCATCAATCGTTAAGATTTTTCATTTTATTGAGTCAGTGGTTTGGTTATTTTCCTATACAAGGACTGCACATTAAAAATTTCAAAAAAATGCATTTTTCATGGTACTCCATTATCACGATATATTGCATCATCGTTTTAAATTGTATTTTACTTAGAATTCTAATTTCGGTCGCATTCCTTGTTCTGACGAGAAATTTTCATTTACTCCTCTTCAGTAAGTATTCATATTAGGCAATAATCTAGATTTAATACAAGATGTTCCAAAAATACTATGCCTTAATAAAAGATTTAGCAACAGCAGTAATGGTCCAGGTCCCGCGGCGACCATCGTTTATATAAGGGAATTTTAAGCCTGAGACTAGCACGTTCCTTGAAATACAGAGCATTGCCTGTAGTGAACTCCAATAGCAACAATAATTATGATGAATTCGTAATGAAGGAAAGCTATTATCACAAACGTATAATTTCCTTTTTTTTTGTCATTAAATATTGAGCGTTTAGAAAAATTATTAGTAATTTTTCACGAAATGACAAAACATACCACAAGGGGAATATTTTGAGAATTCCTTCATATTATATATCAGACTTGCTGATTGTGAAAGACACTGTTACAAGGTCACAACGACGGATCATTTCCTAGAAATATCATTTTTCGGCTCACACAACCTTAATAAATCAAAAATTGATTTCACCCAAATGTGAGTTTATAATTAATATTAATATTGTAATGTTTGATTCTCACAATCCATTTTTTGTAGATTCGTATTACTAGGTTTCGAGGTCAATTATTACACCTCATCCTCAGGTATATAAAGCATGGATTCAATATATACAATTATTCATTATCATATGGCTTCATTTCCAGATAATTAAAGTTTATATCTAAAATTTCATTTTTATTTATATAATACATGTTCAACAGTAGCTTCCTGAATTTCAACTGTTGAACACGTATTATATAAGTCAAAAATGAAATTTTACATATAAACTTTAATTATCTGGAAATGAAGCCATATGATTATGAATAATTTTATATATTGAATCCATGCTTTATATATACCTGAGGATGAGGTGTAATAATTGACCTCGAAACCTGGTAATACGAATCTACAAAAAATTAATTGTGAGAATTAAACATTAAAATATTAATACTTATTACATCGGTTAAAATTAAAATCTTATTGACTTAACAATGCAAAGTGGTTGGAGAGAAAAATTTGACTTTTTCATATACATCGAGAAACTAAAATAAAATGATTGCAAATGAGACGAATTCGAAAACTTTCAAATCGTGAAGTGAAATTGTTGTCAAATCGACATTAGTGAACAGGCAATTTTTAAAATAACTTAGTGACGCTTATATTCACCATAATTGAGATGATATTCTTAAAATAGTTCCATTCATTGGTCAATAAAGGTGATCATATTGCAAATATGCGAAGGAATGCGAAATAATATTGATTCATGATTCACTTATGGAAAAAATATTATAATAATTCTAGGCTCTTCCAACATTTTAATTATTTCAAGGCATTGAAAAAAACTCTTTTTTGGTGGGTTCATATATTTTAATACAAAGAAGCAATTTTTCTTTTTTCTTTTACATTTCGGACGCTCAGCGTTATGTTCAATTAATTTCAAACGTTTTGTCCCTTGGATTTGTTAATACTCTATCCGCGCGGGGCACATTATTGTTTAAATCGCGAAACATAAATATTTTATGGTAAACAGTTTCACAAGTGAACCTTTACATTATATTGTTTCAGATGACATCGTAACGTGCACGAGGGTGGTATTGTCAAGTATTTTCTTTATAACATTGGGAAAAGAGTGGCCGGAGCTGATGAAAGAATTTTATATTGTAGAAACGTCTTTGAAGTATTATCAGTTCGATACAAAAATGAATAGAAAAATGAAGATATTTGGTTTTGGATGTTTTGCGGTTACAGCAGGTTTACATTAACTATAGTAGGATTGGTGGTAGATTGATACAAATAAATACACATCTGATTGTTGATTGATCGAATTAGATAACAAATTTAATTCAAGATATGAAAATTTAGTTCAATTCGTATCTTACAAAGTATTCCTGCATAAAAGTGAACTTAAGAATTGAAAGAGATCAAATAAAAAATCTCATGTTATAATGACCAGATTAGGTGATTAAATTATTGTAAACCTTACATAAAATAATTATTAAATGTTTGATATTTACTAATTTAATAAATAAATGTAACTATAGTTTCGCTAACACAGTAGCTTCTTCGAACAAATATTACAAACGAGCTAATCTAATATCTAACTTCAATGACAATCTTGGGATATATGGTTTGTGGTATTTTATTAAATTGGGATTAACCCACTCGACATTGAACGATAAACTGGTAGCAAACTAAGACTATGTTCTTTGATTCGTTTTTGAAGGTTCTTCCTGTCTGACTAATGTATATCTTAGGGCAAGATCCACATTTGTCTTCTTCCAGTGACTTATCTTTATTATTTTTGATAAACCTAGCTAAATTATTCTGCATTTTATACGCTAAGTCAATACCTAAATTACAAATTTGAAATTTTAGTATTGTGATATATGTGATACAAACATCAGATTAATTTTGATTTATTGCAGGAAAAACTGAGTTGATAAGTTGTATCGTTGTTTAGCCTGATCTATCAGCCCGGACAGTTACCGCTATTTACCACATGTTGTTTAATGATTTCAACTCTTGATGATTTATCCTTTGAAATCGGAACGTTGAGTAGTTCAGTCCGGACAGTTGCCATTTATTTACCGCATGTTGATCAATGATTTCAATTCTTTATCAAATTTATCCTTTGGAATCGAAACGTTGGGTATTTCAGCCCGGACAATTACCATTATTTACCGCATGTTGTTTAATGATTTCAACTCTTTATCAAATTTATCCTTTGAAATCGGAACGTTGAGTAGTTCAGCCCGGACAGTTACCATCATTTATCGCATGTTGTTTAATTATTTCAACTCTTTATGAAATTTATCCTTTGGAATCGAAACGTTGGGTATTTCAGTCCGGACAGTTACCATTATTTACCGCATGTTGTTTAATGATTTCAACTCTTTATCAAATTTATCCTTTGAAATCGGAACGTTGAGTAGTTCAGCCCGGACAGTTACCATCATTTATCGCATGTTGTTTAATTATTTCAACTCTTTATGAAATTTATCCTTTGGAATCGAAACCTTGGGTATTTCAGTCCGGACAGTTACCATTATTTGCCGCATGTTGTTTAATGATTTCAACTCTATATCAAATTTATCCTTTGAAATCGGAACGTTGAGTAGTTCAGCCCGGACAGTTACCATCATTTACCGCATGTTATTTAATGATTTTAACTCTTTATCTCATTTTTATCCTTTGAAACCGGAACGTTGAGTAGTTCCCCCGGACAGCTACCATCATTTATCGCATGTTGTTTAATTATTTCAACTCTTTATCAAATTTATCCTTTGGAATCGAAACGTTGGGTATTTCAGTCCGGACAGTTACCATTATTTACCGCATGTTGTTTAATGATTTCAACTCTATATCAAATTTATCCTTTGAAATCGGAACGTTGAGTAGTTCAGCCCGGACAGTTACTATAATATACCGCATGCTGTTTAATGATTTCAAATCTTCATCAAACTTATCCTTTGAAATCGGAACGTTAAATAGTTCAGCCCGGACAGTGACCATCATTTACCGCATGTTCTTTAATGATTTCAACTCTTTATCAAATTGATCATTTGAAATCGGAATGTTGAGTAGTTCCCCCGGACAGCTACCATCATTTATCGCATGTTGTTTAATTATTTCAACTCTTTATCAAATTTATCCTTTGGAATCGAAACGTTGGGTATTTCAGTCCGGACAGTTACCATTATTTACCGCATGTTGTTTAATGATTTCAACTCTATATCAAATTTATCCTTTGAAATCAGAACGTTGAGTAGTTCAGCCCGGACAGTTACTATCATATACCGCATGCTGTTTAATGATTTCAACTCTTCATCAAACATATCCTTTGAAATCGGAACGTTAAATAGTTCAGCCCGGACAGTGACCATCATTTACCGCATGTTCTTTAATGATTTCAACTCTTTATCAAATTGATCATTTGAAATCGGAATGTTGAGTAGTTCACTCCGGACAGTTACCATTATTAACCATTTTTAGATGAATATATATTATTATCAAATTGCAAATAATTGTGTTTAACAAATTGCAAGTAAATTGGATATTCCTTGATTAAGGCAAGAGTTGGTTTGATTTTTATCTAGAAGATTCAACTGTTAAATTCAAAGTGTCCGAAGGGGTGTATATCAGGGAATAGGTTTTGCACATCTAATGAAACTAATTTAGCATTATCTGGCATTACAATATTTTGGATTATATCAATTAAATTATAAAAGTTTCTAGTACTATATTTCGTGGAAAGTTTAGTAGTTGTTGAAATTGCTTACAAGCTGATATGTGGGTGTTGCCCTACGGTATACACTGGTCAGAAATGAAAGACCTTCAAAATACTGATCAACAAGTTCAGTTTCATTAATAATAAATCTGATTCAACCTTTGGAAAATATTTTATTATCGACAACCAAAAATTTAATAATTTTGAGATTTCACAGATTCAGAATAAAAGTAATAAATTAAATTTGCTAGAAGTCTAATATCCTGTAGAATGATCAACAAATACTTAATAATTATCCCTTGTTAAATTTTTATAATCAGATTTTCCGTTTGCTACAAGTTTATCGTTTAATCCTTCGATGAATTAAACCCAAATATATAAAATTCTAGGTTAGGTCTTTTATAGTAAGTTAGTAGTTTGTAGAATTTGTTTGAAGAAATTACGGTTTTAGCGAAACTATAGTTAAATTTGTGAAAATCAAATTTTTAATAGTTATTTTATTCAAGTTTGAATGGATTTTCATCACTTAATGGCTATTCTATTATTGTGAATCTTATAACTCAATATTGGAGTTGGGCAGCTAGATACTGCCGACTCTGGAACTGAAACAGGACGCGTTGCAAGATTCCAAACCTCAGACGTTTTCATAACCCAGAGGAGACGGGGGGAACAAGGACTCCGGAAGAAAGTTTCCGTCAGGTGCACTCGTGTGGCTCACATATAGGCCCAAAGCTGGCGAGTCAGGCGGAGCTAGTGTTTACTCGTGCAGACCTAGGGTTAAACTTTCAGTTACCCTGGGGGCTTCACTGTTTTCCAGGGCAAGGTTCCTTCAATTTGAATCTGTGTCCTGGAGTATTTGAGATGTACCATGGTAAGCAGAATCATATCTGCACCGACAGCCGAGCGACTTCTAAGCTTGTGCGGGAGGCACTGTTGTTAGACAGAGTGAACAAGCTTCAGCTAGTGTGGGTAGCCCAGTCTGGCGTGAAATGGAATGAAGTGGCCTATGTATGAATTGGCCAAATGGGGTCCTTGGGAACTCCTGGCACTGATTCAACAATCGGAATGTCATCGACCACCAGAGTTTTAGTATTAACTGTTAGTTTTTTATATGGAATAATTAGACGTAACGATTTACTTTACCTAAACCCCTGCAAATCGACCCAAATCTGGCAATAAAATTGTTTACTTATGCGAACTATTTCAAAATTTTCAAACAATGAAATCTCTCATTTTATATCATATCTTACAAATATTTTCAACATATTTAAAAAAGTTTCAACATAAGCTTACTAATTTGGAACTAGTTATTGATAATTATCAGGAATTTTTACAACAGTATATTCAATGAATTAAAATTGTTGTATATATCAGTTGAACTAACAGAGTTATATTCTAGTGGAAGCTATTATAATTCAAGTGGGCGCGATTATAAATATTGCGAAATGTGAAAATGACGTTGGAAAAGTTTTAGAAAAATTCTTTATGCACAACTTTCCTGAGCCATTTTATTTTATACCTTACTCAGTTTTAGCTGGATTTTATTTCGAGGTAATTAATTAAATATCCGCTATCTCAGTTTACAATCAGTATAAAATTGCAGATCCTGAAATTGCAGATATCCTTTGGATGGAGTATGCTGGATGTATTCATAGTCTTGGCAAGTATTGCATTCACATCAAAAATAGTTCAAATCAAGAATAAAATATATCGTCTAATCGAAATGAAGGTAAGCATAGTGTCTAATAAAACTGCTTGCTATATATTCAACGTGCTAGATTCGAAAGTGTTTCGTATTTTTCGCAGTTGAGAGTTGAAATCTTTTTCCAAATATCCTGAAGTAACCAACAACTTTCTCGGTCAATATATTATGCTAATGGTAAAATCTCATGTTAATTTTCAGATTCATTCATTAATGCAATCAAATGAAACATCCATTTACCGTAAACAAATTGATTCATGCAAGAAAGTGAAAATTAATAGCAAACATTCACATATAAATTTAAGAGCATAGCAATATGTAGAAAAACAAGTATCACACTCTGACAGATTCGGAATGGCAGGACATGGGAACTATCACCTCCAAAAGTGAGGGAAGTCACGTGATTAATTGATCACAGATTTTTTATATTCTGTGTACACTATAATGTTCATAGAACATCATGTGAGCCAATTAAGTAATCTTGGGAGAAGAGGTAGGCATTGGAATTTTTCTCAAAAGTTTGAAGATTATTAGGAAATACCTCACTAGGCTAAAAGTTCCACAAATTCGCTGTTCGATAGGAAAACGAAGTCTTGTGGAAAGATGTTCGGTAGGTCTCGAGCCTGACAACGAAACGGTAACCGTCTTCTGCACGTCTGGTCTGCCTACCTGGAATCGCCCGTGGTGAAATAACGACTAGATTTCTGATGAGCACCAACCATGAAAATATCTATAGAAAAAAGGAGACATCGCCCATTTTTCTATGACGTTCTATAGAGGTCAACGAGTTCGTAAGAGTAACATCACTAACCAGACGAATAGCTCTTTTTTGAATAGAATCAAAAAGTTTCAGCGTATGTTTGGGAGGTGGGAGATAACCTCCAAACATGTAAACAGTCCTCCAGGTCAGGTCGAATTTGTGCTTTGTTTATCATGTGGAGCTGCTGGGGTGTAAAGTAACAAATGGCACGGAATAGAACAATTATGAAGCAGTTTTCTCATGATCGTCCCATGAGAGGGTGCTGTTGGTGGTGATATACCGAGCATGGATATTGAGGACTTCATAGGAATAGTTGTACATCACATCATCTTATTAGGGATTTGCTTTCCTGGAGAAAATAAAAGCTTGACTTTTGGTTGCATTGAACTCTTACTAGTTTATCAGATTCCTATTTCCCGTTGCGTTTTCACTACATGCCTCTTCGACATTATATGGGCTTCATTTAGTAGGAGTCTCTTTTCTTATCCCCACTGTTTAGAACATTCGAGGTTTGTTAAAATAAAAAATAATCCGGAATCTGAATTCACTTGGCATTTATCATCAGTTATTGTTTCGGTTATCTGTGTACTTAGCATGATTTTGAATAGTACGTTCGAAAACGTTATGTACTCGGATTATGCAGATTATTTCAAAAATCGGTTTACAGGTTATTTTAATACTAATTAGCCAGCAATACGTCCGCGACGCCATCTGTGCGTGCGACCCGGAAATTAAAATGATCAGCTGCTTTGTTTTTGTATATAAATCCATAAGACGTTGATTTTTTTTATTAGAAACAGTTATTTATATAAATAAGAACAATTTATGTGAAGAAAATTAAAAAGAAAAAAGAAAACGTGAATGTTGTGTGCTTGGTTGCAAATCTCTTACAAAATAGAACAAATAATTTGTTAGTGACTCATTATTCTTTTCCTCCAAGTGGAAGAATATATACATTGAAAATAAGTTTGGAACTTTGGATATGTATGATCGTTTGGAAGCCTGGAAAAAAGTTTTGCGTATAACGTCGAACAATGTTAAAAATATGGTAGTTTGTTCTATTCACTTCAAAAAGGAAGATTCCCATAGCCACATATATAAATATACCTATATTTAGAAAAAAACATACTTTTCTCTGTAGGAGGTGAAGCTTCACGTAGATATTAAAAAAAAAGCAGTGTTCCTTCCCTCCACTTACCTCAAAGTTCTGTACCAGGAAAAAAAGTAAATACTGCACCACAACAAGATAGATTAAAAAGGAGAATGAATAGGCAAGTATTAGCTTGTGAATAGTAACAACATCACTTGTACTCGTACAGATGAATTACCAGTCAAAAACTCAATATCAGTTCAAAATGATACAGTAGGAGAGACAGAATTGAACGAAAATGAAAATGCAGAGTCTCTAGTGAATAAATTGAACAAGATTTAATGTATCTCAGGACAATTAATATTGGAATTTAAGTAAATTCACATGATTTCTTGCCTATCGGCTCAGTTATACATTCAATCAACTTAGATACTGTACTTAGTTCAGTGATAGGCATCTTGAACATCAAATTACTTGATTTAATTGTTGATATAGCAGAAAAGGTAGCTAAGTCTTTGGATCCGAAGATTTTTTTGAAGGAACAAATAATTTCAACATATGCAAAACTAAAACATAATCTTTCCTACACTTTTCTTGCTGCAATATTTAATCATTGTCCAGCTTTGGAAACAAGGTTTTGAATCATAATCTTCTAATGCAGTTTCATATTGCAATTTCCATTGACATTCTCTATCTGTGCACGAAAGTTTTGGAAGCTTCTGTAGTCCTTTACTGCATACTAATTAAATTTATACAATTTGTATTTATTTGGAAAATTTATAATTTAAGAATGCACTTATAACAATGAATAAGTGAAGCAATGATATGTTTACATCGCTGGCCTTGTCCTACTTTGCAGGTACATTTCGTTTCAGCCACAGTACAATTATTATTTTCACATTTTATCACACCATTAATTTTATGGTAACTTTTTCTTAAATGAGCATTGCTAAGACAACATGATAAAATAAAAATGGGTAGTGATGTACTTTTTGTACCATCAAGTCCACAACCAAATAATGTACATCGAGGTGCTAATATTCTTTCAGCTTGTCGAAAATTATTCGCCTTTCGATTTGTTTCACCAAATCTCTAAATTTCTTCCATAGTCAAATCCATTTTTTTAAACTCAATTATAACAATGAAGAAAATAAGCAAAAATAAACGAATTTTACATAACAAAGCGCTGTTTTCAATTCCCGACTCTCGCGCACAGATGGCGACGCGGACGTATTGGATTCCTATATTGTATCATTGTTGTATTTATGGATGTTATTGGTAATTTACTCGATAATTCGCTTACAATTGTTAGCAATTGAAGTTTGCAGTTCGTGTAAATTTAAAATTTGTGTTTTGTTTCGCTATCGGTAAGATTATGAATTTCGATGAAATAGAATGGAAATATTCTTTGTGATGTAGAATATTTCCCAGTATTTGATTGCAGGAAATACAAAAATTATATGGTTTCACCGTTTACGTAGGGTAAAATAATTTTAACTTTCGGAAGTTGAGAATTATATCTACGGCTCCTGTTTTTACGTAGCCCCAGGTAATTCCAAAGAATACTGCAGAATCCATTTGTATTACAGGATCTACAAATGATTATTATGTGATAAAAAATATACCAACAATTCACCTATTAGTGATAGGCGTGAGATTTTATCAGAAGATATTAGGAAAGTTAAAAGTTTTTGAATCATTTTTTTTTAGAATCAACAAGAAATGTCATGGAAATGTATCCGCGAACACTATAATAAGTTGTATGGATTGTTTATCAAGTTCAATGAAAAATTACAGTATATGATTATACTGTCGTTTTCTACAAATTTGTATTTAATTTTGATGCAACTATTTGGAATGCTGTATCAAGCAGGAAACCCAATTTTACTAACGTATTTTCTGGCATCTACTACTCTAGTAATTATTAGAGTTACTTCCGTATGTTTTTATGGCGCCGGGCTACATGAAGAGTCAATCCAAATAGCAAAAATTTTGATTAGAACACCGACTTTCATATATAACGAAGAGGTAAGAATATTTTATAATCACAATGGTTAGATTTGCATTCTCAATTCAAACAGCACAATATTTTTTGGAATTTTAAACAAAATACCATCAGGGTGGAATATGCAACTCAAATAGAACAAAGATTAATGTTGAGAAAATTGAGTATTATTACATTAGTCACAAAAGCGTAATTCCCAAGGCGTGAGTTGGTGAGCCAGGTATGAGGTTAGTCATACCTCGCGCCGTGGGAACGGGAAGGCCACTTATCACTTGGAGTGGCTTGACAACCGTCAACGTCAAAGGCGTGTGGATCGACGGATGACATACAGTCTCTGGCCAGATTATTAGACTCAACAATTTGAGTTCTTTTGGTTTTGCATTGAAATATCACGTGTTAGTTTATGCATCATTTTGCGCGAAATTTCAAATATTCATAACTCTTGTTCTTTCGAAGATTTAGAGCTGAAATCTTAATGGGTTGTAGCTTTTGTGCTCACCAAGTACCACACGAAATTTCAGCAAGATCGTATGTACACTTTTTGCAAACCGCAGCTTAATGCGAAAAAAAGCACTTTTGTAAAATGGCCCTAAAAAAGTTGTGGTGCGGTAATGTACTATTTTTTTCACGGCGTCATCTTCTTCAATAGTTAATGAACAGCTTACAACATTTTCAGCCTCTTATCTTCCGTAAAAGTTGCTAAAACAATTATTTTAAATAATGGTATTTCGTGCGCTGGCTGTGTGGCGCGCGTGGAAAGGGAGAGCTGACGCGCTAGCCAACGCACACTCTACCGCAGCTCGGCTATCCGGCGTTTTCGAGCGTATTTTCAAAATGCAAACGCTGGTAAAAAACAACAATATCTCGGGAACTGAAGTAAACAACAAAACATTTTGTAATGTTTTACATGCTATAAGTAAAAGCAATTTCGTATATTACTACTTACATTCAATTTTTCAGTACAATATGTTCTAAATACGTTTTATCAATCTAACTTTTCAAATTTTTTGTATTACTTTTTATCGTTATTTGATATTTTACATTGAAAAATATGTTAAAGTACCATACACATTCGAAAATAGCGAATAAATAGTAATAATGAATAGATCGAATAGCGCAATGTATTTTTTTAGAGTACTTCCGACTAGAAGTTTGAAAATACACGCAATCTTAATATTATTGAATGGTAGTACGTATTAAAAATATAGATTTTCGAGCAAGGGTTCCCGAAATATTGTTGTTTTTTACGAGCGTTTGCATTTTGAACCCATACGCTTGAAAACGTCGGATAGCCCACGATACACTCACACTTGTAAGTCTATCGTGGGATAGCCGAGCTGCGGTAGAGTGTGCGTTGGCTAGCGCGGTGGCTTTCCCTTCAACGCGCACGAAATACCATTATTTAAAATAATTGTTTTAGCAACTTTTACGAAAGATAAGAGGTTGAAAATTTGGTAAGCTGTTGATTAACTATTGGAGAAGATGATCCTGTAAAAAAAATACTTTTTTAGGGTCATTTTGCAAAAGTGCTTTTTTTCGCATTAAGCTGCGGTTTGCAAAAAGTGTACATACGATCTTGCTGAAATTTCGTGTGGTACTTGGTGAGCACAAAAGCTACAACCCATTAAGATTTCAGCTCTAAATCTTCGAAAGAACAAGAGTTATGAATATTTGAAATTTCGCGCAAAATCGATGCTTTTTGCAATTTGCGGGGTCACTGCTGGTCCAATCGGGTTCATTCGCAGCTCCTTTTTTCCATCTTTTTACGGCGCATAAGGATATTGAAAGCTTTTTCCTTTTTAACTCAATCCGACAATGTCCGACGCGAAAAACCTGTTTTGGCCATTTTTACCATTTTTTTGGACCTGTTGCGACGATTAAATAATGTTCGATTTCAGTTCCTTCAATTTGTATCATAATTATTTACTTGAAGCAATTTTTTTTCTCCGAACTCAGAAACTACAAAAAGCTGATTCTATCACACTATTGAGTGTAATGTACGATTTATCCAATTTTAGCAACAATTTTGTCAAAGTAAGTAATTAATGGCTTGAAGTATATATTTATTTATATTGTTATACATTTTTAAACCGATACAAATTGAAAACTTGGCAATTAATATTTGGGTGCAATTTTTTTTAGATGGGGAAGCATAAAGACCTTAGTCAAGAACAAAAATCGTCCATAATAGCTCTATTGAAGAATACAGAGTTTAGCCAACGACAGAGTGCAGCAAGATGTGGAATATCGCAAGCTTCAGTAAGACGAATAAACAAAAAATCAACTCCAAAAAGCCTTTAGACGCTGCTCGGAAAGGTCGGTGTGGTAGAAAACGTGTTATCACTCCCAGGGGATAAAAACTACTTCGAAAACATTACCGAGAAATTTGGAAGGGCTAGTCATGCCGACATTAAAAACAAATTTGTAGAAGCAGGGTACAATGTGTCTGCTCGTACCGTAAAGCGAAACCTGTATGATCTTGGTTTCAAACGCCGTAGACCCGTAAGAAAGCCAAGATTAACACAAACAATGGAAAAGAAGCTAAATTGGGCTAATGCTCATAAAGATTTAACTGTTGATGACTGGAGAATAGTAAGTTGCTTGAACTTCTTTCAGCGATGAATCAACTTTTCAAATCCTGGATGATAAGGCAGTTTGTTAGGCGTCGCGAAAAGAAAAATTCCATCATGACTGTGTCATAAAAACTGTTAAACATCCTGTGTCTGTCATGATATGGTCGGTCATAAGTGGAAAGGGCCTAGGACGTTTGTATGTGGTCGAGGGAACCATGCGGCAAGACCAATATAAGAAAGTTTAGGAAACAAGACTGTTTCCACAGATGGAAGGATGATTCGGGAATGGTAGGAAAGGGTTAATGCAGGATGGATCACCTTGGCATACTGCAAAATCAATCAAAAAATTCTTAGAAGGGATGTCTATACCACTTTTGCCTTGGCCAGGCAACTCCCCAGACATGAATCCAATAGAGAACTTTTGGGGATGTTTGAAAAGGGATCTGGCAAAAGAAAACATAACCACAAAGGTTCAACTAATACAAAGAATTATCCATCATTGGAACCATAACGAAAAGTTAAAAGAAAATGCTTTAAACTGTGTTGAGAGTATGCCATGGAGAGTTGCTGCTCTAATTGCTGCAAAGGGTGGCTTAACAAAATATTAATGTATTTCTTTTCTAATTGATATTTGTTCACATTTTCTTTAATAAATATTTTGCAACACAACAACTGTTTATTACTAACATTTGCACCATGATTAAGTTAATAATAATATTAAAATCAACAAAAAACTTAGATTTCGGGAGTGAGTCTAATAATTTGGTCAGGGACTGCAGTACGGCTCGTGCAGCTGTTCCCATGGCATGTTGTAGATTGTGTAGCGAGATTGTCAAGTTTAGTACCCGCAGTTTTCAATTCAACTAGTTCATGGTGGAGTGATTATTTACTATTACAAGGTAGAATCTGTGACATGAAATCCTTAAAAGAACCACCCATCAACGCCTTTTTCTCTTCAACAATTCACCACTCAACAGTACACAAATTGATGCGGTACGCTACTTCCTCGTCACTGTTCCTCGAGAATGTTTCAAGAGATGAATGTCTGACAATAGTGTTGATGACGTGTACCGTGTGACTTTTCGGTAAACTGCTTACTGCGGTTAACTTCAATTCCTCGGGCGCCAGATTTTTCTAAAGGTTTACTCCTTTTTGAGGACTTCTGCTAGGGTCCTCACCACAAGGCTTGTCACTATGCTATCTATAGATAGCCTTGTCCCTAGGGTAGCTACAGTGAAGTAAAACCAGGGCCCATTGGGCAGAAAACAGTATCAAAATTGTGGGCTTTAAGTACAATTGATACCTGGTTAGAACTTAACTCGTTTGAAGAATTAATAGAATGCAATTGAACGGTATATGTTTCACAAAAATTCACCCAGACGGAAAATGTAATGAAGCTCAAGCGGTATATGAAAACGGTTACAACATTTCTATTTTTTACGATATATTCGGCATTTAATTTCAATTCAACGGTACGGAAAACACAAATCAAACAGGTCCTAACGTAATAAGCGGTGTTCGGTAATTATTCAGATAACAGTATTACTTGAAATGTTCATTTCACACTACCATATATCAAACGGTTAAAATTCGGTCGGATCGGAAAATATTGGCCCGCATTAGTTTTCCGATTGTATGATATCAGATTTTATGGTCTATTCGGATAGTTACTCTAATTGAGTTTATTCTGTCATTTAACCCACCCTGTACTAGCTATCAATGGAGTTCCCGGTAATTGTATGACAGTGTTACATTTCATACACTTGGCAGATTCAGAATCTAGACAATTAGGGCTTATACTTCCGGATTCGACACAGCGTGCACAAACCCTAACTATCGTATCTGCAATAACCCCTACATCCACGGCCGGGTCTTCTCATACGAATAAGGGGTAATTACGATTATCAATCACACAACCACCCCAGCTTATACTTCCGGTATATCACAGTGTGCACAAGCCGTTGGCGGTTTGGTCGTCTAGGATATACTTATACTTCCGGTATGTCACAGTGTGCACAAATATACCAAAGACGCCCCTGTCGTTCAAACATACACACTCTGTACACACCATACAATTACTTGAATATTTCAATTCACATGCGGATTCAAATCGTGCGCGGTCCGACCTATGACGGGATAAACTCAAATATAACAATACAAATTACTGAAAGCTACGGAACTCAGATATCATACAAACGGTTACCAATCACAAACTACGGAAATCAATGTAATGCCCAAAAATATAAATTATTAAGCTATCATTTACCTTATGTAAAATTCACTAAACGGAACACTATTGTTAATTCAAATTTTAAATCTGACTTGAACTCGCATAATAATTAATTCACTTTGATTCTAATACGATAATCACACTTTAACGGTACTGATTGATAATCAAAATCACAAAAGAGAGATCTTTAATCTGTCACCGCTTTTATATGTTTTCAAGGTTCTGGTCAAGTCCGCACCAGCAATTCCTTATTTTGTGCCGAGGCTTTTTTACTTATGTCCCGAACAATGCTTAAAAGTGACGCTACTTTTTAGATCTAAAATTCGCGCTCATTATATCTTGGTAGTTCCTCTCGGCGGAGTAAACAAATGTTATCGGAGTTTTTTGGTTGTTCAAAACTTTGATGCGTTAACTTACCAGACCCCCGTTTTTGCAACATAAGTTAATCGGAATGAATGCAACTTTCTAAACGGGCATGAATTCAATTCAGTTATTTTAATAATTACACTTATTCAAAATTACGGAGATTTAGAAAAGTGACAATCACGGAATACACATTCGGAGTTCACGCATATCTGTTGATAATGAACTGTTCAACCGGAGTATACATGTAATATCCGTATTTCCTGCCTGATCTAAAATAAATGATATTTCAAAATTTAAACTTCGTTACATTGTTTTGACGAGAAGTGATTCAGTCAATACTCGAGGTCACTCGAAATATACCAAGCCATGCGATATGGGAACAGCGCGCCTGGTCCAGAGACCGACAAACCACGATTTAACAATTTAAAGCGAACCCCTCATGGTTTGGCAAACCACACGCCGTGGTAACAACGCTTTGACGACAACCCCTCATGACGAAATGTTCTTTACAGTCTAGTTTCAAAGAATTTAACCTCAAAATATCATGTTATTCTGAAAAAGGCATGAAAACATGGGGATTCCCCCAATATTTGAGTTCACCATATTGAAATTCTTGTGGAGCGACAATCAAGACCCTTCATATGATTGTGATGATTATTGCTTTTCGTTTCAAATAAATACACTGTTTTAGAATTTTAAATAAATCCCCAGATTGAGTTATTATTATTTAATAAATCATTCTGGAGAAGTCATTAAATGCTGAACCAGTTGTTAATATATTATTAAAATGTAAATCTTCATTTTATTTAGATTTTCCGTTCAAGTTTTGGATTATGTAATTTAATACCTTTTTGTGAGAGCCAATTATCTTCGTTATTGTCAAAAGTATTAATAAATGGAAGTTTGGAAAGTGAAATGAGCAGAAGAAATATGAACAAATCAGTTCGATCTGAAATATTTAAGAAGTCAATGAAGATGAATCACTAGTAAATGCTCAAATTTGGCAAAGTAATGTAATTTAAACTAATAAAAGAACTGTGTAAAAGTTTGACATTTAATAATGAAGAAATGTGCCAAAATGATAATTATTTTAGAGCAAAACAATGCAACGAAAATATTGATTTAATGACAAATGTTGAACTAGTGGTGCTTATAAATCTGTACTCAGTCCAAATTATGAGTAACTTTCTCAATGTATTGAGTAATAACGCGATTTTAATTTTAAGAAGGCTATTTAAATGTACCTCTAGCTATACCATCATTGGAATATTGACTATTTTAATCTTAAGCGGGTATTGTGCGTTTCCAAGGTAGCCATATCTTATTACACTATGTAGCAAAACTTTTCGATGTTTCCGTTCGATTCTACATCTATTTAAAAGCCACCTTAGAAGTTAAAAAGTTTGCTTTTGCTCTCAAGGCGAATTCTTTTCCAAAAGTAAAACTTTGCTGTGAATATCCTGGAATAACTTTTTATAAACTTGACTCAGCACCAGTCTATGACATATCAAATTATTCGCAATTGTGTGGAGAAGTGAGATAAGCAGTTTAAAGTTGCATTGCACTGTTTGGCTGCTATTTGCAGAAAAGTTAAAGAAACGGAAAATTTTCATCAAATTTGACGTAAAAATCGCCAAATAAAAAATCGTAGATCCAAATTCAGATCAAATTACCGTTTTTCGCCATTTGTATCTGTAGAGTAACTCATTACGAAGAGATTGATACCATTTCGAAGTACATATGGACTTTTATTAAAAAGTTATAGCGCGTTAACCGATTAAGTTTCGTGAAAATTCTCACATATTCAACACATCAAGGCCCAGGCAAAACGAAGCCTAATTACAGCCAAACTAACTACGCAATTCATAGCATAAGTGGAAAAAAACTACCGTTTTTTTTTGTTTGGCCAAATTGATTGTTTAAACAATAAACAATCATTTATTAATGAGCGTTTTAACAATATAAAATAGCTGGGTTTGCGACAAAAAGTCCGTAGGTCATAGTAATTTTGTTCGCAGAGTCGATTGGCATCCTCAAATAGACGAAATTTTGTTGATTTATAACAATTGTTTGAACAATGATTGTTTAAACAATCAATTTGGCTAAACAAAAAGACACGGGTAATTTTTTTCATTGATTCTATGATCTGCGTAGTTGGTTTAATTTTTTTGCACTTTCCTGATGGATCTACCGGACTCTTCAACAGCTGAATTGTTTATTAGTTCATATCTCGTAGTAATTTCGTCTTCTAAGTCGATCGGCACCCTCCAATCGAAAGAATTCCGATGATTTTTTACAATTGTTCAAACAATTATTTCGGCATAAAAAAATACGCTTATGCTTTGAACTGTTTAGTGTTAGTTTGGCTGTAATTATGCTGCGTTTTGCCTGGGCCTTGATGTGTTAAATATGTGAGAATTTTCACGAAATCACCGGTTAACGCGCTATACATTTTTAATAAAAGTTAATCTGTACTTCGGAATGGTATCAATCTCTTCGTAATGAGTCACTCTACAGTTAAAAATCGCGAAAAAATGGTATTTGGATCTGAATTTGGTTCTACGATTTTTTATTTGGCGATTTTTACGTAAAATTTGATGAAAATTTAGCGTTTTTTTTAATTTCCTGCAAATAGCAGCCAAACACTCTTACATATGCAACTTTTAACTGTTTATCTCACTTCTTCACACAATTGCGAATAATTTGATATATCATAGACTGGTGCTGAGTCAAGTTTATAAAAAGTTATTCCAAGATATTCACAGCGAAATTTTACTTTTGGAAAAAAAATTCGATCTGAGCGCAAAAGCAAACTTTTCAACTTCTACGGTGGCTTTTAATTATTCGAAATAGATGTAGAATCGAACGCAAACATCGAGAAGGTTAGGCAGAAAAGTGTGTTACATAGTGTTATCAAGTTGAAGAACATTAAGGAGGATGTCAAGAGAAGAAATAATGTCGTTTTTAAAATAAAATGTTTGACAATAAATTGTTTTTGAGACTTAATTCTTTTACAGATCGACAAGCTCATCGTTCAACTGACTATATCACCAATGGTTCTGAATGGAAAGAATATTTTTAGCATCACTAGGTCTTTAATATTGGAGGTGACCAATCATGGTTGTATCCGTAACCAGTGGTGGGAATAATTTTACTGCTTCCAGATTGCTGGAGCTATCGTTACATATGAGCTGGTAGTCATTCAGTTCGGTGGGAAGAGTATGTCAGAAGAAGTCAAATACGACAAATGTTAACTAAAATGGAATAAGAACCAATATAACGGGTGTTATAAGAAAGATTTAAATTAGATTAACATACAATTTGACAGAATGCACTGACTCCTCCAACTGGCTCTAATACAGCGCATCCTGGAGTACTAATTTCCGTTTCTTCAAGCATGATTTCTTCAATAATGTGCACAATTTTAGCCTCAAATTAGTTTAACTTCGCTACATTCACCAACTACTACATATCCCAACAGAAAATAATTCAGAGGCATCTATTCAAAGGACCATTGACATGTTTATTAGGATAAGATGTAAAGTAGTGTCCTAACTGTGGATTGTGATATTCCAAGTTTAGTCGCAATTATTATCCTGCTCTTCGACGATATTTATCATCTCTTCGCCATAATTCAAAATGTACCTAGGTCTAACGGCTCCTAGACCTTTTCCAGGTCTCGACCGCAAGTTGCCAGCCGAACCACATGTATAAAGGCTTCACGTCCTTGATATCTTTGAGAAAACCTTTGGACACTGAATTTTTACGACAAAATCCTCGTATGCAAATATCATGTTAATTTCTTCGTTGGAAAATTATGCGCCGTAATTTTTATTTTAATCACATGAAATCAAAACTCGACTACAACGACAACAGATAACAAAGTACTGATAGAAATATCTAACATGTTACTACCATTTTTATAATAAAAACAAAAAAGTGCAAATTTGGGAACAATTTTTTTAAATATATTTGCTAAAACTCCATTAGTATTTATTATTTGTACTATGCTATAATTATCCAACTTTATGCATATAATTGCACTCTATATTGAAAATTAAAATAACAATATGTTCAAGTTATTGTAAACTAATGATGAATATTTTATTTAATTTTTGTTTTATTTTCACTTCATTTTCCCAGTTATTCATATAATTACGTATAAGGATAAAAACAAATAATTGAACAACGCAAAAATTGAAATATACACTCCAAAAATAGTATGAACAGATAGATAAATATCGATGCTGATAATCTGGGCACCAACATTTCATTAAATATTGTAAGAGCGTGAGAATGTCAAGTTTGACATGTCATATCATATTGATTTATTACTTTGATAGTTAATTATTATTAAATATAAATGAATAAAATATTAATAAAGTTCAGTGTTATTTTAATTAAATAATATCAATGAATAATACTAAAGTATTAACAGTATTCCTGTACCAAAACCAATAAAATTAGAAAAATAAATTCTAATTCTAATAAATTCCCATTTATAAATTACTAAATTAAAAAGGAATAATTTACAAAACAGCCTACAAATCTTGAAAAGTGTAGTGTATTATATGGCACATTCCAGGTAATATTCGCACTTCATCCCAGGTGAGGTCTTTGGATTGCGCTGAAATTTTGCAGGTGGTTTGTGCCTCAGGAAACATTGGGTTGTCAAAAATTGCAAGCCATCATATACTTCAAGAATGCGTCGTTGTTGATTGAAAATGAAAAAACGGCATTTCTTCTGTAGAAAGTCTGCGGAGACAAAAAAATATTCCAAATCATGGATTTGATGGGAAATTTTCCAAGGAATCCAACGCCGCCTTCAGTATTGGTCGATCGTATCGCGCGTGCGCGCAAACTAAAAAACTGATTTGTCTTAAAAAATTCATATCTCCGGTGTTGCTACTCCGATCGGGCTGAAATTTTGTGTGAAGGCAGTTAAAGTGAATACTTCAAAGTGGTGTAGAATGGTCATGCATAAATTATGAAACAAAACCGCTAGTCAATTATCTGTATTTTCAAAAATTCCTAGGCCATTTCTTTCAAGTTCATGCTGATGGGTGAATATTAATCTGTAATCTGATTCCAGATTCGGATTTCTCGGAAAATTTTCGATCGATTATGTACTTTCAAAAAATGTTTTAAGTCGATTCAATCGATATTGCGAGCATGTTTCTTGCAATATTCAAATTTGTTTAAAAGCGCAGTGTACATTTCTTGATAACAATTTATTCTCTTCTTTAAAAAAAAATAATCAAATAAAATGAGACTCAATATTGAAATTTTTTATTTTTTTTTCAAATAATAATATTTAAAAAAATAATAATCAAATAAAATGAGTTATATAATAAAAGTTATTATCAAATAATAATTTAAAAAAAATGATTAAATAAAATGAGTTATAATTATAAAAATTATTATTTTTTTTAAAGAAGAAATTTAATTTTTATCAAGAAATGTACACTGCGCTTTCAAACAAATTTGATTATTGGAAAAAGGATGCTCGCGGGACACTTTAAAGCGTCCCTGCTTGCTGTACTATTTATTTCTCCGCAAAAACCGACAGATGGCGTCACTTCGCTTAACACCCCGAATATTTTTAGAAAACGACAGTGTGTAATCTAGACATTATTTCTCTTCTTTGTGAGCGCGTAAACTTGATTGGATGTCAAGTCAGTGAGCGAGCTAAATTCAAAACTTTTTCGTGATAAATAATATTATTGCTTTCTTCCAATTCGTGATGAATACAAAACGACATTATGAAGTGAAGATAAAATGATACGTAGGGCCCGCGTAGTGCTCTTGAATCGTTCTGGTCAAGTAGAAAAAAATGATATATTTCAAAAATTGAATGCAATTTTCCACTTTTTAATACATATCAATTTAAACATTTTTTAGAAAGCACGTAATCGATCAGAAATTTTCCGAGGAATCGGAATCTGAGGTCAGATTTGAGATTTATATTCACCCATCAACATAAACTTGAACCTAAGAATTTTTGAAAATATAGATAATTGACTCTAGCGGCTTTGTTTCATAATTTATGCATGACCATTCATACACCACTTAAAGTACTCACTTTTAACTGCCTTCACAGAAAATTTCAGCCCGATCGGAGATAAGAATTTTAGTAGAAAAAATAAGTTTTTTTTAGTTTGCGTGCATGCGCGAAACGATAGCTCAATTCTGAAGGCGGCGTTGGATTCCTTGGAAATTTACCATCAAATCCATGGTTTGGAATATTTTTTTGCCTCAGTAATGCGTTTCTACAGAAGAAATGCCGTTTTTTCATTTTCAATCAATGAAATTACAAAAAAAATAAACAATATTCTAGACGGCGCATTATTGAAGTATATGGCTTGAAATTTTAGTAAAGCTAATATTTCCTGAGGCAGAAACCACCTGTAAAATTTCAGCGCAATTCAAAGACCTCACCTGGGATGAAGTGCGAATATGATGGTTCATATTTGAAGATAGTCGATAAGTATGTTGCACATAGAAAATGATCAACAAATAAATTATAATCTTTATAAGCTTAGATCAAAATCAAGGAAAATAATAATAAATACTCACCAATTTCATTGAGGAAATATTCTGGTCTTTTCCTATGGCCTATAGCTAAGACTTGCCTTCCAATGTCTTCAAATATTACAGGTCTGGACTCCAAATTCATCAATAACATCGACTGCAACTGAGTTTTTGCTCTCTGCCCCAAGAAATAACTGATTAAAGTCAAAGATTATACACTACTAATAATTATTAATTTAACAATTTGTAGGGTTCTAGTATCAGGTTTGAAATTATCATGTATTGTGCTATACAAAAAACATATTTTGACTAAAGAGTACAAGTGACAAAATAATTTGTTACTTCATTCGAATTATTTTAAAATGGAATGAATTAAATATCAATTTCAAAACTTTTATATTGTTGAAAACTCGATTCAACGAATTCAGATTGCATATGGCCTGATTCAACCTTTAGAGATTGAATATTTCATTAGTCGAACATTCAAATTTAAATAAAACCCCTTTCATTTTAAATCATTAAATCTGAGTTTTATTTTCAAATCAAAAGTAGAAAGTATGCGGTTATTAATGAAACACAATATCCAAATGACCTCCTCAGCTATTCTCTTTAACGTAGCCCCAAAGAAAAAATCAAAAGGTGTTAAATATCACGATCTAAAAAAAAAACGATCTAGGCATCCAATTGAAATCTCCAAATTGAGGAATTACAGGACCTTCATTTCCAACACCCAATCAACAAATCGAACTTGTTCGTGGTCTGCGGCTTCAAGTTTTGTGTTATTTGAACCTTGTAACCCTTAGGCCAAGGTCTTTATGTAACATAATGTGCAGGCTGGTTGTTGCACGTCTTCGAGTTGACATTTCCGGATCTTCTGCAACACTTTCGGCCCATCTAGCTGCACATGTGTTCTTGACATCTGCAATTTAGCGATCAAATCCACTACTCTTGGGCGAGAAGGCGCTTCACGTTGACCAACTTCAGTACGAACTAAAACTGCCTTTGCAAAATGTTCACCATTTTTTAGTGAATTTTCACAATATGCATTGTGCAAGAGTATATTGATTTATTTTCATCAAGTGCGTTGTTTTGTTGACTATCGACATCTGTACATGTACATACACATCTGTACCTTCAACACATCCGAAATGGCAGAAAAATTGGAATGGAAGGTCTTCTTGGAATACCTTTTGGATACTTCAAACAAACAGAAAATGTAAAAACATCAATTTCTAGGTCAAAACACATAAGGGTTTCTCGAAAAACAATTATTTTATAGAAACCCTGATATTACTTGACGAAAATCTACGCCAAAAACCGAATAAGAGGGCAATTTATAAATGATACCATTTATACAGGGCGAGATAGTTGAATTTAAACTTTGTTTTGAGTTTCAACACGACACGTCACCGCAAAATATTTTATTACTGGAAAACCGAATAATCTGTAGCAATCAAACTTCCGCATATTAAAGAGGGGGGTTAGGAGTATAACACACCAAAAAAATCACATCGATAGACAGGTCTCAAAAGTGACAGTAGCGTTCGCCAATCCAACTATGCTCAATTTGCGGCTACATGCGCGGTTGTTAATCAAATAATCGCCAGACCTTTGATGAATGACCTAATAGTCCAAGCAATAGACGACGGGTAATGTTAACTTTGCAGAAATTAATACCGTACAAATAGATAAATCGATAGATAAACAAGGGTTATGTCAAAATTGAGTGGCCGTTGTCCGGGTTATAGTCCAAGCAATAGACAGAAGTGCGTACAGAAATTAATACGTGAAAAAAAAAATAGGAAATTAAATTTAAAGGTGAACTGCTGCTTAATGCAACTCGATCCGAAATGACGGAACATAACCTAATAAATTGGCAAAGTTGCAAAAAGCGGTTTTTCTTAAATGAGCAAAAAACTACTTTTCGAGTTATATTGAAGAAACCGTTAAAAACCAGGTATCGAGAAATCGTTAACTATTACGTTTCCATACTTGCTATTTGCTGTACGTAGTCCATCGCTAGTTTAAAAAGAGATTTGATTTTTTTTTAAATTTAAAATATTGATAATTTTTCGAGACATACATTTTTTCGAAAAAAAGGCGCCCTCATAAATTGGATAGATCTTCTCAGCGGATGTTCCTTGAGTAACGATTCTAGGCTAATTTTCTTCTTGAAGTGTTCTGCTATAATGTTATTGAAGTGATCCAGAAGCCGAGATATTGAAGATTTCGCAAGCACAAGCCACTTTGAACGCACGAAATCAGTTTCCACCACTCCGCCGCACGCTCCGGCAGCCGCGTACACTTCACTTTGTTACTCAATTTATAATACTATAAATCAATAAAACATATCCTAGTATTTTTTCATTGAAAGTGTAGGTATTTAACATTAACATCCATAAAGTACACTTCTGTAAAATGTTTATTGCGTCTTACAGATTTTTTTGGAAAAAAAATTATCTCTGGTCCAGAAGGTCGTAGATGAAAAATTTTTTTCGTAGTTCGTGAAAAAATGTCAGGAATCGATTTCCGTCAGACATTCTCCTAAAATAGAAATTGTGAGACACCTATCTGGAAAAAACATGTTCAAAAAACAAAATTCAAAAAATCGCTATATTTCTTCAATAACATTATAGCACAACTCTTCAAGAAAATAAGCCTGGAATCGTCACTCTAGGACGATACGTTGAGAAGATCTAGCAAATTTATGAGAGGGTCTTTTTTTTGAAAAATCGATATATTTCGAAAAATTATTGATATTTTAAATTTTTTAAAATATCACTTTTTGAAATTGACATGGGCTATACGGACAGCAAATAACAGTATGGAAACGTAATAGTTAACGACTACTCGATATCCCGATTTTAACGGTTTTTTCAATATAACTCGAAAAGTATGAAAGATATCGATAATTATTATAGAAGCAAATCGATAGATCTATTTGATACCTACAACTTTCTCACTAAATTTTTTTCGATCCGAGCTAGTTATTCACTTATTATTTAAGAAAAACCGCTTTTTGCAACTTTGCCAAAATTTTTAGGTTAACTTCGCCATTTCGGATCGAGTTGCAGGAAACAGAAACTCACCTTTAAATTTAATTTCTTATAAGCTCATATTTTTTTTTCAGGTATTGATTTCTGCACGCACTTCTGTCTATTGCTTGGACTATAACCCGGACGGCGGACAGTCCACTCAATTTTGACATAACCCTTGTTTATCTATCGATTTATCTATTTGTACGGTCGAGACCTGCCGAACTTCTTCCTACCAGACTTCATTTTTTTATGAAGTTGTCGAACTCCTTACCTAGTGAGGTCTTACCGTATGCCTATAACCTCAAAATCTTCAAGAAAAATACGAATGCCTATCGCCTCACCCTACATTCCACTGCTGGCTCACACGATGTTCTTCGAACATTATAGATTTCCCTCTCGTGTAGTCAAAGTATAAAAAAAAAGAGAATTTTGAACCACTTCTTGGCGTCCGATTAACTTTAAATTTGGCAGGTGTTCATCGTTCGGGTGGCAATGCGTTGTGGCATATTCATAAGAGAAAAAACAAGATGACGGACGAACAAGTTTTGGGGTAGGAGCTCATGATTTTTAGTCAAAATTGAAAAATTCAAGATGGCGGATGAGTTTTGTGATTATGGTTAGATTCTTTTCAAAATTGGTATATCGGGGTTTTTGGTGTCGGAGATCACAATTTTAATCAAAATTCAAATATTCACGACAGTGAACAAGGTTTTTTTGATTATCGTCGGATTGTTTTCAAAATTGGTATGTTGGGTTTTTGGGGTCGCAGATCATAGATTTTTTAGTCAACATTCTATATGGCAGCTAAGATGGCGGACGAATTTTGTGATTATGGTCAGATTCTATTCAAAATTGGTATATGGTGTTTTGATAGATCATTTTAATTTTTTTTCGATATATTTTCTGTTCCTACAATCGTACACATTTGACCCGCAGGAATGCCCGAAAGGTAGTTAGCCAACAAAAGTGTGAGAAGTCACGTGATCTATTGATTGCAATTCATTTATCATTTATCTTATTTCATCACAGAATATGTGTGTCATATAAGGGACAATATGAAATTTCGTTAAATACGTTAATGAGCATGTTGGCACATGCATTCAGAACATTGTTTTGTTTGAAGTAATGGGTTCAAAAACGTTCTATGGTTCTAAAAAAGTTATTGTTATGGATATACAAGAAGGAAGTGATGTTGAGGGATTGCAGGCCGATGAAAATGAATCCGTTGTTGACCTTATAATCAGATGATGGAGAATATAATGAAAATGTTCAACAGGAAGATGTCATTATCTTCAACAAGGGGCAAAGATTCAAGTTTTCCTTTGGTTAAATTGGAAGATATTGTTTTTACAACATTCACAAGGATTCCAGTTAAAATGTATGTAGTTTTATAGTGTTCCAGTTTTCTTAAGTATTAAAGTTTGTTTTTATAAAATTTTATTTTATTACGCATTGCGCCATATATGGAACAAGTAAAATTTAGCAAATTTTTAACTATCTTCCAAAAAGAATTTATTTGATTTAATTATTGGATTCTATGACCTGTACAAAAAACTAAGCATGCAGTAATGGGGACGAGTGCGGCAGGCGGCACCTAACGAGTAACTAATTGTATGTTATTAATTGATTTACCCGAAGTTCCTGATCACCAAGAGATCCAGTCATCATCACCAACTCCTTAACAATGACTTCCACCATTTCTCTCAAATGTGTGGGAGGTGCACTGGCATGAATGCAAAATAGGCCACTATCGGCGTAGGCATGATTATATGCTGTAGCACTGTACATCCAGTGATACCTGAGGAATAAAAAGATATATGTCACACACTGCAGAAAATTAAGAATGGGTTATTCGCCAGCTTAAAATACGTGGATACATGTTGATTTTTAATAATTGAACAACAGTATAATATTACCGATCATTTGTACTTGTGAGAAACCCGGAATTGAAACGCACAATAGTTGTAGTATTATATATACAAATTCTCGGGAAATAGGTCACATTAACACTTTGTTTTATATTTTTTCAAAATCAGCATAACAATTTCGAATTTTTTTTTAACAGAATCAAGGCCATGCAATCTAAAGATAAATAATTTAAAGTGCGTAACTTATGAAAAACAAAATATCAATGAACAATGGTTGAAAAACCTAACTGACACAAACATTCCGGAGGTGCAGCACACGTTAAGCTTAGGTCCGAAATTTGCATTGCCTGATAGCAGAAATAGGCATAGCAAAAAATCGTTTTAATCATCATACAAAAAAAAACAAAAGAGTTCTTAGATCCTAACCCTCAAATATTAGTTTTGAACGCGGATAAATGTAATAAAACCGTCATAATGCATAGGAATGACGAAAATAAAATAGGAAACCTTTTGAATGATGAAACAACTTACAAAAAATTAAAGTCTGACCCTACATTATCAGTACAAAATAACATGAATAAATTAATTAATAAGTGGTACAATAATAAGATAATCCCTATTGAATTGAAAAATAAATTAATTTGCCATAATGGGCAAACACCTTATATGGGCTTCCAAAACTACATAAAAGTGATATACCTTTAAGACCCATTATTAGTAATATTGAAGCGCCTACCTACAATTTATCAAAATTTTTATCAAAATCTATCAACAATATAATAGGAAAAAATGAATTTTATGTGAAAGACTCATGGCATTTTAATGAATTTATAAAAAATCAATCCGTACCCGTAGATCATCAACTGTTTTCTGTGGACGTTGTTTCTTTATTTACAAATATACCTGTCGTTTTGGCATTGAATAGCATCAAAAAACGTTAGGGCAGAGATTAAAAACTACACACCTCTAGATCAATCTGAATTTATGAATGCAGTACAGTTTTGTTTAGAATGCACTTATTTTCAATATGGTAAGCAATATTTTAGACAAATATTCGGCACAACAATGGGATCTCCTACTTCAGCTACTATCGCTGACCTTGTTATGGAATGCCTAGAGGAATCTGTTATTAATTCATTAGATTTTCAACCCATTTTCTTTAAACGGTATGTAGATGATTGTCTTATGTGTGTTCTCAACGATAAAATTCAGCACGTGATTAATAAATTTAACAATTTCCACTGTAAACTACAATTTACTTGTGAAATAGAAGCGAACAAAGCATAAATTTCCTAGATATGAACATTAGGCATGATGCAGATGGAAAAATAAAAACTTCGTGGTTTACTAAAGAAGTTTGGTCTCAACGTTATATTCATTTCAATTCCGTTGCACCAACATGTTATAAACAGCCTTACATATCGCGCGGTTAAATTGTCCCACCCAGAGGACCGTCGCAAAAATTTAAAAATTGTTCGAAATACATTGGAAATGAATGGCTACCCAAAAATGTTTTTCAATCCTATCATTAAAGAAAGAATAAACAAAATCTATAATGGAACATCTTATATAAGTAACATAAAAGGTAATACAGATAATTATACCGTGCTAGTCAAAAGTCTCCTCCCCCCCTCGTATCTTTTGAACGGGTATACTTATAATAATGAAATTTGGAGGGTGGAAATAAACGGATGTAGGCTTCTCAACTGGTCATAACAGGTGACGCAATAGTCATAAATGACGTCACAAGGCCACTGTGACCAATAATTTTAAATGGGACCCTATGGCAAGTGACAGCTCGTTTGAAAGGTATTAAAAATACCTATTAAGTCATACCAATTTTGTTTGGGTTTCGGCTGATTTTGATTGATAAATTGAAGAAATACGAAAATTATAGTTTCGCAAAAAATTGACATAATTGGAGAAATGGTAGTAAACCCCACTTCTTCCACAGCCCAAGTTGCGTCTATCTGTGAAGTCAGTCAAAGGACAGTACATAGGGTATTGGCTAAAAACAAATTTCATCCATACAAATTAAAAATGGTGCACCAACTTTCAGATGATGACCCCGACCGAAGACTAGAATTCTGTGAAACTATGTCCAATAAAATGAACCAACAACCAGGCTACATACAGACAATTTGTTTTAGTGACGAAAGTACTTTCTTTCTCAATGGAAATGTTAACACTCAAAATGTGAGGTATTGGAGTGACACAAATCCTCACATCTTTCGTGAAAAACATACTCAATTTCCAGAAAAAGTAAATGTTTGGGCAGGTATTTTGGGAAACCACATAGTTGGGCCTCTTTTTCTCAATGCTAACTTAACCGGTGAATTGTATCTGGAGATGTTACAAAATGATATTGAGGCGTTAATTCTTGAAATTCTAGAAGATAATCCAGATGAATTCGACAACTTGGAAATAACGTTTCAACAAGATGGTGCTCCTGCACACTATTACGGTGCAGTAAGACGTTACCTAGATGAAGAATATCGTGGTAGATGGATTAGACGACGAGGTTCGATCGAATGGCCAGCTCGGTCACCGGACCTTACACCATTAGATTTTTTTCTATGGGGGTACTTGAAATCTAAGGTTTACGCTACAGCACCTGACAGTATTGCCATTCTGAAACAACGAATTGTTGAAGAATGTAGGGCAATTTCCGCTGACACACTGGGACGAGTACGACAAGAGTTTAGCAATAGGATGCATTACTGCCAGGAAGTAGATGGCGCACATTTTGAACACTTATTATAAGAACTGGTTCTTAAATCTTTATTAATTAAATGCGAAACTATAATTTTCGTATTTCTTCAATTTATCAATCAAAATCAGCCGAAACCCAAACAAAATTGGTATGACTTAATAGGTATTTTTAATACCTTTCAAACGAGCTGTCACTTGCCATAGGGTCCCATTTAAAATTATTGGTCACAGTGGCCTTGTGACGTCATTTATGACTATTGCGTCACCTGTTATGACCAGTTGAGAAGCCTACATCCGTTTATTTCCACCCTCCAAATTTCATTATTATAAGTATACCCGTTCAAAAGATACGAGGGGGGAGGAGAGTTTTGACTAGCACTGTATAACGTTACCTTACATTCCAGAGACCTCAGAGAAAATTAATAAATGTTTAAAAGAGTATGATGTAAATGTCGCGCATAAACCTACTAATTGTGTTGGAAAATTTTTCTCAAATCTAAAACCTTTAATACCTAAAGATAAACAAAACCACACAGTATACAAATTAAATTATTTAGATTGCGACGGGACTTATACTGGAATCTGTAAGCAATATTTACAAAAAAGAATGTATGGCCATAAGTATAGCACAAGAAATAAAAACTTAGAAAATTCCACCGCCCTTGCTGAACACTGCTTTGATTACAACCATCAATTTGATTACAAAAATATATTTTAACTAAGGTAACCAATTATTATGAAAGATCTATTCTGGAGATGATTCACATAAAACGTGACTCCAAATCTGTAAATCATAGGACTGATATTCAGAAATAAAGTCAAATTTATACTAACTTAATTAATTAAAACTCTTACAAATTCCTATAGGCGTCTTCATAATGTTAAAAGTATATTTTAGGAAGAATGCTCAAAAGTATTATTCCAATACAGGTCTGCATCTTTTTCCAAGTACCTCATAAATCGTTACATCTGGTTCGAGAGTAGATAGTTAACATAAGTTTTGAAATCCAGTCGTTGAGACACTATACCAACATGCGCTTGTTTATTATAAGAATATTACTGAATAGTGGATTCTTGTTATATTTTATACTTGAAATATTGACGGTACAATTTCGATTATTCGTGGTTCTGTTTGTTTCGACGACGTGGTCATTTTTGATTGAAATTGGTGCGATATGGACGCTTTGTGCTATAATTAGTTTTAAAAAACCCTCTTTGACATAATAAGTCTTCTGTTGATGGTCGTGAGACCGAAACGTACGTAAAGACGAAAATATAAAACAAAGTGTTAATGTGACCTATTTCCCGAGAATTTTTATATATAATTCATAGTTGTAGTCTAATCGATATCATTATTATGATACATTTTGAATAAGAAATAATCACTCTTATTCACTAAAAATACTGTTAAAGTACTGAGAACCGTTCCGCTATCAAGTAGTAATCATCAGACTAAGCTAAATTAGAAATCAAAATTTGCCTGCTTAAATACTATTATTTGGAGATAATAATGCAAACAGCTGGAGATAAATCGGAATTTAATAAATTGCTTTTTCCTTTAAACATTTCCATCCCTTCTAAATTACCTAGATATTTGCCCTTAGTGTTTTAACAGTGATAAACTTTCTTGAGAAATGGTGTGACCTGTATTTAAAATATGTTCGACTAACACTGATTTTTCACCATTTATTTTTATATCGCCAAAATGTTCTTTGTACCAAGTTAAATTGTTCCTTCTAGTTTGACCCACATCGAATTTTGAACGATTCACAATCGATTTTCTAAATCTCGGATTTGTCGAAGTCGGAAACTTTAAGAAAAGTGTGCCTAAACGGTTTTTTACCTTATTCTTACATCTATAAATCTATATTGCAAATTTAGAAAACAAATTATGGAATTTTTTAATTACTGAAGGATAAGTGAAACTTATCTTATTGAAGTATTTAAGGTAATTTGAGCTGTTTTTTCTTGAAGAACCGTGCTCAATGCGCTTTGAAACCAAACATTTTCTTGTCGAACCAGTGACGTCAGCATTGAATGCTGTTCAATCTAATTTGAATGCATCCCTAAGAACGGTTCGAAATCCAAAAGCAATAGAAGAGCGGGGAAATGTCAGATCATTCGATCATTGACAATTTTTTGACAGATGTTTCACAGGAGAGAAATACTGAACAAACAATTTTGTTAGTTAATGGGTATGATAACCTCCACTATGAGGAATATTCAATATGGGGCCATCTATCCGAGAGAGTAAATCTCTTAACAGTCTGTTTCTGGGACCTGAACAACTGGAAAAAGTCGTAATCCAGATAATTATCCACCCATTATTCGCCAAAATTATCAATCTTTGAATGTTGAAAATTGTGAAAAATAAATAATTCCTGGGAGATACTTTCTGCTAACTGCAACTGATTTATCAGAAGTAATACAATAATTTGTCGATCATCAACCAAAATTGGAATAACATAGGGCAAATTCATTTTCAAGTTTATAATAATCGATAGCGACGATTAATATAAACAATAATTATTATATTGGTGACCATTGACGTTTCAAAACGGTTTATTTTCTTGACAGACAATTATGCACTACGTCATATTGAATGCGGTTTAAAAACAAGGTTAAATGCGGTTCATCCAAGAAAAAAGACCTTTGGTTAGTTGGAGGCGTTCCAATTTTCTATTTTGTTTAGAAAATGAATTATTGATCGAAGATTTGTCGCAACTATTGCCAACGCTATTTTCTGAAGTTTATAAACTTCATTATTATAATTTTGCTGGCTCAAATAATCTATGAACAAGACTTTTAAATGGAGCTATTTTATAATTGAATGCTGAATCCGCCGATTAAGTTGGTGTTTTGAACAGCAAATGGCGCCTAAGTTACCACAACAAACAGTAGATGGAATGAGATTTTCTATTCGATAAAGCCAAAATTTCGTTCATATGGTCAAATTGTATGTGTTTGATTCCGTTTTAAAGTTATATTACACTAGTGACAGACAAATTAATTAGAATTTTCACTCATACTAGCAGGGGTCATTCAGTTGACCGCAAGACGATCCTATGGAAAATTTAATATCAAATTAGAATTTCCTATTGCCTGCATTGATGATATGTTGATATTAAATTTACATTAATAAGCTTACCTATTGAGGACGTTTGTATATAATCTGGTGTACATTCCTTTTCCTGGACCACCGGCACTGAAAGATCCTCCACCGCCCATCATCATGTTCAAAACACACATGGCGACAAAATCATTATCCTGATGCGGGCATCCTTCTAAGCCTATCATAACATGAGACAAAACGGGCAGGCCAGCCGAAGCAAATTGTGGGATATCACACTCTTCCTAAAATCAAAACTAGATCAAATCACTTATTTGAATTTCATTTCATTTAATTTATTTCATAGATAAACATATTTCACTTTATTGGATAACTAAGTTTAATTAACATTCCACGCCATAAATCGAATTTTGGACAAGCAGGTTTTCAAAATGGTTCAAAACCGTAACAGATTTGTTATAGCAAAATATTAGCTCTCTATTTTTTTTTCAGATATTTAAACGCATTTTTAACCACCGAAACAAGCAATTAATTTTTTTCATTTTTCAACTTTCGTATAAAAATTTTGTTTTTAGCGATATTTAGCCTCATTTTGGTCAAAAAAAATCTCCAAATCATGTAATTGATCAGAAATTTTCCGCAGAACCTAAATTTTCAAACGGTTTGTAGGCAATTGCCCGCGCATACGCAGAAACTTGAACTACTTTTTTTTAAAGAGCGATTTCTCAAAAACCGTATCTCCGATTTGCTGGAAATTTGGTGTGAAGGCAGCTGAAACTATATACTTTTGAGTGCTTACATAGCAGAGTTGAGTATTGTATATAAACAGGAAGCTAGTACCAATTTTTCAATCTTATAATATTTTTAAAATTGAATATTTCAGTTTTCCAGCCAAAGTATGGCATTCTCGGTTTTGAAACTTATTTCAACGGATTCCCCGGAAATTTTACATGAAAATCAACTTTTTGTTTGAATTTCATATACATTTTCTTTATTAATACTTTATTATTTCGAGTACACATTGTTCTAATTATTACATTACAATATCGTATTTGTGTTTTGTATTTTTGCGATATTTTGATAAACTTGGTTATATTATTATTATTATTATTATTTTTATAAATTTAGCAGCTGAATGTTATGTGTAGTGACTTGATGAACAAAATTGCTTGTGTAAACAAATGTATTTTTACGGAGGGAACTGCAAATACGATATTATAACAATATAATAAAATATTAAAGAAAATGAATTTGAAATTAAAAATCTTTCAAGCAAATCGAAAATACGGTTTTTGAGAAATCGTTCTTTAAAAAAAAGTTTTTTCGAGTTTCTACGCATGCGCGGGCATTGCCTACAAACTGTTTGAAAATTTAGTTTCTGCAGAAAATTTCCGATCAATTATATGGTTTTGAGATTTTGTCGACCAAAATGAGGCTAAATATCGCCAGATACAAAATTTAAATCCGAAGGTTAAAAAATGACGAAAAAAATTAAATTGTTTGTTTCAGTGGTTAAAAATGCGTTTAAAAATCTAAAAAAAATAGAGAGCTAATATTTTGCTATAACAAATCTGTTACAATTGGTTTTGAGCCATTTTGAGAACCTGCTTGTCCAAAATTCGATTTTTGGCGTGGAATACTCCTACAGCTATTTTCCTACTACGGCGATTGTGTGACCGATTAGTACGAATTTTCTGATATCACATTGCTGCCTACTTAATTTTTCTTCTGTTATGTTATATTATATGCACTCATTGAGTACCCATTACTACTGAATCCGAGCACATGATAGCTGTGAACAAGTCAGATACATGAATCGGTATTTTCGAAAGCGGTGAAGATTTTAGCAGGAGGCGTAGCTAAGCTATTTTACTGCAGACGAAGAAAATGAAACGTATTACCCGTAGTTATATATCTTGCTTCAATCTTATTGAGAACGAGTCTAGAAGCGGAAGAAAAAATCAAAATAGTGCAATGCCTTATGGCGACAACTCTTGCTTTAAAATTAATATTGATTTATTTTATATCTATGGTTTCGGCGTTTACGTAGTGTAAATTCATAATACTTCGGAAGTTGGAGAATAAAACTCAAATTTTACACAAAACTTTAACATTTAATTAAAAAATGCTGACAAATTGTTTCACCACACTGTGGCATTTTCAAAGCAAGGAGTTATCAACTAAAGCTGGATCTAAAGTATGTCCTTAAATATCAGGGATCAGAATGTGGTACAAATTGAGGGATGGGGGTGGATAATGGTGGGAGTGTGTTTACAAAATTGTCAACAAGCGGTGAATTATATGTATCGATTTGATCATTTAATATTACATTATTATTGTTTTTTGAGTGTTTCAATATTTCTATGGATTCTAGTATATTAAGTGTCCTTGTTCCTGAATATGTAGAATATCGGGATTAAGGGTGAAATTATGGTTATGTTCTAACAGGTGATTTGCGTAATTAGAGTTCTCTTTTTTGAGCCTGTAACTCCTCAAATGTTCGTTGAACCTTACGCTGAAACTGCGTCCAGTTTGTCCTATGTACAAAGCACTACAATCATCACATCTCAGTCTGTAAACTCCAGATTTTTTTCAATTTATCTTTTTTAGATTTCGAATTATTAATATACGAGCATAGGTTATTTGTTGTTTTAAAGGCGACGTTTTTATTCTGTTTTTTGAGGAATTGAGATATTTTTAGTGAATGTTTACCTAAATATGTTGGACAGGTGAAACTTGATGTTGTATTATTATTAATCTGCGGATGAATTAGGTTTAAGGCTTTTTTATTGAGTTTATTTGGGAATATTTTATTAATTATCTTGACATTATAGGTAACCGTTATTTTTGGCAATATCTATGATTCTGTTTAATTCCAAATGGAAATTATCTACATTAATCTATGTATCATACAATTATATGCTGCTAGCTTGTGTGATTGTGGATGTAAAGAAGTGTTGTGTATTGTGGTATCTGTGTGGGTGGGTTTGTGATAAATAGCGAAAGAAAAGTAATTATTTGTATGTGGAATGGTCAGATCTAAAAAGTTTAAGGACTTGTTGTTTTCCATCTCTAATGTGAATTGATTTATTTTGTTTCATAATTGAAACTGTAGTGCCATTTGTTAAGCATGACATATAAAATCCCGAATAATTAAGAACACATGTTTGTTCCAGCGGGGGATTTTTTGACCGTCAATATTTGATTTGTCGTGAACCGATTTGCAAAAACGAATTCCCAATTTCCAAATATAGTGTATCTTATTATAGGATATTGGACATGTAACTAGGGTTTTAATGTGTAAAAATATTTGATACGACATTCGCACCATCTACAAATGTTGGCTATGTTGCAAGAACATGGAATGCTGAATAGACTTCAGGAAATGAAAAAAAAGGGAATTGATCTGCGATGGGTCTGCGAAGCTGGTATGATTTGTGATACGTTAGGAACCGATTTTTTTAGAGAGGTTATAATTCTATCTTTGATGTTTTTCATATGCAGTAGGTTGGCGGCACAGTTTTGTTAAGATTTCGAAGAAATTTTACTATTACAGATATTTCAAAAATCATTTATTCCTTCGTTTACATTCCCTTGCGGTGGAGTTTTCGTCGGGAAACCGACCATGGTTAATTTTTGTCGAATAACTCCACATAATATTTGGTAAAACTGGTAGCATTTTTAAACTCTAATTTGATTGTAGCATTTAAACAGAATACAAAACTTTCCTATTATATTGACTGTGAAAACCAATATGAAAACCTCAAAAAATCGGAAGAATATAAGGGGACCTGTGAGGTATCATACCATTTGCAGTGGAAAATAAGACCAAGTTTTATTTTAGCTGACATCAAATATTGAAACCTGGATGAAATGTAGAGAAACCAGAAGCCAAAAGCTTGTAACCCAGAACATAATTGATACACGATTCTTATTGGAGTTGATTGATAATTGTTATTATATACGAGTATAATTTACTTTATAAAATCACCCTTTTCCACTTAAAATTATGAAACGAAGCGAAATACACAACGGTCAAATTTGGTAAAAAGTTAATTACAACCCATAATGAAGCAGCAAGGATGTTAATAAAATGAATAAAAGTGGTTCATGTACTTCTTGGCTGAAATAAACATCAACTATTCCAAGTAGTCTGTAATCCTATTATTAAACAAATAATTCCTTACAAATACTTGTTCCTGTAGTTGACTCAGGGTTGATTAAAGTACTTGTAATGATAGTTTGTTTTTGATATGAGATAAATCAAAATTCAATAAACGATCTCTAAGTTTATACATTTCTATATGTTCAAATGTACCTAAAAACGGTTCTTCACTATGTTTTAAAAGAGAAAGACTCGATTTTATAATTCTATGACCGTTTCGTTAGACATGATTTGCCAGGGCAGAGACTTATCAATGTTATTAGTATTGCCTGATGTCCAGGAAAGGAATTGTCAACCTCTGATCCAGAGGTAAATTCAACAGAGGATACTGATTATCGAATTTTTTTTCTATGATATCATTAACATATCCTCAGGAAATAATGTTGGACCTTTTGAAAGTGACTTTTCTAATTTACTCAGAAAAATATCTGCTAATATGGGACATAGGGGATTTCCCATGACAGTTATGTGACTGTATAACTTTATAAAAAGAAAAACATTCTGGTTCATTCATTTGAGGGAAGTAAGTGATAAAGATTCCGTGACTTCCTATATCGAAAAAGTTATTTGACTTACGTCTTTTTTTCATCAAGTGCAAAGTGGTAGGTATAGGGACACTAGGAAATAATGAAACCACACCAAAAGAAATAAGGTCATGAGAATTTCTGGTTGGAAAGCTATCAACGAATAATTGGGAAACAAGCCATTTAGAAGTTTCATAAGCATTTTATATTTTAAACTATGTCTATATGTATTACTAGTTTTGTGAATTTTGGGGAGGCAATACAACCTGGTAGGGAATTTTTAATTTCCTTTTCAAATTTTCTGGAACTATTGTTGTCAGATTTCTTAACTACAACTATTGAGTTCCATTTATCCGATTTTGAATAAACTTCACTTCACTTTCATTTGAGAGGGTGACATTTTTTAATTTGATATTATTCTAGAAAAAATGTTTACACTCGGCCGGATCTACACCTTTGTCTTCTGGGATAAACATATAAGTTGAGCTCTCTATGTCATTATATGACTTATATGATTACATAGGAAACTCAGATATAATCGGTAAAAAATATTGCTGTTTGGCTTTGCCTCACTTAAATTGTTTTGAGAAATGTGTTGATGAAAAAGCATCTTTGACAATGAGGAATTAAATATCTTACCTGCACTATACCACCTGTGTATTGAGAAATGCTATAGTCGATACTGGAATCATTCTTGGCATTTAAAAGTCCACTCTGAGTTGTCAAAATTGGTTTTACATCAACAAAATATTTTTGGACAGCTTCGCATAAACGATTATGATCAACTCCCACACCTGCAACCACCATTCTGTTTGGTTGATAATGATCATTCAGATAAGTAAACAGAAGTTCTCGATCAATAACATCTATGTTCTTTGCTGGACAAAGTTTCGGCAGACCCAATGTATTATCTCTATATGCTGCCTAAAAATGATTCTTATAAATATACATAATTATGCAGCAAATAATAAAGAATAAATATTGAACATGAAAATGTGCAGAAAACACATATTTACAAGTTACAACTTTAATTTCATTTCATTTTTATTCATTTTATTCATTTATTCATAGATAAACATGTTTTCATTTTATATATACAATAGTATTTGTATACATTTCAAATTCAAGAACTAATAATATCATAAAGTAATAAAATCTCATGTGAATAATGAGTTACACCTAAATGTTACAATAAAGTAACTTTTGTGTGTGTAAGTAATTGAACAAATATTGTTATTTAAAATAAATTAAAAATAAAATTAAAATAACATTAGTATTAAGTTTCTAATAGTGATATATCCGTAATAAATTTAAAATCAAATTAAATTAAAGTGATTAACAAAAACAGTTTTTCTCTTCATCCTTTCATTCTACCTTCAGTCAGTAAAAAATTATGAGAATTTCGTTTGGTTTTGAAAAAGGAATCGTTTATAAATTTTAGAAAAGTGTTTGATATTAGAAATTGTTTTAATATAGGAAGCAAGTTATAGCATTTTACCGGAAGATATAGGAATGTTCTTTGTGTTTTAGATTTGGTGCATATAGGGATGCTGATTTGTTTATTTGTAATGTTCCTAGTTAAATGTGTATGATAAGTGTGACATTTATAATTCTCTTTTTGGTGGAAAAACGTACATACATTACGAGTGTACAAGTTTCTCACATTTAAAATTTCTTCCGAGTATAAATGTTCCGTGGGAAATAATTTAGATTTATGTTTAATAACTTTTAAAATGTAGTTGTGGCTAATATTTAGAATTACTAATGAATTATTATACCATAACGGATTAATTACTCCACCAAAGATTTGTAAACTGATACACGAGTAAATCTTTTTGTAGTATATCCCTTAGTAAGTAAAATTTATGTATTAGTTGTTTAATCTTTTTATTCAGATAAATGACATGAAGGTCCCATTTAAGATACTTATCAACATAGATACCTAGATATTTAATTGTATTAGTTTCATGAATGTATTCAGTAGTATTAAGTTGTAGGTAATTGAAATCTGGCCGAGAATGGTTGCTGATTGAGAATGCAATGTAGTTAGCCTTTGTTAAGTTAATTGTTAATTTAAGAGCATCCAGCACGGTCTTTATTGTTTTGAGTCCTTCGCAAGCACTTTCTTTTACAAGATCCCATGATGGACCAGAGAAAATCAACATTGTGTCATCTGCATAAGACATTATTTTACCCTTTATATTACAAATGCAGTCTGTTGATATAAACTAGGAAAAAAGTATCGGGCCTAATACTGTACCCTGTGGGACACCTATACAAACTGTCAATGAGTCACTTAAAGTACCGTTAATTTCAACTATTTGACACATATTTTCTAAGTAATTATTTATTAAAGTGTGCGTCTTTCCCCCTGATTTCATAGCTATAGAGTATATTTAATATGTAGTTCTTTATGTGAGACCGCGTCGAAAGCCTTAGCTAAGTCCATAAATACAGCAATTGTTTTTTGATTATTATTAAATTTATTTGTGATACAGTTCAATTCAATGATGGCACCAACTGATTGTTGGAAAGAATACTGAATCTATTAAAGAAACTTATTATCCTTTTTTCAAACATTTTTCGAAAAATTTGCAAAAATTATTGATAAGACTGACGGGGCGATAGTTGTCAATACGATTTTTAGAACCAGATTTGTGTATGGGAATTACAATGGCTTTTTTAAATGCTTCAGGGACAATTGAAGTTTTAAATATCAAGTTAAAAATGTGTTTGAAGGGTTTAATAATAGAAGTATGGAACATTTTAATTATTTGAACAGAGATGCCATCCAAGCCGGGGGTACGGTTATTTTTTAATGATGCTATTGAATTGATAATATCATTAGAAGTTATAGAAGTTAGATACATAGAGGCAGAGTTTTCTGCTATTTTTAGTTGTTTTTTTTTGGAGTTTATTCTGTTTTGCATTTCATTTCCAATAGCACTAAAGTAGTTGTTAGCATAGTTAGCAGCGCTATATAACTTTACATTACATTATTATCACATCAGTTGTCAATATCTGTATGTGCATTTTGTAATCATTTTTTAAAAGATTTTACTTACTGAAATAATTTGTTACATAGTCAACTAATTAATATAATACAATATATTAATATTACTATATGATCATACTTATTTATACTACATGATTACATATAGTATCCTGCAAGTTATAGCAATATTTTTTGCATTTTCATGTTTCTCTATGGGTTTGTTTCTGCAATCAGGTTTAAAATAAAAGCCTACATTCCGAAGAATCTCTTACATGGCCTTCAACAAGTTCTTGATATTATTTAAAGCCATTAATAAAGGAATTGATGAAATATTTCTTGAAATTTTCTAATTTTTCACATGTGATTTAAAGAAAAATTATCAATAATCTGAAAAGTTGCAAATGTTATTAATTCCGTACTATCAGATCCTAAATCAGATCTTTTATCATCAAAAATAACAGATTGATAAGATATTGCCTTTTTGTATGCCAAAAAACTTTCAAGTATAATGTAGACTGCTAAATTAATTATCAGGGCCGGATTTAGAGGTCTGGAGGCCTCGGGGCAACAAAGGAGTGTAGGCCTCCTGGCCCCAAATTATTTTCCAAATAAAATGAACAATTTTTTCAGTCAAGTTTTTCAATAAATAATTTATTGTGAAACCAAGTAAATTCTTTTAGTATTTAACAAACATATATAAATATAATCGGAAACAAGAATTATCTAAAATTAAATTTTAGCGTTAACGAACGGAACCGAGCTTTTTCGCCGAAAAATCGTTGATGATTTCGCCGAAATTCAGTTCCCGAAGTAAGTCACTTTCAACGCTCAGGAGAGAAAGCTTTGATAGACGGTTTTGTCCCATTGTCGTTCGAAGCCTATTTTTTATAATTTTCATTTTTGAAAATACATATCCCAATTGATTTATATATATACAATTATAAAAAAAAAAAGAAAATAGTCGATACACGAAATCGAATACCCAACCTCCGAGGCAAGTACCACCCCACTCAGCCATTGAGCCAATGGGATACTCCCTCAAGAAGGGTAGTAAATTGCAAGTGCTCATCAGGGCCATTTGAGATTTTGATATTTTACTGATTGCCTGATTGGAGTGAACAAATATAGATCAATGATTTCTGTTAATATTTAAGAACAATATAATCATGTTTGTACAAAGGTAAAGATAAAGGTAAAACAGTGAAAAAAAAATATCAAAGGAAAAGTTGTTTACTAGTGTTTACTAGTAAAAGATTTTTTTTCCGAAGTCTATTGTCTATCTCCCCTAAATCCGGTCTTATTAATTATTCTAAAATGTTTGTTCTCTACTCACCGCATGGATCATATCCATCAGCAAAGTTTCTTGTTCAGGCCTCATATTTAAAGTTTCCAATTCAAAACTAATAGCTTGTCTAGCTCCATCAATCTCTTCTTGTGTTATATGAGGTCTCAAAGTGGCTTCTGCCAACAATTGAATAACATCATTAAGCCCAGATGTATAAGCTGATGCTGCATAAATAAAAGTATCTCGAGAAGCTTGACTATCACATATACCACCATGTTTTTCTAATTTATTCAATATATCATCTTTGTCTGGGTACCTCTCTGTAGACTATAAAGTAAAATCAATATCAATGAATCAAATTATATCTCTATTAGAGGAATAATATAAAATATATCTATCAAATAGTAAAAATAACATCAATTTTCATAATTTCATTAATGTTAAAAGATTCATAATCACAAGTGCTTGGTGGGGCAGATATAAGATGTGGGTGGGAAAGATGAATAATGAATGGCGGACAATAAATTAGAGCTTAGAGCTCTAGAAGTTTGTCATTTACTTGATGACTGAATTGCCCATAAACAAAGGATCATTTGCACATCAATGAAATTGTTGTTGCTTATTGAAGTTCTAATTGATAAAATTGGAAATAAATTGTTTTCCTCACATTAAATGCCAATTTCTCCAGAAAATGTGTAATGCCACTAGGATAAGCCACTTCATACCTAGATCCTGAATCGATTACAACTGAAAATAAAAATGCATGTGTCAGGTAAATATTGTAGTTTGATCTACTTCAACTAACCGCCAAGTGTACAAAACTCTCCAAATCTATCCTCTGATGCTACTGTTAAACCATTTGAGAGAACAGTTACTTGCGTTTTCTGATGTCCCTCTTTCAGACTGGCATAAATAGGTTGAGGCAAATTCGTAACAGGTTGATCCATCGGAGGCATATCAGTTACTCTAGTAGACTTTGCAGTGTCCGACAATTTTTTACATAACCCTTGGCTTTGCCATAATCTGTAATTTGTTTTTTAAATTTCAGCGAGTTACAAATAACGCAACATTTGAGGTTAACAAATACTCACTGGTTTTTAAATGGCAAAACATTTTTGGTAATCTTCGAATATGCCCTCAACGCCATTAGGGATGAAGAGTGTTGAGAAATTTAGTTAATTTATTTTAATTTTGACATGAAGTGAATGTAAAAGAAAACGATTTGTGACGAACGTGAAACCCTAAGACAGTAAGACAAGCATCGAGCATAGAATAGAGTTGCAGTATCCATTATCCATTACTCTATGTGTAACAACAGCAACTCACATTAAAGCTTAACTTTCTGTATTCTTAACGGGGACAAGTCTAGAAACCGAGAATTTTATAGTTTCTCTGAGGTAGCAATTAACAATCAACAAAGGAAAAGAACTGTTCAATCAGTATGTGAAAATTTTTTTGGAAGATTGTGATTGTGTGTCTCCATAGTTTTTGCACACACACAAAAAACGCACGCACGCACACACAATGACAAAAATAGTATAGATCTATTCAGAAATGCTCAAACTGAAATATCCGGAAAAAAATTGTTTGCCCCAATTACAATACTTCCCTCATAGAACGTATAGCGTAGACTGGGGAATGGCGGCCCCTCAAGGGAAAACTTAAATTGTCATAAAACTAAAAGCATGTTTGAAGTACATAGTAAATATCTAAAAATAAAGGTCAATGTATACTTTAGACAAATATAATTGTCTTACACCGTTTAAAACAAAAATAAACATTAACGAAATAAAATGGAGACATCCTGTGTTGCCGGTATGTCCCTCACACGTGGGGGGTAATGGCGGCTTATATATAATTACTGACAAAAATCGCGCACAAAGTCATCTTTTTCGCCACTAGAACATGCTTTGTGGGCCCATTCGCCGCAGATCACACATCTCAGCCACACTTCATTGTTTTTTTTTCGAATTCTCCACAAATTACACATAATGTACTGATTAATTTCTGGTTCGATATTATCATCATTGTGAGCATATTTCACATCTCTCTTCCGTCTCTTAGATTTTTCTCGTGGTTTTGGCAGTTTTGTTCTGTCATCAAGCAGTATTCTATTTGTTAATCCGTTTTCAACCAACGCTTCTCTTTTGACTTTTTTTATGTTTTATACTCTTTGATCTTTGCCTTCTAGTTTCTTTTTATTAATTTCTTTTTTTTTTCTCTTCTAAAATGACCTATTGGGGTAGAGGTGAATATTTCGGAATGTTGTATTTTACTGTTGTTATCACATCTCATTGTAGTTGAACATCCAGAAATCGGTATAATATCAGAAAATGAAACTATTATTGACTTCTCGGGTTATTTCATCGATAGATGCAAGAGCTTTTTCTCCGAGGGGTTAGATCTTTTCTACTGGAATAAGTTCGCGAGATTGTTCGCGAATTACACTATCTCTCGCTGGAATAATAAAATCTCTTCTGTGAAAATATCAGCGTTGATTGGAAAAATTTCGATTGCTTGAAAGCCTTTTATTGTTTTTTAGGAGTAGTCACTCTGCTAAATGCTTTGATAAATAGCTCAGCAAGTTCATTTGTGGCTATTCTCTCCCCGGCATGGCTTTTCATATATTTATCATACTCTGCGGTGTAAGTTGCCTTTACCGGAGCATAAAATGATGATATATCAAGGGGTTGCATTCGATGGGTGGTACGCGGGGGTATGGTCAACAGTATTATTCCATTATCTCTACAAAAATTGTACGATTTTAACGTGCAGTGGCTGAAGTGGTTGTCTAGTGTCAATAATAAAATAGATGCAATCCGGAAATCCATTTTTTTTAATGAGGAGCTATTCTTTTTCTTTTAAAGATGAACATGGGAGTAACGTAAATTCCAGATGCACTGAATGCACACATTACCGTTGTTGTTTGTCCCCTTTCTGCGCTTGTCGCAAACCCAAACCTCTTTTGTCCTCTCTGGGCGTAAACTTTCACAGGATGTTGGACAGTTGTGATCAACGAGGTCAAGTATAGACCTCGTTGGTTGTGATTCCAGTCTCATCGGCATTAAATATCCTCGTCTGTGTGAACTCATGTTTTTCCATAAGCTTAAGTTTGAGTGAAAAAGAGACACCTCTTCTTGATTAAACGCTTTAATTCTATTAATGCTAGTAGTTTCTTGTTTCATCAATGTTATAAGGATTTCTTTTAATTAAACCCTCCAGCCAGTCTCTTCCAGCAGCTTCCTTTTCTTTCGTAAAAGGAGTTTCTAAGTTATTTTTTCTAGCATATGCATATGTACACTGTTTAATTTTTAATTTCTGTAGGTGTTATGCTATAAAATACTTTGGAAAGTTTGACTACTTGCACAATAAGTTATTCTTCCTCTGCATGCGTAAAAAGTTGGTTTCATCTTAATGATGGTCTAGAAATTGAGCCATTTCTAAGACGATCCTGCAAAGTGTTTCTAGGGATGCTAAATGTTGAGGAAACCATTGTGATACTTCGGCTCCCTTCTATAGCAGTTAAGACAGCCTTTAAAGTTTCGGAAGTCCATGTGGCTTTGGTTGTTTTACGAATATATTTACGAGGCATCTGCAAAACAAAGCTTAGAATCAAGATTTTTTATGTTGGGGTAACGGGGCCATGCCGAAATTACCACCAGTTAATTGGCCGCTTATACCCCAAATGCAATATGTTTGTTTTCTTCATAACGCAAAAAAAACATTGAGGTTATGTGAAATACTCATATTGATGTTTAAAGTGCAAGAAACGGTGATTCTATAAACATATCTGACAAAATATTCTATTTAATACACATCTTGATTTACATACCTTTCAAAAACACTTTCACTACAAGCATATACTAAAATATCAACATTTCTTTATAAACATCTAAATACATATCTTACATATGGTGCAAACCTTACCGGTATTGCTTTGGCATATTAGAACGAGTTGGCGTACTAGATCTGTTGAGCCAACTTATATGCCTACATATAGTCGAGGAAATAAAGCACAAAAAAAGCCAAAGTATAAAAAAACAAATCGGATGTACCGATTTTGATAATTTCTTTTTAATAGATTCAGGAAGTCATTTAGAGAAAATGTTAACAATTTTTTTTTCTAATGTGCATTTTAGCATTTCTCCAGAGAAACATGCATCTCTTTGAATGCACTTTCAGGAGATAATGTTAAAACTGTTGAAAAAATGTCCGAATATAGCCAACATTTCTCACTCGGTGGTTTTTGGGGTCGCTGATCACGATTCCGTTGCCAGATTTGAACTACGATGTACCTTAGGCTCAGGACATCCTAGTACTATCGACGTCTCCAGGGAATTCGCAGAAATACCTCCTGCAAAGGCATGGAACCTGTTATGGAGGTTCTCTTGAGTATACAGGTCATGACCATGACACCTAGGTCATCTCCATGGACTGATTTTTAATAATTTAATTCGTTTATCGGGGGTTTTAGGGACCGTTGAACACGATACCGGTGCCAAATTTGAACTACAACGCACCTGGGGCTCATGTCCTGGTACTATCGTCGTCTCCAGTTAATTCGTGAAATTATCTTTTGGAATGGGATGAAACTTGTGAGAGAGGTTCTTTCGAAGTTGACGGTTGTGACCATGACCTTCAATAGTCACCTGGTGGTCAGGATACTCTGATGACCCAGGTCATCTCCATGGATTGTTTTTTAATATGCTTTGAAATGAAACCAAATTCGTCTCTCCTGGAGATATCCTCTTTCGGATATCTGATAACTTTTCTGGAGTTCAGACCAATCACCGAAGCATCTGGTGAACAGATCTGTGATATCGACAACAAAGAATTCAAAAAATATCGTTTGCTCTACAATGAAACTTTACTGAATTTTTCTAATGCGAAAAAAGTAATACTGAAATATTTTCTATTTTAATGTCAAAAATGCGTTGCATTCATCGGTTACGAAAACCCCTCGAGACACAAATTTGATTGCATTTCAGAGCATATTAAAAATCAATCCATGGAGATGACCTAATACGTCATCAGGGTATTCTGAGCACCAGGTGACTATTGAGTATCATAGTCATGACCTGTATACTCAAGAGAACCTCCCTAATAGGTTTCATTCCTTTGCAGAAGGAAGTCCTACGCCCCAGGTACGTCGTAGTTCAAATCTTACACCGGAATCGTGTTCAGCTGCCCCAAAAACCCCCAAGTGAGAAATGTTGGCTATATATCTCCTGAAAGTGCATTCAAAGGGATGCATTTTCCTCTGTAGAAATGCTAAAATGCACATTAGAAGAAAAAAAATTTTATCATTTTTTCTAAATGCTTGAAATTCCATAAACTGTACAAAATACTAAAAGTGTCAAAATAAGAATAGTGCAGGAAGAATCGAGAACCCCTCGTGATAACTGATTCACATAGCTAAGCCTAACGTCAAAATTGTGACGTTTGGTCGCCTCATGCAATATGTACATAGCGACATGAACTGTTTGGCAGTTAGTTTAACTTAGAGTATATCTTCCAAAATACGAATTTTTCTTAGATAGATAGCATCCTTGGCCGTCAGATGGAACCATAAATCCGAAAAATTGAATCTGGCGCTTGGTCGAGTTATGCATAACTAATTAAACTTATTTTCATCAATAATGGATCATCCAAAATTTCCCGCCACACCTGTGACTAAATCCCGGATCCGCTAGTGGTTCTGTTGAATATGTGTTCTTCAATATTAATTTCAAAATCTGCTTTTTGTGTGGGTATTCTTAATAGAAGTATTAAAAAAAGTAGGTCAGAACCTAAATTTTATATCGCTCATTTCATCTAACATGAACTACGTTCCTTCAATTGGATATGTCCGTTCCAAACAGTATGCAATTTGCTAACACATTGTAAATATCATTGATGAATATTATAAATAGAAGGGACCCAAGGAAACTACCTTGGGGAACTAGAACGTTTGTTGTAAGCACATCAGACTCAAATGTATCATCCTTGTCTTTACTTATAATTTTTTGTTTCCTGTTTGATACACAGGTTTCAAACCAGTTCAGGGCATTACCTTAATCCCAATTATTGTTGATAACTTGGCAAGTGTAAAAACATTGTCAAGTACATTGATGACCTCAGACAAGTCAAGGAAAACACCACATACAACTCGCTTATTGTCTAAGGCATTAATTACATAGTTCATAAAACTAAAAAATCTATGTTCTTAGACCGACTCCTTATAAACCCATGTTGAGTACGATTGAAAAAAAACGTACACCGTTTAGGAAGCGAGTCACTCTATTTAATTCTAGTATTTTTGAGAAAACTGAAGGCAGATTAATTGGACGATAGTTTTCGAAAAAAAATCGGATGAACCGATTTTGATAATCTTTTTTTTAATCGATTCCGGAAGTCATTTAGAAAAAATGATAATATTTTTTTCTTCTAATGTGCATTTTAGCATTTCTACAGAGGAAAATGCATCCCTTTGAATGCACTTTCAGGAGATATATAGCCAACATTTCTCACTTGGGGGTTTTTGGGGCCGCTGAACACGATTCCGGTGTAAGATTTGAACTACGACGTACCTGGGGCGTAGGACTTCCTTCTGCAAAGGAATGAAACCTATTAGGGAGGTTCTCTTGAGTATACAGGTCATGACTATGATACTCAATAGTCACCTGGTGCTCAGAATACCCTGATGACGTATTAGGTCATCTCCATGGTTTGATTTTCAATATGCTCTGAAATGCAATCAAATTGGTGTCTCGCGGGGTTTTCGTAACCGATGAATGCAACGCATTTTTGACATTAAAATAGAAAATATTTCAGTATTACTTTTTTCGCATTAGAAAAATTCAGTAAAGTTTCATTGTAGAGCAAACGATATTTTTTGAATTCTTTGTTGTCGATATCACAGATCTGTTCACCAGATGCTTCGGTGATTGGTCTGAACTCCAGAAAAGTTATCAGATATCCGAAAGAGGATATCTCCAGGAGAGACGAATTTGGTTTCATTTCAAAGCATATTAAAAAACAATCCATGGAGATGACCTGGGTCATCAGAGTATCCTGACCACCAGGTGACTATTGAAGGTCATGGTCACAACCGTCAACTTCGAAAGAACCTCTCTCACAAGTTTCATCCCATTCCAAAAGATAATTTCACGAATTAACTGGAGACGACGATAGTACCAGGACATGAGCCCCAGGTGCGTTGTAGTTCAAATTTGGCACCGGTATCGTGTTCAACGGTCCCTAAAACCCCCGATAAACGAATTAAATTATTAAAAATCAGTCCATGAAGATGACCTAGGTGTCATGGTCATGACCTGTATACTCAAGAGAACCTCCATAACAGGTTCCATGCCTTTGCAGGAGGTATTTCTGCGAATTCCCTGGAGACGTCTATAGTACTAGGATGTCCTGAGCCTAAGGTACATCGTAGTTCAAATCTGGCAACGGAATCGTGATCAGCGACCCCAAAAACCACCGTCAACCAACGCAACTCAGAGTCTCCTTTTTTATGAGAGGAATAACAATTGCCAATTTTAGTGGTTCGGGAAAAATTCCAGAATGCAGCGAATCCTTTGTATACATGTTAAATAAGACTCACAGATACTGCAATACACATTTTGAGTAGCTTTGGGGATCTGCACTACACATTTCATAGGTTCTACAATCGAATCAATATATTGAATTTTTCCTTCGAATTATGTGATCGTCGAAGTTAATGCGCTTGTTTCTATGTTCCATAGCAAAGATCAGTTTTGGTATGATATTAGTACAAAGACTATTAAATTCAAAAGTAAGGTGTCCCCCGGTATATCTTTTGGAATTGGGTGTTCTTTATTATTTTCTAACGTTTTATTTACAATGTCCCACATATAATTAGATTCATCTGACGTGTTATTTGATAGATTCGTGATGTACGTGCTTTTGACATGCTGTATTTGATTTTATTTTTACTAAATGCGTTTTTATAAGCCGGCTTATGTACATATAAATTGTAGTTTTAATTTACTCTTCATAGATTTCAACTGTGGAGTAGTTTTTTGTGGCGGTTGACATTTTATCTGCCTTTTTATATTAAATAGATTTTATATTTTATTCAAAATATATCACATTTATCACATACGTCCTCTTTATCATACATAGTGTCCGAACTTTTTTCTGCAAGTCCTATCAAAAATTCATTGATATTTGCTTGGGTAAATGTCCTGGCATGAACATAATTAACCTTGATATCACTATCCATAGATTAGATATTATTTATACACTATCCGTGTATAAATAGTCATAACTTGTGACATATGGTCAGAGACGTGGGACTTATGCTTTAAGGGAATATTACAATTACAATAATATGATACAATTACTCTTTTACATAGATATCAGACTATATTTATTATGAATTAGTTTTGTCGTCATATCATAATACTATTCAATGAATATTGTCGTATTGTTCATTGGTTGTTTGACAGAACCTCTTTCATGCTTTTTTGAAATGGTTTTATCGGATACCTCCTCAAACCAAGAGAGGATACTGGTGTTTCAGAATACCCAGTTTGTTCTTTTCCAATAATATTATTTACTAGAAAGGTTTTGCAAAACATAAGATACCAAAATATAATGAAGTTTTTTTATTTTCATCAATAATGAATCATTACCCTCCCGCCCCACCTTGACAAAATCCCGGATCCGCTAGTGGTTCTGTTGAATATCTGAGCTTATTATATCATATTACTTCTTTAATATTCATTCCAAAATCTGCTTTTTGTGTGGGTATTCTTAGTGGAAGTATTAAAAAAAAAGGTCAGAACCTAATTCTATATCGTCTAACATGAACTTGTAGGTTTATTATGTTTTGAGAGTATTATGCAATCGTGTTAAAACGGAGCTGATATTTGAGATTATTGAGGCATGGTGAAATTGAAAAGAACAGTTTTATCATCTTTGAAACTATGTGAAAACAAAATGATAGTAGGTACGATGCAAAACGAAATGTGATTGTTGAGATTATCTGCGGCAATTATCTGGACTCAATGAAATATCAATAGAGTTCATACTTTGGTGTGGTATTTCTTAACATCTTACTTTCAATCACGTTGTATATATACCATATTTTTCTTGTAATGCAATACAAAAAGGGTTATTTTTCTGAAATATTATTATATATTTTACAAGAGCTGTCTTATATTTTATTTCATAGGTATCTTCTTATACTTACATATTGGAAATGAAGTATAATATGTACAAGAAATGTGAACTAATAGCTGTGATTTATCAGAATAATCTGTTTCCTGTATCCTGATTTTTCTAAATGCGCCCTACGTTTTCCTCAAGTATGATTGGAATATAATACCAACAAAAGATTTAATTATATTGATTCCGAACACTCGACCTGTGTAATTCAATTAGTGGGAACGAAGATTATAAACAAATGCCGGAAGAAGAACGAGTCGAAAGATAGAATTTCCAGACTGAGGTAAAAGTCAATCAAAGTTCCATTTTATGAGGTGCCGTACCATAAGCTTGATCGATTTTTGACACACCCACACCAGGATGATTGACGATATTCTGTATTATTGCAAAAAGGTACATGTCAATGACCGCAGATGGACAAATAATGACCGGACCCCGACTACGTAGGACTCCTGTGAGCTACCGAACGGCAACATTTGGCAGTGGCTTTTACAATTGGCCGGTGTATTAACCGCCCTTTATTGTTTTGCACGCGCCAATTTTATGTTATTGAACTCGCACTAATTTTGAAAACCCCCGCAGACACTCAGAAATACTTTAAACTGCGTGTGTGTATATTTATTAATATTCTGCAGTAATGCAGTTGCACTTTGTGGTAGTCTGTGCACGAGTTAGGTCCGCTTTGCCTCGAGGATTCTATGTTTAAAGTGAATTAAACCTGTCCAATTTGTGTCTTTGCGCTCACTATTTTTATAATTATACACAGAGAAAAAATGCTTAGGAATTCCTAACTGTGTATATTTATCTAAAAGTTATTCACAAATATCCATTGTTTTGTTTTTCTGATTTGTTCTTATAAGGGGTTATGTATGTATATACAAAATGTAGAATGTTACAAAATCCGACTGGCAATTTTTCCATTTTTATAAGTTAATTGTAAATACAGGGTGTATCTAAATAACACCGAAAAAATTAAAGGGGTGATTCTGTGATGAAAATTAATGTGAGTGTTTGGTATAAAATTTTTTGAAAGAACCCTCCCCGGAAAAGTTACACCCCTTCGAAAATTAAAAAAAAAATGGTTTTTCTTTTTCATTTTCCCTGTATATCAAGCTAAAGACACGAAACTTGGTAAACATTATCTGTCAATAAGAGTACACTTTTTGAAATTTTTTCAACCCTGAAGTATGCTTAGAAGGGGTTGATTATTTCAACCCCTAAGATATTTTTTCTTACAACTTTTTTTTAGATGAAAATTTTTTCTTTAAAAAAGTATGACTGAAAAGCCCAATTCATTGACTAACTTTTTTAACTCCACAAGTTTTTTCTAAAACTTGAGCATTTATGAGAAAAAAATAAATAAGCTCATGTAAAATAGCATTTTATTAAACAACAGCCAACCAAATTATGATTATGATTATGAGACTTCTACAACTAAAAACAAAAGTGAACAAACAATGAACAAAAACCTGTCGAATATCGACAATACAATTATAATAAATGTTGAAAATGACCGCCTTCAGCATCAATACAAGCATCTAGCCTTTTCCTCATAGAATTGCGTATACGATGAAATATTCCTGGAGAATTTCTTATAGTTTCACACCCTGCCACAATGCGGTTTCGCAGATCATCGATATTTTCAACTGGGTTTGTGTATATCAAAGATTTCAGATATCCCCATATGCAAAAATCCAAAGGATTAAGGTCAGGGGAGCGGGCTGGCCAGTTTACAGGTCCTCCTCGACCTATCCATTGATTGGCATACACCTCATCCAGGTGAGTTCTTGCAAGTATACTAAAATGAGCTGGTGCACCATCGTGCATAAACCATGAATGTTGCCTAATTTGAATGGGAACCTCTTCAAGAAGAACAGGTAATTCTTCAAGGAGATGACAATATGCTTCACCATTTAATCGTAGCGGAAGAAAATGGGGACCAATTAAATGATTATCAATAATTCCGAGCCACACGTTTAATGAAAATTTATACTGATGATTTCCTTCAAAAAAGCCATGAGGATTTTCGTCAGCCCAAAGGTGATTGTTGTGAAAATTTCTAATACAGTCTCTTGAGAAATTCGCCTCGTCAGTAAATAAAATATTATCTAAGAACTGTGGTGCTTGGCCAATCATATTAATAAGCCACTGACAAAAAATCACACGGGGTAAAAAATCTCGAATCATTAACGCCTGCACCCGTTGAAGATGATAGGGATACAACATTTGTTCTTTTAAAATTCTAAAAACAACGGAATGGCTTACATGTAGGACATGAGCTATTTTCCTGGTACTAGTTTCTGGGAATTCTTCAATTGAATTAAGTACGGCTTCTTCTACAGCTGCAGTTCTAACTTCTCTAGTACGACCAGAATCATAACTTCTTTTTTCAAAATTACCACGTTCCCGCAAGCGTCGGTGAATAGTTGTGAACGTAGTATGATGGGGTAGTCTACGCTGTGGGTACTGTTCAGCATAAAGTCTTTGCGCTTCCAATGAATTACCGTTAGCACGACCGTAAGTAAAATGCATATCTGCCATTTCCAAATTCGAATATGCATTCATATTTTCAATCAACTAATATTTCCTACAATACACAATCATAAAACTTGTGAAACAATAAGATGGGTGACAGAAAATGACACTACACAATCCTAGTGTCAGTATTAATGTTTTTATGCAAAGCACAGGCCACTAGACTTGACGCAAAATACACTCGCGTTAGCTCATCTTTTTGAAAATGCATTGCATTAGATTTTTTTTCTCGTAAATGCTCAAGTTTTAGAAAAAACTTGTAGAGTTAAAAAAGTTAGTCAATGAATTGGGCTTTTCAGTCATACTTTTTTAAAGAAAAAATTTTCATCTAAAAAAAAGTTGTAAGAAAAAATATCTTAGGGGTTGAAATAATCAACCCCTTCTAAGCATACTTCAGGGTTGAAAAAATTTCAAAAAGTGTACTCTTATTGACAGATAATGTTTACCAAGTTTCGTGTCTTTAGCTTGATATACAGGGAAAATGAAAAAGAAAAACCATTTTTTTTTTTAATTTTCGAAGGGGTGTAACTTTTCCGGGGAGGGTTTTTACAAAAAAATTTATACCAAACACTCACATTAATTTTCATCATAGAATCACCCCTTTAATTTTTTCGGTGATATTTAGATACACCCTGTATATGCACTCGAATAAATTTTTCTGTTTGATCTTTGTTTTGTCTACTCTTAGCATTTTTTTTTGGATTATCATACAATGAGAGACGCTTTTGTTGTATTGATTGCTTTAATAGATGTTTCATCAAATTGAGGTCTCAGCACAGATTAGCAGTGGCGGCTCGTGAACTTTTTAAGAGAGGAGGCTGGACATAAAACGAATACTCTATTCAGCCAATTAATTTAACTTTTGCACAGCGACCGTACCAGCTACTTCAGTGACAAAATTAATTGTTGCCCAGCAAGAACCAAGGTGTAGAGTTTCTGTTGGCAAAAAAATTTTTTGTTGGTTTTTTGTTTTTTATTTTTTTTTGGAATTTTGATATATATTTTTTTTTTAATTTTTCATATTTTGTTTTTTTTTATTACTTTTATTAACTTTTTTCATATATTAACGGAATTCTACGGTCTTTAGTTTGCGAAAAATGATCAATAATATTATTTTTTATATATAAATTCTCGGGAAATAGGTCACAATAACACTTATGTTTTATATTTTTCTTGTCTTTACGTACGTTTCGGTCTCACGACCATCATCAGAAGACTTATTATGTCTAAAACTTGATTACTTAAAACTAATTGTATTACACAAAGCGTCCTAATCGCACCGATTTCAATTAAAATGCCCACGTCGCCGAAACGAACAGAAACATTAATCGTGTTTGTTTACAATTTCGTTTAATCGTGTTTCTGTTGTTAGTTTTAAGTAATCAAGTTTTAGACATAATAAGTCTTCTGATGATGGTCGTGAGACCGAAACGTAAGTAAAGACAAGAAAAATATAAAGAATAAGTGTTATTGTGACCTATTTCCCGAGAATTTATATATAATTCATACCTGGGTCAAGAACCTTTATAACAATAATATTATCATAAAATGTATCATTTTGTTTTAAGTGTTTTACTAAATCTTTTTCAATAGATATCAAACTAACATTGTATAAACGATTTTGGCCCATTGTATTTCGCATGATCGCATGTAAGTTTTAATTCGTTTGAGAGTAGAAAATGATCTCTCCACCGATGCCGACGTGACAGGAATGGTGACTGTCAAACAAAGTAGTTTATAAAACTGAGGTAAAACTTGTTGCAAATCATTGTCTATCATATCGGTGTGAATGTCGTACTGGCCTAAAATATCTTTATCCGAGTATATAACGCATAATTCATTGTGCAGTGCTATTTTATCAAAAAATTTATATTTTAGAACTAAGTTATACAAAAAACTTCAATTCATGTAAATCGGCAAATCGAATCTCAATTTGACCTTTAATAGTATCTAAAATTTCATAAAAAAAGTGTTTATAATGTAGTTTCTTGTCTACCAAATTATACGTTTTCCTCCTTTAACAATATTCTGTTTACCGGTTAATTTAAACTTAATACTCGATGTAATATGTTCCTGCGATTTTTCATGTCTGTCTATACCACGAGCTAAATTTTTCAAATCATCATAACCCGAGTGCCCCCAACATGAAGTTGTATCAGATGTAAATAGCAGGCAATACCAGCAATATAATTTATTGTGTACCTCAGATCCCGTTAACCATAAATATTTTTTACAATTATCAGTATCAAATGATCGATTTTGAAATATACCTGTCATCACTAATCTTTTCAGCAACTAAATCACTACTCATTTTAACGTTTAATAACCAGAGAACTCTTTGTTAATAACTCACCGAACAGATAAATTATAACTTAACCTTACATCGCGTCGCGAAACAAAAACAACAACTGACAGAGCACGTGTCGCAGTTTGCAGCGGCGGCAAGTAATCGTACGACCGAGTGCATATGAGAAGCTAGCCTACATAGAGTGTTGCCATATTCGCTGTTTTACCCTATATGGCAATTGAACTGGTTGGAAAAACGGCAACTGTGTTGACCACACGTATTTAGCGTTTGAGATATATAGAGAATCTAGCTTCTGGCCACTGTTGCCAGATTAAAAATAACTACTGAGAACGGGGAATTAATTGTAAAATTAAAAAAATTATCAGAGAAACAGGAAATAAAATGGATAATGATCATTAAGATAAATTGGTGAGGAGGCTGAGCCTCCTTAGCCTCTTTCGAGGAGCCGCCACTGCAGATTAGGTAGGTATGATTAACGTAATATGTGGTCTGAGTAAAATAATTTATTTCACACATCCCAAAATCAATGTGAAATATGGAATATTTCAACAATAATAATGATTACCTATACCTACTTTTCTTTGAGTGAGTACTTCGAAAATCCAGGGTGCACATCCTATGTGGACGCATTCATGATCAATTGATGAGTTTTCCAAACGTAATAAATAAGTTGAGTTTAAAAACAATTTAAACAAAATGTCCTGAACGACGCAAAGCAAAGTTTGAGGCAATGTTCGACGATCATGAAGGCCACACACACTCACTCATTCAATAAACGAAATGCAGATGTCTGAAGTAGCTTCTGGTTTTGGTTTCCTAACAGGACGTTCGTTACAGGAAACCACGACAGAAAAACTGAAAAAAATCCGCAGCCAATCCCGTATTAAACTCAATATAGACTTGAATGCCTATGTTATGTTTCGAGCCCAATTAAAAAAAACGCAGATTACATTGCTCTTCTGACTTGCCTTGAAGAATATGGCTTAATAACTTAGATGATATATTCAATCTGAGTTTAGTAACAACTTATTCTAATTTAGGGATAGCTCTTCGCCTTGCATTAACGCTACCTGTGACTTCTGCTTCATGGGAAAGATCTTTCAGCAAATTGATATTAACAAAAAATTTTGCAGATTGGTCAGTAACGTTTAGGAAATCAGGCTATAATGTTGATTTGACTTGCTGAAAAAATGGATATATACAGCGTGATTGACAAAATGACCCTGAAAAAAGCGAGAAAAGTAAATTTATAACGTGGTGTATCTCAATCATAAATTTCTTTTGGTTAATAATAGTTTGAATTACTTATGTCATTTTTAAATTTTTTGTGTTGTTTTCATTAGTCACACGAATAACTTGTGTATTATTTTCAAGTTCTTGTGTTGTTTTCATTAGTTCCACAAAAGATCTAGGACTATTTTTAAAGGGGCGAAATTCGGATCTACATGAATTGATATAGGAGAACATTAATTTGCTATTCCTGTTCTCAGCCAAGATTATCATCATTAAATACTATAATAATAATAATACATGTTTGCCATTACATATCCTTTTTCTAAACTATCTAAAAATGGTCCTATTCGCGTATCCCTTGTGCTGGAAACGACAGCGGCTTGTACTTCTGCCAAAGGGAAAGAAACCACAGCTCACCCTGTTTCGTATTACCCAATATGTCAGTTAGATTCGGCAGTGGAATGCTTGAGCGGATCATGTGCAACAGATCTTCATAGCGGAAGCTCATGACCACCCTGTTGTCGATGCTGTTAGCAAAATCATTGGAATGATTCACGAGGCTATCGCAGGAATACGATGAATAAGAAGTATTGAGTTCTTGTGACTCAGCAAGATGAAGTTGCATTTGTAGTGCCCCGCAACTACTGAGAGTTCCGGAGTACATCAGGTCAATCATCCGTGATTATTTGGAGGATCGGATTATGCTGACCCCAGAAGTGACAACGTCACAGGTGGTGTTCCGCAGGAAAAAAATTTCGAACCTTTACTGTTGAATGTTATGTGTTAAACTAGAACTACCAAAGGTCTTAAGAGTGTTGGGTTTGCTATGACATCAGTAGATGAACTGGACTACTTCGGGACCAGGATATCCGGTCTCCACTTCCGGTCTAGCTGTCGATGTGCATCCGGTGCATGAGCTCGTCCTTATCAGTTTTGAAAGGATGTAGGTGATAAGGATTTTATTTTATTTGTAAAGAGTATACAGGGTGTGTTCAAAAAGTGTGTCACATGTACAGAGTCACGTGACTAACACATGGCAGCATGGCGGCCCTAAGGTCCAACTGTCATGGCGACCATAAGGTCCAGCTGTCATGGCGAGCATAAGAACCAGCTGTCATGGCGACCATAAGGACCAGCTGTCATGGCGACCATAAGGACCAGCTGTCATGGCGTCCATAAGGACCAGCTGTCATGGCGTCCATAAGGACCAGCTGTCATGGCGGCCATAAGAACCAGCTGTCATGGCGACCATAAGAACCAGCTGTCATGGCGGCCATAAGGACCAGCTGTCATGGCGACCATAAGGACCAGCTGTCATGGCGAGCATAAGAACCAGCTGTCATGGTAGACCTAAGGTACAGATTGCTTCGTAGAGATGTCACCACCAAGTGACAGCTGTCATAACAGACCTAAGGTATAGACTGCTTCCTGGAGGGGGCTCCGCCACCTCTGGGAAGCAATCTGTACCTTCGGTCCAAAAGGTACAGGCTGCTTCATGAAGATGTCATCACCACTGTCAAACATCATCATCATCAGGGTTAAACCGGAAGTGGGTTATATATTCGACACATTGTTACACCGGAAGTGAAACCGGAAGTGGTCATTTTATTGCATATTCAGAATCTACGTGATGTGCTGAATAAGAATATACTATTTATATGTCAATCAGTTTGACCGATCTCTCGCGATAAGGATTTGAAATTTTTTATTTTTTAAGTGGGGCTTCATGGGTATCAAATGAAAGGTCTTAACGCGTAGAATAAGAATTTCAAACTTTTTTCCGAAAAACTCTCTTGGGGTACATGTAAATGAGGAAAAACCCGCAAGCGACTCGGAAGCGACTCGGAAGCGACTCGCAAGCGACTCGCAAGCGACTCGCAAGCGACTCGCAAGCGACTCGAAAGCGACTCGCAAGCGACTCGAAGTCGTTCATGATGTGTGGGTGGGAGGTGTATGAGAAATGAAATATCGAATATTAATAATATTTTTTATTTATTTTTACGAAAAGTACATTTCATTTAGGAAGTATGATCGTGAGGAACCAATGTTGTAGGTTATCGACATGGTTGACTGCACACATATATTTCCCACCATCATTGCGATGATTTAGGCAGCTCAGTCTGTTTGTAGGCTCGAATTTCCCCGTTTGGCATAGGGTGTTGTCGAAACTGCATACATCTACGATTCTCGGAAAGATATCTAGCTCCTTGCACTTATTCGCGAGAAATTCTGCTTTTTGATGACCTCGAACATATATAATGTCTGCTGCACACAGTAGAGTCAATCTTAGGATAGTATCAATTTCTGCATATTCCACATCACCCGATGTATATTCCAAACCATGACAAAAATGTTCCAAATACCAAGCAGATTTTCGGTCCTTCTCACTTAACATCGTTAGCGGTGTGGGTGGCTTAAACAACGAATAATGCCGTTTGAACCCAATTTGTATAGACATTTCTTTGGGGTGAAACACATCATCGATGATGAATCCCTGAATGTCAACCAATGCTATCCTCATGATGGCTCGTACTAAACTGATCGCTCATAGTCGTTAGACAGTAAGTTTTAGATCAGACTCTTCACTATTTCCGAGAGTGGGGAGTACTCCATCAAACAATCGTGAATGATGATACAATATGCTTTCGTATTGGCTGGAAATCCCTTATCTGCCTCGATTTCCAATCGCACATCAACAGTTGCAGATTTCACTGCTTCCTCCTGTTTCGAACAATCGATTATGTAGAGGGCGCGCTTTTTGAAACTGGTGTAATCTAACATTGGTTGTTTCACAGCAGTCGACGAGGAATTTGTATAGCTAGAGTAGAACTCTGTGTAGTTATGGTGAGCGAGCGCGAAATCATCCTTGGCAAAGTCCAAGTTCATTCGCTCGTTAGGGTAATATTCGCCGTTTAGAGATAAGCGAATACTTGTTATATCCAGATGATCAAATATTGTGGGGTTAGCCTTCACATTGTTTCGTTTGTCTGTTTGAAAGAATACTATGACATAGCGAGGTTTTTCAACTGCCGCACTAGTCTTGACCGCCCAAATTTCTCGTCGGGCCTCGCTTGTTATGGCAGGAAGCTCATGGCATTCCCACTTCCGGAATGGAATTAGGATGGGCGAATCACTCTTGATTGCTCGCAAGAGCTTTTCTCTAATTATATCGTTAGGATAGATATACTTCACTTTCAATTCCATACTATCAATCAGGAATTTAACGGTGGTCGTGGCGGTCTCAATGTTAACGCAATCGTTATCGTTTCGAGCACGCACCAGTCGAATAGTCTGCCTACCAAATGTAATCATCGGGTAATCGTTGAAAATGTTGAATATATGCTTCAGCGGAATCAATAGACTGAATGATTTAGTTTCGTGCAAAACTACGCTCTCAAGGGGGTACAACCAACTAGCGGTAGCCATATGCGTAGAAGCTGTAGGGGTGTAGCAGGTAAATGCTCGAACAGCGCTGACTATACCAGGATCTCGAACTGTTTCGATCTCCCTACCACTCTCAACGTACGAGCAAGAGTCGAAAAGGAAGGCTCCATAATTCGGTAACAATATAACATTACCTCCACCCTTCACTTTTTTCCCTTGATCACCAATAGAGTATCCTTCATGGAAAAAAACGCGTCCACTTGATTTATTCCAAACTCCACGATATCGCTGTTATTGAAGGCTTTAACGAACGGTGTAATCGATCTATACTCGGCTTTCCGAATCGACTCATCGAATTTCGGCTGCTGGTATAAATCGAAAATTGATGAGATAACATTGTTATCTCCACCATCAACATCTACACCACCAAACTTTCGCTTATTAGGCATTTTTTATTTAAGGCGAAACCCTAAAGATTGTAGAACTAATCGGTTGGCTTTGGTGAGGGTTAGCTCTCGCACTTTCGGTGTTTTGTTGAAGACTGATGGATATGAAGCGTGTGAGGTTCTTTTATTACCCACAGCAACAACTAATCCCATATTCTGTTTTCAGACTTCTTGTAAATGTAGATGTAAAACACTTTCTTCACCTCGAAAATTTATCGGGTTCGAATGTTGATCTAGGGCGAGTACGGTGATGTTGGTAATTTCACCGATATCTGACACTGGTAAATACAGAGGATTCTTCGGACGTTCCACAATTCTATAGCCAGGATCGTCTGTGATGGGGAAGTCGTAGATCGTATGCGCAGGTCTATCTCTGTAGAAGGCTCCCACGGTAATGTTTGATTCGAATCGGATGTTGCTTACTTTTATAATGTTGACTGGTAAATCGGACATGTGCACCACGCCCTTTTTCAAGACTTTACGAGAAAACCCAATATTTTGCCTAGGCTATCTTCCTTAACGAACGAAATGTCGTGGTTCTTATGGAATATCTCACACTTTAATGTATTGTTATTGGGCTTCAGCGAGAAGACATCTTCTTTCACGTTCAATCTTTTCCGAATTAATTCTTCAATGTCGGATAGTTCGTAGTTGCCCGAAGGTATTTCGATTGTTTTCAAAGTCTTTCCATCGCCCCCCAAATAGTAAAATTTCTCGTTCTCGATATTCGGTATAGAGTTATAAGAAGTGAATCCCAACAAAGCCAAATAGTATCGCTTATCAGGCTTCAACTCGATCGAATTCTGCGGTGTGAACGAGAATATATGGTTGGTGCTTGTTAGCGTGAATAACTGCGACATGATACTGATACGAATTTATTGTAACATTTCTATTTATATTTGCCCATTAATATATGGAATAAGTATGATCGCATAAAGTATGGATCGTCTCTGCACACTTCTTCAATCAACACCTGCTTCTCATGATGCGTTATTCCCTCGGTCTCCATGACCTTCGATATCTGTTCAGATAAACATTGCGAACATAGTTTGCGAGGAGGTGGCAGACACTCACAATCTTCGTCGATATGTTCCGTACACCTCATATGACGGTAAAGGGTGTTCAACATATATTTCGGAACTTCATTCTGATTGAGAGACACCAAATCCAAATGTTTTAGAATGTATTCCATCGGGAGAAATAATAAGTCTCTTTTGCTTAGTTCGCTCGAAGGTTTTTCCATTGCTTTTATTAGATTATCATATACGTATCGGATGATTGCATGCATTCCAGGTCTTTGAATATCAACAGAAAGTTGTTGCATAATCTTTCCGATAAATTTATCGTATGATTCAGACATGACTGCTCACTCTAGATGTTTACGTAGAACTGAGGAATTTCAAACATAAATGTCCACAAATCACCTGATCATACTTTTGATAAGCGTCGTTATTATAGAAAATTCTAACCCCACCACCCAAATATCGAACTAGTTCCTTGGGTGGTTTTAAATTTCCAAAAGAGTCAAAGTATTCCACTTGGTTATTTATTTTTCTAAAAGCCACCCAATGAGTACCGCTGTTTTTGATCGAATCCAAATTCAAAATGGCACTTTCTTGTCTCCAAGGACGTTTCCTAGGTAAATTGTCTCGCATAAAGACGCCACGAAAATGAGGTATTTTCATTTTTTTCGCGAAACGCACCAAATCCACATCATACAACGGTCTATTGGGCAGCTCTATTGGAAGTTTTTTTGTTGTTTCTTCAAAAACAACCCAAATCCACCTTTCGCATTCTTCCGCAAGTATAATCCTTTACCTAACGATTCCATAGCTGCATGATGACGCTGATCCTCTTCAAGCTTCTTTTTGGCGTTTCTAGCATTGACTACTGTATTAGCGATGGCACTTGCACCACCAGCCACAGACCCTAAGGCCCCCAGCGCCCCCAAAATAGGTAGTAATAACGGGAGGAATCCTCCAGATTTCGGCAGGGGTATTATGCGTGGTACTTTAACACGCTTCTTACCTCCGACTCGCTTAATAGCTATTCGTGCAGCTTTCAATGCATTCATAGCAGACTTTCGCAACGATGCAGACGGTTCCATAGACTTAGAAATATGTCCCACTATATCTTTCCGAAAGCAACATCCTCCACGACGACCAGCACGTTTCTTAAGACCCATTCCTAGTTTACGTTTAACTTTCATTCCCCCAGTAACCAATAGACTAGCTAGTCTTTCGCCGGCCTTAGCGTCCTTAGATTTAACACGCTGCCAAGCTGCGTCCTCTAATATTTTATCGGCCTTATGACGATCTTCTAGAGATTTGTGCTGAGAATAAGCTATGTCGTGTTCGCGACAGGCCGAATCCAACGGATTAACACCTTTATCGCCACGCGCAAGTCGCTTCTGTAGCTTAGTACCAGGTCCACAGAATTGATACGATGGAATATGTACTTCGAACGGGAGACTGTTTATGAGCGAATTCAACAGACCTTCACCCTGATAGATCAACATTGATACTGAGCTCGCGATCTCCAAACGTTTCTATTTATAAAAGCAATCATCAGATTCAAACTACCTCACAATATGAAGACCGTTCAACAAGAGCAGACACTGCCTATCGAAAATTTAGACCTCGGGTCGGCGACTACTAATCGCATAGGTAAACATGGTAAATTGTTACCCAACTCTTTTCGCGCTATAATTTGTGGACCTAGTGGGTGTGGTAAAACGAACGTGATGTTATCGCTATTATTTAATCCAAATGGGGCAAAGTTCAAAAACGTCTACGTATACTCAAAGTCGTTGTATCAGCCCAAGTATCAACTGTTGCAGGAAGTTTTAGATCGAGTTAAAGGTGTCGGCTATTTTCCCTATAAGGACAACGAGGAAATAATAAGCCCGAACGGGGCTAAAGCTAATTCCATATTCCTTTTTGATGACATCGCGTGCGAGGGTCAACAAAAAATTCGGGAATACTATTCCATGTGTAGACATAAGAATATCGATGCGGCATATCTGTGTCAAACGTACTCGAAAATACCGAAACAATTGATTCGCGACAATTGTAATTTGATCGTTCTTTTTAAGCAGGACGAGATCAATTTGAAGCATGTATTTGATGAGCACGTATCGCCCGACGTAGATTTCAATCAGTTCAAGAAGATGTGCGCCATGTGCTGGATGGATAATTTCGGAACTTTGGTCATTGCAAAGGATTTCGACTTGAACGATGGTAGATACCGCAAAGGTTTCGACGTATATATAAAAACGTGAATTGTTAATTTTAGTCCAAATACAAGATGGACGCCGATCAGTTAGCACGTAAGCGAAAAATCTTCGAATTGAGTAAGTCTATAAGGAAGAAATATTTGGCCTTGAAGCTAGGTAAATCTGAAGAAGACGAATCAATAGAACAACTGTTCAAACCTATCGCCACACCATTGAAAGCGATCGTTAAAAAAATTAAACATCCTACTGCGCAGTTAATGAAAAAAGAAATAAAATTAGAACCTAAAGATAACGATTACGAAGAAGAAGAAGAAGAAGAGGGGGGAGAGGAGGATGACGCGTTCGATGATGCTATGACTGAGATTGAACCTTCACTCGCACATTACCCCCCACAAGTTCGTAAATACGTTCAAGAGCATTGGGAAAACAACAAGAAAATCGATAAAGTATATGGACCTGTTTATGATGCAAGCTCTGCCGGTTGGATTCTAGGTGTTAAAAAGATAATATTCGGGGAGAATATCGAAACTGCAGGATATAGCGCAAAGGGAACACCTGGATTGTACGATCTTATATTCTACAAAACACCCACAAAATTCACGAATAACGATCGAGCAGCATACAAAGAAATTTTGAGGTTAACAAATGCACATAAAAATGTTAATGGTCGTTTGAAGGGTACCAGTGCGATAAAGTACATGTCCATAATTAAACCTATGTTTAGACCAGCCTCTGTATCGTCGTCGGAGACGACTTCTACAGCAGCAGCAAGCGGTAGCGGTTTACATTTAACATACAACAAGAAGCCTATGGAATATATTTTTTGGGATGATCCAAACGAGCTGGTGGACCGACTAAATGATGGCATCACAACAAGCTGGAAATACTTCGCACGATAATGAAATTGTTGCTATAATAAATGAACTAAGAGAGGCAAACATCATATATTAGTACTGGATACTTCAACCCAACACCATTTATATAATGAGTCTTGATAAGTTCGGTAGACGATCAGCGTTGTCGGGTGATAGCATCGTCGACGTTTTTAAACGCAGATCGTTGTTTATGAACATTTTAAGGCATACGCCCGAAGGTGATGTGGATATGGAAAATTTGAAAATTTGTAATGTGAAAATACCTATCTCGGATAATGATGTTGCAAACAAAGCATATGTAGATAACACTATCACTAGAGTGAATGCGAATTTAAGTGAAGTTTTGGTAAAGTATGCAGCCATTCATATAAACGTCAATAACATCACGAATTCCTCAATTCCAAGTTTAACACGATTAATAGATGCACTTCGCGAAGATTTGAAGATCCTTTATACCGAAATACAGTCATACAAAAATCAAAGTGATGTCAACTCTACAGCTATAAAACAGAGTATACATAATGAGGGTGGGTACCTTCACATCGAAAATAAAAAATTCACAGACTCTCTGATTGCTTCTACAACACAAAATAGAATTAAAATTGAAAAACTTGTAGATGGTATGATAGCATCGTTCAAAACTAATAAAGCAAATGAGGTAAATCTTGAAAAATTATTGAAGAAAATACGTGAAGACTATAAAACACTTGTTAGTAACGATCAAGAAAACAGTTCGAAATATAACGACCTATTCGATAGTATACAGACCATCAATAGTAAACTTATAACCATAGAATTGGACTATAAAACGCTTAGTAGTATTGAGCAGACATCTAGATCGAATTATACCACCGTAAACCAAAGTATACAGGACATTAGAAGCGAAATATCGAAAATTGAACAAATAGACATAGGTATCAGACTGGCTGGCGTAGAAAAAAAACTATCCACATTTCTACAGATACCTACATATCATCCTTATAAAAGAGCTACTACCACCACCCCACCACCACAAAAGTTATTAGCTCCGACAACACCGATCGACCCCAAAAAATGATGAAGGGTAAAGCGCAGGTGGTTGATGAGCTTCATAAGCCTGTTCGAAAGAATTTTAAACGTCGCAGAACAATAATAAAAGGGTTGGATGACTTGTGGCAAATGGATCTTGCTGAAATGGGTAATTATGCGCGCGAAAATCGTGGATTTAAATACATTTTGGTGGTGATCGATTGCTTCTCGAAATTTCTGTGGACACGCCCGCTGAAAACGAAATCAGCCGAAGAGGTTCGGAAAGCGGTCAGTTCTATATTGCTAGAAGGGTCACATCGTACGCCTAGGAACCTGCAAAGCGATCAGGGAAAAGAATTCTTCAACAGGCACTTTGACGAGCTAATGAAAAAACATAAAATCAACCATTATAATACGTATTCTGTGAAGAAAGCCGCCATTGCTGAACGCGTCATTCGAACGTTGAAAGAAGCGATCTACAAGCAATTCAGTCTGAGTGGGAAATACAAATGGGTGGATACACTCCCTGAAGTCACCGAAAAATATAATCATCGTAAACATAGAACTATAAAAATGGCTCCGTTTAAGGTTACGAAACAGAATGAAAGTCGCATATTGAAGCAATCTTACTCGCACATTAAGTTGGCCCTACCTCACAAATACCACGTAGGGGATATTGTGCGAATAAGTAAAGCTAAACATATTTTTGAGAAGGGATTTACGCCCAATTGGAGTGCGGAATTATTTAAAATCATCAAAGTTAAAATTACCAACCCGGTCACATATCTACTAGAAGATATGACCAACGCACCAATCAGCGGCTGTTTCTACGAGGAAGAATTACAGAAAACCAAACAGCCCGATGTTTATTTGATTGAGAAGGTGCTTCGGAAAAAGGGTGATAAAATGTATGTAAAATGGTATGGTATAAAAGAGAAAAGTTGGATTGAAAATTCTGATGTTGTATAATGTACTGCTGCTGCGCATGTCTTCCTAATAAAATATTTGACTGGTGGTTCAACCCAGTGGAAGTCAAATAATCGAATCAGTCTGCGTGAAAATGTCTTTGCAATTATACAACAGTTTTGTTCATAATGTACTTACCACCGTGTACGATGCAAAACAATTTATAAGTGTAGCATGTCCTCCAAATTTGATGGAAACCCTTGAAGAATTACAATTACCATCTAAAAATTGGATAATCGCCGGAGAATTTGTAACGTTCGTTATTGGGGCTGTGAAGGAATGTGGTTATGTGGATATTTTCTATTTTGGGGGAGATTTCAACCCACCCGAAAACGATTGGGAGATAATTGATATGAATGTTGAAGGCTACTTTATATACGAAAATAAATGGAAGAAATTTATATTACATCAAATTCCTGGTATAACCCCAAAACCTCGGTCCTATATACTTGATTGTTTCAAAGTGCTACATGAAATTGATGTTGACTTTTATCGGATCGCGCTTCTGCCTTACCGCTGTGAAATAATGGATCTACGAGGGATTCGTAGAGGAACTTCTAATAAAACTTTCTTCTTTGACTCATACATAGTCGATGGACTACGCAACCAACACCACAAATTTTCTCCTCCCCCCACACTTCAAGTTTTATGCTTCGATGTTCTCATCCAAACTTCCAATCAAATCAAAGAAATATGCTGCTAATGACCTGCGCATGTGCAAGTAAATATTTTGTGAGCGAGGGTTAGGTTCTGGTGAATCGAACAATCCAGAACAGTTTCAATAAGATGTTGTCCCAGGCTAGTGTTGATGAAGATAGCAGCAGCAGCAACTGTTCTGAGTTGGATCATATTTTAGAAGAGTTCGAGATGAAGGCAAAAGATGAACCATTCCTATTGATGAATACAACGTACCCGTTGGTGGGGGCAAGTTATGAAATCAAATGTGGATTGAGTCCTGTACGAACCTTCTCACCTACAATCTCACTCGTTCAATACGTTCAAAATTGCAAACTCAGCTTTAGCCTGCTAGAATGGATCGATTTAATCGATATTCTTCGAGTGAAAATCATCGAGTTCTTCGCAAGTTTACGATCAGATTTCGATGCTACACCCGTATTATCTGATGAATACTGCCAAATAGTCCAACTTGTGTACTTCAATAATGTTAAATTACTTCAAGTTACAAAGCATAATATCCATGTGTGGCTGTGCGAGGAAGATGTTCGAGAAATTATTCGAATCAACGATGGAGTGCTATTGCATCGAGTGTCTTTTCTCGAACATTTTGGATTCTCCACATACTATCATAATGTTATTGATATGATTAAAAGTATGAGAGACCTACAGCAGCAGCAGCAGCCCGATGAAATGGCCCTCTTGTATTGTTTCATCGGTATTTCGCTCGACTGTTTATTAAGCAATACACTTAGAGAAATGTTATTTTTCTATAAGAATAAAGTTCTGTATGATTTAGAACAATAAAAGAATTGATGCTATTATTTTTTTGGTTTTATTAAAACATCCAAACTTCCACATAAAATATTTATTTAGATAAAAAATATTTGGAAAAAAAGTATACATATATAAAAAATACTTGGAAAAAGTACACATATATATATATATATATATATATATATAATATAATATAATATAATATAATAATAATAATAACTTAACCTATAATTTTGAAACAAAATACATATATCTTTTATAATTGAAAAAAAAAAAAAAATTTAATTCTAACCTAAAGAATAATGGCCATAAGGTAGAGTGCTTGTTTTGTCCCCCAATATTACCCTTTTATTATCAAAGGGGCTCAAACAGATTTTATTTTGATCTATGGTGTAAAGCTTTAAGTCGAAAGAGCGGATAGATCTCTGCACGCGATACATTTCGATGTTCTCTTCCAAACATCTAACATAGTCTTCGAACGTTATCGTATTTCGTAAGACATACTCGCGCACCCCTTTGGCTTTCTTTGTGACGTCACTAGCGTCATGATTTTGGACAGTGAAGCTGTACATTTTTGCCCGCAAACCGACGAACTTATCCATGAGGAGGCCTTTATTCTCGTCCTTCATTAAGCCTACTACCTTCTTATTAACCAGGGGAATCTTAAAGAGGTTGTCTAGGGCATAATCACTAGTGTCAAATTTTTCAATATTCTTATTTATAATTGTCTCATAAATGTCATCGTTCGTTATAATGTGGTAAATCAAACTGTCAGTATCAGTGTAACATAATCGCATCAATCCTGGGTCTTTATATAATTTTAACATGAAGCCATAATGAAAATTATAAACACAGGTTTTGGAAATGTCCAAAATGGACATCCCCACATAAATGGGTTTGTTAAATAGGACTTCTAATTTATTCTGTTCTATGGCTACCAAATTCTCCTCAAATATCTTACTGCTATTGAAATTAGGTTGTGAAATATAATAGCGAGCCCCATAGGGTCCATACCATTTATTAACTAATCTAACTAGTCTATGCTTTCGTACATTTTCCATAGATTTACCGAAAATTGCGTTGATCAGCAACTTGAAGAGAGCTATTTCAAACGCATTCTTAGAAGCTGCCCTCAATCTAGTGTTAAGATCTATGTACGCTTTAAGCCACGGGGCTTGCTTAAATTTTAAAATCCTATGGACTTTTTTCAGCACCATCCCCAGCGCCAAACATTGTTTTAAATTTCGATAGTGAATGATATATTTAGTTTTATTGTGGAGAGTTGTTAATAATTTAGGTAATTTGCTGTTGGGTGGTGCTGTATGTGTCGGGCAAAGAGGGAGATCTTTGTGTAGATCATGTAGTTCAGGCGGGTATTCTAAATCGACTTCCAATATGTAACCAATTGGACTTTCGTCTGAGACGTTTCTGACGTCTACATCATCGAGGTTTTCAACCCACTCGAACCCATCATAGGGTAAATATTGAATCATAGCCCACCCATATAGATTGCATACATCGAAATACATGAGATAACTTGTCTCTTTTTCGGGGTCGTGATTATTCATGTATTTATTATTGGCCTTTGCAAATCGATTACTGCATTGGCTTACACCTCCGCGAATTCCCTTCTCCACAAATAAGACCATATCGATGTCTTTCAAATATTGTAAAGACACATTTGTATATTTCAACATACAGTCCCACGTGAAGGAGGGAACCGTGAAATAGTGGGCCGGATCTAAAGCAAAAAGATCTATACATTTGCTGCGGAAATTCTCAAATACATCTGCCAATAATAAAACATCTGTTTTCAAATATAAATCAGAATAATCACCTAAATTTCTGCAATTAAAACTAGTCCAAATTGTTTGAGCATGCCTATAATCATCCTCACTTATCGATTCGTCGCGTAATTTATTAAAAAATTTCTCTATTGGAGGAAGATTTTCCTCGTTCAATTTACCCCAATCATCTAAGTGCTCATAGGGAAATACCCCCTTACGAGTTAATAATTTAAATTTTTCATCGGATAAGTGCGCAAACTCGCTTTTCAGAATACTCAAGTCACTCACATTCAAATAAGAAACTAATTTATCTAAACTTGAATCTAAAAACCTACATGAATCTATGAAACGGAATTTAACCACCGAATTTTTGGTGCTTCTAGTGAAACTTATATACTTCTCTTTATTGATGGGGAATACTTGAATATTCTGCTTGGACGTTTTGGCAATATCTCGAATCAGCAAAAACATATCGTACCCGCTGAGGTTATGAGCCACAACAGGTACTACGAATCGATATTTATAATTTAGGTTGCAATCTTGGTGGGCTAGACCTCGATATTTACCCGTAAAATGACAGTGATCCTTAACCCGAACATCCCCCTCTTTGAACTGTCTCTCGCAAATATGGCATTTCGTTTCCTTCATTATATCAAGTAAACTAATACCATTCAAGTCTATAGGTACAATAGATTTAAGTTTTAGATCGATAAATTCTCCAATTTTATCTAACTGATCTGTCAACCATTTGGCGGGGTCTGATCCTCTATAGCTATCAAATCGTGATAGAGAATTGTTGAATTGACATTTTAAATAATATCCAACACTATACGCCTCGTGTAGTTGAGTTTTGTTCGTATATGAACTTACATTAGATTGAGGGCAGTTCTGAATAGGTAATAGGACAGCCTCAAAGTCAAAATAAATAATAAATGGTATGGGTAGTTTGTTTGAGTGATTCTTAAATTTTAAATAATCATCCTGAGGGAATGTTATTTTACACATGTTCATTTTACCACAATCCTCAACATGATTTTTATACTTAGTCTCACTCTTGAAATTATTTAAACATCTATCACACAAATAAGTTTTGTTGTGCGAGCTAATTTGAGAATTTACAAGTCTAGATAAATTTTTGATTAGGCAATAGTGAAATTTAACTGTGGGGTCAATGAAATTTGGGGATTTCGCAGGTTCTACATCTCGGTAATATTTATCTTGGATTAATAGTAAATTGAAATGTCTATCTAATTTATTTTTGGTTAAATATGCAGGGAGAACCTTCAATTTCTCCCCCTCACCCTGCTCATTACCTCCACATAATTCCAAAACAAACACATGAATTGAAATATCGTTATTCTCCTCGAAAGTTGGAATTTGAGATATAGGGAGGGGGAAAGTTAGATTTTGCAAATTTAAAACATTACTAAAATGTGGGTATGAAGAAATACGATCTGAATGGGTAGCTGTCGGGTGTAGTCCTGCTGTTACTGCCCATGCAAAACAATATTCATCATAATTTTTAACATTAATAATAGCCTGCTTTCGAAGTATCTCTTTTGGGAGAACTATATAAGAGGACCCAGAATTGATGACTTCATGTTTATTAATATTTATGCCCAAACTGATAACCTCCCTTAGACTCCACCCCGAGTCTCGTTCCAAAAAATCATCCAGCTTTACTTGAAGTTTATCGATAACATGCTCCTTGAACCACTCCAATAAATTTGTAAAAGAATCTATTGGGGCGGATTTTGTGTGAAAATATTTATATTCTGTTTGGATAAGCTCGTCGATCGCATTAAGTCGCATATATTCCCCACAAAAAGTAGTGTTTACCTTGATAAAATTGTAAGTATGTAAAATTTTGGTGATTCTAGGGTGAAACAGATGAAAGGCATCATATAAAAAATTTAATGGGTCTAAATGAGAAATGTTTGTTATAAAGCCAGTTCGAATTCGTTGGGAAAATGCACATTTACCATCCTCCCAACGAATTCGCTCACTTCGGTTCTTATTAGTTGTAGGGGGTTTATTTCGGATCTCTAATAAAATTTTGAATCTTTTTAAATGGCTGATATTACATTGCAATTGATTCTTACACGATAAGTTCAAAGTATCCTTTGTTATATGCTTAGAAAAGGTTCTAATGTACTTAGTACAGAAACCTATCCACTTCGTTATTTCCTGAGGGGATAATTTTGATTTTAACAAATCCTTTTGAGCCTCGTTGATAATATTAACGATCTCCCCACTCATCTTAGCGATTGAAACCATTTTTTATAATAAACAAGCAGCCTACCTTATGAAATTTATAAAAGTAGTACACAGGAGGTGGTGGTGGTGGTGGTTGTGGTGGTGGAACTGGAAGGCTCTCAACTCCTTGGGGAGGACAATTCTACAAATTCTAGTTTCGAGCAAGATTTTCCTGTCCCGATGGTCTCTTCCCCTCGATATATTAGGGCTGTGTTCTGTCCTTTATTAATGTCCTCGATGAGGGGGAGAAGTGTTGCTGTGAGTCGTTTCGGCAGGAAAACCGATAGTTCTCCTTCCAATTCAGCCAAAATAGCCTCCCCAAATTTAGAATTTACAATTTTCAAATTAAAAATTGAATAGGGTACATCCAATTTCAACTCAGCAATTTTTGTTGATGTTGCCCTCTGCAAGAGAGAGATGCGGTTCAATTTTGTGAAATCCATTTTTTAAATTATTTTTAAATCTAAAACAAATCAGTGGAAGTTAGAAATGAGTGAAGAATTGTTTTTTGTGTGTTGAATTTACCCCGCCAAATTGAATAAAAGAAAATTAATAAATACCCCCAAATTATTATTATTATTATTAATATTTACTCAATCAAATTGAATAAAAGAAAATTAATAAATACCCTCAAATTATTATTAATATTTACCCAATCAAATTGTATAAAAAGAAGATCAATAAATACTTTCAAAAAGTTAAAGTTTAGCCTGCACAGTTTCAAGAAAAGCAAAAAAATAAATATTCCCTACATAGAAATTAACTCTACATATGAATATGATATTCAAGTCAATAAATAAATAAAACTCACCTTGATTTAGCACTCACAAAAACACGTCTAGTCACTTCAAAAGCTAGTAGAATAATGATTTGATAATGGTATGAGGTATGCGCACATCGAGTTTTATAGGAACTTCTTATCACTTTCCTGCTATGTTCACACGCTATGCAGGATGTCTCGTCGCCTGTTATATCATGATAATAAGTTAACTGTAGCCACAAGCAGGAAGTCTCGGTCGAATGTTATATTCATATTGGTAAGATCTACAACCACAAGCAGGATGTTAAATTCTATTTGAAATCGCGTGATTGCAGAAACTTCCTTGAAATATTTATCCGCATACATTTTTTTTTCCTCAACCGATAACAACTTTATCATTTTTCCTGGGAACTAATTTAATTCGTAGGACTTTGGATTAAATATTGTGTGTGTATAAAACTCTAGGTACTTCATAGGGAAAAAATAGTATTCTTGTAAGTGTTGTGTGACATAGTGAAAATGGGTAAATTTGACGATTATGTTCAAGAGTTAACCAACAGGATGGATATATTTACGAAAACGCAAGTGCGTCGGTGGATGATTGACAAGTAAGTTGTTCTATTTCATTTCAATCTCACTATATATCATAAGTGCATTAATTTGTTTTCAGTGATTATTCTGATGAGGAAATTAGGAGAGAATTGATACATCTCGATCAATTGGCGGCAGCTGATGATGCTGAAGATTTATTCCCAGAATTGGATGAGCCTCAAGAAATAATTGACTTGACGTATGTTTTTTCCCCAATTTATATAATTTTTGATTACTAAATTACTCTCATTTCCAACAGATGTCCAGAGATTCCATCAGCAGAGTCGCTGCCTCCTCCGCTGGATATGCATGATATAGTGTATGTGATTTTTCTACTTGCGAAATATTTGCTACTAATTTTTAATAATTACAGATTAAACGAACTACCTACCCAACTTCCCTATGATACCCCACCGTCTTCAGCGAGCTCTCCAGGCATTTTGTATGTATTCGTATTAAGTCTAGAATTATTTCAATTCTAATTGTACTTTCCTGATAGCTCAATCGATGATTTGGTTACCCCAAGACCTGCACCTTCACCGACACCTCCTCCACAGCAGCAGCAGCAGATTTACGAGGGATTTTGCATCCATGCTTTCCGCCACTACTTGGCGGAGCTGATGTTTGAAGTATGTTTACCTTATGCTAATGTTTTTTTATTATTTAATGAGTACCCTTGTTTTATTCATAATTACAGATGTCACAACTGCGGGTTTTGGAGGGGTGCAGGTATTTGGTTTCACCCCTAGATGGAGAATGTTCCCTGGTGGTGGGGTTACCTCGCGATCTAAATCGCTTGAAAGAAAAAGTGAGTGAATCAAACACACATACACACACACACACACACACACACACACACACACACACACACACACACACACACACACACACACACACACACACACACACACACACACACACACACACACACACACACACACACACACACACACACACACACACACACACACACACACACACACACACACACACACACACACACACACACACACACACACACACACACACACACACACACACACACACACACACACACACACACACACACACACACACACACACACACACACACACACACACACACACACACACACACACACACACACACACACACACACACACACACACACACACACACACACACACACACACACACACACACACACACACACACACACACACACACACACACACACACACACACACACACACACACACACACACACACACACACACACACACACACACACACACACACACACACACACACACACACACACACACACACACACACACACACACACACACACACACACACACACACACACACACACACACACACACACACACACACACACACACACACACACACACACTATTATTATTATTATTATTATTATTATTATTATTATTATTATTATTATTATTATTTATCAACTAAAGTTATTTTTCTTTGTTTTCGCAGATGGTTGAAATGCGCATAGCACGGGGTATGGCCTTTTTTGTAGAGTTTTTAGGAGATAATTTTTAGATTTAGGTGTTTATATTGTATATATTTTAAGGAATTTTTTGTAAAATAATTTTTGTGTGTGTATTCAAGAATAAAAAAGTTGAAAGTTAAATGTTTGTATCTAACTGATTCCCTATCTCCTATTCAAAATCAAACAATAGCAATACCTTTCATTATTTATTATTAATATGTTTCTTTACATTTTTAATGAGGATTTTCAGTAGTAAAACTGATAATGCACTAAGATTGAAACATTGCATAGCATAGATTTCATTTTCTTTCTGTGGTGTGGTGGTGGTGGTGGTTGGGATGTTGATGGTTGAGCTTCAGATACATTGCTTTGACAATTGATTGCTGCTGTCACCACAGGTGTTGGGACTATAGTTTGATGCCAATTCACCACGTCCCCCTCACTACCATCATGGAATAATAACTTGAGTTTATAGTTGAAAGTTGCTAACATCCTTTTAGGAATAACGTATGAGAATACCTCTAGGTGATTTTCATTAACTAGTTGATGGTCCATAGGCTGCCATTCAGTTCGATTACATTCCTTCTCTGCGAAGGCATCCTTGTTGGGACATATATAAATTCGATTCACTTGAAGTGGTACGTTTGTATATAGGACCCCATTCAATATTGCTGTTAGGATTATGAAATTTGATTTCAGCACAGCCATCTCCTACACTTATACTCAAATTGCCTAGTTGATTTATAGTTAACTTTTTATCTTCGTAAAATTTTATGTCTTTATTCAGTGCTACTAATTTCATATGGAATTCAAGCAGTTTACGTGCGTATTCTTCCGAAGACATATCAATACTGGTCAGTTCGGTGGAGTGTCACCCATACCCATTTTTTGAAACCCTCGTAATATATCCAGATGGGCATCTTCCTTTGTAACATATTCAAACAATTTCCAGCTGTTTACACTGCAGCACATAGAATTATTGCTGGTAGAGTGATGAAGGCAGATATATCTACAGTTTTCTCGAACAAATTGTGGACAGCTGCCTTTCAAATTCAACACTTTCACCTGGCGATCTAACCCCAATTTTTTGAGAATCTTCACTATGAATTTGGCTTTGCCCACACCACTAACGTATATGATGCTATTTGGATCAATATTTTCCTTGAAAATTTCCTCCATCCGAATATAGTCCTGATATCCAGAGTTGTATGGAATCCCATGATACTTTTCGCAAAACATCACTTGCTTCATTTGATTTTCTGAGAGTTCACTTAGCGGTGTGGGTGGCTTGAATAGAAAATATTTTTCTAGCTTCTTTTCGCAATCCAACAAAGCCAGTTCCTTAACTATCATTGTATGGTGAGAGATTTGGAAGCTCTGAATGTCAACCACCACCGACTTCATCTTGAACTAAACTGTTTCGTCGATAATTAAGACCCGCAATGCAAACTAGAACGAGTCTGATGAGTCGTACGAGTCGCACGAAACGTTGCAACCGATGATTCCCGAGTGTAGATCTTTCATTTTGCTAAAGTTGCATGAGACGCATGAGTCGGGTGAGTCGAACTGGTAGCGCCACCTCTACGAAACAGTCTGTACCTTCGATGGCATCTGTCATGGTGACATCTTCATGAAGCAGTCTGTACCTTTTGGACCGAAGGTACAGATTACTCCCCAGAGGTGGCGGAGCCCCCTCCAGGAAGCAGTCTATGCCTTAGGTCTGTCATGACAGCTGTCACTTGGTGGTGACATCTCTACGAAGCAATCTGTACCTTAGGTCTACCATGACAGCTGGTTCTTATGCTCGCCATGACAGCTGGTCCTTATGGACGCCATGACAGCTGGTCCTTATGGACGCCATGACAGCTGGTCCTTATGGTCGCCATGACAGCTGGTCCTTATGGTCGCCATGACAGCTGGTTCTTATGCTCGCCATGACAGCTGGTCCTTATGGACGCCATGACAGCTGGTCCTTATGGACGCCATGACAGCTGGTCCTTATGGTCGCCATGACAGCTGGTCCTTATGGTCGCCATGACAGCTGGTTCTTATGCTCGCCATGACAGCTGGACCTTATGGTCGCCATGACAGTTGGACCTTAGGGCCGCCATGCTGCCATGTGTTAGTCACGTGACTCTGTACATGTGACACACTTTTTGAACACACCCTGTATACTCTTTACAAATAAAATAAAATCCTTATCACCTACATCCTTTCAAAACTGATAAGGACGAGCTCATGCACCGGATGCACATCGACAGTTAGACCGGAAGTGGAGACCGGATATCCTGGTCCCGAAGTAGTCCAGTTCATCTACTGACATCATCTTCGTTGCTAACGAGTCTATCGCTATCATCCGACGTCTGGAACGACGTGCGGATGCTCTTTGATGAGCACTTGCGCATCACTAACAAGAAGGCATCTCTCCTCTTGCACGCATTATGCTTATGCCGAATATCATTGAACCCTGACAAAGCAGAAGAGGTCTTCTGTCAAGTGTCGTGAGCTGTATCTTGCATTATGCGGACCCAATTTGGTCGGAAGCAATGGAAACGGAGGTCTTTGAACAGAAGGTGACCTCTGGGTATCGCAGGACTTCGCTGAGAGTGACCTGTGCATTCCACAAGTTATCAGGAGTTACAGTGTGCGTTGTGTTGTGGTTGGTATGCCACTCATAGAGATCCTGGTTGATGAGCGTTAGCGAATCTACAATCTAGGGAAATAAGACATGCAGGCGGACCACTTGCAGTAACCCGAGAAGAGAAGGTTCAGTCTTTGAGACAATGGTAAGCCTGCTGGGACGTTTCAATGAATTTCAGATGAACCCATCGTCTCATTCCAAATCTTGCGGAGTGAACTGCGGCAAAAACACGGTCCCTCTGATGTTGACTACGAGGTTGGGTTACGAGAGCGATAGGCGAGGAGGACTCCAAGAACTTGAATCTATGACAGGAGAAGGGTTAATATAGTCCACCTTATTCTGCGAAGTAATGCCCGCAAGGTGGTAATGGAGTCGAAAGTAGTGTTTTAGTGTGCATGGACCGTATGACTATAATACTAGTTCTGGCCACGCGAGGCTAGTTATGGGGCATGCGCAAAGGCATTTCCCCCGTCCATTAAAAATACATACACGCCCGAACAGTTCAGTAAGGTTAAAAATAATAATTTATAGTATCATAGCATACTAGTATGAAACCTAGAGGCATTCCACGCTAGAGCATAATGTTTTGAAATTGTGTATTCGGATAATTTTGTAGGAAATGCATCGCCTAGTTTGGTAATGATTTTTTTCAAAATGCACCTCATATCGAGTGAAATCTCTTACCCACATAATATTATCAAAGTGACTGACTTCTCATGATGCTACTGAAATTCGAAACCTCTGAACATATTCCATTATTCAAGACCGACATGCCTCTTCATTTACTGGCGTATTGATTATACCTTGATCAGGCTATTTTGTAAATAATAAATTCAAAACTATTGTTTTTGAATCCCTTACAACCCTACCAAGTTACCTCCATTCATGTGAATACATTATAACCATGTACTTTGGTCGTTTCATAACGAACGGAGGATTTAATTTTTTCTAACGAAAATGGTCGTGAATCGTGAAACTGACTTATTTTCGACACTAATAGCTCCGAAAAATACCACTTCCACATCGTTAAGAAAAATTGTTATATAATAACCTGGTTGAAATGAAATATCTTAAATTCTTCCGGTTTCCCTGAGCATGGTCAAAAAACTTTTCCTCTCATTCAAACACAATTTTCCTTGAAACATTAGGCTTTCCATCTTTTTTGGTTCATACTATATTATTAAGGAGGATATTTCGATGTAACAAATTCATTTAAACTCAGTGTTCAGCCTCATAACTATGATTCCGTGTGAAGCTCCCTTATTATGAAATATAATCCCAATTAAAATTAAGATAATTGGTCCTAAAGCTATTTATCGTTGGATGATTGCATTCTTGGATTACTGCAGTTATATTAATTTTCCCATTTTTTAGGAATCCAAAATGAAAATCGTTTTTACTATTTGATACCAACGAGAAAAGGCGATTTAAAAAATATTACATTTCCATTTTATTAACAAATAGTTACAATAATTACATAATATCTTTGGTTAGTAACAGCGGTATAAAATATAATGCTACTTTCTGAATAATCTTGATTTTCTTATCCAACTTCCAGTTTTCGAAGTAGATGCTGACGAATCATACATCATTTCCTTCTCTTCTGTAGGGCTTTCCAGTAGTGGCTTCTTATCATTGGTAGTGATGTCTACAACTAAGCTTTGTCTACATAACGCCGATACTGCTGATAATTTCTCTTTACCTCGTCTCATTTTAACTTTTCTAAACTTAGCAGCTATACTACTGATAGTTGATTTACTACTTTTTGGCTGTTTCGTATTCCTCGGAAGGGAAACATATCCGCCTCCATGCATTTCTGTATCGAACTGCTTGAAGGATTCCTCATCAATATTAATCATACCAGCACTGGCAGATTTCATCAAAACACCAGGGCACGCAGAGCCAATGCTAGAATTGCTGCCAACACTGATTTGGCTTAATCTACTTCGTGTCGGAAATATTTGTACGTTTTCCGAATTTGCATGCATTAGAGGAGCCGAAACTAGACCAGAATTGAGAAATTCCTCTTTGGCCTTTTTCAGTTTCTGTAAACGAATTTCGGGAGAATGTCGAGATTGGATTTTAGATTCGTCGTCCATTTCAACTTTCAGTAAGGTCTCATTCCTTTCAACGTGGTATCTTAAAACAGTAGGTGATATTTGAATCGGAGCAGATAATGGTTTAAACATAATTGTAACAGCGCTTGACGATTTTAAAATACTGGAATTTTCTTTACCAGATACATCACCCTGGGAATTCATTCCATGAATAGTGAATTGTTTATTCGCATTATTGAGAAATCCTGCACTAGCTGATTTCTGTACTTCTCTGCGACCAAGAAGTGGAGACATGTCTTTAATGTCATTTTGATATTTCTCAGTTTGGGCTCGGACTCGTCTTTCTGATCTTGGTGAATGCCATGCGACTGGAGAAGCTGATCCACTGCTACCGCCTGATTTACAATTCGGAGAATCTTGTTCTGACAATTTTTGATTATACTTTGTTAACATGAGCCTTATGCTGGGTGACATATCTTTCAGTAATTTTCTTTGTGGTATCGGAGATGCTGGTAATGGTGGTAGATGAGTGATTGTTGAATGTATGACTGGTGATGCATTCTCTCCATCGCCAAGTTGACTGCAGTAGGATTCTTGCGTGCACATTCTGATTTCATTATCATAGGCTTCTCTGATGATTAGTGGATCATTGACTGTTATTGGCTCTGGCTTATGAAGTGTGCTACTTTCTACTAAAGGTGTAAATAATTTTCTAGTGGTTTTCACAAATATCGTCACAGGAGAATCGTATTGACTGTCACTCGAATTTATTGTTGTTGGGCTAGGACTGAATCCAACATTGTATATTGTTGAAACTTCAGATTTATCTAAGTAATCTTTGGTGTCTTCTAATTTACAAGAGCCTTCGGATGTAGATCTGGTTCTTGTTAGTTTTTTGTGTTTGCGTCTTTGATCAGTATTTTCTTCTTCCTCTTCATCCGTATCTTGGAAACTTCTGCTTTGCATGCTTTTCTGTCTATAGCGAATCCTCTTTTTAACGGCGCCTTGACTTGATGTGTTGCTAGTATCAGCTTTAATAAAGAGACGTCCATCTTTTGAACTCTTCTCACTTCCACGTGATACGTCACTTGTATCATATCTTGATTCTTTAGATTCACTTGATACCGTTTTGGATACTATTGTTCTCATGTTCATAAATTTTCTTGTACCTGGAGCTGTCATATCTAAAAAATAGATGGATAATAAAATTTAAATGGACAGAAATATAGTGATACGATGTAGAAATATTTGAATATACGTATGACAACATTACACATCAGAAACATCAGAAAACTATATCTATAGTCGCCACGATATTCGCCTGTGTTTGGTGCTGCTGTCTTTATATATATTTTTCATGTAAGGAGTAAGGATCATTATAATAATATCATCGGTGTAATCATAATGATTATCCTATATTTTAGTGTAACTAGTATCTTCTTTTGAGAAAGCCGATGGTATATGACGAATTAATTCATTGACTATACCCACTCGGAGAAAGTGGGTAGTGTTTGTAACATAGGTAGACATGTATTATTGGGCGCAAATGAAACATATCGTTGATCAATAAATAATGGTTCTTGATCCAGGTATGAATTATATATAAATTCGATTACAAAAATGTTAATATTTTAACTAAAGAAACCAATTATTATAAAAGATCTATTCTGGAGATGATCCACATAAAACGTAACTCCAAGCATGCAAATCTTAGAGCAGACGTTCAATCATAAGTCAGATTTATACTAATTTTATTGAATAAAACTCTTGCAAATTCTTACGTGCGTTTTTATGATGTTTAAAGTACTGGGTTCCCCATAATAGACTACCCATTTTATATTATTAATAAATTCCCTACGAGGTAACTAAATAGGTTGCTCTCTGTGGGATTATCTTCTGTAGTCTTTGGGATCTGGGTAAATTATTAATCAAGTAGGCGCCTGTCACAAATAAATTTTAAGTTAATAATATCGTGGAATGCAATTTTTCTACGAGAAGTTTGTTAGTCTTCATCAATAATTATTTAATTTTTTTGCTTTGAGACATTATTTCAACATCCGTTAGAACTTTCATGGATTACTCAGTCCAACAACGTGTGTTTTGTGTAGAAACTTACATAAGAAGCAATTCGATAGAAGAAGTTAGGCGTGCATACCGGCGTCAGTTTAATAACAACAATAGGGGTCACGCGCCAAATCGTAAAACTGTTAAGTTATGGGTTCGCCATTGGCGTGAATATGGTTCTGTACAAAATTTGAAGAAGCCTGGACGTCGAAGAACAGTTCGTACACCAGAAAATATTAAACAAGTTAGAATTGCGTTTACGAGAAGTCCTAAAAGGTCTGCTAATCGACAAACCTTTATCTCCTAGGAATATCGAAGGGAAACTTAGATCGAATTCTTCAAAGGGATTTAAAATTTCATCCCTATAAATACCAAATGGCACAGCACCTTAGCAATTAAGATAAAGGAGCAAGGTTAGCATTTTGTCAAGAATTTTTGGATTTACATGAAGGAGCAATTCACAGTCTCCTAATGACCGACGAAGCAAATTTTTATTTGAACGGCATGGTCAATAAACAAAATTTTAGATACTGGTCAAATGAAAATCCTCGTGGAATCTTTACACAGAACCTCCATAATCCAAAAGTTGTTGTGTGGTGTGGAGTAGGATCTTTTGGTATTATTGGCCCTTATTTTTTTGAGGATGAAAATAACCGCGCTGTAATAGTAACATTCGAGCGCTACGTTAATATGCTAGAGACATTTCTCATTCCAGAATTAAATAGACGAGGATTACTAAACAATGCCTTACTATTCCAACAAGATGGGGCAACAGCTCATACCTCCAGAAACTCAATGAGGGTCCTGCGAGAAATGTTTAATGGCCGACTCATTTCTCGATTCAGAGATTTGCCTTGGCCTTCGAGGTCCCCCGACTTAACGGCACCCGATTTTTTCCTGTGGGGCGGATATTTAAAAGCCAAAGTGTTTGCGAGTCGTCCAGGTACAATCGAGGAACTGAAAGTCAAAATTCGTGAAGAAGTTGAAGGAATAGACGAAGGTTTGCTACGCCGTGTAATGAACCACTTTTTATCTAATGTTGAAAAATGTGTTGAAGTTGGTGGAGGTTATTTAGAAGACGTGATTTTCAAAAGTTAGAATTAAATTAGCCAAATATTTATGAGTCATCATAAATCCCAAAGAGTTAGCTGTAATTTAGTAAAATAAAAAGTTTGTTTTGTTAACTAAAAAAATTGTAATTCAAATATTAAAATGGGTAGTGTATTATGGGGAACCCTGTATATTTTAGGTAGAACGCTCAAAGAGCAATATTTCTTTTTCTATTATCTCATAAATCTTCAATATCTGGTTTGAAAGTGTATACTTGAGCGTTATATTTTTTGGTTTCAATCGTATTCAAAGATTGCTTGAAATGACTTCGAATTTTGGTAAGCAGTGGATTCTTGATACATATTCACATACTTAAAATTATAATGTGTTACAATTTCGATTACTCGTGTTTAGGTTCGTTTCGGCGACGCGAGCAGTTTTAAGAAATCCCGTTTTAGACATTGGTCTTCTGATGGTGGTCGTGAGACCGAAACGTACGTAAAGACGAGAAAATATAAAGCGTAAGTGTTAATGTGACCTATTTCCCGAGAATTTATATATAATACATATCGTTAATTGAATATATGAAATAAAAGAGGATATGGAAGCGAGTTGCCAGTAGTTCGAGACAGCTTAGGTAATAAATTCCTCTTTAGAACATATAATCACAAATCCCAGACCACTTTAGTTCAAGGGTTCAGATTTTTTGATTATGCAAGGCTTCGTTCAATGACTGAGTTTATAGGAGATGTGTAATATCAGATTACAGAATGATAGATAAACTTTCCTCAACAAATCATGCAATCAGTAAATTTTTTTGCTATACATTATTTTTGTAGTTGTATTTATGTAGTTTTTTGGTATGTCTTACCTGCTTTTTCAATAAAATTGATCAATACAGGAGGAAATAATATACTGTTCATACAATTTTGCGCAGTTTTAAAATTTTATCATCATATTGTTTCGCTTTTGCATTATTTCTTTCAGTGAATGTGAAATTTGTGAACATACTCAAAAGTATTTATTGATTGCGTGCTACAATTTCTGAATAGGTGTATTCATAATCTGCAATTAGCAGCCAAAATAGTTGTTATCTACAAAATCGCGCCTCCTATAGTGATGTATTAATTGATCGGCAAAATCGTTGTGAAATTGTTCATATCTTTGATGCGTTCTCTCATAATTTTAACATAAGTAATCTATGTTCAGATCACAATTAGTTGTCACAAGTAATTGGAAGTATAAAAAATTATTAATACCAAAGGACTAGAGGAACAAAGACTGTTGGAATGTTGTCCAATTGGAAGCAAAATAATCCCAACATTTTGGTGTTTTTAAATTGAAACTCTCGAAAATACGATCTAGCCCACGTGTGGGGTCACTGGTCTTATGATTGTCATACAAAAGGGGAAGAAAAGGGGAAGAAAAGGGGAACAAGAAGATTCATCCGATAGTATTGTCAAGGCGGTTCAGATCATTAGGTACTTCTACTCAGCCTCGAATGCTCTCGAATAGGGTATGCCATATAACCCCTCACGTTTATGAAATGTTTTACAATATTGATTGCACATCGTACACAAATTACAGCTAACACACAAAGCTAACAAAAGGCCGAATGCGTGCTTAAAACATGCAAATGAAAACTAATCAAGAGGGTTTATTTCGCTGTCAGAAATACCTACATGTAAAATGAAGAATGGGATTTTATGAATTACCTGAAGCTGCGCAGACGTATGTCAAATGTCTTCGTAGTTCCATCAATTTGCTTTTCATCTCTTTAGCAATTTCCATAATTTGATACCTACATCCGGTTGCGAAAAGAGATTCAGGTTTGGACCTGTGGCGTATCTCTGTATCCAATTTCTCAGCCTTAAATGAGAACATTACTTCACTTATCATTAAATGCTTTATTTCTTATGATAATTTCAAGAATGCATTGTTCAACTTACTAAACCAACTATTTCAGCAGTAAGATCTTGAACAAGTTCCAACAAATCAGCAATATGACTTGAGGGATATGGTTGTATCTCTTTTGTAATATTCAAAACCATCAACATATTTTCTTCCTGTAGTTTGACGAGTTTTTCGAATAAGCAGCACGATAAAATATTCTGCCTCTCGTAGAACTCCTGAGAAATTGAAAATTTAACGAAAATAAAATTTCTGCATCTTTATAAAATACCTTTGATTCGTAAATTGCTTCAGGATTCTGGTCAATATCATCTTCTATTTTCCTGAAATTATGACAACAGAATATAATCACCACATACCCTTCACTGTAAAAATAACATCAACAAAAACAGAATATGGCTACATTTGCCAATTTCCTTTGAAGAATTTCAGAACCCATGTCTGGAGACTAGAACAAAATATGTTGAAGCTAGAAATATGTGAAATAATACATGTTTCGCATGTAATGCTAAAATGAGATCCAAGCTTACCAAATGCCTGAATGGCTCACGTTCGTTTTAAACTTTCGCCAAAGCAATTGGTGGGAATTTCACTTCCAGCTCATTCCCACCACTGACCAAATATGATGCACACTGGCAACTACACCACAAGAAAAAGTCAACCTTTTTGCTGGAATGTTTGCAGCAAACTCAACTTTGGATCCACAAGGAAAGAAGCCTCCTATATTGCGGCAATCGATAGTCATATGCCTGAAATTGCTTTTCGTCAGCGCACAATTAGGCGCATTCTGTTTAATCTCAATACCAAAAAGTCTATGGGGCCAGACGGAATTCCACCTGTCGTGCTCAAGGAATGTGCGCCTGATTTTCCTACAGATGGTAAACAACCTTTCATACATACTTGGTGTGTTTTCTTTCAGCTGGAAGACAGCTAGAGTGCAACCAATTCCAAAAAAGGAAAGAATACCCTTCCTAATAATTATAGACCCATTGCACTATTATCTGTAATCTCTAAAGTATGGACGAAGCAATCAACATAGAGCTCATCAAATACCTAGATAGCCACAAAATTGTGAATGACCGGCAATATGGCTTTCTTCAGCAGAGATCAACAGGAGACCTGTTTGTCTACGTACATGTATGGCTGAAATTTATTGGAAAACATGGAAAATCTTCAGCTGTATCATTGGATATCTCCAGAGCATTTGACCGAGTCTGGCATAAAGCCTTCTTGGAAAACTTCCGTCATATAGTTTGCCGCCTCAACTTTATCGCTTACTATCCAGTTTCCTCTCAGATAGATCACTTCATGTGGTGGTTGACGGAGTATCCTGCGATACAATGGCTATCAACTCTGATGTTCCACAGGGATCTGTCTTGGCACCAACTTTGTTTCTGCTCTATATCAACGATCTGCTGGAAGTGACAACCTGTCCCGCCCACAGCTTTGCAGATGATGGTACACTTCATATTTCTTTCTCATCTAGAGCCCCTATACCCTCTATTGAAGCCAGAGGAGCGAGCAAGGCAGGGACGAGTTGATGCAATTAATGGAGATCTGGCAAAGATTTTGAAATGGGTAGAGTTTGATGCAACCAAAACTCAATTTGCGTCTTCTCCAGGGAGGCGGATTCCACAATCTCTAATATGATGATGTCAGGACAGCTATCCCTATGAAGTATTACATATCAATGCTCGAGATCATTACTAGCAGTACCCTCTCATGGGACGATCATGTGAGGTCCATTGCGAAAACGCTCCACAAAAACTTGTTTTTCTATTCCGTGCCAAGAGCTACTTTACATCCCAGCAGCTCCTCAAAATCTGCAACGCACAGATTCGACCTGTCCTGTAACATGTTTGGAGTTCGGCTTCCAAACATACGCTGAAGCTCTTGGATTTTATCCCGAAAAGAGCTATTCGTTTGATTGATGACGTCACACTTACGAGTTCAAAGACCTCTCTAGAACACCATAGAAAGGTGGGGGATCTCTCCCTTTTCTATAGATATTTCCTGGTCGGTGTTCATAACTCGAGACCTGCCGAACTTGTTCCTACCAGACTTCATATTTTTATCGAACAGCGAAGTTGTGGAACTCTTCACCTAGTGAGGTCTTTACCTATGCCTATAACCTCCAAACCTTTAAGAAAAATACGAATGCCCATCTCCTCTACCTACATTCCACTGCTGGCTCACACGACGTTCTTCGAACATTATAGGTTTCCCTCTCGTGTCGTCAAAGTATTAAAAAAAATTCAGAACAGGTATGTTTCAAAGAATTGCGGAACTTATATGCTGTCGCACTTCATCTTCATTAAGCTTTAGAACTGTAATATTTCAGTCTAATTCGGGAGCTGGTTTCACTTAGATTGATCACGCCACTTCCTGACATGAGAATTTCATTTGTATTCCTGATAAATGTTGATGAATTATAGATATTGGACCGGAATAGATTGGATATCCAATATTACGTTTCGGAATATAATATTCTTGAGCTCAACGTTTCAATCACCAAACTGGCGTGTTACGAAATTAATTAACAGAAATTGATTTTCACTAATTTAATACATCAATGTGACTAGGTTTCCCAAACACAGTAACTTCTTCAAACATATATTACAAAGACGAATATATAACATTAATGATTAATTACGATAGACGATTAGTGGAATTTTATCTAATTGTAGTTTAACCTATCCGATTAAACGATAAACTGGTAGCGAAGCGAAAATCTAATCACACAAATTCAATAGAGGAGAAGCTACGCCTTGGTTATTTGATCAATTTTTTTAAGGTCTTTACTGTCTGAACAATGTTTATCTTAGGGCGAAACTCACATATCAGCTTGTAAATTTCACATTTGCCCTTATCGGAAGATTCATCTTTATTATTTTTGATAAACCTAGATAAATTATTATGCGTTTTATACACTAATAGTTGAACTACTAATAAAATGTGAAATTTTAGTATTGTGATCAATATACGTGTGTGCTTACGGAATATTTAGAAATAAAATTTGTTATCGATCATCTTGAACCTTTGATCCAAAAAATTAGTGGTGCTTTCTTCCTCTATTTCAATATAGATTGTAGAAATTTCGCTATGAGGACTAACTAGATTGATAAAACTGTTGATTATTTAATACCGGTAGTTACGAAAAATCAGACCCAACAAATAATCATCAGAAAGAAGTGCTAGAGTCTCTGGTACATCATAGTATCTTTTTAGTCAGTAAAAAAATACAGTTCAACTCCCCATCAAGATAAAAGTCATTTGAACAACTACTAAATTTTTGTCGAAATATAGTGCAGAAACTATTATGATTTAATTGATGTAATCAGAAATATTACTATCCCAGATAATGGTAAATTAATTTTTTTCGACGTACAAATCCTATTACCTAGTATACCCTTTCAGGCACTTTGTTAATCTCCTAGATAAAAATCATAACAATCCTTGCATTAAACAAGAAATAACCCATTTACTTGCCATCTTATGAATTATTTTCAATTTGAAATAATGAAATCTTTCGGCTAAAAATGGTTTCGCTATGGGTTATTCCTTATTAGCAGAAATGAAAATGTTTATAGATAATTTGGAAATACAACATATCCAAATATCAAATTCGCAATTGAAATGGTGTGCTACCAGTTTATCGTCTAATCTAAACCCTGGTTCTGTTCCAACATTGTTAGATTAGCTCTTTTCAAGTAAGCTATTTATTTTTTAATTCATAGTTTCCCAGCTTATCAACTGGACTATTAAGGATGAATAATATACCGTAAAGCGTAGTTACTTCGCACTTCGTCGGGTAACTTTGCACCAATGCAATGCTGAGAAAGTATATGGCCATCTCTGTATTCCACTTCAGAATTTTGGTTTCAAAATGTTTTGTACCCGTAGGAAACAGTATAGCAGTAATACGAAAGACACCGTCTATTAGTGTAAGTCTCCTAATAACCGCCACCTAAATTCTAACCTACAAAAGTTCACTTCTTCAAACTTCGTAAAATCTTATTGTTAAGGAAGCCGTAGCTACAAAATATTGGTAAGTACCATTTCAATCCCATGTACCACTATTATTCTTATTCAATGCATGAACTTTGGAATGAATCTGTTTGAATGAGAAATAACAAAAATATTTTTGTTGTTGTTTGAGTGCACTTGATCTTAGAAATTGAGGATCCTTTGCACCAAACGTTTAGTGCAAAGTATCTCCATCTGTTGCGGAATATGGTGCAAAGTATACCTACTAGAACATTTATTTTGCTTCAAGATAATGCCACGGTGTTATAAAAGAAAACTAGACTCACGAAAATATGCCGATTACTCGTATAATACGTCTGAGGATTAACAATCATGCTTGAATGCGGGGAAATTGGGTATGTGTATGAGAATCGCTGCCGAAACATATACCTAACATATCTTGTCGAACTATTTTTAATAAATTGAAAGGATCATATGAAGAAACTGGGTACCCGTCCGTATTTTCTCATGAAGAAGAGAGGCGGTTTGTATCTTGTATCCGAATTGGAGTTACGATAAATAACCAAGACTTACCCCAGGGAATAAAAAAAGGAAAAAGCTCGTTTGAGACTCAAATGGTGAAGTATATACATACATATTGACGGATATACAGCCTTACGCTATATTCAACTATGAGGAATCTCACTCATGACCCCGAAAAGAAGAAATTATTAACTTAACATGGTGTCAAGTACACACAAAGGATATGCAATTCATCAAAAAGTAGCATTTCACTAATGATTGCAGGAAATTCAGCTGGTGAGCTAATGCCACGTCATATTTGTGGAACACTTAGACGGAAAATGGTCCACCAGGAACACGCTATGGAAACACAGCCTCTGTTTGAAGAAGCTACGGTGTTAGCGGAACTGGTCATATTGAGATATGTACTTATTGAATTAATGAAATCTAACTTTTAATAGTTATTGTATTTGAGTTTATAATTATTGATTTTCATCAAGTAATGACTAATTCTATTCAAATTAATTGTATACTTGCTAGAAGATTCTGACAAAATAACAATCAAACGATACAACATTAATCCTCAAATATAGCTTCTTCAGTTGCAAAACTAAGTTTGATGTGAAAGAAACTGATCAAAGTCTAGCCATCACCACTATGCGAGCCTTATATGAAACATGCCTTCTTTTGTTGACACAAAGGTGTTGAAACTATGTTCTCAGAACCTAATCGGAGATCCATCAATTCAAATCGTAAGCTATTATGCTACATTTGAAAATAATAAAATGTCTGTCTAAAACTCATCTAAAAAAGTTTTTCTTGCAATGAAAATTAATTTGTTACAATAATACTACCGAAAAATTAGGCTTGAAGCATTCCTCAGTCTGCTTTAATCATGAGCAGATGCAGTATCACTTTTATTTGTAACTTCCTTTACTCGAGTTTCAGCGCTATTACGCCATTTTCTGACGGTATTCAAATACACTCAAAATGCATAACCTGAACTATAAATATACTTATCTGTAGGTAGCAAAAGATTACTGTGATCGGTCATTCATGAACTTAGAGGATTACTACTAAAGGTTTACATGGTAGGTTTTTTTTTACTACACGAGAGAGAAACCATTTAACATCGTGTGAGTTAGCGATGGAATATTGGGAGAGGAGATGGGTATTCATATTTTTCTTGAAGGTTCGGAGGTTATAGGCGTAGGAAAAGACCTCACTAGATAACTTCGCTATTCAATAGAAAAATGAAGTCTGGTAAGAAGAAGTTCGGCAGGTCTCGAGCTTGACTAGTTTGAGCTCGTCTAGTCCTCCTATCTGTAATCTCTCGTGGTGGAACAACACACAAGATTTTTGATGAACACCGACCACGGAAATATCTATAGAAAAGGGAGAGATCTCCCACTTTTCTACGATGTTCTAGAAAGGTCAATGAACTCGTAAGTCTGACATTATCAATCAGACCAATAGTTCTCTTCTGGATGAAATCCAAAAGCTTCAGCATCTGTTTGGGAGCCTAACTCCAAACATATGAAAAGTACTCCAGGACAGGTCGAATCTGAGCATTGCAGATTATGTGGAGCGGTTTTCACAATGTACCTCACATGAGCATCCCATGGAAGGGTACTATTGGTGTTGATCTCGAGCATGGATATGGAAGACTTCATAGGAATAGTTGTACCTGAGATCATCATATTAGGGATTGTGGCTTGCGTCTTTCTGGAGAAGACGCAAGCTTGAGTTTGGTTGCATTAAAATCTACTAGATTATCAGATCCCCATTCCAAAATCTTTGCCAGATTAACCTGTCTCTGTCTCGCTCCTCTGGCTTCATTGGATGGTATAGGGTCTCTGGATGAGAAAGCGGTATGAAGTGTACCATCATCTGCAAAGCTGTGGTCATTCCCAGTAGATCGTTTATATGAAGCAGAAACAAAGTTGGTGCCAAGACATATCCCTGTCGAACACCAGCTTGACAACCCTTAGATCGGGGGATACTCCGTCAACCACCACATGGAGTGATCTATCTGAGAGAAAACTCGATAGTAAGCGACAAAGTTGAGGCAGCAAACCACATGACGGAAGTTTCCTAAGAAGGCTCGGTCAAAATGCTTTGGAGATATCTAATGCTAGAGCAATAGATTCACCATGTCTTTCAATACATGTGTTACGTAGGCAAGCACGTCTCATGTAGTTATCTGTTGTCGAAAGCCATATTGCCGGTGATTCACGATTTTGGAGCTCTTCAGGTATTGCATAAGCTGGATTGCTTTCTCCATCACTTTAGAGATCATAGATGATAGTGCAATGGGTCATATGGTTTGGATAAACTTCCTCCTTAGACCTAATTGTAGTCACGCAAAATATCCGAAGATATTAATGTAAACATATTTTTGTTACCCGGAAAGTAGCATTATGCCACATGTTTTTACTCACAATCAACAGTTGATGTTAACAGAAAATTTATATTTTAAAGAAGTTGTTTATTATTAGCACTTGTATTCAAGCTGCAGAAAATTGGTGTTAATTCAGGCGCACATTCCTTTAGAATGACAGGTGGAATTCCGTATGGCCCCATAGACTTTCTACATTCTAATAAAGACGAATTGCTATCATAACATTAGGGTATAATAACTGATCAGGACAATAATTCGTCAAATAAATACATTACATAGCATTGAATAATAGTGAATAAATTAGGTCAATTTGATCATGAAGTAGGGTACTGTTCTAGTGTTTGTAAATTTCCAAAGATTCCAGCCTCTATCAGCTATATGTAGCATATGTAAACTGATTATTATCGAAAAAATGATCTGCAAATGTGGAACCTGTTATTGAGAGTCTAAAACATTTTTTATGTTCATTAAACTTAATAGAAAATGAGCGTCCTGTTTGGCCTATATAAAAGGAAGCGCATTCCTGATAAGATAGCTTATAAGCTACAGATTTATCAATTGTCTTTGTTTTGTCTTTATTATGGAATAATAAATGCCCTAATTTGGAATTGGGTTTAAATGTATTATTCAACGAATCTGATGGGATAATAATATCCGAGTAAGTATTTTTTCCGATAAATATTAATAGAACTCGATGGTGGAAGCCGTTATTTTATGGTGATTTATCATTTTGATTATATGAAAGAATAACTACTTGTTTTTATACCACTTTTATTAATAATAACTTGAAGACGTAACTATAGTTTCAACACCGAAGTGCCATTATCAAACAAATAGAAAATAATTTTCTTCTGTTTATGAGTTCTTATGTTATTATGAGTACTAAAACTGAAAAGTTGATAGAATTGTTTTTTTCGGTTTCTACAGTAAACTTTATTTTTGGGTGAATTGAATTCAGAAATAGCAAAAACTTATCTAATTGTCTATTTGTCCCTTTAAAACATGCTAAAACATCATCTACGAATCTAAGCCAGAAAATTATATGTTTACTAGTAAGTTGTCATTTCAAAATTTTATCTTCTAGAATAGATATGAAAATTTCTGCTAAAAACGGGCTAAGTGGGAAATTTGCAAACTCAAGTACAATACCCTACTTCTTAATGATCAAACTCATCTAATTTATTCACCATTATTTAAAACTATGTAATTTATTTATTCCGCGAATTATTGTACTGATTAGCTTCTATACCCTACTGTTAATAGCGATTGAACATTGTTAGAGTCTGTAAAAACACCATGTAATCCTATAGTAACAATTCTCTAAGTTCATGAATGAATGACCTACCACCGTAATCCTTCGCTACCTACCGATAAGTATATTTTTATAGTTGAAGTTATGTATTTTCTTTGTATTTGAATACCAACCACCTGAATATGACGTAATACCGCTGAAACTCGAGTAACGGGTTACAAATAAAACTAATATCATCATGTAATGTTTTAATTTTACAATATGAATTAAATTTCATATCAAATAGTAAAAGGTGTTTTATGGTAGATACACTTCTTTGGGTGATGCTGTACTCACAGACAGATACATCTGTATAATAAATTACTTTCAAAATCAACTCGTTCATTCGGTTTTTCTGAACTGTTTGATAAGCTTTCTTCTTGTTTATATACTTAATGTAGAATAAGTACGCAACATTTATTGTTCATTAATTGACACTAACTTGAGAATGGATGGTTTTAGGGTTTTTTATTCCAAAATATTATCTATCATCTGTGAAGTAGTCATAATTAATCGGAATATGTTCGATTCTATTCAATTCTGGATCAAAATTTTCATTATTCAAAAAGTGTAGACTTATTATATGTAACAAACTTGAATAAAATTAACAGAATTCACAACACAAAAGAATGGCTTATTGAAATTCTGAATTTGAAGGATACTTGTAATTTGGACCCAGCAATCGATATAGCAACAACTTTAAGGAAGCCGTCGCGTATTTTCCATGAAAGATCATATCATTATGGGAGGACATAGAATAGAAGCGATAACGGACTAATTTTTGTTCAACGTGGAGTTATATTCTTATGCACTCTCTTTAGAATTCTACAATGTTTATCAACTTACAATTATTTGAAGTAAGTACTTACTCAATTCCTAATTCATTTTCATAAATATTCCGTAACTTGGCAAATATTTCTTCTATCAGGATATAATTGGTTTGAGCTCTAGTCGATTCACTCCTTCTAATTTTAGGACTTAAACATGTTTCACCTTCACTAAAAAAAAAATATCTATTTAATAATTTGATAAGTATTATGGTTCTCACATTCGTTATTCCCAAGGGTTAAACTATAATTTAAGAACAATTACAATACTAATATTATAAAACATGCCTACTGTTTTAAAATCTTTATCGGTAACTTACCACATAACTTTCAGTTCTTGTCGTTGGTAAACAGGGTTATGCTGCTCAATAAAACTTTTCAATGGGGCAGCAGTTTCCTCTAAGAAATCTTCCACTTCCACTATCAGGGCTTCTGGTTCATCCTCTATCTCTTGATCATGGTCTAATAGAGAACGCATGGATGAACATTTTGATTCCATGAGACACTCTTGTTCCAAGTTATCTACATCATTCAATGATAAACTTGATGGTTGGCTTATTAGATGACATGTTGAAATGGTAGGTGACATTGCGACACTGTCTGCAGATTTAGATCTTAGGAGCGGAGGCGTGTTTCCTGGATAGTAATATACCTTTATTGTTAATACACAATGGTCCGTGAGTGTAAAGTATTGAGAAATGGTTATTGAGTTTGAGCAAGTACCAGTCTGGCAAGGACGAATCAAAGAAATATTTGAATTAGAATATACTGAAACAACTCTCCGAGTTTATATTTTATTTCAAAATTCTGTTTATTATATAACCTTATGAAGGATTACAGTAAATGTTGCGAGTCTATTTGTTTAAATGAGGAATGAGTATATTCTCCGAGGAGCATATCCTGCGTAATAACTTCAACATATAAATATCAGATGGACAATAATCATGCCTTAAAATAAATTAAACTACAAAGATCGCGTCAAAACTCCCATACGTAATCTTCGTGGTTGATTGTAATCAATGGCAGATTTACGGGAGAAGTCCGTAGGGTTCAACCCGTCTCTCATGAACACCGTGATTTTTCAATTTGGTAATATTTGGTCATTACCAAATTGTGTGAACAATCACACAATCACGTGAAGATAAGCTGCTAGAAGGTTATATCGCTAACAAAAGGAGGACAATTATTCAAAATTATGTTAGGTTACTTCTATGTAATAAGAGCTTGATAAATAATTAATTAACACTTAATCCTATCAATGATAGGTGAACTCTCCTCTTGACATAATATTTCTCTGTTCGAGAGCAAGGTTACGGAGCCAGTGATCAAGAAATGTGGGATGAATCAAATATTTATATAAAGAGAAAATAATCTATTACAAACAAGGCAACGAGACTTAATAACTTTCCAGGGATGTGTGCGAATATGACCTGCAGACGCAAGGTCGTAACTAGGTCGGACCAATCGATCCATTTCTGGACAGAAAATAAAAAAAACTTTCCTCAATCAATGTATTAGCATTATTACATCAAAATGATATCGGGCAGGAATATCTAACAATATAAATTGTCAATTCCAATAGTATGGTTTACAAGCAAGTACGTAAAGATTCGAAGAACAGCTACAAATTTTGATGTGATGCCAAACTAAGTTTCAAGATAACGTTAATATAATCTAAGTAATTATTAAAGTGGAAAGTGAAGATGCGAATCTTATTTTCAACATTAACAATCACTTATAAATAACCTAAATCTTTGGGCTTTCAGAATCTTTTTTATTCAAATTTACGAAAACTGTTATAGTTATCAATACTGTTGCTCAAAAAACTTTAAACAATTCCAACGACCCAGTTTTTTACTTAAAAAATATTCGAACATTATTTCACCTATCGATATTCATATCTGTTCAAAGGAAATCTAGTCTAATTAATACATGTTAAAGTAATTATTAGTTCATATGCTATTGGGATATTTAAATTTTTTTCTCCTTTAATGGTTGTGTTTGTGTATATATTATCAAATAAATATTTCCCCCTATTTTATTCCTTCACACATTTATCTCAGTTACATTACTTTGTAATAAAACGTATGCAATCAAAAGTAATTCAATATATTCAAAAGTAAAATTTAAATCTGAAAAAATTAGGGTTCCAAATATTCGAAAATTGTCTCTATATATTCATTAGAAGACTGAAATTTATGAGATTGAAGAATATGATATAATGTAATTGTTCACCGTACACAGTCTTAAAACGAAATTTAAGAAAAGTGCCAAATACTGTTAAGATTTAAAAAATTTGTAGTACATGTTTCTGTACCATCATGTGAATGAAAAATATTTAAATTGAGTTATCGATGTACATAAATAATGATATCACTTGGACGCGTAATTATCGTAATGAAACTTTCGAAAAATTTTGAATGATTGGAGGAGTTGCTGTCAACAGAGCATCTAATATTTTCCGAAAATAGCAGAATCTAAATGAAATCCTAATTTGGTGAATCCAGAGTAACATGATGAACTATTTAATTCCTTACCTGCACTCGTGCTCTTAATTGTGCATACTTTCCTCTGAGGAGTATAAGATGAACTTAGCAATGCAAATGTGGAAGATTCTGGACTAATACCTCGAAATTTTTCCCATTCATACAGTTTTTGGGTAAATTTCCTTGAAATTCCTTCGAACTTGTAGAATCCAGAAGGTGTGTGTACCAAAACTTCTTTTTTATTTCCACCCATCATGGATCTTCTCAATTTAGATAATCTTCAAAACGGAATATATTGAATTATATCACAACACATTAACATTTGTTATGAAATTGAATTTCTTCAAGAAAGTAAAAATTTCATAATTACCTCTCCTCACGTTCGATAAATTTCTGCCGCTCTCGTTCTAGTCTAACTTTCTCCTTCTCTATCTTGTTCAGCTCTTTCTCAAACCAATGCAATTCCTTATCTTTTTTATTTTTGGAGCCTGAATCTTTCCTGTTCAGATTCGGACTTGGAGTTTTATCGCCCTTAATCCTCTTTAGTTCATTTTCTTCATGTGTGCTTGATTTTATTTGCTTCCATTCTTCTAGTTTCTTTTTGAATTCGTCAGAAATTACAGGATACTCAATAGGTTGTTGAACATCTCTGGGCCCAGTTAAGGACTTCCATCCTGCAACGTCTCCTAGTTTCTTCCTGGTACTGTCTCTAGTGGAAGACTTTTTTATTTTGTCCCACTCTTGTAATTTTTTTCGGAATTCTGGCGGTAGATTTTCCTCGCTTGTTAACTGGGGGCCTGTTCTCGCTTTCGAATGTTGTGATTTTATTCGATCCCATTCTTCTATCTTTTTAATGAAAGCAGGATCATGAGAATCGTCACTGTAACCATGAGTTGTTGATGAATTACTCGTACATGGTGAATTGTGTTTGATCTTTTTCCATTCGGTTAGTTTTTCTTGAAACTCTTGACTCAACTTTTTCTGCAATTGCCTATAGTTACGATCAATTTCCGTTTGAATATAACTTCTAGGTTGATCAATTTTCGAATCTAGGATGAAAAGAGGAAAAATAAAGCTAATATATTACAAGTGAGTGGAGATTTCTGCATTGATTTCTTGTAGGATCTTGATAAATACCTTTTGATGTAGAAGGCATGACTATAGAAGGATCCTCATTTATTGGAAGGAATGCTTTCTTAACTCTGGTCCATTTTGAAACTTTCCTTGGCACATTATAATCTGGTTTCTGGAAATGAAGATAAAATCAGCTCAACTTTTCGCTTTGTTCAATGTCAACAAATCTGTGGTGACTGGAGATTTCTTGGTTCGTTGTAAAATGCTAACGAAAAACCCTCACCGCCACTTAAAATGTTGTAATGCTGAGGAGCTCAAGATCATCTATAATCAACTTGATGAGAGGTTGACAAAGATAGGAATGAATGAGTCGTTCGGGAGTCCAACATGTTGGTTAAGACAAAATAATTCAGAAAAATATTCTTTATAATTATTTTATATTATGGTATCGCTTTATTCGGTAGATGTTCTTGGTTAAGCCATACATTTTACGAAGTCATATTGTACGTAAAAACCCATAAAACTCACCATGTAATCTCTTAGTAATAATCCTCTAAGTTCATGAATGGCCGACCACAGTAATTTGTAGAAACTACACTTGAAATATAATCTAACTTCGCAATATATTTGTGTACAATATTAGTATATAGCCAAAATTGACTAAGCTATGAGTTAGGTAGTACTCGAGGGTATATCCACAGCCGTGAATAAGTCGGCTGTGGTACACCTATAGTTAGTAAGTATTTACATTCAGCACAGTACCGTGGTCCGGGATGAAATTTCTTTTTCCTGAGTCGGTATAAGTCTGATGCCCTGTTATGTACTTATTTCAAGGAATCAAAGGTATAAATAAAATTATTACGAATAAAAACTCTCGAAGATAAATTTACAATAGAAATATAATTATAAAAAGAAATGAATAACACTCAAATAAACAGATCTTGACCCCCCAACAAATTCAATATAATCCTTAAATCGATTATAACATCCTATATATTACAGCACTTACAAAATGAACCAAATTCGAAATAGCTCACCCCGAATCTGCTTGGTAAAATTTGTAACTTTCCTTTCAACAATTCAATTGCTGATCCGTGTTACCTCCATTAACAGTTTTCGAGCCCAAAAACGAAATTCGTAGTCAACACTAATTGTTAATGCCGAAAGAAAGAACGAATGTTCAATAATAAAACTTTTACATTTGGAAAACGATCAAAGTTATGTTAAAAACTGTTATATTTTATGTAATTCAAATGTAGTTGAATTAAATTATTTAATGTTTTCTCAAAGTTATTGTTCTTAATGCCGTACCGTTTGTGGAAAAACATGGAAGGGCCATTAATCACCATATTTCAATTGAATTCCTTAAAATGTTTTTTTTTTAACAAAACCCTCTAATAGATTAGAAGACTTGTGGAATACCTCCACTCACTATGTGTTGATAAATTGAAAATGAATCTATTATGATGAGTGATATTCAGAAACATTAGACAATAGAATTGCAAACATGGGACGTCTAGAACAATAACATAACATATTACAACTAAAAAAAATATTAGTGAAACACTACAGCTACAAGCAAACTACAGCATTCTAATGAAAATGTGTGATGAAATAAGAAAAGTGAATGGATCAACACTAGATCCGTAAAGAAAACGCAATGAAATATAAACAATTCCATCAGGTTCAATTATTTAGAGAATAATTAATAGTGAATGTGCTTATCAATTTACTATAGGCGGCAATAAAAACTCATCTGTGATGGTATATTGAGCGTTAATTGAGAATTTTTATCAATCTTTGCGAACATAGGAAAATTGACAAACTAGTTTCAATCAGAGTATGTCGGTAGCATGTTAAAATTTAGTGTGAGCGTCACACTATCTAGGTTATTGGGATATTCCTATGAATAAGTATCGTTCGTTGTATGAGGATATAGAGTTATTATTCTTCGTTTCTCCATAATAAGTTAAACTAACGAATTCATATTGATAGGTGTAATTATAGACGCCAAACGATAGAAGCATGGACCACCCAATAATTATCAATACGTGAATAATTGAAAGGATTGAGAGAATAACAAACAATATATTGAAATCAGAAGAAACTCTTAAGAATATAAAACTCGGAATAGAATACATCCAAATTGCCTAATGATGTGTTGAAGAAAATGCTTCTTGAAGTGAGTGTGAATTGATCGTGAAGGATATTAACCGTTTCCTCTGAACAATTTTAAATACAACTAGATCCTGTTATTAGTTTAGTGCGAGACTTCAGAGTTCGCCGGTGCGGCAAGGAATAGGTTACATCAAGTATCAGGACATAAATGTAACGGTCATATTGAAACATGATTCCAGCAAACACAGTTGTTAAAAGCATGTCTACCGCATACAGATATTAAGCTATTATGAAGTCGACTCACATTCTTCTGCTAGTCGTTCTCTTATGTCTCGAACTATATAGTACTACTTGGATGAATATTTTGCGAATCCAATAATGCGATTGGAGATTGAATTTAGATTTTGGGTAGTTCACCTTGACTCTTCTGAACTTATCAAAAAATATAGCACACTACCGCCACTCTGTACCTGAGAAGGGACTAAAATGAAATAAAAATTATTCACAAAACTTCAAGGGCAAATATCTCAACAGGAAATAACTAGGAGAATAGTTCATATGAAGATATAAATTCAATTTTATACGTCACTGAAATGTTTAATTGCCACATTTATATTCATAATTATGTATTGATTTTATTTCGGAATTAAACTTGAGAAAACTGGGTTAGTTCAGTATACACTGTTTGATATTACTGTTTTTATAAAATGGGTTGCTGTTAAACCAGTGGAGAAATTGTTGCTTTTGTGAACTATTTGCTCCAAGAAAGTATCAAATTTTGTCGAAAAGATATAATATCAAGATATACCTACCGTAACGTCATCTTCAACCACTTCTTGATATCTTGCTATAACTTCTAGAGGTACATCCTTGTTAATTGTTGTAGGTTCTGAGGGATATGAGGTAGAAGTTGAAACTTGTGAAGACTTTTTAGAATCATCAACAAAAACATCTTCATTATCACTACAAAATTCTATGTCTATCTGAACGTCATCACTATGAGAACTCAACCGGTTTTGTTTCTTAAAACTATTTCTGGTATGGATAATATCTTTCATTTTAGCCCATGGGGTGCGATGATGCGACTTTTGACTGGACCTAGCTGAGATATTATGATCTTCCTGAAAAATACGCATGTTCTAAATTGGTTGAAACTTTTGTAGATTTCCTACTACCTTGGAATGTGATGAGTAATTTTGTATGAGGTCATCGTCAGAGCTTCTGAAGTCTTCACATGGAGTGTGTCGTCCTGTAAAAGATAACTGACCTGAGTAGAAGAAAAAGTATAACTATATGACGACGTAAATGAAGTCGAGTAACTCCACTAGTCGAGATTCCCCTAAATTACAACCTCGAAGCCCACATGCATGCTACTGCAGCATGGTCATAATGTGGAAGTTTCGTAATATCAGATACAGCTCTTGATGACAGGTTCCCAAACCAAACCTTTGCCAACGCTTTCTTTCTCGCTTCAGCATTTCACATGCATACTTTTCCCTAGAGTGCATGTGTTTGTTGTGCAGTTTCTATGTGGAAACCATTAGTCTACCAGTTAGATGTTCTGTGTCAACCAGCCACCACCAATCACTCAATACTATATAGATTATATTATATACTATATACGGTAATTAAGTGAATCACAGATGGTCTTTTCAATCAAATTATACGAAACAATAGCTTTAAAATCATAGTTTTGTTTTTTTATTAAAGAGTCAATTAATTATTATTGACGTGTTGAGAGATCACTCATTGAATAACTGGTTCAAATCGTCAGCTAATTAGTGGTCATCCATTATCACCTGTAATATCCAGATTAGTCTGCATTAAATTAAAAATAAGTAATTAATTAGAAATTGACTGATTGATTGTTTGGTTCTTGCAATTCAGATAACACAAGACTGGCTGTATCCCATTATAACTATAATCGCAATTAATTGTTTATATGCAATAAAATTTCACCACATCGTTTTATAAATATCTATATTACTTGCCCGTTCCTAAAAATTAGGAAAAGTACAGCTTGAATAATTAATGTCGGTGTATGCAGGGCCGTCGCTAATACCTAAGCCGCTCGTGTGCCAATTAAGCTACTGCCGCCCTATTTATGTGTTTTATAAAATTGGTACATGTCCACCTAATATTATATTACACAAAGAACATTTTAGGAACATCCCTTTTCCAGCCAGATGTTAATTTTTATTAGGGGATTGTGCCTCAAATATTCTAGAGGCCCCACAGAATGAAATTTAAAGTCAAAGAATATAATGAATTCTTTTGATCTGGTCACTGGTAATAACACGATTTGGAAAAACGTCTCTGTTGGGTGTTCAAGCAAATTTTATAATTTGAATATGATTCGGAAAGATTTCAACAAAAGTCATCAGAATTGAAATTTTCCGGCCACTTTCCTGGGTTGTTAATAGCCGGATATATACGAACTTGGGGATTTTTCTCTTCCTCCGATTCCAGATCTTTTCAGATTCTTCTATTTGCTGAATAAACTGCATAACACTTTCACTATCAGTTCCTGTTTGTATTGAATTTCTAACGACACTTGAAAATTTACCGAAAGCATTTTATTTTGTCTATATTGATATCAAGATCCAATCGCGTCAGAAAGACCGAAGTCCTAAATCGTATGTCCTAAGTAGTCTTATTGAACCCAGAATTAGTGCCTGCTGCATCTGGTCAAGTTGTTACAGGTCGGAATGATATTCAAGTTCGAACGCAGCAAAAACCGAATTCTGCCCCAAACACTGATGATCAGAACAACTAATACTACCTTGTGGCTTGGGTATAGCGGGCGGAGCTAGAACGGAATCGAGGTGAACAACGTCAGGCCTTTTTGCTTGTATGGACCTGACGGTTGGAAACGGGTGATTCCAGGAGATCTGGCATTTTTCGTTTCCGACTACGGCTTCAATATCTCCTGGCAAGTAAGGCAACACCGGCTCTTGGTCTATTCCGTACGAGTGATTTCTCTGGCAGGCTGCAGTACTACAACCGGATCTAACCGCACCAGTACCACCTATGGCCTCATGCAATCTGCTAGAGCAAGCCTAATGACGAGCTTCTGGAACTCGTCGACCTCTGGGAAATCAACAAGGCAGTGTATGGTGCCGCAAGCAAAGCGACTCGTTCCGGAAGAGCGAAGTGAAAGACTGCACGACCGGATCGAACGGGGCCTACATGAAGTCGAGGCCAAAATCCAGTCAGCGAGGCAGCAAGCGTCTCGAATTCAGTGTGTGTTGAATTTTATTTCTAGCGGCAGGGCTTTCACGCCAAAAATTAGTCGTATAGCCATCAAACTGCGCCGCCACCATCACACACCAAAACGTTTAGTGTTGCAAACCATCAAGCAACATTGTGCGGATAGGATTCGAGCCTTGGGCGTGGTAAGGAGGGCCAGACGGAGTAGATGCATCAGGGAGAATTCTTTGCTTCGCTATAGCCCGTCTCGGCTTTTTGAATCTCCATCGCCCATAACTGCTGCTTGCCGTTCCAGTCCTGTTTCACTCTTTTGTAGTGGTATAATAGACTTGACAAAGACACCCGGAAAATGATGCATATCCATAACTGTTTGCATCCCAGGTCGTCCGTTTCCCGAATTTATCTCCCACGTCACCGCAGAAGTAGGGGACTCCTTAGTCTAGAGCGTGTGCATTGAAGTGTGGAAGTTATGCAATATGTATAGGTACATAAATATATTTTATTCAAATTGAATAATTTCAACTCCTGGTAGTATATAACAATTGACTTAACTTATATTTATAGTCTTTAAAAAATAAGGAAACATTGATTCAAATTCTGTTAAAACCTTGACAGCTGTAACACATTTCCAGAAACTATGTTTCCGTTTGTTTATTTCTGAAAGTTTACAGTAGTACTATATTAATTTTGGAAAGGAATGTGTGAATAGTTTTCAGTAGGAAGTATTTAATAACACAAGTGCATTATTATTACGCATAGTATTTTACATATTCGAGATGAACGTATAAATAGGTTTATTCCATTACTTGTTACTATTTATAACTTATAGATCTGGCAAGACATGTAAACTTTATTATTTTTATATTCTTTAACCGACATGTCACTGAACGAAAGTGAGTTAAAATAAAAATTGCTATGTGCTTCTGCTCTTATGTAAAATATACTGACGCTTGCAACTTACTCTAGTTTCTGTACAGGCAAACGGAAATACATTTGATGTTTGTTAGTTTAATTGACGAAACGTTTATTAAAGGAAGCTCGGAATTTATGTCTGTAACATGAATAAATGTTTCCTAAACTGCGTACTTGATTTTCAGTGAACCTATTCAATAATAACAAAGATTAAAATTACTACGTAGTTTACAGTATAATTATATATGTTGAAACTCAACTGCTAAATAAAGCAACCAAATATATTTTCCTCATTCTCCTTTTCAGACATTATTAAATCTTGCTTCACAAAACTTTAATGTGGTTTCCGATTGAATATCTCGTAAGGTCTAAGACGATTTTCACAAATTTTATATAAATATAAAAATGGAAATAAATTTCCTTGGGCATACAACTCTTGGATATCTATTAATGATAAAAGGAATGTTGGATTTGAGGTAATCCATTCGACTTTTGGGATTCGAAATTAAATTATGCCAGTTCAAACTGATGTCAGTCAAGTTGATTTCTTTATTTAAAAATTAACTTTTAGTAGGAAACGCCAAATATTATTCCTATTGTAAAATTAAACACTACTATGTTGATATTAATTTTATTTGTCACTACCGCTACTTTCGAATTTCAGCATCATTATGAGACGAACAAAAATTTTATTAAATCCCGATTTATCTCCAGTTGAGAGTGACCCCTTGTTTGAAATAGAAATAGTATTTAAACAGGCACATTTTGATTTCTAATTTAGTTCACTACTTTAACAGTATGTTTAGTGGATAAGGGTGTTTCTGATTTATAGTTTCATATGTAGTGTATTCACTGTCTTATAGTTTATAAAGTTTATAATTTAATAATATTATTAATCTATTTTCATGATTAGGTATGTATGCTTTTTTCAGGAAATATCATTGTATTTGTTCTTTTCTTATAAAATATGCTTCTATAATTATTGGAATTATTATCCAATTTGAACTTATTCCGAAACATGCAATGTTATTCGTGAACGAGGTCCTGAAGTAATATTTTCATTAATGCTATACGTTCACAGAATAGCTTTCTGAACAAATTATATTCAGCTTCATGCATTTCAGTACACAATCCGTTTTTCAATAAATGAAACAGTTTCCGATGTAGCGCACTAATAAACGTAAGCATTCAGCCGAAAATTGCCAAGCATTGATCCTGCTGAATACACCCATTGATAATAAAGATCTGACTCACACATTGGAAGAAAGTTTGTTAATTGTGCAGACCCATTGGAGAAAAGAACAACATTTCTCATAACAATCCGCAGGTTATGGTGATCATGTGAGAATTATGTGAAAATTCAATCCAGAAACTTATGGGGATAAACGTTTTCATAGAATGACGAGAGAAGCCTTAGGCGTCATCGCCCTGGAAAGTCGACCTAGAACATCGCCGTCGTAGGTGCCAGCGTTATCGATCAACCAAGCACCTCCATTAGGCATCGCTCCCAGGGATTGAACATCAACATTCATAGTTTCATAGTTTACAAAATCCAGGGAATACAAGAATTGAAGGCAGACGGTCATGGTCACCGCAGTGCAGAAACTTCTGGATCTTGGAGAACAACAGCAACTTTGCAATGCAATCCATAACGGAATCGTCATAAGTGATGAAGCACACTTTCACCTCAACGGCTACACCAACAAACAAGATTCTCAGATTTGGAGAACAGGAAATCCACATAACATTATGCATTAGTTTCCAATGCATCCGGAATAACTTATCATCGGATCGTATTTCTTTTAAAATAATGAAGGTGTTCCGTGAATATCAACGCCAAACATTTTCGTAATGTCAATGTTTCTAGAAGACAGATATAAAATATGGCTGACTGAACATTTGACAGACATAATTTCCGTGATCCAGAATGATTTATCTAATGATAATGATTTCTTATAATTTATCCGCAATTTTAGCCCGATAAACAAATGAGCGGAAAGAATATAGGTATCATAATTCTTATGGAAAATCATTACCTTGCAAATTTAACAACATACTTAAGTACTTATAGGCAGATTTGAGCATCTCATTATAAAAAGTCAATAGATATAATTGGATTCACAGCTATAGCGCTTATGGATAATAATGATGATAATCCAAAATTGGTCATTGCAGAGACGGTAAATGGTTCTAAATGTTTTTCTTTTGCTGTTGAAAAAAGTTACCCTGCTGCTGTTATTAAAACTGCACCAGTTTCTCACTGATCTTCGTTAATCGTGATGAATTATAATTGTTAAGTTATGATATTCATGTCGTTAATAGTTATGGAGGAACAGCACTTCATTTCTATTGAACAAAGTAATTACGAACGTGATTTTTTGAGTCTTCTATTATTGTGCCTCCAAATTCATCAATCGAATAGGAAAAAATAAAATGTATTGTTTGAAATGAAATTTTGGCGAAATATTTGCTGTAAGAATTGATTCGGGTATTGCCAAACGAATTGGTCTAGGTTACCAAAACTCGACATAGTTGGAACTTTGATGCTTCAATTTGCACAGCTCCAAATATGCAATCAGGGATACAATACCGAAACGCACCCATTTAAAGAAGTAAGGCGTCACAGTAGTTGTACATTTGTTATCGTTCTCATTGATTAATATGAATTAATCAATGCTTTTCTGAATAAAACTTCAGGCACTATTATTGGGGTTGAAAGTAAGAAAATTAGTGAGATAAATAAACTAAATTAAATCAACAATAACAATAAATTATAATAGGGATGAGAAGGGTGAGTATACAAAAATATTAACAATTGTCAATCATTTAGAGGTGTCGTGGTGAATAAACCAAAAATATTATACATTGAAGGTGTCTCTAAGTAATCAACTAGCTGACAGAATCGCTAGGTAATCTTTGGAAAAATAAATAAACTGGCATAAGAATTATTTTACTCCCATATGCGACTTTCCTTCCTTCTTTAGTGGCTCCAAAAAATATGAATCAGTAACCTTTATGACCTTATGGTCAATTTAACCATTAGTTTTCTGTCCCTTTTAATCTTAAGAACCAGTGACTTAGAGTCGAGCTGGAAATTGCTGTTCTTTTGCGGAAACTGGCCATTTCCTCATACGTTGCCGTACTTTTCTGACGGGACTCCTCGTTTTTTATTTTTCTACAGCTGTACATGTAGAGCCCCTGATCTACCTGCTGCAAGGTCTCTTTGTTGATACCTGTACCAGGAAGAAGAGTAGGAAGAAAGGAGGTAGCACAGGAGAGTAGGTTAATTCTTACATCAGCTTATTCATTATTCCATGATGAAAAGATTACCTAGCTATTCGGGCGATAATTCCTTCTAGTTGATCTTGTTATTTACAGTGAATTATTTTCTATTTGTTCACCGCGGAACCTTTAAAATTTTGTCAATTGTTATTTTGAATACTCATAATTTCCACCTTGATTACAATGGATATTGTTGATTTCCTTTTTTTATTCACCTAAATAATTTTCACACTTTCAACCTCAATAGTGCCTCAAGTTTTATTCAAAAGGCAACAAATTTTTAGCTACGGTTGCACCCTTTCCTTTTGAATGGGACCAGGGGATACACGTTTCACTATTGAAATTTAGAGTTTCGCTCATTGTTAAATTGAGGTGTTAACTTTATTGAGTTTTGTTGACTAAGCTAGATCACTTCCATTTGGCATCCAAAAAGGAAAGTATATCAAACAAGTTTGTCTATTTTATTTCCTCCACTATACGTAGGTAGTATAGTAAGTTAGGTATTATAACTGAGGTAAGCTTTTTTTTGGATTTTCGTAGAAATATCTGTTTTGAGTCTTTCTGAATTCATCGTAGAGTATTATTGAGGCGATACCTATGCGTTCGTGCGTATATGCGTAATCTAATGTGCAGACAAATGTCCCTATTGCTCGTACGAATTTGAAAATTGTGGAATCGCTTCAAATAGGTAAAAATAGAAACTGTATTGTTTCGGGGTGAGGTAGCCTTCTTGCAAATGGTACTTTGCCATACATTTTCAGTTTATCCAATGGAATCTATAGTAATTTTTGTATCATTATGACAACAGTGTTTTTGTATTTATAAATATACGAAGTAGTGAAGTCACGTTTTTTTATTCATCTATAACCATCGAATAATTCATTCATAAGATATATAATTTCCGTTTATTATTTATGAACTAAACAATGACAGTACGACTGAATAAAATCGATTATTCAACCGTTGTATCAAATTAAGTCGTGCGCTATAAGGGTGATAGTCTGTTCTAAGTTATTTCGTTCGAATTGGACACATCTTAGGTTGTGGTTATGTCCACGGTCCTACATACAGGTCTGGGAACTCGAGGCTGTTTCCTATGTGAGAAGTGAGTCCGCTAAGCGTCAACTGTTGCGTAGTACCAAAAAGGGTGGCGCAGTAGTCGAAGTTCTCTGACACTATACGCCATGTTCTCTGACAACTGTCATTCTTGACTTGTAAACACAAGGAATACCGGCGTTCTTAGAAAAAAATTACGAAACCGTGGATTGTGCCGCGGAAATGCAAAACGGGGTACAAAAGTGTAAAGCAAGAAACTTCTGTTTTTAAAGTGCCGAAAGATGTGTACGGATACGTTTGAAACAACAATCAAGAATATATCTAAAGAAAAGGGAGAGATCGCCCACATTTCTACGATGTTCTAGAGAACTTCAGTCCATAATGCAATACATGGTTTCAAGAAACCAAGAATAGGGTCATACGATCCACATGTATTTAGCAATGAAGACTATGCTCCAGCAACTATCACTTATCGTCTTAATCGAAGTAAATACTGAAATTGCATGCTTGAGTCGTCTAGCAGATACTATAGTAGAGCCCGTTGATTAGCCAACCGAAGAAATTGATGAGCCAACCGTAGAAGCGGATAAGCCAACAACAGAACCACAGATTTTAATGAGTCAATCGCAGAAATTGATGACCCACAACCAAAAGTTGGTGAGCGATGCATTGCTGTTGGTCTAGCAACTCCGCTCAGAAATGACGTGTCTGAAAAAGTATACTGTCCTTTTGATATTAGACCAAAATGTAAAATGGCTTTACCGAAAATTGTAAGAAAGAGTATTCTGACGTCAACTCCTATGGAAAATGAACAGCACTTGAAGTTTCTCAAAGTCACAGCGAAGAAAATTCAAATGAAAGAATTTGGACGTCCTGTATCTCAAGAACCAAGCCGTTGTGGACCAAAGTTTATAGGAACTTTTTGCCTTAAAATTAGTCAAAGATATATTTTTGAAACTTTGTACAAGTACTTATCCTTTATATACTATCGGAAATGTCGATCGTTTAAGAACATCAATATCATTCCTCAACCCAACTCTTGGGAAAGAAAATTAAATTTGATCTTTACTGACTATTCAGTTTTATCTATGCCAATATAGGTGGTTTCAGGGGTGACCAAGGGGGAAAACCCAGGGTTTCCCGAAATCTTGTGGCAAATATAACCTATATTGTACTTCGTTAACTGTTGACGTTATTGTCGATATCAAAGGGTTGACTTGTCATTTATCTTATCTTGAATTATAGTATAGTAATGTAACATTGTAATCTAATCTATAAAGGCTTCGTAATTAGAACATGACCCAGAGATCTGTAAGAACAAATACCTCTCTGAATGCTAAGTAGTAAATTTGAAAACACCAAAAACACCTAAAGTTTTGCTTAAGTAATCTAGATTTGAAAAAATGAATGAAAAAAAGAATAAATATTCATTTACCATTTCTATGGAATTCATCGTTTGACGAAGCAGGCGATAAACTTGCTGGTGTAGAAATCTCCGCAATACCTGACTCTGCAGGGCTATGTCCTGCATCATCGCTAGTCGAAGGAACCCTCAAATAACGAGCTACTTCAACATTAACCGGAACCATACCACTTATTCCACTATCTAAAGACTTGGCATCACCTACGGTAGGTGAAGCTTTCTCCCATTTGAATGCCGCTTTCACTTTGGTCCATTTTGACACGTTTGATGATTTATTACCTGTTGTGGTAGTAGTAGAAGCTCTTCTTTGAATTGGTATATCTGATGACTCAAAGTGAAGGGAATCACCTCCGGAACCCCTTCTATCTCTGGGTCTACGTAGAATAGATTGTCTGAGGATATTAGGACCAGAATTCCTATGTTTTTGTAATTGTTTTGGCTCATACAGTATTGATTCCAAAATAGTTTCTGTAAAAGCAGTATCTTTATCAAGATCATCGACACAATTTTCATCTTTGGCTGAGAATTCGATTTGCTTGTACATCTTTTCCAAGTTATTCAAATGCTCCAAATCGCGCACTTTTCGATGTAATTTTGCATTTTGTACTCTCAACTCCAGCATTTGGTCTATCAGTTTGTAAAGCTTATCTAAATGATCGAAAGCATCTTCAGTTACGATCGCGGTGACAATAGCTGCAGATTTACCTGAACTGACATTGTGTTTCTGCAGCGTGTCCAAATACTCCAGGAACTCATTCTCTGTACAGGTGTTCGCTGTGTTTTTTGGATTCGGATCAGGTGGCGGTGTAGGTAACTTGCTTTTATCATATTTTCGATGAGGTTTTTTCGGGTGTGTAATCGAAGTTGTTGCAGCTACGTTGGTACTTAAAGTAGGTGGTGATGGAATGTTTTCACTCATATTTCAATAGTTACATGTCGATATCAAATGCTTAAGGATCACAACCTCGAAATTAGGCGATTAAACGGTTATTCACTTTGACTAATACACACTACATGGTTGATTGGAAGTGGAGACCGTATCGGATGTATGTACATATGTACGTATTTTATGCGTGAATGCGTGTATGGACCGCGTCGAGGTCGTCTGGACGGTAGAGACTGACCGGGTCCACGGCGCTTGGCGTCGTTCTCGCGCGGTGTTGGGGATATACTTAGCATTGGCACACGATACTAACATCATGTGCTGCAGTGTTACTTCCACTGACATCCGTTCCTTTTCTAACTCGACAATTTATTTGTTTATGCATGTTTTAATGTCCATGTCAACATTTTATAAAGTTCAGCGCCGAAGAGGAGATCCGTATTTAAAGCGGAAGGCGTAAAGAGACGATACAGATATTATGTGTTGATGATTTGTGGAATATGTCATGTTTGTGTATGGCGTTCATTTCGTATCGATATATCGAAGGAAAATTAATTATTTTTGGTGCGTAAAATGTATTTGCTATAACAAATATTTACATCTATCTTTTAACATCGTGGCCTTCGCCGTCTATTTATTTTTCATATTACCCACTTTGATGTTCTCACAAATTGAACACACAAGCGCATTTATTGAAATTGAATATTTTATGGGCAAGATATTTTATTGAAAAGATCCATTTCGAACAAAATTGATTTTATTGAGCTTAATAAGGAGGCCGATGCTCACTCGAGGATATACTTTTTGGTCCATTCTTTGGAGGACAATATTCGACAATTAAAAAGAACCACATAAATATAAGTTTAAAATTTTTTGAGGAACAACTAAAAGTGTTTCGTGAAACTCATTTTTAATAAATGTTTCTAGCTCTTTATTCTATGTAATAACGACAACCATATTGCATCCAAAAACACACTTACCTTTATTCTTAAAATCCGAAAGGAAATCTGACGAAAATGTGTATCACACCCTGAGCTTACCTTTCATGAGATGCTTACATGTAGTATATTTTTCGAGCCTACAGTTGAAAACACATTCCTAATACTCAGGGTGAGAAATCGAACCGGATCATTCCGAATGCTTGTTGGTAACCTGTCTTTGATTTGGAATGTCTTCAAAACTGAGGGGCGATGGATGCAAAAGTTTTTGAAAATATAAACATTCTACTTGGAATATAATTCCCAAAATATTTTGCTGATTCGACTGATGCTGAGAATTTTTCAAAGGCAAGGGAAATGAATAACATCCGATATTCACCAAAAACAATGACAATATTTCCACTCGGATACCAAATTTTATACATGGAAGGATTCTAAGTCAGTATTACGTAATCTTCATTACGAAAGTGTTGCCTGGCTACTAGAGTGATTGTAATCGAGAAATTATAGTATAGTGTTATCTAATGCTTAGGAATAACAAGTGCAATGTTGACCACCCCAACGGCTCGGCTGCGATGGAGAGGCTGTTGGGGTTGGAGCCATTGCACCTCGCCGTTCTGGGAGAAGCCATAAGAGGAGCGTATCGATTCGATCTTATTGGCCAAGGAAAGGTCGACCAAAAAGGCCGAAGCATTCTTGGATTGCTTAGATCACCTGGGCCATTGGAGATGAGATCCCACAGGATCAAGATTCACAGCACTTGCATACCTTTCACGATTGAAACTTTGATTGGCTGGGAGAGCGCTCGGGGCAATCCTCATATGATACCAGGGGATTCCGTATGGTTTACGGAAGGTACCAAGACCGAAAAAAATACAGGTGCTGGAATAGTCGAGACAACGGACCTAGGCGAAATAATTTCTTTGAACCTAGGGACACTTGCGACAGAATTCTAAGCAAAAATAGTAGCAATCACAACATGTGCTCAAATTATGAGAGAGAGAGAGCCATGGAGAATAGACAAATCACAATCATAGTGAGCAACCTGACAGTGCTCAAGGCACTGGAGTCACACACAATCACATTACAATGTGTACTAGATTGTGTGAAAGAACTAACGGCACTAGTAAAGAACCCCAATAGAGTGACACTGAGGAAACCAGACGAGAACTGCCGTCGCACTCGCTAAAATGGGTGCGCAGCAACCACTGATCGGACCAGAGCCAACTTGTGGCATTTCTCATGCCACAGCGAAATCTGCAATCCAAAAATGGCTCGAGACAGAGCACCGTGCCTACTGGAGAGAATTGCCCCGTATGTCGCAATCCAAGCGACTAATGGGACATCTCCAGCAGCAACGAGTGAAAAATCTGCTGACGTTCAGCAGACAAGAAATACGGAATGTTGTTGCATTCCTGACCAGACACGCCCATGCAACAAACGTCTCTGTATGATGGGTCTGGTAGATAGGCCCACATGCAGGGGTTGCGGCGTGGGAGAAGAGACGCGGTTGGTTTTCGGACATACCTCGGAGACAATAAAACTACACCCGAGGAAATTAGTATCCACTATATCAGGCTACTGAATTCCATAGAATACACTGGACTGATGATGAGATAGCAATATGTGAGGGTAAATACTACTCTAATGATCGCAGTGCAGTGGGGCTTTCCCTGGGAAGAAGAACCAACCTCACGTGGCAGGGGTTTTAGTCGGTAAGAATCCAGCACACCTGGAGGCACGGGTCCCCGAGGCGTCTATGCAAGATTTTCCCTACTCTACGCAAAAAAAATGGACATACTTTTTAGGATATCAAGTATCGAGTTCTATCCCTGAACTCTTATTATCTCATTTCAATTGGATTTATTTTCTAAAAGCTCAATTATAAATTTGTAGTAATAAACTCATCCTAATCCACAAAAAGTACTGTCAAAGTACTGAGAACCTTTCAGCTACTAAGTAGTCACCATCAGAGTAAACTGCATTAGAAACCAAATGTCTAAATACTATTTGGGGTTATTCTCAGCTGAAGATGAATCAAAATTTGATAAATTGCTTTTTCGTTTATACATTTCCATCCCTTCTAAATTTCCTAGATATTTGTCCATTCTGAGTTCTTTGTTGAGAAGTGATGTGACCTGTATTTGAAATATGTTCAGCTACCGCTGATTTTTCACCATTATTCTTCTTTATAAGGGCAAAATGTTCTTCACACAGTGATAGAATGTTCCTTCTAGTTTGACCCAAATAGCTTTTTGAACACGACTCACAATCGATTTTCTAAATCTCGGATTTGTTGAAGCCGGGAACTTTGTCAACGGTTTTCTAGCTTGATTTCATCGAACCAAGAATGCCGCGATTGAAATGTATCGACATTAGTAAAATTTAGCTAGGTAACTTACATCATACATATAAAGCTGAAAGTATATTTGCCCCGAAAAGAAAACTCACTTCTACATGACGTATAGAAATTTGGCATACAGTGAGATAATGCTTTCAATATAATGCAACAAATCTAAAATTAGAAAAACTGAAAATTAAAATATACCTATTGGAAATGACTTAGAAACCGATAAATTTACATGACGGACAGATCGATAGAAATGGATTATTATCATAGTACAGACTGTTTAAGACAGACAACACATGACCAATCAACAAAATAAGTAACATTTACATGACAGACAACTGATACATTGAAATGTCACATAATGTCTGTGACAGACCATTCTATATCACAGATATCCCTGTCCTTTCACATGACATAGAGTACAATTTTACGTCTTTCCAAGCTTTTAGCTGTTTCTACTCATTATAAATATTTGTAATTTTGCTGTAGCTACTGTGCAGTTTCAGATATTTCGTTGAAATCTAGTACTCGGTGGTTTCAGAGGACGCCGAATAAAATGGTTTAGTAAGTTTCCAATTATGCGGTAGAGGGCGCTGGGTGGCGACTTTTCTGCTTTTCTCTTAGCCTTACGTTTTTTGAGAATAATTTTTTTCAAGCTATTGCATATAACTTTTATCGCGGGCTTTGAGCGCGGCGACCGAATCAAGAAATTCCGTAACGAAAAATAATGTAAGACCTAAACACCTAACATGTGTCAAATTAATTAATTAATTTGAAGTTTCTAAAAGTGAGAAATTTCGCTATTTTATACGAATGTTATAACACTCTAGCGCTTTAGACTCCGGGATTTTCACGTGGCCTATCGAAATTAGAAGGTTCGAATTATCTAAAAACATAATTGCATGAACTCCAGACGTCCTATGTAATTAGCTACGAACGAAATCATTTTGACATATACCTCTAGGAGCTCGCTACGCGTCAGTTAGAGTTTATACGTTAGACGCGCGTAGCAGAGACCTGAGAGTACCTGTTTCTATTAAGCTATTGCATATATTGCATATAGCTTTTATCGCGGGCTTTGAGCGCGGCGACCGAATCAAGAAATTCCGTAACGAAAAATAACAGGAACTCGTTTATGTTGCGCTCTCTCGGGTGACTAATATTGAAAAATTGTATACCACGACAAAAAACGATAATTCTACATTCAAGTTTTATAATAATCGAAGGCAAGCTGCATCGACTGCATCTTTGTTGCAAGAATTCAAAAGACTGCCTTTAAATAGTGTTCAGACGACAGCTCAAAGTGTCTTAGATTTCCTTAGTAATAGAAATGGCATTTCAATAATGACTTTCAATTGCCAAAGTCTAAATAGTCACAAATACGATTTACAAGATTCAGTTACGAGACAAACAAATGTGTTACTTCTTACCGAATCTTGCATGGCGCATGATAATCCGATTGAAATACCTAATTTCAATTGTATTGTTCAATTCAAACGAGATACTGTTCCAAAAGGTGGGGTAGCTATTTACCAAAATAATAATAATGTAACTAATATTATGACTCCGAATATTGAAATAAATATTGCACACGTTAGCGATCTTAATGTTAGGGTCTCATTTTTTGGAGATATGGCCTACACATAGTCATGGTAGCAATTTACATTTCTCCGAATCCAAAATTGGACGAGGTAGAGCATTTTATTCATCGCACTTTACTGGAGTACACTGAAGAAGGGTCGAAAATACTTGGTACAAATGGTAATAAATTTCCACTTATCTTGGCTGGCGATTTCAACATCAACTTCGCTGATAAAAAATCAGAGCGGTTGACAACTTTTCTTTCGGAAAAATTGAATTTGAAAATGAATAATGATCCACAAGAATCCACAACAAAATATGGGGCCACCATTGACACAGGTATTTTCCAGATATTTAGAGGATATCAAGTCTCAAACTTATGTCTCTTATTTCAGTTACCATAAACCTATAGTTTCAATGATAACAAATTCCTGAATAACCTACATGTATTGTAAGATAATTAAAATATTTTAAACGATATTAACTTCTCATTTATTCAATAAAAGAAAAAAAATTGTTTTCTTATCGGTCACCACGCTCAAAAAGTGTAACTTGAATTAATATCAAAGAAAAAACTTGAATTAATATCAAAGAGAAAAAAAATACTGCATAAATTAAAAATAAATAAATAATTATAATTGCATAAGTTGAGAAAAAATGCTATGCAATAGCTTCACCGCGGCAGTCCCCGAGTGCCACACGTTTTTTGTTTTCTTTGCACGTTTTTCTGGTTAACAATTTTAGTATTCTTGTTGAAGGTATCAACATTTCCCCGTTTTCGAAAAAAACGCGTTTAAATGAACATAACAAAACTCATTATCAAATTTACTTACTACCGAAATCGGTGAGATTTTGAAGACCTCAACAGGAGTACATTGTTTGTTTGAAATAAAACTGTAAACCATAAAAAATGTGCAAAGAAATCAAAAAAATTATTCTCAAAAAAGTTAAGGCTAAAAGAAACGCCAAAAAGTCGCGCACCCGGCGCCCTCTACCGTATAATCTGAAACTAACTAAACCATCTTATTCGACGTCCCCTGAAACCCCCGAGTATTAGATTTCAACAAATATCTGCAATCGCACAGGAGCTACAGTAAAATTTCGTTCAAAGAAAATTAAATTCAACTGTATCTTCGAAACGAAAGTAGATAGGACCATAGTTCATATCAAAAATCTGATTATTTTTGTAAAATCTACCGTCCCCTGCATTCATGGAAGGTCTTTCTGAAACACCCAGTATTATGTCACTTACGTGGAAAGAAATATTTTCTTAAAAAATGGACATGGTAGTTGGCGCTGAAGTAGAGATATTCACGAAAATGTGTATTTGACCTTTGATGTGCCTTAAATCTATATTTTGGGCAGAATAACATTTACCGGGTCAGATAGTATTACATACAACATACTTAGAATTCTACGGCTCATATATAGCATTAGAAATAGAGTAGTAAGCTTCGGTTCATACCATATCCGTTCCATAAAATACTCCATTCGAACCACAGCTTCATAGTAGTCGAAAGTTATATACTTAGTTGAAGATACATTTATTCTTTTATTAGACTTTGACCAGTCTAAAATACATTAATATTTATATTCCCTTGAGATGTGGATGTATTATTAAAAACGAGTGCTGAATGGTTGTTTACATTCTGTGTCAATATCATTTAGAAATATTTTAAACTAGAAGAAAATTGATTGCATACTTGATAAACGCATCGGTTGAATTCAAAACAACACATATCTTCCATCAGAGTAATTTAAATTTAACTGAATACAGAGCCGGAACGAGCAGTTAAGTAAATTTACTAAATATTGAATAGAGAATTAACTGAACTCAAATACCAAAACTCATCTCCAATTCTTGTATTTCTTTTTTGACGAATCTACTTCTAAAACAGGGATGATGCCAAGGTAAATTAAATAAAGATGAGATGAAATTATTGAAGGAAAATGTTATTATTGGAATAAATAAAAGAACTAACCTATCGAATGCGACAGCAGCACCAGTAGGTTATTTTGTTCGTGATACATACAGTTATAATAAACTATAAAAGAGTTCACACTGTGGATACACTATAACAGTATAAATAAGAAGCAATCACCCTTATCCACTAAAAATTCTGTTAAAGTACTGAGGACATTTAAGCTACCAAGTGGTCATCATCAGAGTACCTATTTGAATACTAGGGGTTAATAATGCAAACAAGGGTATACCCTCAGCTGGAGATAAATCTCAATTCATTAAATTGCTTTTTTGTAATTTGCCTCCATTTTGATTTTCTAATAGACCCATTAACGAACGCAACGTCATCACTTGCCGTGTCTTAATATCCAAAAAAAGCACGGAACTTTTTACATTTTTAGGATGGCGAGCTTGATGCGGAATTATCTTGTCATCATTATGTCAGTTTAAATGACAGTGTCGAGCATCAACAACTCAAGAAGAGAAAGTCATCGACGTGTCCAGTGGAAGAATTGATTTCAGCTAATACACAATATGGTTTAGATATTTGTACTAATAGTCGTTTTCTAGTGTTATTGCTCTTTCCAGTAGAGACGAAACTAAAATTACGGAAACAAAAGCGATCACAGAACCACTGAATCAAATTTTGACTTTCAAAATTAAGATGTTACCAACCACCATAAAAATCCCTAAATGGACTAAATTAAACATTTTTGTTTAAAAACGGCATAAAAAGGGCAAATTACAAAAAATAGTATAAACAACTCGTTTCCTAAGACCTTGAAGCACTCATTCTTTAAAAGAACTCGTGGCTTCGCCACTCGTTTTTTAAACTTGAATTCATGCTTTAAGACGAGTCTTAGGAAACTCGTTCTTTAATATACTATTACCATCCCTTCTAACTCACCTGGGTATTTGTCAATACAAGAGTGATAAACTAACTCTCTTGAATAATGGTCTGACCTCTATTTATGTTGTACTGACGTTGATTTTTAACCATTTTTCTAAATGTTATTTATTCCGAGTTGGAATATTCCTTCTAGTTTGGCCCACATATTATTTTGAACCCGACTCATAATCGATTTTGTACATTCTGGATTTGTTGAAGTCGGAAACTTTATCAAAAGGTGTTGTCTAAATGGTTTTTTAGCTTATTCTTACATCTATAAACAGGTTGTATTTGCGAATTTGGGAAACAAATTATGAAATTTATGAATCACTGAAGGATGATAGGAACTTTTTTATTGAACTATTTGAAGGTAGTGGCTCTAATCTGGTTAATTGGTTGCGTTCCAATTTCCTTTTTGATCTAGAAATTAAGTTATTGCTCATATATTATCTTACTTAACCATTGTCGAACGCTATATTCTGAAGTTTCTCAACTGCGATGTTATTTTGTTAATTTGGCTGGCTCAAACGGACGTTTAATACTCTTTGAACAAGACTATTAAATGGAGCTATTTTATGATTAATTGGTGTAACTGAATCCGCAGGAGTAATTCCAAGAAATCACCATCTTTAATAACGTTAATATTAAGGAAAGAAACTGCTTATCTGTTTCTATTTCTACAGTGAATTTGAGTGAATCAAATTAGCTGTTAGACGTGTCCAGCCATGTAAATCAAAATCTTTAATATTAATAGCTGAAATATCATCGACATATCACTTTTGGAAACTGTTTTAATCTTGATTGATTGATATCGGCCAATAAAGGAGAGAGCGGATTGCACATTGCATAGATTATTAAATATCCCTTTGAGCCAGCAAAATTATAACAACGAAGTTGAGGAACTTCAGCAAATAGCGTTGGACAATGGTTACGAGAAATGAATAACGTAATTTCTAAGCAAAAAAGTGTGATTAATAAATTCCATAATTTGTTTCCTAAATTTGTAATAGAACCCGTTTATAGATGTAAGAAAAAGCGAAAAAAAGTTTCCGACTTCTACAAATTCGGGATTTATAAAATCAAAACTGTGAGTCGTGTTCAAAATGCTATGTGGGCCAAACTAGAAGGAATATTCTAACTTGTTTGCACTATTAACCCCAAATAGTATTCGAACATCCACATTTTGTTATCTAATTAAGTTTAATCTGATGATTGATACTTGGTAGCTAAAAGGTCCTCAGTAATTCAACAGAATTTTATGTAGATAAGAGTGATCGTTTCTTATCCATAGTATATACTCATTGTTATATAATAATTAAATTATCCAATTTAAGCGGCGGCTTTTCGCCGATACACTTTCGCATTCTGTTTCTTCGAATTCTTTGTGTTGGTTCGACGTAAAGCAGAGAAACTCCCCCATGGCTTCGTCTTATTTAGTTTATAGAACTAAATTATGTTATATTCATAAACTATAATACGTGCATATATTATAAGAAGAAACAAATACTCATAACCACTAAAAACACCTACTGAGGACCTTTCAGCTACCAAGTAGCAATCACTTTAACAGTAGGTATTTTTATCGGATAATGGTATTGTTTCTTTTCATAATATAACAGTTACATTTTCCACGTATCTATATAAGATACTTTTTTTTACACGTTGACTATACAAGAGGGAAACGTATAATGTTCGAAGAACATCGTGTGAGCCAGCAGTGGAATGTAGCGATAGGAGATAGGCGTTCAAATTTTTCTTGAAGTTTTGGAGGTTATATGCATGGTAAAGGACCTCACTAGGTGAAGAGCTCCACAACTTCGCTGTTCGATAAAAAAATGAAGTCTGGTAGGAAGAAGTTCGGCAGGTCTCGAGTTGTTGAAAGAGAGCTTAAAAAGACCCTCAAAACTAGGAAGCTGTGTGCTCTTATAACCATAGATGTGGAGAACGCATTTAATACGGCCGGATGGAACCTCGTAATGGAAGAATTGGAAAAGAGACGGCTGCCGCCGTACCTTCTTCGTGTTATAAGAAGTTACTTTAGCGAAAGAAGCCTGGAAATAGATCGTGGGGTAGAAATGAAAATCAGTGTAGGTGTACCACAGGGCAGCGTACTAGGCCCATTGCTATGGAATATATTATATGACGGTGTCTTGAGACTTGTGGATGGAGCTTTTACGGTGGCATATGCGGACGACCTCATACTCATTGTAATAGCTAGGACTGAGGAACAGCTCATGAGAATAGCCAATGATGCATTATCTGAGATCAGTCATTGGATGAAGTGTATGAAGTTAAAACTAGCACCAGACAAAACAGAGGCAATGCTAGCCATAGGGAAGAAAAGGCATGGAGAAGTGGAATTTTTATTGCCAGGACGGGTGATATACCCAAAGGAAAGCATAAAATACCTAGGGATGGTAATAGACAAGAGCGCAAATTTTAGAAAGCACTTCACATATGTGGCCGATAAAGCAAGTACAGCCGCAACGGCACTCAGTAGAATAATGCCTAGAGTAGGAGGCAGTAGCGAATCCAAAAGACGTATCCTAGGATCAGTGGTACATTCAATCATGTTATATGCTGCACCGGTATGGGGAAAGGTGATGCAGGTCGCAAAATATAGGACTATAGCAGGAAAGGTACAAAGGAAGATGTTGCTGAGGATAACTAGAGGATATAGAACGATATCAACGGAAGCTGCAAGAGTACTTGCCAGAATTATTCCATTCGATCTAATGGTAGAGGAAAGAAAAGTATCAATAGGTAAGACGAAACAGGAAAAAAAGGAGATCCACAAAAATACCATTGCAAAGTGGCAAGAAAGATGGCTGGCCAGTGACAAAGATATATGACTGCACAAGTTGCTGCCAGATATAACCGCATGGTACAGCCGGACTCATGGTGAAATTGGATATCATCTCACTCAGGCATTAACGTCTCACGGAAGCTTCCAAACATATCTTAAAAGAATAGGAAAGGCAGAGGATGACACGTGCTTATACTGTAAAGAAGCTCCGGATGATGCAGAACACACGTTGTTTAGATGCATAAGATGGCGACAAACAAGGGAAAGGGTATTGGAAGTAATTGGACATGAACTTAGACCAGATAACCTTATCCATGAAATGCTGAAAGCAGAGGACAAATGGATAGTAGTCAACGACATGATTAAAGGAGTTATAAAACAGAAAGAAAATGACGAAAGAGAACAACAACTAAGGGGTCATGTGTGACATGCCAAAGAACATATGTTGAGGTCAAGAAAGACAGGTGTCATCATGTTGTAATGCGAGAGCGGGTCCGTGATGCCATTGGTGAAGTTAGGAGGGGTTTTAGTAGGTAGACACACTGCATTGCACGTACGGCATTTGCTGCCATTGCACACACAGCGGTGCTAGTCAGTCCTACACACACTATTGATCCAAACACCGGATGTCCGTAAAGGATTTCCCCTCTACTGAAAAAAAAAAAAAAGGTCTCGAGTTTGACAATAAAGTGGAGACTATTTTGAGCTCGTCTAGTCCGCCTATCTGGAATCTCTCGTGGTGGAACAACAGACGAGATTTCTGATGCACACCGACCATGGAATGGAAATATCTATAGAAAAGGGAGAGATCTCTCACATTTCGATGTTATAGATAGTTCAATGAACTGGTACGTGTGACATCATCAATAGAACGTATAGCTTTCTTCTGGATAGGATCCAAAAGCTTCAGCGAATGTTTAGGAACTGAACTCCAAACATTTGTACAGTACTCCAGGACAGGTCGAATCTTGCTTCATGAGGAGCTGCTGGGATGTAAAGTAGCTCTTGCACGGAATAGAAAACAAGTTTCTATGAAACGGTTTTCGCACTGGACCTCACATGATCGTCCCATGAGTGTGCTGTTGGGGTGATCCCGAGCATTATTATGAAAGAGTTCATAGGAATAGTTGTACCTGACATCATCGTATTAGGGATTGTCGGATCCTTGGAGGAGACGCAAGCTTGAGTTTTGGTTGCATTGAACTCTACGAGATTATCAGATCCTCATTCCAAAATCTTTGCCAGATCTCCATTAATTACAACCTGTTCCTGTCTCACTCCTCTGGCTGCAATGGATGGTATAGGGGCTCTAGATGAGGAAGCGGTATGAAGTGTACCATCATTTGCAAAGCTGTGGACGGGACAAGTGGTCACTTCCATCAGGTCGTTAACATGGAGCAGAAACGAAGCTGGTGCCAAGAGATATCCCTGTGGAATACCAGCGTTGATAGCCATTGTATCGGAAGATAATCCGTCAACCACCAAATGGAGTGATGGCCCATACACTTTTCGGTAGTTATGGCAAGCAGAATGCGCCTAATTTTGCGCTCACGACAATTTCAGGCATATGAAGTGAAATTATTTACTATGAATATATTTTACTACGACCCCACGAGCAAATGACTTCCAGATGTCGCCCGTTATTGCGATAAAAATTTAATTCCATTCGAATATTCATACATATTTTATCTTTGTACTTTTATGCGAAAAAACGAAATACTAATCGTTATTTTTAATATGTAATTTGCCAAACAATGACAAATTTTGAAGAAAAAAATATCGCAGAAGGGGAGGCATAAGAATGTGATGAGTTATTGTACCCTGTTTGAGATATTGTCTCTCGTGTCAGTTCTATAATACAGTTTTCTCTATAATAGAGTCTCGAAGTATTTCATAAACTCCTTTCAGCACGGTCATCTTGATCACGATCACCAGATAGATGTTGCCATCACGTTTTGAAACGTTATGTTTCAATCAGCATTTATGGTTTGAATTATTCACAAAGGCACCATCTTCATTTAATAGAACTCTGTATTGCAAGGTTTTTCCTACTCTTGACAAAGTTCTTCTTAATTCCAACTTGCGATAAGGAGCATTTCCGGCAAATATATCAATCAGGTAAATAACTGGAAATGATATTGAATGTTTGATGCCTATGCTCAGAAACCTTATCTGTGATGTATTCAGGCTGCTTATAAGAAAAAATGAAAGGTTGAAGATTCGAAGTAATTACTTCATGTCGGAGGCAAAACCAGTTTATTAGTGCTTCATCACATAAAAGTTCAGTAGATACAGTCTCTTCTCGAAGTACTTGTGCACACTTTTGCACAATTATTTTATCTGAAGCCTACTAGTGTACATAATTTACTATTCGATGTAGGTTTATATCACAGATGAGTACCATGGAAGTTTTTGTACTGTCACAGGGATATGTGTATGCTATTTTTTTCACTGAATTTATCAACGAGAAGTATTTTGACCACTCGATTCTCCACAACAGTGTTGTCTTGTCTATTTTAGTAAGTTTAGCATTCCGTTTTGCCAGGTGCGATACTTCAAATGTGCAAGTACGGAAGTCATCTGCTATTTTGTTTGTTTTTCAGAAGCAGTATGTAATATTTCGTGGGGAATTTGGGCTGATGACTCACCTGGTCTCAGAATATCTTGGTGAATTGAATATTTGGGTGGATTGTATTTATGAATTCTAAGAATGTCAATTGTCTAATAGTTCCAATGAAACAGGCTATGATGTCAACGTATCATAGAGGTAACAACCTCTTCACGAAGGAGTGTTTATGAACTTAGTTTCCAAATTTTTATAAATATTTCTGCAAACAAGGGACTCAACGGATTACCCATGGTTAAACCCTGTCTTTAAGCAAGAGATAACGAATTTACTTGGGATTTGTTTGAAACAGAATTATTTTCAATTTGATAATAATACATATTTGTCTGCAAATGGTTCAAGTATGGGTGAGCCGTTGAGCCCCTTGTTGGCAGAATTATTTATGGACAATCTGGAAACTGGAATTCATAAACACTCCTTCATGAAGGTCTTGGTACAGGACACCCTGACGACATCATAGCATGTTGATTATATTCTTAGAATTTATAAATACAATTTATCAAAATATTAAGTTCTCAATTAAAATAAAGGATGAAAATCCATTAACTTTTTGGATTTAAACATCAAGAAAATTATAAAAGAGTTCACATTGTGGATATATTAGAACACTATTGATAAGAAATAATCTTCGTTATGCACTAAAAATACTATTAAAGTACTGAGGACCTTAATAGTGTTTTTAGGGGATGATGGTGTTTATTTCTTATCAATAATATCAAGAAAATTGATTTTTAAATATCTCGTAAATCCACCTGACAATTCACAATACATTCAAATCATCCTTTTCAACATAAAATAACAGCCTACAATTAAATAGTTTCATGCACCGACTTCGCAACGTACCGATGTCAAACGATAATTTTGATAAACAGTTGAATATCATTAAATAAATCTCGATAAATAATGGTTAATCTCCCGGACTAATCAAAACAGATCCTATCTAAAAAACGATACAAGTTCACTCAGTGTTTTCTACAATAAAACAAAACTATTCTTATGTTTATATGACATGCTGATAAAATTTCAAATTTTCTTAGTAATTCAGATATTCACATAGCGTATAAAATATAGAATAGTTAAGACAAGTTTTTCAAAAATTATAAAGATAAATTATCCGAATAAGGCATACGTGAGGTTTACAAGCTGACATGTAGGTTTTGCCGTATGCACGGTCATATATACAGGTCTGGGAACTCGAGGCTGTTTCCTATGTGAGAAGTGAGTCCGCTAAGAGACAGCTGTTGCATAGTACCAAAAGGTTGGCGCATGAGTCGAGGAATGATCTCTGGCACGTATACGACCGTGTTCTCTGGCAACTGTCATTGTTAACTTGTGAACACAAGGAGTACCGGCGTTTTTAGAAAAAAATTACGAAACCGTGCATTGTGCCGAAATGCAAAACGGGATACAAAAGTGTAAAGTAAGAAACTGCTGTTTCTAAAGTGCAGAAAGATGCGGAAATGCGAAAAAAAGTGGATGCTTGCGATTCCAGAAAGAAATCGTTTTAACGAGGTCTTTTATGTGTGCGAAGAAGGGGAAGTTATTTTTAAGGTGAGTAATACATTTTGACAAAAGTAACAGTTCTATTCCTCTCTCGAATCGGAATAGTAAATATTGCGTTACGAGAAAAATTATTTTTCTTAATAATGTGATTGTTGCCATACTTCGATCCAAGCGCTAGCTGGTGGCTGAGCGAGGGACTACGAGTTTGTCGACATGTAACAGACTCATGTCAAACAATAGAGTTCCCAGACCTGTATGTACGATAGCGGTCGTATGATATATATTATTCAGACAGAAAGGACCTTCAAAAAACGGATCAAAGAACATAGACGTAGTTTTATTAATGATAAATCGGATTCAACCTTTGCGGAACATTTAATTATAGAAAACCATAACTTGAATGATAATTTCAAGATTTTACACATTCCCAATAAAAATAAATTAACTAATTTGCTGGAATCTCTAGAAATTAATAAATATAACAATTCCGATATCCTATTGAACGATCAACAAATAAATGATTCTTCTTTGTTAAATTTGTATAATTAGATTTTCAGTTTACCACAGTTTATCTTTTAATTCCTCAATGGGTTGAACCCAAAGTTGTATACTTTTGTACTAAGTTATTAATATTTGTTTGAAGAAGCTACTGTGTTAGCTAACCTCTAGTCACATTTATTTATCAAACTAACGAAAATCGAACTTTTAATAGCTATTTTATTCAAGCTAAGAAATAGAGTTGTGGTATCCCACATACTATTATAGATAGGACGCTTATTTGATGATCCTGCTCTGCTCGGAAGAAAATTTATTTTTAGTTTAGTATTTATATTCCTCATCTGCAAATAACGCATGTTTAACTTTCAACTATCCTATTATTGCGTATCTTCTATATATTTGCTTTATGAAAAAAACTATCGAGACAGAAATGATGGAAAATGTATTTACGTTCCCAAATTTCTAGCTGAATTCAACAATATAAATCAACTGGATGTTTGTTTCCTATTTAAATCAGAATAAACAATATTTCTGATTTGTAGCTTTTTAAACAAAATGCGATGAATATTTCAATAGCGCATACCGTCTGAATTGGATTGAATACCCCTACCCATTCAGGATATTCAATGCACAAGTCAAAATTGTCTGAACCTCTTATAGAGAAATCTCGTCCTAAATCTTCTATGTCGTGCAAATTCGCTATCAGCGTACACTGGATCCATATTTGTGAGAATATATCACTTGGCTTCTACCATATACCTATTATCTTAAGGAGACAAAACATCAAATTCATAAAACTCCATTTGACTTGTCGCAATGATTACATGAAGCATGACAAAGAAAACCAACGGACCTCTTTGTCGTCGAGTCATAATTACTCCTTATTGGCAACGTTGTAGCTATGATTGAAAACTTGGTACCACTTGTAAGGCAACACCGCTTCGAAATAGCTACGAGAAATACGGAAGCTGTCAAATTGCGTAGTACAAAGTCCCCATTCATAAAAGGTGCGCGGCGTTGTCGCCTTCTGAACAAATGATTCAATGGAATGGAATAGTTCTATATTTAAAAATTTAAATATTCTATAATTCGGTTGCCATAGGTTACCAACAATCGCGGCCGAGTAACAACTTCAAAGGATTATTTGGTTCGTGGACGAAACATGGATCCATCACAACCCACCAGATACCAAAGAACAGTCGAAACAGCGGACTTGTCCTGGCGAATCGGAGTCGAAAACACCAAAGTGGGTACAGCCGCCAACAAAGTTATGGCGACAGGTTTTTGGGATGCACACGTTATCGTCCTTATTCCTTATTAAAAACTGTATTGGTACTTACTTAAAAATTGGTTTCCTTTTTCAAATTTCCTTTCTCACAGATTACCTATTCTTTGAGTCAATCTTGTATTTTTTCCAGAAGGGCGGATCTCACAATCCCTAGTATGATGGTTAGTTGGTCCTCTCATGATAGCCCTCAAAAATCGGAAATGAAGCTATTTTGCTACTATTGACCGATTTGGACGTTCTTAGTGTCAAAATTTTCGGGAAGTCACCCCGTTTCAAACCCGCGCTTTTGTTATCCCTATTTGTCAATTGACAATTAAGCCTTCAATTAATTGTTGATTTGATCCGATAATTACTACTACTACTACTATGTGACATTAAAATATGAAAGGAAATTAGCCGCAAATCGTGACTCGGGGGTTTTCGAGATCACTGATCACGAATCTGTTGTCAGAATCGGAAAGTTCGGGAAAACTCGATATATTCATGAAAAATTACAAGCAAAATCTGCGAACGGTGCATCACTACCGTAAAAAGAATCACTTGCGGGTTTTCGAGGTCGCTGATCACGATTATGTTGTCAGAATCGGAAAATTCTACATATTTGGCTGGAAAACTGGACAATTTCATGGAAAATTTCTACAAAAATTTGCAAATGTTGCATCACGAGCGTAAACAAATAGTCGGGGGTTTTCTAGGTCACTGATCACGAATCCGTTGTCAGAATCGGAAAGTTCGGGAAAACTCGATATATTCATGAAAAATTACAACCAAAATCTGCAAACGGTGCATCATTAGCGTAAAAAGAATCACTCTCGGGTTTTCGAGGTCGCTGATCACGATTATGGTGTCAGAATCGGAAAATTCTACATATTTGGCTGGAAAACTGGACATTTTCATGGAAAATTTCTACAAGGAGCTGCAAATGTTGCATCACGAGCGTAAAAAAATTCACTCGAGGGTTTTCGCGGTTACTGATCACGATTCTGTTATCAGTATCGGAAAATTCGATTTTGGTTATGATTTTCGATGAAAATGTCGAGTTTTTTGTTCAATGCAGTAGAATTTCCCGATTCTGACAACGGATTCGTGATCAGCGACCTCGAAAATCCCTGCGTTAATTTTTTTAAGCTCGAGATGTGAGACAATATTTGCAGATTTTTGTTGAAATTTCCCATGAAGATTCCGCGTTTTCGAGCCAAATATGTAGAATTTGCCAATTCTGATACTTAACGGATTCGTGATCAGCGACATCGAAAACCCCCGAGTTGATTTTTTCACGCTCGTGATGCAACATTTGAAGATATTTGTTGAAATTTTCCATGAAAACGCCGAGTTTTCTAGCCAAATATGTAGAATTTTCAGATTCCGACAACAGAATCCTGATCAGCGACCTCGAAAACCCCCGAGTGATTTTTTTTTATGCTAGTGATTCACCGTTTCCAGATTTTGGTTGTAATTTAACATGAAAATGTCGAATTTCCTTGAATTTTCCGATTCTGACAACTGATTCGTGATCAGTGACCTCGAAAACCCCCGAGTAACGACTTGCGGCCAATTTCCTTTGATATATTTTTTTCAAATACATTTGTTCATTATCGGTCCAAATCAGCAATTAATTAGAGGCCTAACTGTTAATTAACAAATAGGAATAACAAAAGCGCGTGTTCAAAATGAGGTCTTCTGGTTTGAGGCCCTTTCCCGAACATTTTGACACCAAGTACGTTCAAATCGGTCAATAGTAGCAAAATCACGAATGAAATGCCAATTTCACCAGACTAGATGTCTGGTAGATACTTTTTATTATGAGAGAAGTGCCTGGAAGCGAAAAATTGTGCAACCAAAAGTAAAGGAATTTAGATTGACCACAGTCCATTTCCGAAAGAGTTGACTGCAGATAATTTTTGAAGATTAGACCAATTAGGAAACCATGTTTTACCCTTCCAAAGGCAAAATAAATTGAAATGGTCATGGGAGGATCTTTCTACTTGAGACTTTTCTTTCCTCTTCTCCGCTTATGTGTTTCTTGTCTCTCACTTCAACATATAAGTTTTTATTAAATAATAGAATGAGGTATAACTTGACCTTTTTCAGACATGTACTCTGATAAATATTCTTCAATTTCCCTAATATAATCAGTACAATAAGAACCTAAATAATTTTAAATGTTCGTCGCAAATTCAGTACCATGCAAATTTCAAAAATTTGATTAAGAGAAGAAACGAATCTTGTTAATGTTATTTTAACGTTACGTCAACGATAAGTAATAAAATACAAATTTAATATTTCATACTGGCAAAGCTTTAACTACGTAAAGAAAACAAACAAATTTTTAATGAAATCCACATGGCTTAAGTAAAATAGAACCTGCAAATCTTATACATATTATTATTACAGAATATGAGATAAAACGTATGAAAATCTATCTGAAAACGCTGGAGATTTTGAAATGTTACACTCATATTAAATCTAAATTTGTAATGGAGCAATATAAAAGAGAAATGACTCTATAAAAATAATTCAGTTGATGTTTAAAAATATCTTCGAAAATTATTTAACTTAAAATAACACACCTGGCGCTCACGTAAAATATTTTAAGTTAACATTTACACTCCAAATAGTTATTATATTATGATCCGGACATATATTCAAAAACTATGAAGTTTAATTAGATGAAGAAATTAAAATAAATCGTACATCATAAATTATGTGGTCATCTGATTAATTAATGAGATTTTAAAAATTTCTTGACAGTGCCAACAATCTGGTTCTCATGAACTATATTCTTGTGTTGTATATATTTTCCCTAGGAGAATTCCTGATTCCCATTATGAAAGTGGCCGTGAAACTATTTCGGCCAATCTTATTAATTTTAATTTGATATTCCAAAAACGCATGTTATAGAATATAATTGAATAGAAATACTATATGACTTTTAATTTCTATCACGATTTCATGTTGATACCTAGGTGATGTTACAGTAACACAACTTTCTGAACACGTTATTTCTAAAAGTATATTCTATGATTTAAGTTATCATTTGGCGCCTACACCGATTACTATCAACTGCACTATGCTAGTGAACATCCACAAGTATAGTTTGTTTTCAGAAATTACAATAGCTTTTGTTTCATACTAAACTTAACGAAAACAACTGTAGGCGTGTCTGCCTCATATATACATCGCTACCCTGTCACATGACTAACGTACTGAGATGAATATCGCTTGGCAGTGCTAGACTCTCAAGATACCAGCAACCGGACCACGACATAAACTGGGCTCCTGTGTAAAATCTCAATAGTCCGATCAATTTAGACTAAAAAATGAGAGTGAAGGTACATAAAATCCCAACAAGCTGAAAATCAGTAAAATTGTTCAAAACATAACTATAAATAATATTTAAGTTCCCCATCATTCCCGTGTGTGGAAAAATTTTTATTCGAGGTCAAAGGTAAAAAAAAAGAGTTTTTCGCGATTTTCAGCAAAACGGTAAGTTTTATCATAAAAGTACCTCGGACAAAAGATCATAAAATTATCTATAAAAATGTATCCATACTTTTTTCCTACGAGCCATCGTTTCTGAGATATAACGATTCAAAAAGTTATAAAAGTTGTTATCGTCAATATAGCGCGTGTACTTAGCGCGTTTTTTTTAACGTGGTTTCCCCAGTAGGCCTACTCCACGGGTCAGTTGTGATCCTGTTTAATGTGAAACTATTGCAAAATAACGGAAATTTTCAAAGATTGGAAAAGATAAAAGCGATGTAAATTTAAAAAAAGTGGTGAAGTTCATTCGCCTGATTCGTAAGTTTCAAATTCTTCTTATTCTTCTTCTTGATCTTCTTCTTGTTCTTCCTCTTTTTCTTCTTCTCCTGCTTCTTCTTCATCTTCATTTTGGACGCAAGTAAATTGCGTCAATAGCGATGTATCGCATGACACTTCATCGGAATCAAACGAATCCTCCATTGTTTGTGATTCAACATTAGAGAACGACCGGCCTTGACAATTTGTGCATGTCAGAGAACAAAACAGTCCGACTTTTTTGCAACCACATTTAGCACTGCATCCCTTTTTGCAGTTGCAAAAAATTGTGTTCAGCTGTTTTTCCGGCGCAGGTGGGAGTAAAGTTCGAACTGGCTCTAATATATTGTTGACCAACTTCCAACCCCAGTCTGTAGGGTCTAGCTGATAACCAAGCCACACTCAGTATTCTGTTATTGTTATTGTATCGAAACAATTTTAACTTTCATTTATTCTGACAGCTCAACTATTTAAAAAACCACAGCGTGATACCAGAAAATAGACTGAATCTTTAGTTTAGATCGATTCAGAAATGCTCAAAACGGATATATCCGCGAAAATCCGGAAAAAATGTTTTGCCCCGATTACAATACTTCCCCTAGATTATATACTACGCATAGTGAGGGATGTAGAAAAGCTGTGGCAGATGTCTTCCAAAGTGAGAAAATTTAAGCCTAGTCACACCATTTGTATAATCTTGTTTCCGCTATTCATCTTAGGACATGTTGCGTTAAATGGCCAGTTGCCTTACATTTGTGAATTTAAAACTAAGGACGAAGATAAAAGTAACGTGCTATACTAGGGTATAGAATACCAAAATTATGAAAACGAATCGACTCAAATTTTTCCAATTTGAAACGTTTTACGTTCGTCAAGGAATTTCGGTCTGCCGCTTCAGAGTTTTTGAGATCTCCTGATACAAATAGGACTAGGGTCCCATTTTTCATACCTTAACGTTATGTGAACCAGTAGGCAGACTCGCTTTTTCTTGGATTAACACTCAAGTGCTTTATAACGGTGTGAATAATTCGACTATTCTTGGTTCGATAAATACCCTCAATGGATACGTTTTTTCTGTTTAATTCGATCACCATGCACCAGGTTAAACGCATCTGGCTGCAAATTTGACAGCTTCAGTTTTTAGAATATAAACTCACATCTAACACAATAAGGAAAATAACGAAACGTATCAATTAAACAAACAAGGATAAATGTGCTGCCTTATGAATTTGATTTCAACGAAATGAATAATTATTTTGTTTTGATTAAATATCGCTAAACTGTGAATTCTTTTTGTTTATTATGATTCTTTTCCAGTATAGAAAAGTAGATATCCGCAACCTTGTATTCCGATTCGGTTGATGATGACTTTTCCATTATACAGTGGCTCCAAAATATAGACTGTGAACTGTTTTGTTTTTTACATGTTATTGTTTAGTTTTAGATTGTCTGTACCTGTACCTTTTATTCGGTTTTATATTTTGTTCGTTTTTCTTTATATCAGTTCCTGTTGGTCTGTAGTCTGTATGTATTCGCCTGTATTTACTTCTAAAATAATGAGTGATACGCAGAAATTCAACTATCATTATGAAAATTAATCGATGGTAATTCCAAACCATAGTATTTTAACTTATGCAGAATTTAATTGTTTCGTTAACCAAGCTATTAATAAATAAGAAACATTTTTTGATGAAAAAATTTTAATACCACATAACATCTCATATGAAAACTGTTTCATGAAAATTCTTGTTCACATTTACTCCACCATCGGGCGATTAGCTAATTCCGGAATAAAATACGCTAATGCAGTTGCTCCTAAAAATAACATCATAATTATTCAATTTAATATTACAAAATAATCTTATGAAATGCGGCTTTTCTACAAATTGCCAACAAATTTATAATTACTTTATACATAAGTTTTCATCTCGTTATATTAAATTCATAACAGTTGAGCTTTTGAGCACATGTTTGTTCCATTTTCCAGTTATTCTAAACCGTTTACTTAATTAGTCTTAGTCTGCTCAGATTATAATTAGTTTATCACTTATTCGAAAATGACAGTACGAGAGAACATTCATTTAATGGATGAGGATAACATGAACATGTGTATCTTATTGCTAACTATGTAGTGGAATGATGATCAAATCTTCGTTTTAACAGCCATTGACAAACCACTGAGACAATATAATCCCATTTATTGTATAATATATTTTGATTTATATTCTTGAACCATTGGGATAATATACAAGTATTTCTTGGTTATTTGGTGATTAGTGTTCCCATGTTATTAAGAAAAGAAAAATGGAAAAATCTTATGGAGAAAACGGAAGCATAAGCGAGCCAAATGAAAATTTATTTCGTAGAGATGTAAAATTGAGAATTGCTGACAAGCCTAAGAAAACCCTTATTTCAATTTCAATCGAATAAAGAAGCAAAATGAAACTACTACATATTTATATAAAGGTTGAGTTTAAGAGACCGGTACACTTGAAGCGTTTGTGGCAAGCATAAAAAATTTTCTTTGATTACATTACGACAACATAAATGAAAAATGGTGAATATTCGACTGTAACGTATAATTGGCTGTTAGTTCCAGCAGTTTATTCAGTTTCAGTAACAGCCGAATTACCAACTAGGGTGATCCTTATTTCCCGACTCTTGTGAAATTACTCTATCATATAGTTGTCTACCATGAAATATGAACTTCTTATATTTAATATAATTTTTGGTGATGTTTTGATGTCTCTAGGGGGTAGAGAAAAAGAAATTTTATGTTCGACATTAACCAAGACTCCAACCACAAACTGGCTCAGGGAAACGGTCGGCTCACTGGGGCGACTCTGGGAGGGGGCCGAGCTGACTGTGGTCAATTTCGGTGACCTTCCGGTTCGCCACAGGGTGCTGGTCTTCGTCCCTGGGACAGAGAGAACAGACCCAACAGAGTTTAGGCGGCGTCTTGGCATCCAAAATCCGGATCTGAGGAGGCGGAAATGGATTCTGAGTAGGAACACGGAGAAGGAAGAAGGACAACTTCTGGCCTTCTCCGTGAACGATAAGTCCTACAGGGAAATGGAGAAGATGCAGTTCCGAGTATACTACAGACTCGGAAAGGCACTCTTCAGGCCCCTGACCAAAAAACCCAAATCTGACGGGTCAAGGGATAAGGATCCTTCAGATCAACCTCCAGCACTATAGGGCGGCCTCGGCAGTACTTGCAGTTGCTATGGGGGACTCTGAGGTGGCCCTTATACAGGAACCATGGGTCAGACATGGGAAAATAAGAGGTCTACGGGGGGCGAGCCGAGAGCTGATTTACAGCAGAACGGCTGAAACCCCCCGGTCCTGTATATTAATTAATAATAAGATTAAAATGCTACCGCTGACAGAATACTGCTCAAGAGACCTGACAGCGGTAAACATTAGGATCAGGGAGGTATGTGGTACTAGGGAAATAGTACTCGGATCAGCCTACTTCCCATCCGACGATCCTGAGCTACCACCCACGAAGAGTGCGGAGGAACTGGTGATTCACTGCAGGAGAAAAGGACTGCAGCTGATCATTGGCTGCGACGCGAATGCGCACCACACTCTATGGGGAAGCACTAACAACAATGAAAGAGGCGAATCGCTACTACAATTCATGCTGGCAAATAATCTGGACACATTGAATGTAGGAAACATACCAACTTTTGTTACAAAAAACAGGAAGGAGGTACTCGATGTAACAATAGTCTCTACCTACTTGAGTAATTTTGTTACAGAATGGCATGTGTCCGATGAGGAGAGCTGCTCAGACCATAGACACATAAAATAAATAAGATAAAAAGCGAAATCTGTACTGAAACTTATCGGAACCCAAAGAGAACAGACTGGGAAGCCTACAAAGCAGGCCTAGAACGTGACCTCCAGGGGACCCAAAGAAAGATGAGAACAAACATGGACCTCGTGGAACAACTCAACGAAACGTTCAACAAAAATTGTCCTCTATCTACAAGGAAATCTACCAGGAAAGTGCCCTGGTGGAACAGCGCACTTGCGAAGATGAGGGGACAAGCCAGAAAAGAATTCAACAGGGCCAAAAAAACTGGAAGGTGGGATGACTACAAGAACACCTTGACCATTTATAAAAGTGCACTGGAAAAAGCTAAGAGAGATTCATGGAGGAAGTACTGTGAGGAAATTGAAGGCACCCAAGAAAGTGCTAGACTCCACAGAATGCTCTCTAAGGACACACAACAACCAATAAACTCCCTTGAAAACGAACAAGGGCAGTACACAAGCACAGGGGAGGAAACTATAAAGGAACTCTTTAGAGTACACTTTCCTGGATCTCAAATAGTTCAGACACCTGCTAACCAGAGAACAAATGGCCTGGACACCTTGATACAAGGATCCAAAGAAAGTTGGAGAATGGCCCAAAAGGTGGTGACCTATGACAAGGTTCAATGAGCTACAAACCATATAAATCACCGGGCTTGGACGGGATTTACCCAGTACTGCTGCAGAAGGGGCCAGAACTACTGCAGATCAGGCTCTGCAATGTACTCAGAGCCAGCCTGGCTCTAGGGTATATTCCGGAATCATGGAGAAACACTAGGGTTACTTTTATTCCGAAACCTGGAAAAAAAATTGGGCAGGAAACGGAAAAGTCCCTAAGACCGATTAGTCTTATGTCATTCGAACTCAAGACTCTAGAAAAGCTAGTAGATAGATAGACACATAAGGGACGGTGTACTGGTAGAAAAACCAGTGCACCGCGACCAATATGCCTACAAGACTGGCTGTTCAACAGAAACAGCACTCCATCAACTTGTAAAAAGGGTGGAAGAAACGCTGGAAAATAAAGAAATCCTTCTAGCGGCTTTCCTAGACATAGAAGGAGCTTTTGACAACACTTCAATTGATTCAATCATCAGGTCCCTCAAACACAGAGGAATCGAGGAACCATGTGTGGTCTGGATAGACTCAATGCTGAGGAACAGGATGATACATCCAACCATAATGGAGGAGACCGTAGTAGCTCGAGCGGCCAGAGGACGCCCGCAGGGGGAGTACTCTCTCCACTCCTGTGGAACCTGGTCGTGGACGGGCTACTGATAACCCTCCAGGAGAAAGGATACAGAACCCTTGGATATGCCGACGACATAGTGGCCATGTTACAAGGAAAATACAACTCCACGGTCATAGATCAAATGCAAAAGGCTCTGAACCTGGTGACAACATGGACGGATTCAGAGGGACTGAATATCAGTCCCCACAAAGCCACCATAGTAGCATCCACTCGTAAACGCAAAACAGAGGACTTGGGACCTCTGAAGATTCGAGGAGAAACCGTACAGATAAAAGGGGAAGTCAAATATCTCGGGGTGATACTAGACTCGAAATTGACTTGGAACCAACATCTGGGAAAAGTAATCAAAAAAGCGGAGACCTCATTATATGTGGCCAGACGCTCCTTCGGGAAAAAAATGGGGGTTACGACCGAACATGCTCTACTGGTTGTAAAACATGGTGGTTGAACCCGCAATAACATACGCCTCTCTGGTAGTGGCCTAAAACACAACAAAGAGGGACCATGACAAGACTGACCAAGGTCCAGAGACTTGCATGTCTTGGAATCACAGGGGCTATGAAATCTACGCCCACTGCAGCAATGGAAACACTACTGGGATTGCCTCCCCTCCAATTGGTAATCCAAGGAGAGGCCAGGCTTGGTGCTTTCAGAATACAAAATACACTGGAGAATGTTCACATTGGGCCAGGACACATGAGTATCGTAAAAATCGTGACCAGGGACGTGCTAGGCATGAGAACAGATTACATCTCAAGGCGATACTCTTTCAACAACACATTCAGGGTATCAATACCAGAAAGGACTGAATGGGAACATACAAACCTGAACGACATTCTACAGGGGAAGATCTGGTATACAGACGGGTCTAAGACTGAAAAAGGTGCAGGTGCAGGAGTATACTCAAGAAACCCAAAGACCGGCTTGAGCTATTCATTGGGTGAACAATCCTCCAATGTGTGAAGGAAAACAATCGGAGAGCCATCGATGATGATGAGCAGACCCACATATTGACAGACAGTCAGGCTGCACTTAAGGCAAAAGTCAGGAAGTGACATCCCATCTGGTATGGACATGCAAAAAAGAACTTGACATACTGGCAGACCGAAATCGCGTTGAGCTGTTTTGGGTGCCGGGACATCAGGGAACGACAGGCAACGAAAAAGCTGACGAACTTGCAAAAAGAGGGTCAGAGAACGCTCCAGATCCAGAACAGACCACGGAGGTACCAAAACGTACAGCACGAAGGTCTGTAGAAGACTGGATCATGGAAAACCACAAAGAATACTGGGAAAAAATCCCAGGAAACGCACATGGGAAGAAATACATCAATGCCCCGTGTAACAAAAGAACGACAGAGCTATTAGCACTAAATAGGGAGAAACTAAAAGTCGTAATAGGGCTCATGACTGGTCATGCGCCAGTAAAAGGGCACTTAAACAAAATGGGACTGTACAATGGCGACCTGACATGCAGACTTTGCGGTAAGGATACAGAAACAGTGACACACATACTGTGTAAATGCGAGGCGCTTGATCGCAAACGACAGTCAATTTTTGGTAAGCCTAACGGCGAACCAGAACTATACAGTTCCCACCCTGTAAAGGACTTGTACAAACTCGTACAAGATACAAAAATACTTGAGTGGATACCGTAAACAAACGAAACATAGGCGAGATACAATGGGCCAGTAGGCCTAAGTGTCACCGGAGGCAATAGCCAGACAAGCTTACAAAGGGGGTGGTGTTTTTATTGAGTATGCCTGGAATGGTGACTCTCACAGTAGACATTGAGATTTGAAGGCTCATAACCTCCCCATAAAGGGTTTTCTTCACCTCCACAACAAAAAAAAAAGGACTCCAACCAATGATTTGGGTAGGTAGGTAATTTTAGACGTTCATTTTTATTCTTACCACACAGTCCCCTCTCCCTGCCGTATTATCTGCGTCCTAATTATCAATCCTTCACTCTAAAACCCTACACCCCGCACTTCACTTCACTTTAAGTCCATAGCGAGAGAGCGCTTGTTTTTGTTTTCCCGTGAGTTATCAAGTTGCCATGGAGCCTACAAGCTTATCAACGAGAAACAAAACACATAATGAGATTATATGACAAACGACATCAAAAATTTGTTGCAAACAAACATACCTTCGCTTGGTGAAGTGCTGCGTGTATTTTCTTAATGCAAAGATGAAGAAAAGAAAATTGTTAAAGATTCTGAAACTTCTACTTATAAATGAATGCTTAATAGAAATTAAGAAAATAAGACTAAGCTTTCGAAAAAGTTGCTTTCTCGTTCGACTTCAACTTTCAGTTGAGATTCTATTTCAAAATGTGAGATGGCAGTTGGACCTTCCGCACAAAAGCAAGCCAGCTAGAAAAGACTTGACCGCTGGTCTTGACGTCGCTAAATTAAGTTACAGAAATGCTGCAATCGTCGTAACATCTATCTTGAAAATGATAAGATCTGACTCTTCGAAATTCAACGTGAATGGAAATGAAAAAAAGGATAGCGGAGTCTCTGAAGGGCGAGTTTAAGCCTAAATTGCCTTTAACTATTCATTAAGGTGGCAAACAAATTGAAGATATTACTGGACCCGTAACTGTAGTTTGTCTACAGATTAAAGTTTTGGAGCATGGGATCAATCAGCTGTTGACAGTTCCAAAACTAGTTCACGAAACAGGCGAAGAATTTGGGTCAGCTGTCTACGGAATAATATTCCCAAAAGGCATAAACGGTGAAATAAAATGTCTCGATATGATTACAAGAAGTTTCTGGATGTCACAATCATTTTTTTGGGAGGAGTTCCCTAAAAAGGACAAGAAGCTCTTTAGGCCAGTACTAATAGGAGCAAATATTAGAAATAAAAAAAATAATTCGTTACAGCAATCTGACAGCGGGATATTGTACAACAAGATATTGTAAAAGAGGGAAAAATAAATTGAACCGACAGCTGCTATCCGGGGCGTGTTTTTAGGGGTTGAAAACAGTTTTTCGTGATTTCTGGCTAAACCGTGCATTCTATCAAAAAAAGTTTTATATAAAAGTTGTAGGGAATAAAAAGATCGTTTTTACCCTAACCTCAAAATTATTCGACAAAAATGCGAAAAACCAATTTTTCTGTTTTTAATTTTTTTCTTTGACAAATTGAACTTTATGAAGCTCTTACTTTGACAAAAGGTACCTATTTATTGCAAAAAGGCAGTAATTTTTTGGAAGGAAATATTTGGAGGTTGTTGTTAAATTTAATTTAACGAAAAAAAAACAAATTTTTAACTGCGATCCCTCTTAAAACTACGCATCCTACAGAGTTCTGTTTCGGCTCACTTATATTACGTCTACTTTCGATAAGTGGTAAAAAAAAGGTATACTGCAATGGAAAAAATGGCGGGAAAATTGAAAAAATGGAAAAATCGGTTCTTTCGTGGTAATTTGCATATTTATCGTTGAATAATTGTTATTAATTAATAAAATCATTTTAATTTTTTTATGTTTATGGAAACTATAATATTATTTCTTTAATTATTGTATATATCGAGTTTTGATAAGATGTCATGCTTGTCTAAGACAGCAAATTATATCTACTATATTTGTATCTTCTTAATCGCAGGATACGAATATGAGAAATTTAAAAAGCTGTTTTCGAAACTAGAGACAGCATGCGAACGCAACCAGAGGCCTTCTAACTTATGTTTGAATAGTTTTAATTTAGAAAATTGTTCAAATGCCGTACAGCGGCCAATTCCGTACAGTTGTTTTTTGAGAGATGCGAGTGGCATAGAACTGAATATCCTCGTTGTACATGACCATTCAGTGCATACCAATGACACAGTAAGCGATTTGAAGCAGTCCGCCGTGAGGTCTAGTGAGAAGTAGACGTGTTGTCTTTTTGTAAATAAATTTTGCAATAAATAGAGGTATCTTTTGTCAAAGTTAGTTAAAGTTTAATTTGTCAAAGAAAAAAATTAAAAACCGAAAAATTGGTTTTTCGCATTTTTGTCGAACAATTTTGAGGTTAGGGTAAAAATGGTGAAAAAAGTTGTAGATCTTTTTATTCCCTACATTTTTTATACTTAACTTTTTTTGCTAGAATGCACGGTTTAGCCAGAAATCACGAAAAACTGTTTTCAACCCCTAAAAACACACCCCATTCCGCCTCGGATAGCAGCTGTCGGTTCGATTTATTTTTCCACCTTTCACAATATCTTGTTCTACAATATCCCGCTGTCAGATTGCTGTAACAAATTTTTTTGTTGTTCAAATACTATTTGTACTGGCCTACTTCTGGAACGTGCTCGCTGGATGGCGAAGTCTACAACAGTTCAAAATAGCGAAATGGGAAGAGAAATTTGTATTTTCACTGTCATAATTCACATAAAATATATAAAAGACGTCACAACTTGTCAGGATATGAACCTAAAGATGCCTAATGTCAATTTTGGTCCATTTATTATACCAATCTAAAGAACTGGTGTTATTTCCTTTTTTCGACGATGAACTTTCAGTTGATGACAAATGAAAAATAGTCCTCAAATTATGTGAAAAGTACTAGATTACTTCTCATGATAAAGGAGCAAATCGCCCCATAGAATATACGCAAAGAAATAGACCATCTTATTACCAACCAACTCCACTCACATTCAAATCTATTTAACCATGAATGTAAATACCACAATATTATGATTGAGCCACAGCCGCATATATACAAGCCGAAATGTAAAAAAGGCAATATCGCATAACTCCTTAACCATAGTGCGATCGCCAACCATTCAAATACATGCTAAGCATTGCTTACAATTTCTAGTATACATATAACTAAATATTTTTCAGAATAATTTACAAAAGTCAGGTCTTTGAAAATAAGTGCCTATTAATATAATGTAACTTTCAGAAATCAAATAAGTGCGGTATTTTTGCCAGGATGGAAGGAATAGAGAGGGAAATTATGATGAAAAAGGGTACAAAATCTGTTTCTTGTCAAAAACATCTCAGATGTGTTTAAATTTAGTATATTTTATTCCACTCAAATCATTGAAACCAAGATAAATAAACAAGAGCATGATATGGGGTTTGCAAATTTCCTCGGAGTTTTTTGAAGATATGAACAAAATCGAAAATGGAAAATATTTTCTGTTGGAATTTGAAGGATGAGGAAAGAAGCATCATTTATTCTGTGCATCTGTTTGTCTCAGATATCATACTAGTAAACATTTCACGATTAATTCTATCATCATCCGATATCATACAAAGAACTTTTGTTACAGGGACCATTTCATTTCCAGTTACATTTGATACTGATAACTTAACAATTTCACTGAAATTCCAAATGCACAACAAATTATGAAGGCCACAACCATTTTTGCAAACTATACATTTTCCTCGTTTGATACTGTCCCAACAATTAAAAGCATAACCATGTAAGGACAGGAGTAGGTTCTTGCCTCCCTCCCGAATGCCGAAAAAACAAATTCAAATTAAAAACAATTTGTTGTACTTTTTTACATTGGCCGTCCGATCAAGATTGCAGTCACATCGACATTTTAAAAATAAGACATATTCCTTTTTCGTTGCATTTTATTGAAATAATAACATTAAAGAATTCTAGTCAAATATAAATTCTGACGGAATTAATATTTTCGTGAACTTCTTGGCTTGATTAAATTATTCTCCATTCATTTGTGATTGTTTTGAAGAATGTACGTACTCTCTAGAACTTGAGATTTCCATTATTCTGGCCTCCTCAAGTTCTATTTGCTTTGTCACAATTTGTGCTTGTACTTCTGTTATTCCTTTTGCTTTTTCAGTTTGTAATCTGGCTATTCTTTTTGATTCTCCTGTTTGAAATCTGGCCAAAGCCTCTTTTGCGTTTAATTCAGCTTCTAGAATTAACCGGCGCAAAGAAGTTACTGAAGTGAGAAATATGTGGTCTTTTTTCATGTTCTCCTTCTGATACTGAAGCGTGAGAAACAGTTCTTGTTTCAAGTTCTCCTCTTTCTGATCCATGACCTAGATCTCCTTCGAATGTTCCTGATGATCGTTGTCTTCATGACCCAACCGAGTTGACGATGAACCCTCATTTCTTCTTTCAATTTTTCGCAGTTGTTCGTTCATTGTCCCAGGTTTTGGCACCACGGCACCAATGTTGTACATCTTATATCGTCTGCCCCCTCGCGATCATAGTCACGTCGACCTTTTGATAATGAGAAATTTTCCTTTTTCTTTTATTGAAATTAGAACAATAAATAATATCAGTCAAATTAATTCTGATAGACTGCCAAAAATTCTCCCTCCTTTCTTCGCCCCTTGTCTATAGTCAAATCTCACAACACAATTAACAAAATAATGAATATGAAACAAGAATACTATTTAAAACTTTAAAAGTATCGCTGTTTTCAAGCTGAACTTTGTGGCTATTATAGAAGAAGTACTTGAGAAACTGTCAGAATGAGTAAACTGAACTAACAGGATAGTCGCATTTCAACTGCACTCGGCGGCAACCAAAAGTTTTTGTATTTTGAGTGTCGTAATCGTGAAGCGTACTCTGCCTTGTTGGAATCTGCAGTAAGCCCCCTACAATCAAAAGCTCTTGACTAAATAATCTGTTTCCAGCAAATTAAACGAAATACGTTCACACTTCACATCGTATTGCCGCCGCAAATACATAAAAGAAGTAAATAAAATGTGTGAGGCCTTCGGATTCTTGTTAAGCATTTTATAAGGTTTATAGGGAGTAGCAACGTCGTGCTAATCCTCCAGCTACTAGTCTCACCGAGTATTTTAAAATCTATATTCCATTCCATATATCTTGTTCCTGATTCTGTTTAAAAATCACTCGAAACTTAACTTAGTTCAACTATGGTACAAGACCGTCCTAATGGTCAAAACATCTTGAGCGTATGAAGAAAATTGGTGAATGACAAGAAATTTATGAAAAAAGTTTTGCCGCGATTTTCAGGAGATGTGCTCGGTTCAATGTTTTACATATATGCTTATCTTTTATGTACCTATGTAGATAATAATACTACACTTTTGAAAATTTACATGAATTTCATAATTCCATTGTCCATGCTGAAAAAATTTCCCATGACCAGAAAAGCAAAAGACGCAGCAGCAGATGGAAAGGAATTGTGTATCTTTTCCGCTCAGTTATTGCGTAAATAAGGAAATTCATCTACTTCTCCCTCTATATAGAACTCACACACCCCTGTTCAATACTTGGCTACGCTCTTGTCAATTATACTTTTCTCACGATAATCTAATCCTGAATTAATATATATCTCATCAATAAAAGAGCTACAACCTTTTTTTATTGTTCAATAGTTTTCGACAGGTCTGTTAATTTTCATCTTCATTTGAGAAATATCCATAACAAGAAATAGACAATTTTAAACTAGAAACCGTATTTGAACCGATCTAACAAATTTTACAAGTGGGACGATCTTTTAATTTTCATAACGACACTCAGAATCCATTTCAATTCTTCAAAACTTAGTTTTAAACATATTTTAATTGATTTTAAGTCATTATCTAAATAAAGTTGATTTTCAATAAACTAATGATCACTGTTAGAATTTAAAGTGGAAAATACAGTCTGCGTTTTAATTATTCTTATGTTCCATAGGGTACTGGCAATTTTTCAAAATAATCCTTCACTAAATCCTCATAACTATTAATAATATGGAATCTTCCGACATTTCCCACTAATAATTCATTTAAACGAATTAGATTTTGTTCTGTTTGAAATCAACACTGAACACTGCATACTCTAGAAAATTGTATCGGTGTTTTCTGAGAATGGCCTTTCAAGCCATTTTGTTTATAATTCATATTCCTTAGGAAAGGCAAAAGTACTCTTCGATTCCTTTTCCTTTAGAGTAGATAGATAATTGAACTAACATCCTAGAACACAACAATGCTTAGGCATTAAAAACCGATTATAATATGGCCGTACTTTCGAAAACAAAACAATTCACATCGCAATACATCAGTTTTATGCAAATTTACGAACTAATTATTGATGATATCACACCCGTCATACAAAACTTAGCCGCTTGAAAGATATTGTTCCAAATGGGCAAAATAGTGAAAATCTGAACATCCTAGTAATGAAGTACACAGTGTTGCCACTTTTAGCTTTGTACCTGGCTAGTATTAAAGTGGTTGCAATCGAGGAATTATAGTATACTGCTAACAAATTCACATACTGTTTAGGATAACAAGTATCGAGTTCTATCGTATCCCTGAATTCTTATTGTCTCATTTCAATTAGATTTTTTTGTTTCTAAAGCTCAAATATAGATTAGTAGTAATGAACTATGGAAGAGGTTATACTGTGGATGCATTATAGCACTATAAATAAGAAAAAATCACCCCAATCCACTAAAATTACCATTAAAGTACTGAGGACCTTTCAGCTACCAAGTAGACGTCATCAGAGAAAACTTCATTAGAAATCAAAATATGCCTGTTTGAATACTATTTTGAATTAGATTCTAGATTCACTTTATATATAGTTGCTATTACTATTTTTCAAGAGTGATACAATTTCTTGAGAAACGGTGTAACATGTATTTGAAATATCTTCGGTTAACGCTGATTCTTCAACATTATTTTTCTTTATATAGACAAAATCTTCTTTATACTAAGTTAGAATGTTACTTCTAGTTCGACCCACATAGCACTCTGAACACGACTCACATTCGATTTTGTATATCCCGGATTTGCCGAAGTCGGAAACTTTAGGCAACATCAACGAAATCGGGATTTACAAAATCGACTATTGATCAAAAAGTGGATCAAACTAGAAGAAACTTTCGAAATCGTTAACATTTTGCCCATATAAAGAAATATTATGGTCAAGAATCAGCGTTAGCCGAAGATATTTCAAATACATGTCACATCTTTTCTCCAGCAGGTTTATCACTCTTGAATATAATGCCAAATATCTAGATAGCTTAGAAGAGATGAAAATGTATAAGCAAGAAGAAGTTTGATGAATTCAGATTTATCCTTAGCTGAGGGTAATCCCTCATATGCCCTTTTAATTCCAAATAGTATTGAAACAGGCACATTTTGATTTTCTAATTTAGCCTACTCTGAAGATGGCAACTTGGTTGCTGAAAGATTCTCAGTCCTTTAACATATGTATTTTAGTGGATAATGAAGTAGTCTTCTTAACATTTCATATTCTCATATTCAAAATTAGTGAAGAGTTGACTATTGACGGTAAAATGATGCAAACACTTTTTAACTTATTGATAATGTTCAACTCTGCAATTTCATGATAGTATATAGTATATAGTATATAGATATAGACTTACCTAACAATACGAAACCAGTGTACAGAAACATATACTGACAGGATACATTCAACAATGTGAACAAAAGGCAAAACAAAAAATTTGGATAGAAATTCAATACTCCCGCTGCTGTTCCCCTAAAATGAGTCACAAATAAATTATCAGGAATCAAACACTTGAACGAATTGCAAGGTATACCTCATGGCTGTAGGATACATCTCAATAGTTATTACATTTATCGTTTCGTCAACCATAGTATATCCAAGCAAAAAAATTGAAACTAATACAAGTTTTCCAATGTACTCTGTGACCATCTGTAATTCGATGTTCCAATACCCTAAACTTAAGCTTGCGAAACTGCATAATGTTGAACCCATTACTGTAATTATACAAAAACTAATTTCTCACAATTATAACTGCAAATTATTCCAAGTGAAGTATAATGATGATTATATACGAAAGGTGGAAATTATTGATATATTAGAAAGTATTAACATATTAGATTAGATTACATAAGCTAACGAATGAAAAGAAATGATTGAGATTGTAAACTTAGAAAGATTTTACATATGCCTATAAAATAAGCAATACCATGTACAAATATATTTGAAAGTGTTTCCAAAATTATCCACCTAATTATAAGTTCCAACACATACAAATAGGAAACTATGTTATGTTTGACATTTTCTTATTTTTACTGAACCTTAATTCTCCATTGTTCATCGTAGAGATGTTGATTTCCCTGCCTGATTTTCGCTCGATTTCACTGAACTGAACAAGTGTTTCATATTGAGGAGGCGGAAAAATTTCGACGTCGTGATTTTTCAATGAATGATTTCGATTTGTACTTTTGAAAGCTTCTGAAAACTGTATAATATAGAATACCTAATAGTAATGTTTAATATAGCGCATTACAATTACATGTCGAAATTGCAAAATGTATAAAAACAATTAATGAACTATTCAGTGAACATTTCTTGCAGGATTTTTTTCAATAGGAGATTTTTTGAATCTTGAAAATGAAAAATTCCATGGGAGAGAAACTAGCGTCCCTTTTGTGCAACATTGTTTTACATTGTTTACTAATTTTAGTACGTAGTATCAATAGTGTTGATCAAGGCTTGGCACAAAACTGTCTTTCTCAAACGTTATGTTCAATTCTGAGCTTGCCAATTATAACTTTCGCGATATTGTTCCATTCAGAAGGAAATATTGATAAATTCAAACAATTTACATGTAGATACACGTGGTTAATATTTCATAGAAATGAATTGTTTGAGTTTCATTTACGACATTCACATTAATCAAGATTAGAATATGAAATCGTTAACAGAACACTTACACTCCAGCTAGAATACAATGTTAACCATTTTATCTACCAGTACACTAAAATATCCACTGATTTCAAAATACTTATTTCGTATTATTTTCCCTGAATTCGTCGGTTATATTTTATATTATGCTAACTGGACAACGCGTGTTCTGTCTGACTATGTATGAGTCAAATTTCAAAGTTAAAGTGCTATGGCTGCAATGGCTTATACATACGTCAGACAGAACATAACGTTAATATTATATGTATCATGATATATTGATTGATAAATAACACACACAAATTTTACAGCATTTTACCTGAATTTGAAATTGGTACATAATGCACAAACAATATTAGGTTTGGAATAATAATATATTCATTCTCTAGGATACTAATACAACTATTATTATTGCACATGCTTGCACCAATCCAATAAAGTAGACAATTTTTGCACCCAAAATACGTGAATAATGAAATATTACATCAATGTCGGTGGCTCATGAATCGAAAATACTGAACAAATTTTTTAACATGTATTTTTAGTAAAGGATTCAAATGGAGTCTGGGTGCCTGCACCTCGTTTTTACTTCCCTCACTATACGTAGGATAAGAGAAATATTGTAATCGGTCTGAACATAATTTCACGGATATTCGAGTAAATATCGGTTTTGAGGCTTACTGAATCAATCTAGACTGTTTTTGAGATTGAGTATGTGCGTGCGTATATGCGTAACACACTTTGGAGAAGATTGCTCTGTTCTTATTGGTCGTACGGATTTGAAATTTTGTAACTCGTCTTAAAGTGGTTAAAATATGAACTTTTTTGTTTTTGAGCACGGTAGCTCTGTTTCAAGTAGTATTTTTGATATACGTCTTCAGTTTTTCAAATGGAATTATAGTATTTACTGAACTATAAGCTACTGGTTATAAACATATATCACAGGTATATATTCAACCCTGCCAAGTGTTCGAAATTCTTATTTCAAGATTCAAGTGACGTCATAGATGTGACGTCACACTTTATTTTATGCTTTAGTCTGTGTCATTGAACTATATACTATAAAGTATAGTTCATTGCTCTGTGGTATCATGTAAGTAAAGTTATATAATATTATGTCAATAATTTTAACAGTTCTTGTGGCATCAGGTGTCAGTATGAAACAAGGTTACATTATAGTATTTTGAAAGTCAACCTGACAGCAGTTGTCAGTATAAAACATAGAGTTGCGACAGTAAGTATAACATTTGATGAAATTTTAATGAATACCTAACTATAACTTAATTACTTTCATTATATATTTCTGAATCATTTCCGAAATATTTCTGTCCTACAATCATATATTTGACTTGCAGAAATGCCCGAAAGCGAGTGCAAAAAGTGAGAGAAGCTAATGATCACAATTCATTTTCATAGAATTTGTCAGGTAAGCTTTGTTTTACACTATTCTTAATATTAAAAGGTACACATAGCAGGTACCATTTGTTCACCTGATAAATTCAATGTGTGGCGAAACATGTGTTTTTTATTAAAAAAAATTTATTGAAAGGGAATTTTTTCACAGTGTAGAGATCATTCGACATAAATGGTTCAAATGACATAAAACGCAAGGCAACTGTGATTTAAAACTAATGATTGGAGTTTCGTCAACTTTTCATAAAATGAAAGAAGATTTCGAAATTTCTTCGTCTTCCTTAACAATGTATGCAATTTCTCTTATAAGTAGTGATAGTCTTATGTTTCTGATTCACAACAGTTATCTTTCGACCCTACTTTCGGATAGTAGAGTAATAGCCCGTAAGGTAAGGTGGCGCCCCCATCGGAGCGAAAAGCAGGCAGATGAATCCACTTTCTCAATAGATGCCCATGTTAATTTTCACGGTATGTGAAAATCATCGGTTAACTTGGCAACTAGGATTTTTATGTTTTTGGATTTCTTCATTATTTAAAGGAAAAACATTCAAATCGGACCAACCGTTCCAAAAATAGATATTTTTTATCGCCATGTAACCATTCTATAGACGGATATTGATCTGCCCAAAAAAGTAAAAAAATAATATATGTTACAAGCATAGGCAACTTTGTACCATGGATAACGCTGTTATGGGTTGCTCAGCCTTGAACCTTCGAAAATCAGGAAGGGGGGATTTTCAAGGCTGTCCGTGAGTATCTTAAAATAATCTCCAATTACATATTGCTTTCTGATTGTTGTTCTTCACATATTCAATATAGAATTGTTGAAGGATAATAAATTTATTTCCAATTGTTATTCCCTCTTCTTGGAATAGAAATTTTGGTTCATTAAAAGGTGTTTGACATTTGTTGAGTAGAATTATGAAGTCGCAGAAATTTATTTAGTTCGATACAGTAACTATGTAAGTGCGTTTATTTCAACAACAATGTGCTCAAGTACAATTCTATCAGTCCTCTTCAGTACCTTAAGAACTATTAGTTACCCACCGTTTAAAATCAGGATTCTGATTCTTTCTGGTATTCCTACGTTCAACCTAATCAACATTGGCCATGAAACTAAACTGCTTTATTGTTTCAGTAGATTGGATTATAGAAATTGAAGTATTGTTGCTAAAACTTACCTACAATAAATCGGCGACCAATTCGATCTATCATGAAAAGTGTAGTGAGTTGACCAATGAAAATATTCACTGTTAAAAGAACGAATATCATCAGTAGATCAAAATCAACATTGTACTTGCAGTTTTCTGTAATCGGCTTATACAGGTATAGAATGTCGTCTCCAAAAATTGTACAAGTTTTGTTTGCATTTCCAATATTTGTTACTCTTTTGGCTAACCAGACATGCAGTGGGAAAATTCTGGAAGAAAAAATTTCATATCGGAGAAAGATATATCTAGAATTATGATCCTTGCAAATAGACTGCAGAATTCTCATTCCTTTCAAGGAAGATAATATACTAGAGGATTTTGAGTTCTAGAAACTACTAAATCAGGAAGAGTGGACCATCAACGATGAATTCGTCTGCCAAACAGATGCCGTCAACACTCCAGCAGATAGTGGAGCAGGTATATATTGCGTAAAACCAAGAACAAGCATCAGCTTGTCTCAGAAATATTCCTAACTTTTTGTATCGAAGGAAATGTGAGTATGTTATATTTCTATATCTATAAGATGCTCTACAACCAATTTTTGGAATATTATCCTAGAACACGATTCACGATTATTGTCGTCAAAGAGGTGGAAATATAATTATGTGTGTTGGTTAAATGCATAAGAGTCTCTATTTTTGAAGGATAATCGTGGATAGTGTTGCAGTAAATAATGATTGAAAGTAATTTCAAAATATGTTGTAGAGCGTTTTATGAGATAAAGTTATGAAGAACTTTCTATTTAAAAAAAAATTGTAAATTCGACATCCTCTCCTCGCGCCAAGTTCCTCCCCCTTGTCATTTACAGTGAGTTTTTTTGGACTGCAAATGTGCAATTTGAACCCCTAGCCAAAGAGAGCATGATAAAAATGAAATACTAGAGTAAATAATTGCTCGGGGCGTCGTCTTAAGAGAACATAGTTCTTATCAGTCAAGCTCAGATGGATTATATTGGTCTTAAAAAGTGCAGGTTTGATCCCCTTTCCATGCACCAGGGTCCGATAAAAATGAATAAGAAGGATGGATGGGTGTTCCGGGAGTTACTCTTGAGATCTTCGCCTTCGTCATTAACTTTATGACACTACCGAAATTGAAAGGCCCCAATTCCTGTTGTAAGAATATTCTAAAGTGGTTTGTAACAGCCATCTTCAGATCTTCTCATACTTGTCATTTGCGCTCATAAAATTCAACCAGCTCTTAGCATCTTAACTCCCAAGTAGCACAGTTTTGCTCTCCCCTAATAGGAATTCTGATTTAGATGTTTTGGCAACACACTAGTGTTGTTAATATCATGAGCTACATTGCATTACACCCCTGACACTGAAATAAATAGATTTGACAGTGACATTAGCTTTTGGATAGAGGACGTTTCACATGAAATCAAACTAAATTGCTAAAGAAAATCTCAAGATTTCACATGTAGTGATTTCCTTCAAGCAAAAGCCAGCTCCTGGCTTTCTTATATTTTATTATTGTATATTGAATCTTAAAGTGAATTTGTTGGTTTCCCAGTGGATGTAAATGTATGTCTGCGATCGATGTGAGTGCGTGCGTGCTCTTTCTGTAGCAGAACATTTTTAGATGTCCTGACTCTGTAACTGAACCGTACTTAGAATTATTATTGAACTTTCATAGTACAAGACTGTGTTTCGTGGATCTTTAGTCCAGACAACAAAGATTTCTCTGTTAGTATCTTCCTTGAAAATGAAATCAATTGACGAAATTCTCGAGAGGTGACAATATTGACGTTGAAATGCATTAACATCAATATTCATGATTCAATAGTATAACTAGATTTTAGTAAAGAATAACATATAGTGAATATTGAATAATTCTATTGAATGACAAAAATATGCCATGTTCATTTTGTTTAAGCCTGTGTTATGACGTTAGAATAAGAAATATCGAAGCCCGTCGGAAGCATTGGAACTAGGAGATATTTGAACTAGTACAGCCACGGTCGTATACACAGGTCTGGAAACTCGAGGTTGTTTCCTATGTGAGTAGTGAGTCGCTTACGAGTCGAATTTCGCATAGTACCAAAAGACGCCACGTAGGGGAATCATAAAAGGCGTCACGTAAGAGTATCATCTTGATCTCTATGGAGAGTATTCTGTGACAAGTGTCAGTTGACTTGTAAACACCAATTTTATACGAAAGTTTTAACGTTCAGATCTCGATTGCGCTTCCGGCTCCGGGATTTTCATGTGGCCTATCGAAATTTGAAGGTTCGAATTGTATAAAAACACATTTGTATGAACGAAAGACGTCATATGTAATTAGCTACGAACGTTATCATTTTGACATATGCCTCGAGGAGCTCGCTACGCGTCAGTTAGAGTTTATACTTTTTACCTCGATCTTGTTAATTCGGGGCCGTTTTATGCCTCGTGCGGCCGGAGCCAGTTGCAATAAAGTGTTTTCGGCTATAGGTCGCTAGCTTCTACCCGCTTTGAGTATATATTAGTAGCTAGAAAATTCCCTTTGGTACATTGCACGTTAGACGCTAGTAGCTGACAGCTGAGAATAACTGTTCTAATTGAATTTTCCTATTTAATCGACATTTTGGACCCGAGACTATGCTATTTAGTTGGCCCCGTTCATAAACTAACGACATGTAGCGAAATCCGCATGCGAAAAGTCCTCGTTAAGACGTTCTATGTACCGTAAATTTGCACTTTTCTAACTCGGGAGCTACGCACTCCTCACGTGAACGTCATTCGATTTATCAAAAATTAACCAATTCAAAACAGTTTTCGACCCAGTTTGGGGCTATCACGACCTTTTAAAAGGTTCAAAGTTAACATTTCGACAATTTTAAGCTATGCTTAAAAGGTGCAAATGGGAATTAGTAACACTGCTTGCGATTCCGGAAAGAAATCGTTTTACCCCCTCTTGATCCAAGCGCCAGCTGGTGACTATGAGTTTCACGACGCGTAAGCGACTCAAGTCAACCATAGAGTTTCCAGACCTGTATGTACGACCGTGAGTACAGCTTACGTTACTGTAAATAGTTCATAATACGATCTCATGTAGCTTCAGAAACTCTTTGTAATGTAACAAATACTTAAAATAACGAATGTACATACCCTGTGAACATGACAATTTTAGCCAAAATCAAAGTCACAGTTGAGGCAATAAACCTTCTCTTGAATAGTAAACACGTTGTCTTGAACATCCTTTTAGTCATCATTTGTATTTGTTCTGTACAGTTTATTGGTTCTGGTTCAGTGTTTATTTGAAAATCGGAAATGAGACCATTCAGTTCTTGTTCGTTAATCTGCAAATCAAATTTATAAACAAAGTTAAAGCGTTTCATGATCAAAAAGTAAATCATTATCGTTCATAACATCCGATCAATAGTGAACGATCAAGAATAGAATAATATCTTATCTTAAACGTTCGTGAAACATTGCTAAAATATGGATCAAAATATAATAATCTGTACTTTCAAGCATTATTAACCCTCAATTACAACTTGTGCAGAAGGAATTGATGAAATCAGAAGAATATGTCAGAATTAATTTTTTTGTCGAGCAAAATGGTTTAAGAGAGGATAAGAATTATTGTAGAGACTCCGATATCAGGTAACTACAAGCATAGATTATGATTCAGTATTTCTAAGATCGAATACCTTCAGATGCTGAAACTCATGTGGAATTGATGCAATAATTTTCATTATCCTTAGTCTTGAAATTGCATGGGTTTGATATGCAAAAAAATCGACTCTTAAGAAAGGACTGCGACTCGTACTTCTTATGTTCTATTGGTAATATTGTTCTAAGAGTATTGTATTCGAGTTCAAACCTCAATTTCAAGGGATGTGTCTGTTTTAAACCATTTCTTATTTTGAAATAGATTACAACTCCTTATTATTCATTCCACTTTTCAATATTTTATCCTGATTTTATTATTGGTAAGATCTCTCCAGTCTAGATCGATCAGTAACAGTTCATAAGCCGATTTAAAAACCATGCAAAGAGACTGAACGAGCATACTGTCTAAAATTAATTATTCCGACTAGCAGCATACTAGAGAATCATAATATCTAACACCTTCTACCTTATAATAGTAGATATCCCACTAGGAAATCCAAGGAATGTACAATATGACTGATATCCCAGCAAACAATTGAACTTGCGCGAAAGGTGACCTAGTGCAGGGAATACTGAGGAAGTCACTGTGTCACCCTCACCAGTTGTGGGCCGATGACTTCCCGATACTCTGTAGGCATCTAGAATTAATTACAACTGTTGAGTGGTGGCCCTATTTAAACCATTTAGTAACCTGTATCTGATAAACACAAGTATTTAATTCAAGGGTAATTACATACAAGAAGGGCTTCACCCACGAGTTTGATTAAAAAAAAATTTACAGACTACTTATGTGTTCCTTATGTACGATCAAAAAAGAAAAATCTGCGGAATTGCACCGTTTTTCAGAAAAAATAAATTCTTCTCATAATTAGCACCATGTTCATCTCAAGATATTGACCTCAAAAACACATAGCAACCCTGAATATCATGAAATATGTAGTTCTCAACTATATTCCAATATTTCGATAAAAAAACAGAAAAAGCCGGGTAAAATTTAAAATCTTTTATCTTCATACATGTAACATGTATTGCGCATACTCTAAATAGTGTTGCTGAAGAGATTAGGAAACATTTTCCTCTTGTAAATAGTTAAATTTCCAACACGAAAAAAATATTCCTTAAGGCGCCTATAAAGGTTCAGTTTTATAAAGAATAAATCACTTCTCTCCCACCTCAATCTGTTATTACAAGACGGAAGCCACTTTTTTTATTGCGATCTTCCCAATCCCTCACTGATGTTAAGCAATTATTCGAAAACAAAGAAATAAAACACCAACTTTTGTTTATAAAAACTTTGTTTCTAAAACAATAACATGAATGGAGGAATCTTATTTGCCATTAGCCCGAAATGTAGATCTAGTAAAGCAATCTGAGGCAGCTTTCCAAAATGTCGCAGGCAAAAGGGGGGCAAAATTTTTCAAAAATTAAAAAGTGTGATGGAAAAAAATTGTGGGTTTCGGTTTCTTAGCCAAGTAGTTAATATTTGAGAGGGAGAATTTTCTGAATTCATTGATTTGGATCCTGTAATATTGAGCAATTTTGTGTTGATGTGGAGAGGAGTTTTTCCATTCATAAATTCTTACATTCTGGCAGGAGACAACATTTTTTAATTGAGAACTTCGAGAAACATTTAGTGACTTACAACTAACGACAACCTGCTTTGTGTAATAAATGCATATTTAGGTTTTTTTTTTGGGAGATAGTTGAAACCCTTTATGGGCACCTTATGGTCCTGTTACATCCTATAAGGCAGTGCGGGAGTCACTGAGTTCCGAACTTAATCACCTCAGATATACCCACTAAACACTCCACCTCGTGTGGTAGACTCGATCCTGCAACCAGGCAGTCTCGATGACACTTGAGGTTGACAGCCCATTGTATCTTGCCGCACCACTTTCTCGGGCCATCGGAAAAATTCCGCAGTCGCAGGATTTGATATTTAGGTTTAGTTCAGTATTTAGAAAAATTAAAATGTTTATTTTTAAGTAAATCAATAAATTAATGTATTTTTCTATTTTCATATTTTCAACATTTGGTGCATATTTGACTAAACGATTTGCATATTTATGCGCATATTTTCAAGTTTTCCACTTGCATATTTAGGTTTCCCTACTTATCATTAATAAGGATAAACTGAAGAACATAGTGTATGTTCAGATCTCACAAGAATTATGTGTTTAATAATTACCGGCCATGTTTCACTGTATTTAGATTTATTGACAGCATATAATTGTTTCAAAGTTGAAACCGCAAGCCCATTCTGTTTCTTAAAGAGTAAAAATCTTGGACTGGGTTGCACCAGAGCAGATGCACATGCTACGATTATGTTGAAGCCTCCGACAATAGTAAATATAAGTCTCCATGCTGTAAGTCGTAAATCCATACCATCGTGTTCTATTAAAACATGCTTTGATATTCCCCACGAGATCACTGAAACAAATAAAGCACACTGAGAAAACATTTTCTTTTGGTTCGATATTAAAGTCAAATATTTAGAATTTAGATTTATTTCATGGTCATGGTCAGAGTTAAAATTTCATAACCCAATCCATCACGTGGAAGGTGAAATATGCATAATCGCATGAATCACTAAAAGTGACAGTAGAATTTTTATGGAAGTATTGTGAAAAAATATCTCATGTTTCTTATTCTAAGATACTATTGTTAGACATTCAATAATAAATTATGAATATGTCCATTAAAAAAAGAAAGCAATCGAATATTTCAATGAATGTGGCTGATTATAAGCATTGCATTAATTCTCATTGGTCAGAATGATTTGATGTAAAGTACTCACGTGTGATAGTGAGGTATCCCAAAGTCCAAAACAATCCTGGTACTATTAGATAAAATCCTCTACTTCGCTTGGGGAGAATTTCTGAAAAATGTATCTTGGTGCATCGACAACTTGCCTCTAGTCTGGAAAATATATCGATATATTATTTGTTATACATATTATTTTATATGGCGGAAATGCAACTACATCTGTAGAGATGAGTACCGCACTCCGAAATGAAACAAAATGCCTATGTTTTTTTTTTATTTTAACTCATGTGAATGTTGCTTCGTCACTGATATAGCCCTACATAGGGGTGACCGAAGGAATTCATAAAAAGCAAAGATTCGATAATAAAATAAATTTTTGGACAACTTTAATCTTTACACTTCAGTAGTAAATAGCTCCTTCCAAATTTTCATCCTATAAACAGATGTAACATTTCAAGAAAAATGAAATTGCAAGCACATTTAAAATATAAAACACTATTCTCCTTTGGTGAACCAACTCAAAACCGATTTATTGAAGTTTCTCAAGCTTTTAATGATATTCAGGGGTGGTGATATCGATGTTATTATTCTCAATTAAAATAGTAAGGGTAGGGATTGACCCAAAAATATGCAAAATTCGATACATTGCCTGGGGAAGGTTTCTAATAGTTGTTTGGTTTTGCAAAAGTGGAAGAATAGTAAGAACATCCGAGATTCAACAAAATCGAAGTTTTTATTATGCAATATCGAAATGAATTTATATCAATGTCTATTAAATACATTGCTTACCAATTTCCTGTGACAGCTTTGAGTCGCAATTTTATATTTAATGTTAGCCATTTAGGCAGATACCATGATACTATGGTGAAGGAGTGGACAGAATTAATTCATTAACCCCACCATTGGAAATATGACAAAGTTTGTATAGTTTGGAAATTGAAGTTGACTAATGGGTAGGATAGTATCTCAGTATAGACCTCAGACAAATCTCAACATACTGTCAACATTAAAAGCCATTTTTCGACTAATTTGACGCGTCAAAATTAATACCAAATCGGAAAAACTTTGGAAGACAAAATATTCAGGATTTTCAAAGAATATGATAGACACACCCATCTTTTCTCATCCTTCTATCATCTAAAAATATAAAGTACTATTAACAACAAGAGATTGATTGATGAGGAACAGGAATGCAAATTTCTAGTTTGTGACATTCTGTACAAATAGAATTATGTTTCAAACCCACTATTATAACCTTGATAGAAAAAAATACTTCTTTCTATTCCACTTGAGGATCACTAAAATATTGAAAAATCGAAATCCTATTTATTATTTTTTCCAGTACCGAATAGTTGAAAATATTTCTCATATGATGCAAATGAAATGATGATGATGAAGTGTACGTGTGTATGTATTGGGTTCTCGTAATTTCGAAGGCCTATGACCTGTGCAAAAGGTTTTATTAATATTGAACCATATACCGATTACCGAATGGTTTTGAGATATCAAATGAATTATAATTTCTGGATGCCATCGTGAAGCATCTTGAATTCCTTGGGAACTGTTTCCATAATTCCATTACTGTGTCAAAAAAATTTCGAAAGTTGAATCAATACTCACGTAGTAATCAAAAACTCAATACTCTAAATATCGATAGGTACTCCTAGGTGTACACAATAAGGAAATAATTTTAAATAGGAGTAATGAAAAAAGCTTCACCCAGAACCTAATATAAACGCTGCAATCAACATCGTTGTGGTGCCATGCGAAAAAGCTGCTATAAATGTGCTTCCAAATATAATTATCAAGCTATTTGGGATGAACCACAATTTTCCAGAGATATCTGCAGATCCATTGAGCAGAAAGCCCCCCAGTGCTTTTCCTAGAAAAAATGAATAGTACCTATGTAGATCATTAAATTTTCAATAAGTCACCACGTCAAGAACAAATTCTTACCAAAATAGAAGCACATCATCCCTGTTAAAATGGTATTTTCTGTGAGCAGAGATTCACACGTTGCAAGAGGGAGAGCTAACGATAAGCAGAGACCAGCTACACCTTGACAAAAGGCACTGGCACTCGTGAGTCCAAGGAGAACCTTGTAATAAAGTCCCCAACCTAGAATAATATTATAAGTATTCATATTGCAGTATTTTAAAACATCCTACCAGTTTCCGCTAGAATATCTTCGAAATATATTTGGTCAGGTTCGGGATATATTCTTGCCATTTTAACTAAAATTTCTTGAGCTATCCGGACAATTTTGACACTTAATATTTCTACAACTTGACTGTCACATAAGTTCGAAATCAGTTCATGTGGATATTCTGTGAACTTGAGAATTTGATGGTACGAATTAGTTTAGTCAGTCTACCGTGACACAGTTCTGACGGTGAATTTGAAAATTGCAATTTTTACTGTTTAAGGGTACTCAATATCAAAATTATTCATCGACAATAACTCTTTACGATGCTCAACATCATAATAGAGTCCATGAATATTAGAAATAGTATATTCTAGCTTCCGAAGGTTCTAATTTAGAAGCAAATATTTCATCTTAAATTCCTTCATTGACTAGTGTAACGACTGATACAGCTTTATAGGCCAGTTAGTAGAGAATCAGAAATCGAAAATTTCACAATGATTCCAAAGAAATCGGTAAAACTAAAGCTATACCAAGAGAAGTCTCAAGGTATGAGAATCTCATGAAATACCTTTCCCCTTGCGGGAAAAAAAATTCTGAAGCTTCTGAAATTTGAAAAAGTGTTCGAGTATTGGTTCAGCTTATGTTTTAGTTTTGCAACCAATTCAATGATACGCAACATTGTCTCATTGTCAAATGTTTTATAAATAATACATAAATTTGCAACCTTCCGTTTTGTGAGGATCATATTTTTTTTAAATCTATTTTCAATTTTATGGAACAAAATGGTTCATAGACGAGGCGTTATTCATTGAGGAGATATATACATTATTTTTCGTTCTCAAATTATACTGATATCTATGTCTATTAAAAATTAATTTATTAAGTTGAATAAAACATGATGGCAACACATCATTTATCATTTTATACAAAAATGGCAATTTTAAATAAATTATTCTACTTTCAACAGAAAAAATCCAATGGAGACCGGCCAACCTTGATGAGATTATACTCAAGGATTATACGCATACCTTTGTTTTGTAGCTTTTGCTGTGCTTCAATTGAATATATTTTGAAATTCTTTTAAGGAAATTGTTCATTTTAGTAATGGTTGTGTCTAAATCCTAATCAGATAATGTCAACAGAGTATCGTTTGCATATCAGTTTACTTAATCAGAATATGCAGTAAATTGTGACGCTGTTTCACAAGATTGTTGACTACGAAATCTTGACTGGTTATTGATTATTACATTGTTCGTACTTAAATACTCCATTAATTGATCATAAACAGTGAATTCTTTTATCTAAATTCTCGGAAAATAGGTTAAATTAACACATATGTTTACTATATTTTTCGTCTTTACATACGTTCCGTACGTAAATACGGAAAATATAATAAACATGTGTTAATGAGATATATTTCCCAAGAATTCACATCATTCATCTGGGCCCAAAGCCAAGAAGCATTAGAACAGTGAATTCTAGAACCTTTCCAATGACAGGTGAAGTATTTATTGGCTGAAAATTGCATAATTCATTAGAATTCTTTATTTTCGGAATTGGTACAACAGTACTAAGTTTTAACATTGAAGGATTTCCTTCTTGAATCGATTGCATAATTAAATTCAATAATGGAACATTGCAAATGTCAACTTTCTTTAATAACTTTCCATTTACTGCCTCTAATGGGTAGTCTTCATCTTTTACTTTTAGTAAAATCTCATCAATTGACTTGATCGTTTCAAGTTCATGTTAAATAGAATAATAATCATTAATTATAAGAATTATCAATAACCACCATTATTTCAGTAACACTGTCTACAAAATAATTATTAAATAATTCAGCAATTTCAACGTTATCACATCATTGAACTATTACTAAGATTAAAAACAATGCCATTAGAAAAATTATAACCTGTAGAATTTTTGTTTTTCATTCAATGTTTTAACTTTTCACACACACAACGTTGGGGGCTGCGACATAGCTTCGCAGCCATCATTGCGATACCTGGGAGTTCAGATAGATGCCAGGCTGCGGTTCAACGAACATCTGCATGTGGTGAGCACAAGAGCAGTTGCAGTGGTCAACGTACTGGCCAGAATTATGCCCAACATTGAACGACCTACTTAGAGTCGCCGAATGCTACTCTCCAGCGTTGTCAGCTCCACAATGCTGTATGCAGCCCGAATCTGGGTATCAGCCGCGGAGGCATCGTACGTATGTCAATTAACTGCAGTGTACCATAGGTGTGCCCTACGAGTAAGGCGCGCACTGTCTCGTTCGATGCCGTGTGTGCTATCGCCGAAATGCCACCAATCTGTCTGATGGTGGAAGAAAGAGCCGAGATCCCCATGCGTAGACGCAAAGTTGGAGGAACCGATCGACGCATCATAGCCCAGGATGTGAGGATACCAATGTCAGCGTCATGGCAGCTCTTCTGGAATGCATCAACCAAGCGGGGGTGAACCCATCGCCCCTTCCCAGATGTTGCCGCATGAACCAGGAGGAGGCTCGTGAGGGTGATTACTGCAGCTGCTAACAGGCCATGGGTGCTTAAGGGCGTACCTTCACCGTTTTCGACTAGACGATGACTCGTCGTGCCCGACCTGCCAACTAGTGCCTGAGGACGCAGAGCACGTTCTGTGCCATTGTCCGCGTTTCAACGGACCGCGCAAAATCCTGCAAGGAAATCTACAGCAGCAGCTGTCCCCGGAGAATATCGTTGAGGAGATACTTGAGTCACAGGACACCTGGAATGCGGTGATCGACTTTGCGGTCACCATATTGAAGGAGCTCAAACGTACTGACAACGAGAGAGGAGGCTAACGCGTAGCGTAGAAGGAGACGGCAAACAGCTAAAACAGGGCAGTGCGCATAATATCCATTTTGTTCGCAGCTAAGTAATGCCTGACGGCGGTCCCGCGATTTGCTGGGACGTAATACACCAGACCACACCAGACCAGACCAGACCACACAACACCACACAACACCACACATGTTCGTGGAATGTCGTGTGGTCCAGCTCTGTGGAATGTCGGGAGAGGAGAAAGGTATTGCAAGTTTTGAGGTTATAGGCATCAGGAAAGACCTCACTAGACAAAGGTCCACAACTCAGAATTCTGGTAGAAAGAAGTCCGGCAGGTCTCGACTTGACAATAAAGGTATAACCTGAACCATGCTGAAATAACAGACAAGATTTCCGTTGAGCACCGACCCTGGAAATATCTATATAAAACGGAGAGATCGCTCACCTTTCTACGATGTTCTAGAGAGATCAATGAAATCGTAAGTGTGACATCAGTAATCAGACGAATACCTCTCTCCTGAATAGAATATAACAGCTTCAGAGTATGTTTGGGGGCTGAACTCCAAACATATGAACGGTACTCCAGGGCAGGTTGAATCTGTGCCTTTGAGATTATGAGGAGCTGCTAGAATGCAAAATAGCTCTTGACACGAAATATGAAAGCAAATTTTTGTAAAACGGTTGTCTCAATGAACCTCACATGATCGTCCCTGGTCAGGGTGCTGGATACCAAGCATGGATATGGGGGACTGCATAGAAATAGTTGTACCTCATATCATCATATTGGGGATTATGGAATCTGCCTTCCTCTAGAAAATACAAGCTTTATTATTTTATTAAATTCCAACAAATCGTCAGATATACATTTCACATTTTTCCCATATCTTCATTCATTGTATCGACCTGCTTCTGTCTTGCTCTATTGGCTTCATTGGATGATATAGGGACTCTAGATAAGGAAGCGGTATGAAGTGTACCATTATCTGCAAAGCTGGGAACGGCATAGGAGTTCACATCCAACAGATCGTTGATATAGAGCAGCAATCAAGTTGATGGATGATAAGACCTTCCTGTCGGATACCAGCGTTGATTGCCATCAGAGGAGCCTCCGTCAACCACCACATGATGGAAAACTCGTTAGTAAACAACAAAATTGAGGCAGCAAACCATATACCGCAAGTTTCCGAAGTAAGTCCTGGTGCCAAACTATTTCAAATGCTTTGGAGATACCCAATGCTACAATAAGGGATTCCCCATACTTTTCAATGGATGTTTCTCATATTCGTGTTACGTAAGCAAGCAGGTATCCTGTTGATAGCTACGAAATAAGGAACTATGTTTTGACTGGATCTTGAATATTATGTTACGTTAGAAAATAAATTTGATTTGCTGTTGAACATGTGGTATATCGACAGAACAGAATTAATTACTGGGAAAAATGCTCTGATATACATGATCATAACACCAGACAAACAAATCTTCTCCATCAACCGATGGCTAGATTAAGAGTTTGCCAACAAAACCCGCGCTACCTAGGGGTAAAACTTTATAATAAACTTGTGAGTAGGCATCAATATTTTGAAACATACACGTTATCAAAATTTCGCAAGGAATTAAAAATGTTTCTAATAAGCAAAAGTTTCTTCTATACAATGGAAGAATTTTACTATATGTAAATGTGTGTATTTATGTTGTTCTATATCTATATTTGTATTATATATGTTGTATTAATTATTCTATTCTTTGTTTTTGTAGTTGTGTCTTAGATTAAGTTTTATTATGATACATCTCCCTAACTATGACTTGTCCCATAATTTTGCACTTAAATTTTATGTTATTTGTACAATTTTTAAGGACCAATAAATTGTCTTATCTTATCTTATCTTAACATGAGGTTACCAACGGAAATGATATAAGTATTCTTAAACTGTTACAAATTAGTTATACATTTTTTGATGGCCCCGATATCAAACACGGTATGAGTCAGAAATTTGGATCAAATTTCCATAAAGTCATATGTTATAAATTTACTTGCTGTCCGTAGATTGTAGAGACAGGCGAGTTAAATTCAAACAATGGTCAAATTAGAAGCGCTCATCTATTCATTAATATTAAAAATATTTCGATTAAAACTCAGCAACGTGCGGAAATGCAGTTTTTCATAAAAAATATGTTCGCTTTTGAAATCAACACCCGCGCAGCTCCTTTTTATAAAACAATGCAAAAATCGTTCTGTTTCTATTATTCGGAATTCGTTACAAATATATTGCTTCACATGAGTCCTTTCATATCTGAAGGTAAACTTCGTTGTGCTAAAACATCAAGGGTGATTTCCCAGTGGGTGGCGGTTAAAGCTATACCGACTGACAGAAGAATCGGTTCCAAGCCATATTTATAAAAGAATAAGTAGAAACAATTAATAAAATTGTAGTTATTATCAATATTTCCCCAGAATCATTTTATGAAAATACTTCAGCACCTTATATAATATACAGGCTGTGCCAAATATCTAAAACTAATGATCACCTTGAAATTTTGTATAACGTAGAATAAAATATTTTGAAGTTATTCATTTAAATACAATAAGCTGTGAACTTTTCTTACAGAATGCCATCCGAACTTAAATTATTCCTGGAAATTTTTCTTGGTTACGAATATTTTAACATGGTTATCCCTAGCCTGCGTTCTAAGCTAGGACATGCTCCAATTTTGTAAGACGCTCACTATAAAATGTACTGTTTCGTTTATCTTTCTTAAGCCCCGATGAAGTCAATCTTTCTGCCGATTTAATACAATGCGAAAAATAAGTGAAATTATTACTTGGCAGACACTCTAATCAGTGTTTGGCTCATATACTTCACTACGACTTTTCCTTCAAATATATGAGCCAAACCCTCCCTTTTGGTGAGAAGAACAAATCGATGTGTAAAAATGGAAAACTTCTCTCGAGCAACTCGGGGCTATGTTTGGGGCCGTCAAGCAATTTGGATATATCAGGTCTCTCTGCAATACCAGTAGGTATATTTTCAAATGGATATTTACCCAATTCCAGTCACCATATTCAATGTCTTCTTCTAGGAACACATTATGGTGAATACGTCAAAGGAATGTACGTTTAAATACTTACTCCGTAACTGTATTTTCTTACAAAAGCGTTGACCCGATCGCTTGAAAGAAACATAATTCCATTATGTCTTTGAAGTTGAAGATTAAGTGAATCAAGTTTTCTGAATACTACCTACTAAGTAGGTAAATTGTAATAGAATTTTTCAGCATGCTTCTGACCCTCTTCGCTCAAGAATATTGCTATTTCATCTCTTAGTTCGTGTACACGATTTAACACCTTACCGCTTGACAATCATCTGGATTAATAATGAACTTGCAATAACGTTTTGCTTCCATATCTTCAAAAAGAGCAGCGAAAATCTGAACAGCAGTTGATCTCCATTGTACAGGTTTGCGAAATATCAAGTTTTCAGCTGTTGCAGCTCCCTGAAATCTTATATTAGCAAATCCAATGAAAATCGTTACTGCTGCCTACTCCATCAAATTGTATGCGAATAATAACTAACTAAGATCCAAGATATTGCTGAATATCCACAGATATATCTCTAATTGTTCGTCCAATTAAATAGGTTGGCAGAAGTATATTCTTAAGTTGTTTAGAATAGTTTCCACCAAACAGTGGGTCTACCCAGGGCCGGATTTAGGGGTGGGCCGAGTGGGCCAGAGGCCTCCAGCACCTAGGGGCCCCCACCGAAGATCAAGTGAAGGAAAAAAAATTGCTTATACAGAAGACATGACAATTATTTAATATAGTAATCAATAGTATCGTTATCAATAGTATTGATGGGAATATTGGTAGTCAATAATGAATAATATCGTCTTTTTGCGTCATTTAGTGCAACATTTGCATGTACTACAGATTTTGCAATATATTTTTTGCTACTGAAAATCTATTTGCGGTTTTTCACTTTTTGGAAGAAGTTTACTTATTTTTCACGAGCTCTACAAGTCGTTACAAGAAACTCTAAACATCTCACTCCGACACAGAGAAACGTCACATACATGTTCCAACTCTAGTGAATAGTACCCGCAGGTCTTCTCGTGCAGATGCTACTAAAGCTTTCGTGCTGGGATATGCAGACATAAAACAAACACTCTTGTTAATGTCCGAAGATGATGAGCAATATTCGACATTGACCAGAGTCAAGTGTCAAGGGTTGCATAAGCAAATGTGCAAATTGAAAACTGGCATCTATGCTGTCTTCTGGAATGACAATTTAAACAGAGTCAACGCGACAAGCAAACTGCTTGAAAACTCCAAGCTCGACTTGAAATCGGCAGTCTGAAGTCACTGAGAGTTTTCATCGAGAAAGAACGCGACAACTTTGCGTTCTACGAACAAGCAGGGAAAGAACAAACTGGAACGTCAGAGTACGAGACCTCGAAGACACTGCGCCGAAATCTCCGCTTGATTCCACTGGATAACGGACACGCGCCAGAAGTGGACCTGTCACCATCGCGGAAATTTTTCATCGAAAACTACCTCCCTGTAATCGACCAGTTGTTGACATCATTGGACCAACGGCTTGCGGCGTATTAACTAGTGTCTACTCGTTTCGGATTTCTGGCTGAACTCGAGGATTTGAGTTCCGATGATTTGCGTAAACAAGCACGGCTTTTGGCTAAGATTTACAAAGACGATGTTGATGAAAATCTTGGGGTCCAGCTAATACAATTTGCCGAATTTCACAGACAGTTTGCTGGAAACAAAGACCTACTTAAGTCGCGAACATTGTATGTATTCGTTAATCATTTAAAAACAGCTGCAAAATGCTTTTCCTAATGTTGAAACTATATTAAAAATGTATCTCGTTTTAATGACCACGAATTTTTCAGCGGAAAGATCATTTTCAAAATTAAAATTGTTGAAAAACAGATTACAAACGGCAATGACTCAGCAACGTCTTAACGATCTCGGGATTTTGAGCAGCAACAGAGATATTTTGAGATCCTTGAAAATTGACGATGTCATCGACTATTCCACGGCGAGGAAAACTCGAAAAATACCTGTGTAAAGTTATTGATATTTATGTACATTAAATAATATATATTGTTTTAAAATGCATTAAAATTACATTCAGTATACAGTCGGTGTATACTGAAAAAAAAATGTTACCCTCTGACATATAGGGGCCCCACCAAACTTGGGCCCAGGGGCCTCAACCACCTTACATCCGGCCCTGGGTCTACCATGTTTATGGCTGTAAGTAAAATGTGTTCTCTGCAATCGTATGTGGCTTCTTACATTTGGCCATTTTTTGAGCCATATTGTATGATGCCAATGATGCCTTGTCATTTACTGTGGGGGCTTATGGAAAGATTTTCGGTTTTCGTAAAGTTTTAAGTTTCTCTGGGAAAAATGATGTATTCTCAATGTTCTGTCAAATCGATAATTTCCTGCGTAGTGGCTCATTTTCATCTATCTTATAATACGCAGAGGGCACCGAATTATTCAATTTGGAAAGAGGGCGGCGAAATGCGAAGGTTTGAGAAGCGCTGAGCTAGAATTATAAAAAAACTTTATGCATTAGTTAACATAGTGTAGGTATCCATAATTGTCTGTATTTGCTATATTTGTACTCCCAAACTCTTCAAGAAGAATTTGTCCCTATAAGAAAGTGTATTATTGAATTAAATTATTTCCAAACAGGCAACATCTAAATGATTGTCTCACACTCACGAATCAATTATTTCAAATCTAATATTAACACATAGAAGTGGTATGAACTCTAAAATGTAGTTGATGGAAAATATAACGTAGTACACATTGTTCGTGAAGACAACATTCAAGTAGTAACCGTTATGCTAAAATAAGGCACCGACCGCAATTAAAAGTTCGGATCTACTTACAAATTGGCGGTTGAAAAACAAAGGACGCCACGGATTTTTGTACGAATTTCGATCGAGCCCACGTCACTTTGCAAACTCCGCCCAAATTGAATCCCGAACTGACCGATCCTGAAAGCTATCAATTACTTAAAGGGCTCTAAACGTCGGTACTTCGATCACTGTAATTAACAACATAAAACGTCCAATATCAGAAGTGCTATCATTCGATAATCCTCGCCATTTAAAACAATGATATGATAATATAAGCCTGCTGTAAATTTGACACTGAATCAAGTGATCGGTTATTAATATTTTAACATTATATTGAGTAATAACATACCACGTCAACTTTGTATTGTGATTCGTAGCTTCTAAATAAAAGGAACAATCAAATGAATGTATGCCATCTTTTTAAAACTCATTTATTTAAAAAAACACTTTCGTATTCTTGAAAAGGAAAGATCTCGGTAAATAACTTTTAATTACTAGTTAGGAAAGGGGTGTAAACTATTTTTTTTACCAACAAATGACTTCCAACCCCTATATTATTATTGAACATTTCTGACAAACTTATTAAACATAATTAATGTTCTAGAATTTATTTTACTACAAATTCAATAATATTTTGGAACTATTCTTAAACTAGGCTTGAGCTCATTTAGTTTGTATTTTAATTTCCCTGTCAACTATCTTCCACATTTCTTATGAAGGCAACATTATCAATACATTTAGGACACCGTGATTAAGCGGCGAAGGGAGAAGTTGTCATATTGAAATCCAGCTACTAATGAACTAATAAGATTCAGTTTTGACATTAACGTCCAATCAATAATAGTTATAGACATTATTTTTTTTGGTCTATTTCATCCAAATAATAGGTTTTCTTTTCAATAAAATTATGTGATGAAGTCAGAAGTGTTATCATCTCTGATAAAGAAAAATGTCAATCACTTAATCTTGAAAAATATCCTGGTTGATTATTTTATCAGATTTGTTTCGGATGTAATGTGAATACCCATTCACTGCCTGGCCTCTCTTGTGAGTGACTAACTGAGTAAGTGAGTAAGTGAGTAAGTGAGTTAGTAAGTAAGTGAGAAAGTGAGTATGTGAGTAATTGAGTAATTGAGTGAGTGGGTAAGTGAGTAAGTGAGTGAGTGAGTGAGAGAGATAGAGGGAGATAGAGAGAGAGGGAGAGAGGGAAGAAGGGGTGAGAGAGTGAGGGAGATAGAGATAGAGATATAGATATAGATATACATATAGAGATATAGGTAGAGATAGAGAAATAGAGAGATATAGAGATAGAGAGATAGAGAGATAAACGCATAATATTTATTCATTATACACGCAAAGTAAGTACAAAAGTTAAGTACTTACTAATTTGTAACTTCCATCAAGTGAACAGAACTCATACCTTTCATAGAAATGTTGGAAGCAATTGTAAAAAAATCAATCTCAATTTTCAATTAAAGAAAAACTATTTATCAGGAGATTTTCATGAATAATCCCCAAATACTTTTCGTTCAAATCGATCTATTCTGATTCAAGCTATAAAGAGTATGTGACGAATAAACACACATAGTATTTTCTGCTCAAATATTTGGATGCATCAAGTTGTGATATGGAATAAACTGGTAGTGTTATTTCTACTAATACTCCATGTTCCCGAAATATTGCCTAATATTTATGACACATAGTGTGGACTATGGATTTCAAACGAATATTAACGATCGCGTCGTTGAAACAAACAATATGTTTTTCATTTCAAGAAAATATTTGCTACCCACAAGTATTCCATATTCTTGAACCAGTAGTTTTATCAATTTTGAATTCACCCAATTATTTATTTGGTTTTAAAAACAAATACTCTACGTTCATTCGATACTATCATATTCTGAGATAGAATAAATATAAAAAAGCATTTCAACTGTTACGTCATTGAACTAAACAATATGTTTCCTCAACTCAAATAAATATTATTTTCATTTGAGCGACTCACATTCTGCAGTCAAGTACTTCATATTGTTAAGCCAGCTCTATCAATTCTGAATTCACCTAATTATTTATTGTGTTCCAAAGAGTATCATTCTCCATTCAATACTATACAGGGTGTTTAAAAAAAAGTTGCTAGGATAGGTAGAACACTGAAAGATAAGTGGGGTTTGCGAAGTAAAAAAATTTTGTGACGGCATCCGTATTGAAGATACAAAGTGTTGTGAAAAAAATTTTTAAACACATTTTTTACGATTATGTCGAAACTACTGTCAACATTGTAATGAAATTGTGTATGAATATGTTTTGCAAGCTGACACATCGCATCAAATTATTTTTATATCTGACTCTCTTAGAGGGCGCTAATTACACGGTTCGTACCGAGTAGTTTTGAACATAACTTTTGAGGCTAGATTTCCTAATTCATATTTTAGGTGAAATTAAATATCATTCAATTTTACACCAAAAAGGTACCTACTTCTGGTGAAACTTGATACTGTGTACCGTTTTTACAACAACCCTGTATCTTGAATACGTATGTCATTACGAAAATTTTTTACTAAGCCAACCCCAGTTATTTTTCAGTGTTCTACTTATCCTAGCAGCAGGCCTCCTTTGAAACATCCTGTATATTCTTAGATGAAATGAATAAATAACAACAATGCATTTGTAACCTTTGTGGTTCTTGCATCAAATAAACCGCATAAATTTATTGAAAAAAATATAACACATGACTTCATCCAACGTTTTTATTGTATAATACAAATATTTGTTTTGGAATTCAAATAGACCGCCGTTTTCTTTAATTATTGGTTTATTTTGACTTATTGAAACAACAACATTGTTTGATTCACTACTTTTTTTTTGTGCAGCTAGTATTTCAATGTAAAGAACATCCATTATCCATTTATTTCTTCTTTAAGGTACCCACCCATTTTCCTCCGAATCTGAATCCAAGGAGTTATCTTGCTTTTTCATCTTCATATGTGTATGTGTGTGCGTGAGTGTGGAGACTTGGGTGCATAATTGAAAAACCAATTAAGTACTTTATTAGCTGAATGATGGAAACCTCAGACAAGTGTGTTTCGGTTTAGTTGTGACAGAGGAATATCTTTTTTGTTGAAATAATTAGCGCCACTAATTAGTGTATTGAAAATGATTAGAAATAGCTAAAGGCATGTAAAGACGTTAAATTATAACCTATGTCATGAAAATGGAGAAGTATTTGAATTTTCAGGGATAATCAAAAATTTACGTTTATGATATGTCCAACAACTAGGGTTTATTGTATCATTATAATATTATACTATCAGGTGAACTGTCAAAATCATTGAATTACATCGCCGTTTATTCCCTTACAGGTTGGATTTCGAAAAATGCTTCTATAGCGGGTACCTATGTTCATAAGGATCCGAGGGGCCAAATTTCAAGTCTGTCGGCTTTACAATTCCGGAGATAATCTGTTGAGTGAGTCAGCCAGTCAGTCAGTGGCATTTCTCTCATATATTTATTGATACCGTTGTCTGCAGACTTCTCTCGCGGGAACAGCTAACACACATGAGACGTCTGCTTCGCCGCCGCTCACACTAATATATTGTAATTGATTAGGATCAACTGAAAGAGAGGAAAGACGTGAAATTATACTCTATGTTATGATAACAAAGTATACCTTTATTGACAGGGTTAATCGAAGAACGGATTGATATAAATGTTATATTCTATATATTATTCTAATATTTTGATATCAGGTGAATAGACAGAATGATTAGATTATAATCACAGAAAACTAAAAATCTGCTAATACATCTTCTATGTCATTCGACAGCTCTCAAATATTCTATACTTACGAGGTTTACACACATGGTAATACTAAGATTTGAGAAACTCGAATGGGTAAATTAATAATGAATATTTTTTCCATGACAAATTCGAAACAGTATAGTGATTTCATGAAATATTCAATTCAATCTTCTTGGATTTAGAAGTCGTCTTAAAGATGCAAACATAAGAAGCTTACATTTTACAGCAATTACATCAACATTTAAGTTGGTTTAACCATATGACAATTTCGAATTTATTCACCACTCAATTCTAGTATTCCGGGTTCCCGAACTCCACCAGGGAGAATTTGCGAAGCAAATCTGAAAACTGTATTATTGGTTGCGAATGGATTAAGATGTTAGAATGGCATAAGAAACTTTTCAAATCTTCACATCTAAATACAAGATTTGAAAAAATAATATCGATCTTTGCAGATCAATCCAGCAGACTTGTGTTCATCCAAATATAAAAGTGCTGAAAAATTGTCAGAATCCTTTTAAGACTCTTTTCCAATCTATGCTATAGTAATTCCTCATGGTATCATATACGAACATTTGAGATTTTTCATTCAGCGTAAATCTATAAATATGTCAATTGGAATGCGCTTTATGCTTCAAACTCCTGTACGTGTCACGCTCATATTATTTCGTGAAAACTGCACTGAAAAGATTGAACTGATGGAATCTAAATTCATGGCACATGCTCTGTTTGTAAATAAGTGGTAATGAGTGTTGAGCGCATCGAGTCGTTACTAATAGCGAGAGCACACGAATCATTTTTACCCTTCACAAACACCAGGCGTCGCACCTGTCACCAGGAAGCGGTAGTTATTTATGTATTCTTTCTTTGGTGGAAAGTTTGTTATACTATGTCCTGTTATATTAGGAAAGGTACCACACGTAATTTGCCATATATGAAAAACAACATTTTCATAGTTTTCGTATTATATCATGTCTTTAACTTAGCGACAATCCTTTTCATCAGGTGTTTTTCTGGAAGTACCTTTAATCTCTCGTAATCTTCCACTTTAATTTTCATAAAATTGAATTCGTTCTGACAAATAACACTTTCCCTCAAAAATAACGCTGTGGAATTGAAAACGTCTGAACACATTTCATTTAACAAAATTTGTTTTATGACAATTTTCCACAATTATTCCGAAATATCTGATATCTGAATAGATAGTATTCTCTCAATTAGTGAGTAAAAATCTACATAATCGCTAAATATCTTTCACTTTGCAGTTACTCTTACAGCCGAAATAATTCGTCACATCTCAAAGTTTGTGAATTTGTAGGCAAAACCTCTAGTACTAGAAGGACGGACTAATAATTTCCCCCTTGAGAAATCCTACCTATCGTAAAAGGCTATGAAAAGAATGACTCTAGGTGGTAGATGTTTTCCTTCCGCCCGGTGGAACACTATCACATCGACAAAGATGCTGTGAAATGGGCAACCCCCATGTTTCAGTGTCGATGCTTCCGGTCTCACCCTCATAACGATTTTCTTGCCTCCCAACAAAAACCAACATTTTTCCATTCCAGGTTTTCCATGAAAGCTCCTAGTGTAAAATACCTCGGAAGAAAAATACCCCACCATTAAGATTTGCGGGCAAGGTGTACTCGAGGGGTTCAACATCGAATAATATAAACTAGATAGACCTCTGTAATATCCAAGCTCTAAGCAAAAACACATAAACGATGTTCATCCACCTAAAGACAGACAAACCATACATACTGGCCTTACCTGAGAGGCAGTTCAATTCATCCACCAATACGACCTATATGATGTACCCTGGCTACCAGGTCCACGTTCGTTGCGGATTCAAAGAAGGCACCTGTCTCTATTACAAAAATGATATCTCATTCCACTGATAGGAGAATCTAGACCTTCAAGTATTCGAATAATATAAACTAGATAGACCTCTGTAATATCCAAGCTCTAAGCAGAAACACATAAACGATGTTCATCCACCTAAAGACAGACAAACCATACATACTGGCCTTAACTGAGAGGCTGTTCAATTCATCCACCAATACGACCTATATGATCTACCCTGGCTACCAGGTCCACGTTCGTTGCAGATTCAAAGAAGGCACCTGTCTCTATTACAAAAATGATATCTCATTCCACTGATAGGAGAATCTAGACCTTCAAGTATTCGAATAATATAAACTAGATAGACCTTTGTAATATCCAAGCTCTAAGCAGAAACACATAAACGATGTTCATCCACCTAAAGACAGACAAACCATACATACTGGCCTTACCTGAGAGGCTGTTCAATTCATCCACCAATACGACCTATATGATCTACCCTGGCTACCAGGTCCACGTTCGTTGCAGATTCAAAGAAGGCACCTGTCTCTATTACAAAAATGATATCTCATTCGACTGATAGGAGAATCTAGACCTTCAAGTATTCGAATAATATAAACTAGATAGACCTCTGTAATATCCAAGCTCTAAGCAAAAACACATAAACGATGTTCATCCACCTAAAGGCAGACAAACGATACATACTGGCCTTACCTGAGAGGCTGTTCAATTCATCCACCAATACGACCTATATGATCTACCCTGGCTACCAGGTCCACGTTCGTTGCAGATTCAATGAAGGCGCCTGTCTCTATTACAAAAATGATATCTCATTCCACTGATAGGAGAATCTAGACCTTCAAGTATTCGAATAATATAAACTAGATAGACCTCTGTAATATCCAAGCTCTAAGCAAAAACACACAAAAGGCGGCCTTCATTCTGAAAGTAATCCGTTAATTCTTCACGTATTAGTTTAGCGTCTGTAAGTGGTCTTCTAGGAATATTTCTCAAGGGAATTAAAGAAGTCATAGTCTCATTATTTATAGTTCTATACATTCCTGTTACAAGTCTTCCTTCTACTTCTGTGTCGAATGATCCATTTGGCGTATACAGGGAACGGAAAGTGGAGCTTTTCTTAAGAAATTATGTAAATGAGCTAATGCCATTACAATAAACGTAGCTTTTTCGGGAGGTAACAACATGGGTTTTCGAAGTACTCTAAAAATTGCGGATGCAATACCAAATACATTCTCTACGACTCTTGTAGCACGAGACAATCTATAATTGAAGATTCTTTGCTTCGACCCTTTAGGATGTAAACCCGAAATCGGTTCCATCAATGTCTCAGCTAGAGCAAAATAATCGTCTCCATTGAAGAAATAAGGAATTTCGCATTGTCTTCCATCCAATGGTTCTGCAGGCGGCAATGTTAAATCATTTATTTGTAGTTTTTTATACAGTGAACAATTTTTAAAGAAGCCACCCTCCGAAATTCGCCCCTGACCTCCAATATCGACGTACAAAAAGTTATAATTAGCATCTACTAATGCAAAGAGAACTATACTAAACGTGGATTTGTAATTAAAAAATTCGCTGCTCGTGTTTATTGCTTGCAAAATGACGTGTTTGCCATCTAGAGCACCAAGGCAATGTGGAAAGTTCCAAATATTATTAAATTGGTTTGCCACTTCCAACCATCCTTCTGATGTGGTTGTTATCTGTAAAAAAAAGTCTGATATAGTGTTTCGAATCTCATATTTTTATTTTATTTAATTGTTTAATATTATAAAACATATAATAATTGCAGGTTGACAACGAAGGAGAAGAAGCTGAAGTAGAAGCAGAGGATGATAGCCAGGATACTGCAGACGCCACTCAGCAGTCTGCATATGCCACTCAGCAGTATGAGGAGACTGAAAATGTTGAAGAAATCCCTTCAGCTCAGAAACGTGAAAAAAAGTGTAGCAAATGAGCAGGACATCTTTGGAAAACTTGTTGCTAAAAAGCTGCAAATATATTCTAGCTTTGCACAATGCAGTGTGCAACAAGCAATAATGAACATTTTATTTCAAGCGGACATGGGGCACTATGATCCACGTCCTACTCCAACATATCCTCCAGCTTCAATGTCTCAATCTTTGTTTCACCACAACCCTCTTCTGCCTCCGGTATGTCCGCGCAATGTTCACCAATATCATCTCCACCACCAACGTCACTATCCACATTTAATTATTCAACATCAGCACTCCAATTCAAACTCATTCAATATTAGAAGTTTGGCATTAAATATGACTAATATTGAGTATTAAGTTATCATATATTATTATAACAATGCTATAAATGAATCAAAATTCACATACCTGTATATTGTCTTTTAATACTTCCACGAGAGCCTCACACACTTCCGGAATTATAGTGCTTATTGACTACTTCGAAATTTTAAAAAGATATTGCAGGTTAGTAAATGAATCCCCAGTCGCCAGAAAACGAATGGGCACTGCGAACCTTTCTTGAACAGAAATAGCCTGCCTCCAGTTAGTATTTTTTCTTGCTATTTTTGAACCAACTAAATTTATTAAAAACTCGAAATCGGTTGGTGACATTCTCGTAAAATTTTAGTACAATTGATTGAAACCTCAGGTCCAGGAGTAAATGACGGCCACCATATACATTTCTACTTCTGTATAGAAGTCTGCCACCAGCGTCTTGCCCTAGATTTTTTTTTGCTAAATAGTGCATAACTATATATGCTGCAGCCGCAACTTCCATGTCCATATTGTCTATCTTGCTACCGACACGAACTAGGACTGGAATGTATAAATGTTACGTACCGATGATACGCGGCGACGCTATGTTCGCGACTTTTACTTTGCCACACTGTATCCTCGTCGCGTACCCATTTTGTTACGCGATGGAGTTACGTTGTTACGATGTTACGATGAAATGCTTGTGTCTGGACGCGGCTTTTAGATTCAAAACTAATATTCAAACCAAATACACTGTTAAGTGTTCTATCGGCTCAGGAAATTCATGAAGCTTTTGAAATCATTACCAAGATTCAGAGATCCATGATTTATGAGATAATGATCAAGTGAATTATAAAAGCTGCTTTCATCAATGCCGATAATATATGGGAGTAGGAGTGCGGCTGCATTATTCTAATTTTGCAAAATAACAAGAACATCCGATTTTCTTGTGCTCAAAAGATCATCGCGACTCATTTTCTAAAGTGAGCATAAGAGACCCGGATCCTCAGGTTTTATAACGTGGCATTGGACTGTTTGTTTGCTTCTTATCAAAGCAGTAAACTTAAAGCTTATATCGGACTTATTAAAAGGTTTCTTCATTATGGCATTGCGAAGTTTTGTTTCGCGTCGAGAAAAACCAGCTAGGTCATTCTCCGACAAGGTAAAAACTTTGTATACGTTAATTCGGAATAACAAGAATTAGTTTTGTCACGAAATAATGATGTGATTACTACTCATTCAGCATACTCACATCATTTTGGGGGAATCTGGGAGGCTGGTATAAAATCTTGATATTATCATCTTGAAAGGGTTCTAGTTAATTCGAATTTTACTTCTAAAGGATTCAGTACCCTTATAGCACAAGTGGAGATAATAATTAAATCCTATCCACTTTTCTCTCTTTCCTCAGTGCGGCTCACTTTATCGTTGGGCGACCACTAGTGGCCGTACCTGATCCAGATTTCCAAGAGATACCAATCGGAGAAATAACTCGATTCCAGCGCTGTCACTGAAATGCGGCAACGATGTAAATGGAAGCAAACGCTGAATACTTTGCTTCAGATAGGCATGATGGTCATCATCGAAGGTGATAACATACTCCCTTTCAATTGGAAAAAATGGGCCAAAATTCTTAGCGTTTCAATATCTTAATAAATTGCCCGACCCCATTAGAGAATTACCATTGAAAGAATACAAGAAACCAGTTGAAAATATTCTTTTAAATATTATATTTTATTCCAGAGAAGATTTTTCATAAATAAGTATTTAAATTTAATATTGTGATCTTATTTATATTTTATGATGACGAGTGTAAACATAGTATGTACCTAACATGAATGAAATGATCTATCTATCTATCTAAGACAGCACGTGATGAGATCATATGCAAAAATATGTCCATTACCTCAAGTGCTTAAAATTGAAAGTCATATTAGTCTTTCAAGGGGGGGAATGTGGAGAATTGGCGTTCAGGACGTTTGTACTCTGTAGTGAATCATTGATATTGTGGGCAATCAAGAGAAAAGGATATGAATAAAACTCAAATGTCAAATTAATTACTTGAATACAAGATATTTTCAAAAACGTATAAACTAATATCTCTTATTCTGAACTATACACAACACTATATTCTATACGTAGAGAGCTACTAATTGAATGATCGGCAATATGGCTTTCATCAGAAGAGATTAACATCAGACCTGATTTAATATGTAACACATATGGCATACATCTATTGAAAAAATATGAGCTGCAGCATTGCATATCTCCAAAGCACTTGACCAAGTCTGGCCTTCTTGGGGACCTTCCGTCATTGGGCCCCAACTCTACTTGGTTCATACTATCGAGTTTTCTCTCGAGTAGGCCATTCCATGTGGAGTCTCTTCTGACGCAATGGCTATTAACGCTCATGGTTGGTGACAATATCCCGGAATTTCCGAACCAATTTAGGATAATAAGTATTTTTTCTGATTAAGAAACATCGACTATGCTACGTTATCATTCCATAATTGAATAATTTGAGGGAGCAATGTCTGAAGCACTGTTTATCCAATTTTTATTAATTTCCAAAGAATGAATACTCTTGCGTTCGCTTCACGTAAAAAAAAATTATGGGTTTATAAATTGTAAATAAAAGGAAACAATTCAATTAAAATAATTGTGTTGTCGCATGGACCACCCCGAAGTTGTAATAATAATCAAAATTGAAATATAATTTTCTGTTTGTTAGAATGGTATAACGACATGTACTTTTTTCGGAATGTCAATTTTGAGTAGCTAAATAACAATGAATTGTAGCTATGTATTTGCAACCGTATTTGATTACAGGTATAATTTATAATAATAATGATGCAGATGTAAATTTAATTATTCGGTTCGCTAACGCCCAGTTTATGCTCTGTTAGTCGTTAGTGAACCCCCAATGAGATTAGTTGCCACGATCGTAATGTAGTTGTTTGTTTTAGCAAAATTAGTTACACCCCCAGTTCAAAACACCATGCATTTCTGGAAGGTTTTCTCTGCGAATTGGGTTGAAACGAATTCGAATTCATTATTTATTTAATTAGATACTGAAATAGAAATAATCAATATCATTTAATTATCCAATGAATGGCGCATTCGGATTGTCTAATGATAGAATCGAAGACAATTCTTGATTTATCAGTTATGCACGGTGGAATTATTTAAAAAAATTACGGAGTTCCTACCGCGAAGTTGTTTGAAGTTTAAATTCAAAGAATGTGAAGGATATTTCTTAGAGTATCACCTTTAGAATCTCAGAAGTTATGTAAATATTTAATCTTATAATTCATTGGTTCTTTGTCAAAGAAACAAATGAGGTGGTATTATTTTGAAATGGTAATTGAACAAATTTTCACTTATAATATCACAAGAGCTTAAATTACTTCCGGAAATTTTCTTGAGGGCACGATAATTTTCTTAAAAATATTCGTGCCCGAAAGAAAATTTCCAGGAATAATTTAAGCTTGCGTGGTATTCGGTAAGAAAATTTCACACCAGAATTTGGGAAAAAATTATTAATCCAATCTGACATTTTAAATTAATTTCACTGCTTGTCAAGTCCACCATGTTTCGTTAAATAAAAAATATTACCTACTTGCACCAAATGCTAAAACTCAGATGGGTATTAGATCAGTCTATCGCCCTTTCATAATTTTAGGTCACTAAAGGTGGTAGAAATGTATTTTTTGTTAAAGTAATCCATAACACTTCTAATGTAAAAAATATAATATTAACATGGTTTGTTGCAGTAGGTGGCCGTGATATAGGCGGCCATGCTTTTGACAGATGAGGTTTATATTGATAAATTACATTGAGTTACTGTATAGTAAACCAGCAAACAAAGATATTCTTATGTAAAACATTTCTTGTAAGCATTTGCGTTAAACAATTTGAGAAAAATGAAATGCTTTGAAAAGTACAATTTATGTAAATACTGCAAAAAGTTGAGTCAAGTGCAAATATGTCATCCAAAATTAATATATTTAACGAATTTAATGGAAGATTGCGACCAGGAAGCGTTAGAGTTGAATGGTTTGTTTACGAAAATCCAAGAAAGTCTGTTGCAGATGTCAAGTAAATATGGCCTTTTGCGTAAAAGAGATTTGAACAAAATTGTTTCAAAATATTACATATATGTCTTAAAACACAGACATCTAATTAATTCGTCACCTTCCTATTCACCATTAAGAAGAGAGGATGGGTTAGAATTCAAACAACATTTAAATCTTACTATGTTTGTAGATCCTACGTTTTTTGAAATATAAATTGTTAATGCATAATAATTAAACCAATTTGTGTTTTCTGTTTAATGAAACTTTATAGCGAATAATAAATAATAATGTTAATTCTTATAGAAATTTTGCATTATTCACAGGTATATCTACAATATTTAATGGTTGTAGATCATATGTTTACCTTTTCAACTGTCAAAAAATTTCCACTTGAATATCGTGGCGCCACGAAAAAATTTCCGGAATTTTTTTTAGTTGCCATGGTAACTAGTCAAAATTAAGGCATCTTATTGGTTAAAAAGTAGAGGTGTGAAATTTTCATTTATAATTTTAAAATATAAAAGTAGTACATAATATTAGTTAAAAATAATGCTATTAAGCCTTTGTAAAAATGATCATTATACTTCTAAATCAGGTATTCTGAATAAATTATATACATTCAATAATTTCTGGAATACTAATCTATTCAAGAATATAATACATCTAGGGAATTTCGAATGATAGATGAAATATTAGCATTTAAAAATTTTCGTTTTAAATATCTTTACTTTTATGCTACTGATTCTTAAATAATATTGATTTATGATATTTATATTTAATATTGTGTCTATTTTGATTTTGGAAAATAATAATTAACTGGTGCTCCATCGATGGTTGTTGAATGTATAACACCAAATTCGTTTGATAATTATTATTGTCGACAAATACCAAAGAAAGAGGCTCCCTCTTTGTCACTTAGTGTCTTTATAATGAAAAAAGTAAAGCATTGATTCCTACACCCATAAAAACTAAAACGAAAATAAACAACTATATAACAAACAGGTTAACTACCTAACTGGTAGTTCTCACTCATGCGCAGATATCTCAAAACTCCACTTCCGTTTTTAAAACGATGCTTCCCAGCGAACACAACCAAATACCATATTAGCCTCAGATTGAATATCTGAGATGATAACCATATAATCTTATTAGATATTATATGAGTGAGTGACTGTTGGTCCCTGGTCCGCATAGACAAAAGAGGCTCCTAAATTGTATTCCACTAATAGCTTACAGTTTCTACAAATTGTTCAAGCGGCGATAAAACTTTATAAATTGTTGCAGCAAGAGATTTCTACATTGACCGAGTGAACTGAATCCATTCTACTTTATTCAATATTGTAGATAACCCAATTTAGTAGACCTTGGTATTATCAAATGTAGTAAACTAATATTGCAATAGATTAGTAATAATTGCAGTAATTGTAGATTCCAATACTTTATATAGTAAGTGACTGGTGACCGACCGACTATATCTCCACTACGCAACATACACTTCATATACGGGATTTACTCTATTACAACGATATGCATGTGGAGTCCTGTCGCATGTACCATTTGCGGATTTATACCGTATAATGCTGAATAAACTTGGTAATCTGTCATCAAAAGCTGTGAAATTACGACAATCTTTCACTAAGTACATGCTACGTAAGCCTGGACTCGTCGATTTTATTTTCATATAAAACATCTTTTGCAACTAGTTTCAATTTTATCAGTTACGACTTACCGACCTTTGTTTTTAAATGACGAGTTGCACATTTTCAAATTCCATCATCAAGCTCTCATTTTTCCGAGTACAGATATATCAACAAACCACTATGCTTCATGATGAAATTCCAGAGAAAAAATTATTGAAAAATTTTAAATATAATTCTCAATCGTAACACAATTTCAATCTAAAACAACATTTTATCTTATAAAAACGTGATAGATTCTACAAGTTAACAAAATTGCAATATATGTTTAAAACACTTGATAGTGAACTGTGTATGTGTTTTTGATCTTGGCTGTTTACCAAAGTGTGTCGATAAACATTCGAATAAAAAAGTGGAGATTCCGTGTTGCTTATTTCCATTGAGATTAATTGGCGCTTACTTCTTTGAGAGAAATATAACCGCAGCTCAATACTTGATAATGATATCTCACATAATGACATTGAAACCTGCATTTTGGGGTGGAAATTTACCAATCGATAAAACGTCTCCTCAATGGTGGGTTGAAAGGCGATGTTTAGTGGAATGAACATCAGCTCGCTAACCAGACTTATATCTGCTTGATTTTTTGATCTCAAAATCGAGATGCGTTTGAAAGATGTAAGGAACAAAATTACCATTGCCAGAGTTGTTAACAACATTTACATCCGAGCTGGTCACTGAAATGGTTAGTGGAGGACAAAATTTATTGTAATTGTGCAGAAACGTTATGTTACGTTTTTATAACATAATATTATTTAAGGTTGAAAGTATTATATATTTTTCAATAATTTTTTCTCTAAAATTTCTCCAAGCAACATTTTGGATTATTAATATCTCTGTACTCAGTAAAATGAGAGCTTTCTGGTGGTATCTGAAAAAATCGAGGTTGTCATTTAAAAGAAAAGTCGCAACTGCGATAAAAAATAAACCAGTTGCAGAAGATTCCTTTTTAAAAAACAAAATCGACGGATCCAAGCGTTTTTCGACAAAGTCAACGCCAGCGTTTTTTTTTCTTGATGCTTCACTTTATCATCACACTATAGTATCAATATGAGCAACTTCAATTTGAGAAAACCAAAATAAGAATCTCCTTCCACTATCGACTAAATCATACTACATTATCACAGCTTGAAATTTAACCAGTTTTGTGAATAATTTTACGTTCTTGGTTATGAATATTACCTTGATAATAAAGATGTAATTAGTGCATTTTGTTGATAAGAAAATAGAAGCACCAACTGCTTGAAAGTGTGAAGCCATACTTCTTGAAAATTAATTGAATCGAAACAATTTCAGATTAGGTATGATTTAAAAATTGGTTTATGTATAGTAAGCTTCAAAGAATTTTTTATCAATATGAATATAAGAATCTAAGAGTTTCATTATAGATGACCGTTAGACTTATATAATTAGGCGGAACGACGTTTTCAGAATCAATATATCGAAGCGCTCTAGAAGGGTTGAATCATCCTATAACAAGCAATGATTAATATTCGATATCGCTCAATTTTTTCATTCAAAATTAAGGTGTGATAAATTTCGAGAAAATTTGTTATTACACTTGTTCGGTCATTAGGAAGCTAATTTAAGAAGTTAGTTAAGGGTAGGCATGACGGGGGTGTATCAAAAGGCTGACTTCGTTAAGAAAATCTGTTACCTAGCCGATTGAACATAAAAGGCAACGTTTACGAGATGCCGGACCGGAAAAGGGATGTAATAACAACCCTTTATAAACCATATGTGGCGCACAAAAAGCCTTATCATTTATTTCATATACAGCGGTCGCATGATCTAGGTACTTATTTCATTTAATTATTTTTTATGGTATTGCTCCTTTCCTGATTTAAAACTTGAATGAGAGTCGTTCAAAAACTCATTCATCGAATTTTTTCTGCAATCATATATTCAACATTTTGGACCCTCATTAATTCAGATATCTGAGAACATAGAAAACAATAAGAATTCTATACTTCTATATCATTCAACACCTCTGCAAAATGTGTGTTATCGCGACATTATTTTTCATGTATTACATATTATAATGGGTTAAAAACTTTTCTACACATGAATTTCAAATATCTTTGCTTGAAATCAGGTGAACTAGCGCCTTCTTATGAAGACGGCTTCTAAATATAGATTTAGAAGTCGTATTATACTACTTAGATCATAGTTTGTTTGTGAAGCATTCTTCTAACGGTAATCAAGAATTTGATATCAGTTTTCAATATTTAAAAAATGTTGAAAATATGTTACTTCTTATGAACAATCCTTCGTATGGAAAAAGTGAATGAAAGGTTATTGTAAGCTACATTTGTGAAGTTTTTGGTTGCCATACAAAAATTTTTGTTGTAGAATTCCTTACATTGAAAAAATTACGATTGAGCGAGCTCGGATGGAAATTTTAGGAGATACTTAACACATGATAATTGCTATTATAAGTCAAGAAAATGTGTTCTAAGATTCTCCTCTTGTTATGGGTTGACTTATTAGTGTGTCTGCATTTCTCATATGAACATTATTAAAACAATGTATTGGAGTACATGCTTTCATTTAAAACCTGGCTTAATGAATATTTCCACCAAATTTGTTCCAAATCATAATCATATTGTACAATTGTACCAGTATAAAAAGTCAAGACGCATCACCTCAGTCAAAATAAATAAATTAATAATGATTCATGACGCAGGTATGAATTATATATAAATTCTCGGGAAATAAGTCACACTAATAGATATGCCTATTATTTTCGTCTTTACGTACGTTTCAGTCTCACGACCATCATCAGAAGACATATTATGTCTAAAATGGGATTTCTTAAAACTAGTTGTGTCGCACCAATTTCAATTAAAAATGCCCACGTCGCTGAAAGTAACAGAAACACGAATAATCGAAACTGTAACACATCATCAACACATTGCGATAACGACGCTTTGTGCTGATACAATTAGTTATACGAAATCCCATTTCAGACATAATACGCTTCTGATGATAGTCCTGAGGCCGAAATGTACGTAAAGTCGAAAATAATAAGCATGTTTTAGTGTGACATATTTCCCGAGAATTTATATATAAAAAAGTAAATAGATAAATAATATTTTTATTTCTACATATTTTTCAAAATAGATAAGTTTTAATGTTTAAATAAATGAACATATAGATTTTCAATTTTATATGTGTTGAACCCCTAAAAATTGCTCCAGCAAAAGTAAAAACTTAGTGGGAACCTTGATATACAGTGCCTATTTTAAATACATTCAACTTATTTGAACATCGTGCCTTACGTACTTATATATTTCTTGCTAGAATCCATCTCCGCCACCCTCATTAATTATGATAAAATTAGAATCATATGTTTTGTTCATATTACTAAAGAAACTTCTTTTCCGATACAGAAAGCTACTAAACCGAAATTTGAACCAAAGTATTTATATTCAACACTCTTTATTATTACAAATTAAAAGATACCTTTCATGATTTGTTGATAGAATTAAAAAAACTGTTCAATAAACTGGAGGCAAGTTATTTGATTGTTTATTATGAATCGCACATGTATTGAAACGAGTCATACTAATATTTCGAGTGGTTTTTTATTTAAAGAATCAATGATTCTTCACCTGGGTATGACTCGTCAGAAAACGTATCACTGTCTGAGACGAGATTTCTTAAAACTAATTGAATTCCAACGCATTCTTATCGCATTCATTTCAATTAAAAATGCCCACGTCGCCGAAACGAACAGAAACACGAATAAATCGAAATTGTAACACATTTTTTCGATTGTTCGTGCTTCTGTTCGTTTCGGCGACGTGGGCATTTTTATTTGAAATTAATGCGATAAGGACGCTTTGTGCGTAATACAAATAGTTTTAAGAAATCCCGTTCTAGATACTGATGATGGTCGTGAGACTGAAACGTACGTAAAGACGGAAATAATAAGCATATATGTTAGTGTGACCTATTTCCCGAGAATTTATATATAATTAATCGTATAAGAGTTCAATAAAATTATTCTATGTGAACCCAGGTACTTATTTCTATTTTTAATAAGAGTGGATGCTATTTTTAGATACAATCCAAACAGATTTATTGAAATTAAAAATTTGGGTTCAGGATCAGCAAAAGCTAGCGTCGAGTTGTTCTACGGGAGGTAAAATTTTCAACAGGTCACTTCCGAATTGCGAGACGAAGGCACAGGTTCGAGTGGTTCGACCGGAAGCGTAAAGGAGCGTGTAGTCGGGTCAAATTAGACGAAAAAACTATGAAAGCTGGAATAATTTGCGGGCAACTCCGATCGACTCCGGGTTTTTTGCAAAATTTTCCTGAACGGATTTACAACATTCCCGAAAAAAAATTAATATGTGCTTTTCCATTTTTCAATTGTTATAGAGGAATATAGAGGAAAATGGTCAATTTTCATGGTCAAAAAATTAGGAAAATGGCTAGAAAACTGTACTCGGGGGTTTTCGAGGTCGCTGATCACGATTCCGAAGTCGGATTTTCCATTTTTCGATTCATTTATTTGCAAAATTTCCGCGTTTTGTCCATCAACATTGGTGAATAGCTGGTCAATAAATCGGAAAATGGAAAATCCGACTTCGGAGTCGTGATCAGGGACCTCGAAAATCCCCGAGTACAGTTTTCTAGCCATTTTTTGGCCATGAAAATTGACCATTTTCCTCTACAACAATTGAAAAAGGGAAAAGCACATATTAGTTTTTTTTTGGGAATGTTATAAATCCGTTCAGGAAAATTTTGTAAAAAACCCGGAGTCAATCGGAGTTGCCCGCGAATTTTCCCAGCTTTTTTGCTAATATGACTCGACTAGTGAGATAATAAACAATACCTATAAATTCTTGCTTTTAATATGGAGGGAATAACGAAATGTTTCCTGATAAAATTTATTTTAAATTTTCTCCCTACACCAGTTTATTTGTAAAATGAATTGAGTTTTGAGATGTAGTGAAAAATTGCTAGTTCCGACTTGACGTAGTGATTTAGAACCCTTCTCTACAAAACAACCATTCTATCGAATAAGTTAAATTGCTTACAGCGATAAGTAGTTAGCAATGCATGCAAAATAAGAGCTGTTGACAATTTATGTGAAAAGTCTCACAAATTAATAACGAGCGAATTAAGACAATTGAATGAAGATACATTGGACGAGTTAAGAAACAGTGATATTAAGAAAATAGGAAAGAACATCCATCATGCACATCGTTCTTCATTGCCGGTTTTACCGATGTCACTTATACTGGAAGTGCATTAAGTGTTAGGTGTTATTAATTTAAAACCTAATCAAAACGAAGACTTTTGTCTCTATAAAAATAACAATAACAATATAGCATTATTGTCGTGCTCAACCAAGATGATATTTCTATACGACTTGGCAACTGTATTTCTGGACAGTACATTTCAATGTAGTCCTAAGTTTTCTTATAATTTTTTATAATTCAAGGTCTAAAAAATGGGCATTATATTTTGCTTGTGTATATAATCCCTACCAAATAAGCAAAACACTACTTATACAAATTTGTTTCAAATTTTAATTAATATTTGTGCGAAAGAGGATTTCGTTTCAAGTCGAAAACGGTCACTATACCTTTTTAACTAGCTATACACAATGCTGCCTGCGAAGTTCGGACTGAAGATTTAATGATGGGTGACTGCAGATTTCATCTCGGTCGATATTGGTGGCGAAAAATTCAAGAATTGGGATTAAGCAAAGACTGCAAAGAAAACACTGAAGTCGGGAAATGGCTACAACATGCATTTGGTTTATCTTTTTAAAACCCCGATGGAATCGGGGATGTATCGTAGAGAATGTTTTTGCCGATTTAGCACAATGCGAAAAGTCAGTCAAATATTTTGACTATATGGTAGACAGCTATATCAGTGAGACTGCTACTATTCCTCCAAATATATGGGCCTAACCTTCCCTTTTGGCGAGAGCTACGAATGCGTGAGAAAGCGTTTAATTCGGTGATTTCTTGTTTCGGGCGACGCGTTTTATGCGTAAATCAAAAATTACCTGTAACCCTCTCGTTTCGGGTGGATTAAAAATTATCGAGTTTATTCCTTCCAAATCGTGAGTCAAAGATAAATTCTACAGAGGCAGGCCAAAAGCTTTGGGAGAAACGGCAAGAAATCGTCATCCCGGAGACTATGCAACATTTTGTGCTAATAGACGACGGCCAGGAAGATCGAATATTGTTTTTTGCAGTAATAGGACACTTCTATCCCAAGGCTCAGAATTTTTTATGGACGGTACATTTAAAAGCTGTTGTTCCCTGTTCGACCAATTGTATACAATACACGTAGATTTGGGAAGCACTGATGTCAGCACAAGGATTGTTCCAACCATATATGCGCTTTTACCGGACAGAAAAAGAGCCACATATAAAAGACTTTGACTTTGAACGGGACTATTTTGTGGAGCAATGGCTTGATGATGATGAATTCATATGGGTGTGCTACAAGGAGCGACACCGCACAACAAATTCGGTAGAAGGATGGCATCATCTACTTAACAATCGTGTTGGAAAAGCGCTTCCAAATATTTATGAACTGGTTAAAATACTTGATGATGAAATACGGTAATACGATATTATTGTAAAACAAACTGAGCTGAATATGAACACTCCAAAGCGTGGAAAAAAGTACAGTGACTTAGATTGTCGTATAAATAAGGGTGTTGACGATTTTGTACAAAGTAAAGTAAGCTTAGGCGAAACTTTAAGAAAATTAATGTAGATAATTAAATTTGAATAAGCTGTAAATAATAGAAGCATAATATATTTTATTTTTCTTGAATTAGGTATCTACTATTAACATTGATGTTAATATCTATAAGTCTATTATTTTTGTAATTTTTGCCCTTTCTACTAAACGATTGTGTGAGTGAATACCAGTAAATACTATTATAATGACATGTCAATTTGTATCCCAAATGTAAATTTTAAGAAATAAAAAATACCTACTGCATATAAGATTATTAGTTGTTATTTCTTTATAATCCAACCGATCCTAGGATAGACTAAGATATCTCTAAGATACAAGTAGGTATTCTAAACTAGCTAAAAGTATAAAGTATTGGAGGTAGGAAGGTAAGTCCCTACATACTTATTTAGTTTCCGATGTTCAGTTTAAATCGCACAAAACGAGAAGATACATTTTATTGCATCTAGGGGGTACGCCCGAAACGAGAAGGTTTTATAATCCCGCACAAAACGCGACGCCCGGGACACGAATAAATCTCTAATTCGCATTTTCATAAACTGTTTATTTCCCTCATCCATATATTTTCGTATTTACTGAACAATTAAACAATTCACGGTTGGAGACATATATAAAAATGAACATCTACGACATTGTGAACAAATATATAAATTTAACGTTTATTAATATAAATGAAAAAATTGAAAATTATGAAAGTAAAATGATTTCACGTTGTGATTATGTAAAAGGTATGTCATATTTTATTTATTTTTATTCATTCGATTTACTTAATAAAGCTATGGTTCATAATCAATTTTCATCATTCCAGTTTTTTCCTAATAAATGCTAACTGGGCGCTTTCCTATAACTTCGCCTAATTCAGTTTCAATAACATTTCGTCGTCGAGCAATTCGAATATTCAAACCTTTTATAATCTAATTAATCTTGAGAAACTGTATATAATATTCAGTTCCCGAAGCCACTAGTGACACAGAAGACGCAATTTGTAAATAACTTTCTGATACCCTCGAACCTATCGTTGCCATTTGGGACCACTCTTATCAGCAAATTTTATTTTTGGAGAAATTGAAACTCATACTACTTATAGAAGTAACATTCCAATCTTATATTTCGTTCATTTTTGAAAACGAGCTGTTCAAAATTTTGCAATCATTAAAAGTAGTGATATATAACAAAGTAGGTACCTACCTAATTCTATTTTTATGTTAATATTTCATAGTTTGTCGTTTTTTGAAGCTTCCAAAACATTCTCCTCTTATAAACGATATTCATGACATTATTAGTAGATTGTTAGTAGTCCTAGAATATTACAACTTTACTCATATGTGTGAGTGAAAACCATGTACTGTCGAAAGGCATTCAGTGCCTTTTTTAAGGTTTGATGGCCTAGGGATTTTAAGTCACTGGGGGGCCAATAGCAAATTTTTTTAATGATATTCTGTTCTATATATTTATTATAATTCAAATAATTATACGTTAAATTCACAATATTAATCTATTTATTGGAAAAAATCATTTTCGATGTTCATCAATGATAGATATTTCAATCAAATTTTCATCAACTAGAGTTTCGAAAATGATCATTCGCCACTCCAATTGGTAATCATTAGGAATAAGAAATTTCTGAGACCCCTCTCAATATTTGGAAAAGTCTCGTCGAGATTAGCATAGTTTCCTGTACCAACTAATCCTTCAAGTGCTCACATTCTGTCACCAGTTCTTTTCCATTGACATCATTTATATAAACCTCGCTAAAAGTCTTACATCAAATTCTCGAATTGCTTGTTCGCAAAACATTCAAATGTGAAAAAAAAACGAACAAATTCATTATTTCTTTGTAAGCTCCATTACCATGTTCTAATTGACTAATTAATTCGTACTTAATTGGAAGATAGAACTAAATTATGAATTTCTCACTGCCGCGCAACTTAGTACCTTGTGGCTGCTCCATCAAAAAAGGTCAAACGTGAAATTATCTGTCTTGAACGCGATGCTTTGTTTTTGTGTTCAAAATGCAGGATATTTTTTTTTAAGTCGCTGAACTTTCCTCTTTGATACTTCACAAATGCAACCAGAGAATCAATTAATTAGAATCAAGTGAAAGCCGTCACTTCTCATCAAGCCAGTGCACGGTACTGGAAGCATCCACGGCCAACCATTGAATTGATGTTGAGAATGATAAAATAGCTAAAATCGGTTCTGTTATGTGGCATAATACCTATGCGTTTCCCAAATTTCAGATCAGCTATTTTCTGTGGATTTATTATGAAATGTAAAATCGGTATAATAATAAGTAAGTATGGGACTATAAGTCATATACCTAAGTAATTGTGGTGGACGGCCAAATTTCGAAGCTACGCCACTGGCAGAGGTAGTTACATGCAACTACTTCAATGAGTGACAATGAAGCAGACATAGACTACAATAAACATGATTACATGTGTAAGTATATAGTGTGCAATCAACTTTTAATTTCAATTTTATAGAATTTGCGGAGATAAAAATGGAACCTGTGAAGAGTTGTTATAAAATGTAGCCTAATTATAACTAATCATATATTTACGATATTAATAGTTATTTTGACCACCTATATTTTTCTATCGTTAACTGAATTAAGTACCACCTAAAACATGATTTTAATTTCATATTATCCCGCAAATTGGACATTAGCTTTCTAGCAAAAGTGTAACGACCAACTAATATCATCGCTATATTTGTGTCATTAACAATTTTATACAGACAGAACAAAAGGATTCCTGTTTTTGTTCCGAATGAACCAGATGTGTCCTCCATCATTTTAGCAGGAATGTATGTTATCAATTATCAATTAATAAACAGAAGATACCAAGACATTGAATGTAATAGGGATAAATGTAGATCCAAAATTAGTTAGTAAAATGTAATAAATTATTCAGATTTTGGCTAATTGTGCTTGATGAAAGGTTCCTTAACATAAAAAAATTCCTAACACAAAAGAAGTTTAATCACTGGTAACCAACCTTCCGCTGAAAATGTTTGTTATGTAGATAAACTTGTCAGCATATTTTGGTTTGATTAGATAGATATTTCATATAATAATATTCACGTCAAAAATTGCGGACTTTCCACTACCATGCTATTATTTAATTTGTCTAGATACTTCATACTTCATTGTGTTTTGCGTTCTTCCGGATCGAATCGATAGTATGATCATGAAAAAGAAACCACCTCACATTGCATTATCAATTCAATCACAAAATGAAATATTGTGTTCTAGTTCAGACAATCACTGAACAACAAACTAAAGAGATTAGTTGGGACTTTTTTCGATAATTGTCAATAAGTAGATAAAGTGAACTGCTTGCTCTCAATTATCCAATCATTTCAAGTTTATTAAAAATTATTATTATTATCGCCGAATAGTTGGCATAATTTATTGAAGATTGGTGAAATCCCATTGATAATTCTTGTGAGGAATCTGCTAATTGATAGCATGTGACATCAACAGGTCATCGAATGACAGTAAATTAATACTTCCAAATTTGTGGGATGTAGAGAACTTTTCTGGGTAGCCTCGTTGATGTGTAATTTATATTTGCAAGTTCACGATGGTTATAACACAGATAACTTGACGCTAAACTTGGTATATGATGGTACATTACAACATAAGTACTTAAATTCGTAATAAATTGTTTGAAGAAATATTGTATTTGAATATTTATATATTTATTCATAATTATCTATCAACATATGTCGCACAATCATGGAAACAGAAAAAATATAATCCATTAAGCACTCCCTCAATCGAATAGTAGAAATAGAGAAAATTGTTTGATAACTAGAATAATACATGAAATCAGGAAATTCAAATTAGGCTTGTAATTTTATAATATTCGAGTTTTTCATCAAATACCAGATGGATTTCATCGAGGTGGAATTGAACATCTTACATAAACGGATTAGTTTCCATACACTGGGAATTTCGGCCAATTGTGCATCTTGATTGTTTGAATTGATTCAGTACCTTGAGGGAAGCATCCGAGATAATATAGATTTGGTCTTCTCTCACTTCGAAATGCCTTCCTTGAAATTAATTTATCTAGCACATGTAATCTGTGTATTTTTGACTAGTGTTTTTTCAGACTTGACAATATTAACATGATATGTGCCGTCATGCCGGAATAAAAACCTTTTCTTAAGTGTGGGCCTTCAGTTCTAACCTTAGTATAGTAGGTACATTGAATAATCGAATAAGGATTAATTTTCGTGGAGCACTTATTATTATACCGAAATTTGTTATTCTTCCGTATGTGTCCTGTTACTATATTTATCCGGATTCTGTATGAAAGCAGATACGTTTTTATTCGGGAGATCGGATCTTTCAATTTCTTTTTTGTATACATGTAACTTTCAATAACCTAATTTACTATAAAAAGCGATAATTTTAACAAGCTTTATTCTCAGGTAAACCAAAGATGATTTGTGTTCGTAATGTTGTAAAGTGAACTCTTATATTAAAATTTATCAATATCCGGTCTCACACAGTGATTTCTCATCTCAATTATTTCGTGAAGAATAGCAACGGAACCTTTTAAATTGATTATAATTATTATAACCAATATAATGGGTATAATACAGGCGAGAGCATAAGATTTTCTATATATGTCACGCGATTTCGTTACGATCAACCACAAACTATTGTAGTAAAATAGTAGTCCTTATTGTACACGATTACGACTCAAATGTGGTTATAAGCTTTCATCAAGCTAGTAAAGCAACTTTTAACAATATTGAAAGAGAAAATACAAAACTGTTATTCGGCATTTATATATACAATAAATAGACCTTCATAACAGAAGAAATAAAATGTTCATCAATGTACAATATCTTTCGATAAGATCTGCAACAATGCATCGTCTTACAAGCTACAGTTATTGTGACTGTGAGCACAGCAGTAATAAACATTTACATTTGCAATAGTTACACTGTACTGTAAGATTTTATTAATATATTGGATTTAGGAATGAGTTATGAATATGTGTTTAATTTATTTTGCTGTTAATAATATTACAATAATGTTAGAGTCTCAATTGCTCATCATACTTATATCAATCGGACATGCACATAAGAACTAAATCTAAAAGACTAGGTTAAAGATATTATATTGTTTTGACTTTGACACGTAACCAACACAGACCAGCTCTACTACTCGAAGCGCATTGTATTCAAATTGTTTTCGGCTTTTCATAATATTCAAAATTCAACTAATGAGACTTTTTAATTACCGTATTTGGCAAAGTTAAATCTTCAGACATTCTAATAATACGATAATTTTAAGCTCCAGGATATTGAACTGAAATAATTGATATGACTGATAATAGGAGCAAATTAAGACCATTTTGAATAATGTTCGTCTTTTCCTATAAGCCATACAAATATAGATGAATGTATAATTTTATCTATTGCAAAAATTAAATATTTAAATTGCTGTCGATACTAAAACTTGAAACTATCGAAGCGCGTTATATTATTATTGCAATCGGCTTTCAAAAACATTTAAAATTACATGGATAAATAATTTGTGACTTCATAATTACTGTATGATATGTGAAATCACCAGTTATTCTATTCAAATAATTGGAATTTAACAAATTTAAATCTCCAGACTCTCTAATGCAATTATAAGCCCAGGAAATTGAATTGAGTGAATTTATATGACTGATAATAGAATCAATCTGACACCACTTCTAACAAGGCCCAAACTAATTTAGCTGAATTTATAATTTTATTTTCTGCAAAAATTTAAATCTTCAAATTCTGTCGATATTAAAACCTGAAACAATCTTTGGAACATCATTCATATTTTTATTGAAAATAATTAAAGAAAATAAATGGAAATCAATCTCATCACGATGCTTAAGTGTTAATCGTCTTTATTCAGGATGTTTACGTTTGGTTGACACTTTTTTGATATATAGAAAGGTCGATTCGAAAGATTACTAGGTATGCAATCTTGAACAAGATTTGGAAGTTTTCTAGGAAACACAGATCCATCATGTTTTGTTATGTTTTGTTATGTTGTAATCTTTAGTAATTTCACAGCCGGGTAATTGTTTACAATATAAGTACGTATGAATTTTTATTGGTAAAGAAAGAATCTCATGAATTGCTCTAATTCATTTTTGCTCTCGTCTTTTGGAAAATCAAATCTTAAATAACGAGTCATAACAGAATTATTGACATAATAATTGTTTTTGAAATTGGGTAACAACACAATGCCAAATGAAAAGTGTCTTATCAAAGATAGCATCAAGAAACTTGAAAAAATCTCATTCGAACTAGTTCCTACATGTACCAATATAAAACATGTATCTCATAAAATTAACATGGACGACTAACACTACCTAAACAAATGAAAATACACACTCGTAAATAGCTGTAAATAGCTGTAAATTTTAAATTGTTATAGCATAAAACTTCACTCAATCTCTTAATCTATACTTTGTTAATTGTTTACACCACAAATTAACTCAATTAGGCCTTTTTATTAACTGTGGTAAGCTCGAACGTATTCACAGGGTAAAGACTAACTGCAGGGGTGGACTTTTCCATAGAACTACTTTCAAGTTCCAAGCGATCTTCATGATAGGCCTGAGTTGGTTATGTGACACGAGTGTCACGTGGTCAAGGTGCTGGCCTGCTAGTAGAGTAAGGGAGTAATATCTTATTTAAACAAATTATAGGTATATTTATTTGAGAAATAAATGATTAATCGATTACGATTTTCTTTGTAGTCCTTGCGTAATCCCAATTCTTGAATTTTTCGTCACCAAGGTTGACCGAGATGAAATCTACAGCCACGTATCATCAAATCTTCAGTCCAAATCTCGCAGACACCATTGTGTATAGTTACCGTTTTCGGTTTGAAACGAAATTCTCTTCCCTCTCACAAATATCAATCATAATTAGAAAAGGATTTTTGTGAGTAAGTTTTTGCTTATTTGGCAGGAGACAATACACAAGTGGAATATAATGCCCAATTTTTAGACCACGAATAATAAAAAATTGTAACAAAACGTCGGCTTCTTTGATATGTACCAATCATGAATACAGTTTCCAAGTCGCATAGAAATTTCATATTGGTTGAGCACAAAAACGCTTCTATGTTATTATCATTTTTTTATAGAGACAAAAGTCTCCGTTTTTATTAGTTTTAAAATAAAATTTGTTCCTCTTTAATTTGTAAGAGTTCTAAAATAAATAGTCAACACCATTCTTTTTGTATGCAATGATTACTATCGCTCCAAGCAATTCTACTTCTTCGATAGAATGAGTGTGCTGAAGGAAAGGATTCTTCATCACCACGTCGTTATTTCTCCTTGTGTATAGTTTCGCCTTACCTTTGAGTTTTCCATTGGCCATTGCACATCGCCACGTCTTTTTCCCACATTTCGGGATATAGTCAAATCAAAACTTGTTATTTTGCACAACTAGCAACTTTTTGCTATTTTAACTGTAAATCTCAAACTACTGTGGGGTATAATTTAAGCTTAATTTCATCAGGAAACAAGAATTTCATCAATAATAAAAGCAGGTACCTATAGTGTTGATCTCATTTTCCGGTCGAACAACTCGAACCTGCGTTCGTCTCGCAATTCGGATGTGACCTTCTGATAATTTTACCTGCCGTCGAGCAACTCGACGCTGGCCAACAGTAGCAGAAATAGGAAGACGTTAGAGAAATATTACAAAAAAATTTAGTCGGCAAGAAGCACGTGGCTATCAAACAGGGACTTGCGTATTGTGTAGAGCTAACGCTGGAACGTCACGTTGCGAAGAGTACTGTGGCCTGTTATGAGTATACTATGCATGAACGTAAATATTTACTGTCATTTTGACTGTATTCAGCGCAGCCATACATAAAATTACCAGTATCGCCATGAAATAATAATTGAACAAAACTGAAGAAATTATTATTTCAGTATTTACATATTCATCCTGGATCACTGTTCTTGTGTATCTTGTACATCCTATATTTAGGTAGAGGGGCTGTTGTTGCCACATCCCATTGTAATCTCATATAAATCGTTAATATTCTAGAGACTTTAATCAACTAAAATCTATATTTCTCCGTCAATTGGTTGAATGCACTTCAGGAAACTTACTGCATCCTAACACTATGCGAATTACGAAACAAATTTTATAAAATATGTCTCTTTAATAATTTACCGACAATTTTTCGGTCTGCTAATCATCGTAGTAAACTAAAGAGCAAGCGGTAAAGCTTACAAAGACAAATAATTGTAAGTTGTTAGGAAGATATACCCAAATTAACAAATTACCTGTATAATGACAAGGTCTAATCCTAATCAACCGGCGAATGGTCAACTAGGCAGGTCTTTAACCACCCAAAGACCGGTCAACTCGACGGGATGGACGCGAAGTCTCGGTGAAAGGACAAGCCGCAAAGCCACCAAGCGTTTGTTGACAAGTGTAATGATATGCTAGTTACCTGCTTGTTAGCGGCTATTAACAAGTTTCTAGGGCGCCGGCCCGCACACGAGACAGGAAGGAAGTATATGCTCACAATCTTTCATTTTGTCAGCTTTCGCCGACGTCATAAACACAGAAGTGATCACCTAATGAGGGAATGTTCTTTTGCTGCAGAAATTTATTTGTTAAAATTTACAAGTCTATTTATTAGTGTGTAATTATTCAAACATCAACTCCAATCGCATAATTTTTCTTTTTCAAGGACAAAGCGACAATCGAGTCTGATCTCTTTAAGCGGGAATATCCTACTTTTATTGTCAATTTCATTAGTAAACCCAATAAAAAGTAGGTTGAGATCTCTATTTGGTTGACCATAAATGTTGTGAATTTAACAGTAGGTACATATTTAGTTGAAAACATAGCATAGATACAATGATTTTTCTATCGAGATAACGGTTTCAAAATAAAAGTATTGTAAATATTATTGGTTTGTGCAGATAAAATTGTTAGGTATATAACATTCATACTGAAATGTTAGCAAAATGTTTATGTTGAATCAAAAATCACTGCGTTAGATATATGTTATTCCTAGAAATGGTTACTGTTCAGCCAAAAACTTATTATTGCACCCTCTTTACTAAACATCTGTTATATGAACAGGACTTGCACTTCTCAAGTACAGACGTATAAATATGCACATATTTTCTCAAAAATGCTCAAAATATGTACATATTTTTTGAACATATGCAAACATAAAAGGAAAATGTGAGAATAAATACCCATTTTTGTTGTTGAATTATACAAAATCGTTTTCTGAAGAACATAACGCATTGAATATAAAGGAAACGAGATTTTTTATAACACATTTTTATATTACATCAAATTACATAGAATAAAATACAATCTTCAATTCAACCTAGAATTTAATGTATAAAATAAAAAAAATAAGAATTATTCCGTCACCCTATAGAACAAATTTATTATCATATGTTTTTCAAAATTTTCAATTAAAAGGAATGTCTTCTCATCATTTTAATATTTTTATACAGCGAAAAATTGGGCTTCTACATCAACAGATGTATTGGGACAATATTTCAATTTGTGCAATATATTGTATTCCAAATGCTGATCAAAATCGTGTGATATTATTTCACCTAGAAATATTTTAGATACTTTTGTTAGATATTTATAGCCTGAATTTTTTTGTATCACGTTCTCTCATTTTCCGACAACTCTACTTCCATAGTTCCTTGCACGTTTTCACATTTCTCTGAAAATTCTTTCAAAATGTCTACGGATTCGACAAGTGACCTTTTTTCTAGGGCTAGTATTGAGTTTGGAATAAAACTATAATTAGATCTTATAAAAACTAATTGTTGAGCAACTGCATTATTTTTAAACATTTCCTGAAATCTTAAAACACATTGAGAACTATCAGCAATGTCTAAAATAATTTCTTTCAAATTGTCAAAATATTCCACATAAGAAATACCAGCATTCAACCAACTTCCCCACCGGGGGATAATTGGTTGTGATGGTAAATGAATTCCTGCTAACTTGTCTATATAATGCACCCACAACGGTGCCTGATGAATACTTTTTTAACATTTGAAATTAATTCATTAACTAAAGGAAATTCGTTTCTTATAGCTTCCGCTAAATTATTTGTTTTATCGAGTTGCTTTGAAGCTATTGAACATATTTTTTCTGGAGCTACTCCTGAAGTATTCCTATCATCAAATGCGCCATATATCGGCCACAGTCGTCGGTAGTTTCGTCAACGATAATGTAGGAATAATATCTGCAACAACTTTTTCTATTTTTTCAACAATAGTTTTGTTAACTGATTCAACTGCACTTTTCCTGATTGTTGATCCATCGGGTATATTGAAATGGCAATAGCTTTCCCAAAAAAGGTTTAACTGTACGTTATTTAATTTTTTTGTGGCATATTAGCTTAACTAAAGCCTGGCATAATTGTTCATTAAGCATACTCTGTCCGCTCTTTTCAATGCCCTTTCCAATAGGCTCCCTTAGTGACATCTGAACAGGAACTGATTTCATGTTCCACACTTTTGAGACGTGCGAAGGAACTCTGGCACGTTGATCGTCTTGAAATATCTTTTCGCATCTGATCTGCAATGAAAATATATTGCTCATATTGAGGTCAGACTGAAATGACCGATGTATCGGATTTGGATTTTTTCATTATGTATCACTTTAGCAAAAAAGAAATAATTTGTTTATATATCACAAATTAAAAAAATTTTATCAATAAAATAAATGAAAGTATTTTCAATTTTGGAACAGGCCTTGCAGAATATGAGATCGCCATCCATAACGGTTTCAGGGTAGGCCTTAATCCATAATGAATTACATTTCTACATGACACAATTTTCCGACAGTGCCATTGGACAATCCATCCCCAAAATCTATGTTATTAGTTATCATGTGTGGGCGGTTAAAAACTAAAATTAACTCGTATGGTAAACCACCCGTATCATCGGATCTCATTTTATGCAACTTCTGTCTGACGAAATTTTGTTGCTCAGCACTATGACAACCAGCGAAGATATCCGATGTCACAGATACTATTGTCTACGGAGTTTAGTATGGAGTTGTTGTACTCGTTGTAGCATCCTAAATTACAATTTTATTATTTGTAAATGAAAATTAATACAATTAGTTTTTCTTCAGTTTTCACAACTGTCAGCATTTCAATCAGCAATTATATACATTTTTATATTTAATACTAAAATAAAAAACGTATAATGAGCGGTACTATTCCTGTAAAGAGTATGAATGTAACCCGATAGTCATTATAATAAATACACATTATTTTATTTTCAAATTGATATTTACATCGATGTAAATGAAAGTAATGTTAAACAGCATTGGTCCGAATTGAATCTAAAAAGAAACGCAAAATGTAAACATATAAACATTTCCGTCAAATGTCAGTATGATCGTAAATTACACCACAAATAATTATTTGAAATAAAATTTTGTACTTTGTAGTATTAAAAAAAACATCAAGACGATACTCACTATTATACTTGATGCTGTGATCCAACATTCGAACAATGAAAATAATAAACTAGATAACACAACGTTGTCAATGTGTAGTACACATGCAAAATTTCTCACTTATACACATCACTAATGTTCTCTTATGAGAAGAATTATATTCACAATATTCAAAACCTTGCTCGTAGATACGATACTAAGTACACAATTATTAAATTCAATAAAAATATAACTTTCGTCTGCACGAGGACCGAGGATTCAGTAAATAAATAACGTCGAATATCCGACTCAGATATGCACACGTGTGTACGCGTATAGAGAGACTGCCTGACGCTCGACCCAAGTAGTGGCGCAGGCGGCAGTATACATAATACCTAATATACCATATACCTACAGCGTGACGGCACGTGACGGACTCATGGTTTTACCCCCCATCTGAAATAGCTCAACGCGCCTAAAGAAGTTTTCACTTCAAAAAAAAATGCGCCGCAGACAACAATTTTTTTGTGGTTCAAGGTCAAACCATTTAAAAGAATGAATTTATGCAGCATTTTCCCAGAAGTATTTGATTTAAAAACAGATGTCATAGATTTTTTGAATATTTTAGATGCATCTACTACTTGTGCTCATCCTACATGCTACTGAAAAACGAATGAAGAAGAAATGGGAAATGATTATATCATTTTTAAGAGTAAGCTAAGTTAATGTTAATAGAGATAGAGTAGTTTGATCACAATTGAATTCAAATTATTAAATCGGAATTACGGAAATTAATTAACTACACCCTACCCAAACAGAGGGGTAAAAAACTTAAAGTCGTACTTGTAAAAAAAATCTTTTAGTACTTTTCCTGTTATTTATTAAAAAGCATGTCTACGACTGCTACAGACTACGAATAATATAACAGATAGAAATTATTTTAAGGAAGCTTTACGACATTTTGCATGGCGAAATTTTGAATAATTTCAGAGAAGTCGCAACTTATAGCCAATCTGGACTCAATAGCTAATATGCCAAGAGCACTCAACCATTCCTGAACTATGGTAGATCTTTAAAAAAATATATTCTAGAAAGATAACTAAAAGATCGTTCTGCTTGCCCTATGGTTACACAAGGAGAGTACAGAAAAGTCTTAATGCTATAACTATATTTGGAAACAAGGTATCTAATTTTAGTTCATGAATTCCATTTAAAAGATTAAATGGGGTAACGTCGGTGTCCTGAAAACTTACAGAAAATATACTTTTAAGATTTCTTATTTCCTCTTTGATTTGAGAATTGGCCTGCTCTTCAATTTCTATATCTTCTAAACTCAAAAAAAAAACGTAATACACTAAACATGTCAACAATTTTTCAGCTGCTCCAAATCTTGTTTTTTATTTAAAATACAATTATTTTTATTTCTAAAAAATAATGTTGCCGTGCCGCCTTCAACGCCTTCGTCGGGCCTAACAAATCTCGAGTGGTACATACATACTGTGATAATATATGCTTCTATTACACTTACGCCTTATTCGGAGAGGTTTTCAATTCTTCATAAAGCGACCTTCTGAATGATATGAGACGAATTAATTTATGATACAACGTAGCCAACACGAAAGAAAAGAACGCTTTTAGCCGGCGGTCGGTAAGCCAGGGATTTGAAAAAGTATTCGGTTCTTTCCGCTTACAGTGTAAATTGTTAATTTGACCAAAAATTGAGTAAACTCATTCTTTGATTTGACACTAATATCGTATAATAGATTTAATATTCTCGAGGTTGATTATACAGTAGTGATTTTATTTGCACAACAGTCATATTGTGAATATGATAGTAATATTATCATTTCAAATTATATAAATTTATATATAAGTAGATTTCTCTTCGAAATAATAATATCCTGCTTTTGTTACATCAGTATATCTGTAGGCAGAATAACATTCATTGTAGAGCCAATACTGTATTATGTATATCGATGATATTCTGTTAAATTAATTATATATAAATTCTCGGGAAATAGATCACATTAACACTTATGTTTTATATTTTAGTTTTATATTTAGTCTAAAGACTAAAATATAAAACATAAGTGTTAATGTGACCTATTTCCCGAGAATTTATATATAATTCATACCTGGGTCAAGAATCTTTGTTATTGTTAAATTAATGTTTGACATGAGATACGAGTATATACGATGAAGTTCTATTTATACCTGCGATAGACATTTATTTGTTCCGGAAACAACATTTTACGTTTGTATTACTACAAATGTTATATGTATAGTATTTTCTCATAATCGAGAAAATTTCATGTTATCTCAATAAAATTCATACTCTACTCTGTTTACAGAACAACTCCCGTTAATTTTGTGCAAGGACATATTTTTGAGTGAAGGAAAGTGGGTAAGATACAAGTAACATAAATAAAAAAGTGTTGTGCAATTTTTGTACTAAAACAAATTGCTGTATTCAGATGCCACCATGTTAAAAACTTGGCTAAACCCTCGATATCCGCTATTACATTTTCTATTATTGTCACTTTGAATTTTTTAGCTGTCCCTTTTCTTTCTAATATATTAATTTTCTTTACTTATTGATCATATTTGTTCTTTATTTATTCTCATAACTCACATCAAAAATAATTACCTTTTTTCATTAAAATAGGGATAAATCAACAAGGGAATGAATAAGTTTTTACAGTTAAAATTTTGTATGAGCTTCGTCAACAGTGAATATACAACTGAAGTTTAAGAGAGTTCACAACTATGGATACACTATAACACGAATACATCTACATCCTTCTCCACTGAAGGACTTTACCAAGAAGTCATAATCAGAATTAACTAAATTCAAAAACAGAATAATTAAATACCATTTGAGATTAATAATGCGAATACATTGTTTTTTGCTTATACATCTTATACAAACAAGCGGTGATTATTCTGTTAAATTAATTATATATAAATTCTCGGGAAATAGATCACATTAACACTTATGTTTTATATTTTAGTTTTATATTTAGTCTAAAGACTAAAATATAAAACATAAGTGTTAATGTGACCTATTTCCCGAGAATTTATATATAATTCATACCTGGGTCAAGAATCTTTGTTATTGTTAAATTAATGTTTGACATGAGATACGAGTATATACGATGAAGTTCTATTTATACCTGCGATAGACATTTATTTGTTCCGGAAACAACATTTTACGTTTGTATTACTACAAATGTTATATGTATAGTATTTTCTCATAATCGAGAAAATTTCATGTTATCTCAATAAAATTCATACTCTACTCTGTTTACAGAACAACTCCCGTTAATGTTGTGCAAGGACATATTTTTGAGTGAAGGAAAGTGGGTAAGATACAAGTAACATAAATAAAAAAGTGTTGTGCAATTTTTGTACTAAAACAAATTGCTGTATTCAGATGCCACCATGTTAAAAACTTGGCTAAACCCTCGATATCCGCTATTACATTTTCTATTATTGTCACTTTGAATTTTTTAGCTGTCCCTTTTCTTTCTAATATATTAATTTTCTTTACTTATTGATCATATTTGTTCTTTATTTATTCTCATAACTCACATCAAAAATAATAACCTTTTTTCATTAAAATAGGGATAAATCAACAAGGGAATGAATAAGTTTTTACAGTTAAAATTTTGTATGAGCTTCGTCAACAGTGAATATACAACTGAAGTTTAAGAGAGTTCACAACTATGGATACACTATAACACGAATACATCTACATCCTTCTCCACTGAAGGACTTTACCAAGAAGTCATAATCAGAATTAACTAAATTCAAAAACAGAATAATTAAATACCATTTGAGATTAATAATGCGAATACATTGTTTTTTGCTTATACATCTTATACAAACAAGCGGTGATTATTCACTATTAATGACACAATTTTGTGAATTCCAGATTTGTCAAAGTCGGATTTTTTACCTAAAGTATTGCCTGAATGGTTTTTCTAGCTTGTTCTTGCATCTATAAACGAGTTAAACCAAGAAATTCAGGAAACTAATTATAAAATTTATTAGTTATAGAAGGATAATACGTGTCACTTTTGAATTATATTGAATTATTTGAAAGTATTGACTCTAATTCGGTTAATTCATTGTATTCCATTTTCAGTAAATATATAAACGAATAATAATTTACATTAAAAGGACGGATAATCACTTATTAAAGTACAAATTTAGATGGTTACGGACGAGGCGACGAAGGAGCCCAGTCTAGAATTTCTAAACGAGTACTTTAATGATAATTGACGGCCATGTGTTTTACTGAAATAATGAACTCTAAATCTCAATCTGTAGTGTCACAATAACACTTCCATTGAGTTGGTTTCAAATAGTCGTTAAAAGTGACAGCTACGCATTCTCTCTTTCAAGAAAATTGGCACTGCATATTGTTGGGGCGATGTAAGCAGACAAGAAATTGTATCTAAAGTACCAAAGCAATAGAAAAATTGATTCCAAGCAAATCCATGAAGAAGTTGTACAATGAATGATGTATTATGCTTGTGAAAATTTGTGAGACTTCTTGTAAAAAATGACAGGAGTCCGGAAAGTGTTGCTAGGTAACGATTTCCGGCGTAGTGATGTACTGTTCCACTTTCCGGCCACAAATTTATGACGTAAAGTTGAATTTTCCAAACAGTATGGATTAAAAGCAATTTAATGAATTCAGATTTATCTCCAGCTGAGGGTAATCCCTTATTTGCATTACTGATCCCAAATAGAATTTAAGCAGCCACATTTAGTTTACTATGATAGTTTACTCTGATGGTAACTATTTGATAGCTGAAAGGTAGTAATTCAACAGTCAACAGTATTTTTACTGATAAACTATAAGAGTTCACACTGTGGATATACTATAACCCTATAAATAAGAAATAATCACCTTATCCACTAAAAATGCCATCAAAGTAAACTCTGATGATGGCTACCTTGTAGCTGAAAGGTCCTCTATATACCTTAACGGTATTTTTAGTGAATAAGTGTAATATTTCATTGTATAAGGGTAATTATGTATTACTTATCATAGTACATATACAGTTTAAATTAATTTCAGCTTGACTCGAAGCTGAGCTAGTATTTGAATAGTCATGCATGTCAAGAAAACCGTTAGTAAAATTATAGGAATTCATACAACATTTCATACAAGTTAACTATTCGCAACAATCGATGAATTTCCTGTACGTGAAGTAACCTAATTTAGGTATACGTATTGCAAAAACAACACCGATTTAGCCATAAAAAGAAATAATGATGGATAAGTGAGGAAAATAGTTCCTTCATTATTAAGATTTTACGTTCTTTTAATTCATCGTAAATTGGATAGTGATTATTCCTCTCTGACCGAGACATCAGGAGTACGTACTTGACGTTGGAAATGTAAATGGCAGATCAATTAGTTCGTATGAACGGTGCCTTTAGGTATATCCATGTTGTCAACATAAGTATAATAATGAATTTGTATATGCCACGTACGCCCTCAAATCTAATTTAATAAAGTGAAGTAATAGTTAATGGGCTTGAGTTCTTTATTGAATTGAATTGTCAATTGTCACCGGAAGGTTTGTAACCGCTGCTCTCAGTCAACTCTCTTATTTACACAATATAATGATAATTTAGGAATGGAACTGAAGGACTTACGCTTTGATTGAGTGATGATCAAAACATAGGGTAGAAAGTATTTGAATACTTGAATAGAATTCCTTTATGAATCATATTCACGAAATCAATCGTTATGTCAATTGTGAACTTTCAGGAATATTAAACCCCCAATAAAGTGAGTTTTCCATCCAATTTTTCTAAAAGTTTCCAACTATTTCGATTTGTAAATATATGTTGAGATTTAAAAAACTTGAGTACAATTGTCGTTTGTGAATAATAATAATAATAATATGAATTCGCACACCGGATATGTTCGAATTCATTTTATTGTTATTATTCACAATACAGCAAATTTGTTCGCACAAAGACGTCTCAGAAAAGTTTGTGGTACCTATATATTGTATACACTTTATCTATCTAGATGCATAGATAAACTATGAAAGAGTTCACACCCTGGATACACCATAACAATATTTAAATAAGAATTCACCCTTATTTACAAAAAAAAAAAGTATTTAGGACCTTTCAGCTAAATTCCATTCCTTCTAAATCACGTAGATATTTGTCTGTAATGTGTTTTGAAAGAGATCTTGAGGAATGGTGTGACTTGTATTTAAAATTTGTTCGGCTAACGCTGATTTTTCACATAACATTTTGGACACGATTCACAATCGATTTTGTAAATCCCGGATTTGTTGTAAAGTTGGAACTTTAGCAAAGGGTTTACCTAAACGTTTTATTAGATTGTTCTTATATCCATAAGCGGGTTGTATTGCAAATTCAGCAAATAAATTGTGGAATATATATTAATTACTGAACGGTGATAAGGGAAGCTTCTGAATTTTATTGATTTATTTGAAGGTAGTGGCAATTTCGTTGATATAATTTTGCTAGTTCAAAGGGGAATTTTAATAATCTATGAACAAGACTATTAAAAGGAGTTATTTTATGATTTATTGGTTTAACTGAATCTGCAGGAGTATACCTATTCGTTTGAGTGAGATCTTCTCCATATAGATGGAATTCAACATTCAGCATATACAGAAAACCCACTCAAACAAATAGATACTCCTGCAGTTCGAGCTATCCTTTTTCCTTTGCGAGCATTCGCTAAACATGAGCTCATCCGCCAAAACCGTCCTGATGAACCTAGTTCTCTAATATACTAATCATTTGAATTGGAATTTAACATATTCAGAAAACCCACTCAAACAAATAGATACTCCTACAGATTCAGTTCGAGCTATCCTCACATCAGTTTACAGAGTCTGATGATGTTTCGACAAATATTGTTGTTTCTGAAAATAACATGTCACGATTATTCGAATATTACTGTTCATTACCGAAACCGTCTTGATGAAACTAGTTCTCTGATACACTAATTATTTCGTATCAATTATGAAAAAAATTTAAACGAATGTGCAGCTCATGTTGAAGTATCAAAGTCAAAAATTAGTAACGCCAACCCTTAAAAACTAAAAATCCCTAGAATTAGCATATCGAATGAAACTTATTATAGACGCGGAGTAGCAAAATAGAGCTCGCAAATGGTTTTCAGCTCCTATTTTGGAGTTGATCATTGTGTCTTGTTTGATTATATATTTATTTTTCATTCACATCTTCATGTAGTTACTCCCAACCGTTTTCTTTGTTATTCTTATTTATTTCTCTCGATTATTACAAGATCTAACTTAAATACTATGAAATCAAAAACCGCATCATGACTTGAAGTTATCATTATACTTTGGGGTGACCCACTTAGGGTGCGCAGAAGCTCAGGGGCGGCGAGGGTGTCTCGCCTACCAACTGTGAGTCTTCCCTTCACGTTGCACGCGTGCCGTGCAGGTGGTGCGCCATGTGTGCTCCTGTCTACCAATTGGTCGCTACATTTCGACGAATTGCGAATTTCAGTGTTATTTTCAATATTATAAATGATCCATCTTTAATAGCTGAAACCTGTCGAAGAATCTGTGTTATTTCCTGTTTATTCCGAGTTATATGATAAATTTGCACAACATACTATAATGATGCAGATTAATCTAATAATCAATGGACTTTATTCACGAAGCAGTGGTCATTAATTTTCTAATAAAGTAGTTAGCAGGATGATGAATGCGAAACGCAAATTTGAAATCTTCTAGACTTTTGATTACGATCAAAGATTGCATGATTGCATTAAACATTATCTACTAAAGATATAGTCATCTTCCTCAGACAGCACTCACAGCGCATTCGAACTCCATCTCAATTAAAAATTTCACGTTATGCAATATGGATCCTTTATAGTTTCAATCCTGGTATCACAGGAAACCATAAAAAGTTTTCTTGTAAAGAACAATTGAATAGTTAATTTCCTCAGTAATAGCATAAATTTTCTTTTCATAATAGTTGTTTCTGATTGTAGCGAATTATTTCTATTATACCAGCATTTCAATCATCATTGGAAATTCGTTACTTTTTTAATTTATAAAGCATTGTACTTTCTTACCCAAGAACACGCTGCAAACAGAAATCGTGATAGCAGTCACAAATTAAATCATAAAAAAGAAGACTAATATAGAACTTTAGTTTTCTTATAAAGAGTAATTGGATAGTTAATTTCCTCAGAAATAGCATCAATTTTCATTACATAATATTTTTTTTTCTGATTGTAGCGATATATTTCTATTATACCAGCATTTCAATCATCATTGGAAATTCGTTACTTTTTTAATTTATAAAGCATTGTACTTTCTTACCCAAGAACACGCTGCAAACAGAAATCGAGATAGCAGTCACAAATTAAATCATAAAAAAGAAGACTAATATAGAACTTCAGTTTTCTTATGAAGAGTAATTGGATAGTTAATTTCCTCAGAAATAGCATCAATTTTCATTACATAATATTTTTTTTTCTGATTGTAGCGATATATTTCTATTACACCAGCATTTCAATAATCATTGGAAATTCGTTAATTTTTCAATTTATAAAGCATCGTACTTTTTTTACTCAATAACATGCCGCAAATAGAAATTTATAACCTTCCTTTTTTTCAGATGTCAGTCACAAATTAAACCATAAAGACTAATAAGGGGCTTTGGTTTTCTTATAATGAACAATTCGATAGTTAATTTCTTCAGAAATGGCATACATTTTCATTTCATCATAAGGATAGTTTTTTCTGATTGTGTGGCGATATATTTCTGTAATACCAGCATTTCAATCATCATTAGAAATTCGTTAATTTTTTAATTTATAAAGCATCGTACTTTTTTACTCAAAAACATGCTGCAAACTGAAATTGATAACCTATCTTCTTTTTTCAGCTGACAGTCACCTCACAAATTAGACATGAAAAAGATTTGTAATAAAACATTATTTTTCAAGAATACCTACAAAGATTTTCGGAGACGATAAGAACGTCATTTTAGATTGAATCTTAGCAATTTGAATTTCTATGACATTTCTCAAATTATCTAGAAACATTTTGAAAAAAGGCTGTAGTTTTTTTTCACTTTTAACTTTTCAGCTAGTGCAGTATGAATCTATGATCAACTCATTATACAGTAATATCGGTAAGAAATACAGCAATCTCTTAATATGAATCGTCGCATAATACGAATGCTTGGAAAAATTCGAATTGCATCCAAAAATGCAAACCTATATCAAGATGTTACACCCATCAGAAGAAGAAAGCGATTTCATTTGAGATTCTTCTTCCAATAATAATAAAGATTCTTGACTCAGTATGAATTATATATAAAAATTCTTGGGAAATTGGTCACAATAACACTCTGTTTTAAAATTTTTTGTCTTTACGCACGTTTCGATCTCTCGACCATCGTTAGGAGACTCACCATGTAAAAAGGGGTTTATTAAAACTAATTAGAGCACAAGCGTCCAAATCGCACAAATTTAATTTCAATCAAAAGAACCCACGCCGTCGAAACGAACAGAACCACGAATAATCGAAATTGTATCGTCAACATTAAAGTATAAAAAAAATTTTTTGTAGTAAGAATCCGCTATTCAGTAATATTCTTGAAATATACAAGTGCATGTGGGTATTCTCATAACAACTGAGCTCGAAGTTATTTGTTGAGAACCTACTTTCGAACCAGATGTGTAAGATTTATGAGATACTTAAGAAAGGTTTCAGACCTGTACTGGAAATTACTACTAAGCATTCTTCCTAAAAACATTTTCAACAATTATAAGACGTATGTAAGAATTTGCAAGAGATTATTTAATCAAAATAGTATGAATATGACTTAGATTTTGTGTGTCTGTCCTATGATTTACAGAATTGGAATCCCGTTTTATGTGAATCATCTCCAGGATAGATCTTTTATAATAATTGGTTTCCTTAGTTAAGATATTAACATTTTTGTAATCAAATTGATGGTTATAATCAAAGCAGTGCTTAGCAAGGGCGGTGGAAGTTAGATAGATAGATAGATAGATAGATAGATTTATTTGATCATGTTATGCAATGGATTACATTTATGACAAGTCATAGGAATTAATGGGTACAGAGTACTACATAGTAAATAATTGTAAAAATTTAAAACTTACATCAATAGTCAACACAAATGGGTTTCGAATGGATATCTAAAACACTTATTTGTTAAAATAAATTTTAAAATAAATTTAAATTATTATTATTTCTTGTGCTATACTTATGACCATACATTCTTTTTTGTAAATATTGTTTAGAGATTCCAGTATAGGTTCCATCACAATCTAAACAATTCAATTTATATACTGTGTGGGTTTGTTTATCTTTAGGTATTACAGGTTTTAGATTTGAGAAATATTTCCCGACACAGTTAGTGGGTTTATGCGCAACATTTATATCAAACTTTTTCAATAATTGTTGAAAATGTTTTTAGGAAGAATGCTTAGTAGTAATTTCCAGTACAGGTCTGAAACCTTTCTTAAGTATCTCATAAATCTTACACATCTGGTTCGAAAGTAGGTTCTCAACAAATAACTTCGAGCTCAGTTGTTATGAGAATACCAACATGCACTTGTATATTTTAAGAAATATTACTGAATAGAGAATTCTTACTATAATCAAATTTTTTTATACTTTAATATTGACGATACAATTTCGATTATTCGTGGTTCTATTCGTTTCGACGGCGTGGGCTCTTTTGATTGAAATTAAATTTGTGCGATTTGGACGCTTGTGCTCTAATTAGTTTTAATTGACCCCTTTTTTGACATGGTGAGTCTTCTGATGATGGTTGAGAGACCGAAACGTGCGTAAAGTCAAAAAATTTTAAAACAGAGTGTTATTGTGACCTATTTCCCAAGAATTTTTATGTGTGATTCTTCTTCCGTTCTTATCATTGAACTTGCTCAAAAATGACATTTGCGAAAGAAGACACGTAGTAATAGAATTGTCATGCATTTAAAGTACTTTTCTACGTCGAATTTGAGTGTAATGAACGATTCTTTTTATTATACATAAGAAAATCAACCTGGGTAATTAGAAAATACAAGATCTGTGACATTCCATCAGGAAAATCGGAATATCACCAAACCATTGCGTCAATATCTTTAGTTCTAAAAAATGAAATGCCTGAAAAACTAAACTCCTGCACTAATACAAAATATACCATGAGTATTATTATTTTTACCAACGGTTTCTAAATATAATAATTAGGCTGTTGTTTTTATTTGTTTCTCTGATAATTAATTCTAATTGAATTTTCTATTTAACGCACAAAATGAGATCGGGATAAGTTTTCCGTGCGCTGTTCTGGTAAAGTCATTTTTACGTCATTGTAAAAATAGATGAAAACAATATGTTTTCAGATAAGTATAATATTAATATTTTGCCTGTATACTCAAATATTAAGCTAGTATCACGATTCACGGGACATCATTTCCACCCAACAAAAATGGGGTCAATGGTTCCAAAAGACCAACTTGCTCATCAAACACCTCCTTCACCATTACAAAGTGTTTGTTGGTAAACCTGTTTTGGATTTGCATTAATCAATAATAGTGATTTTTTTTGTTAAATCGAAATGGAAATATCATTCGCCAGATATTCACATATTGATTGACTTGGTCAGGTATGTCAATTGACCAAGTCATAAGAATTTTCATTGTTTATATACTGCCTGAAGTTCGCAAATTCACGTCTATATGATTTTCGTGAGCGAGGTAATTCAAGTCTTTAGGCAATGTGCTGAGCAGTCTGGTGTCATGGTATTCATCCTCGGTGAGCAAACGAGACAAGTTTATAGCTGCCCCAAATCGATTGTTGTTAAATCTGTACTCATGCTGCAGTTAGTTTTGTCTTCAGCGGGTTGGAGAAAGTAGTTTATTTTGGTTCATATAATAAGTAATCGTTAAGTACTCTGAACCATTTTTCAAAACATGAACGTACCATTTAGAATATTGTTATTCATGATAAGGTAGGTACTAATGCTAATAATTTGATTATATCTACTGGAAATTTGATTATCTAAATAATAGATACAGCACTTTGAAATGTTTCCATTATACAGTTTCTATGTTGCCTAAGTTGTAGATATTTCCCTGACCCCAGACAGGAAATTTGTTAAAACTTGTTATCATAAACAACATCTAGTGGTTGAGTGTCAGTTTCTATTATCTCTAACAATTTCGTTGTGGCGAATATTTGAATATTGCGTATCTAAATAAATGTAATCGTCAATAATCTTTAACATCTGAATTCTACATTTTCATACAGATGCTACGAACTTTTAGTGAAGCAGTTAAGAACAGTTAATGTACAATATGTGAATATGACAGATACGGAGTTGGTCAACTGGGCGGAATGGTCAACTTAGGTATAGCTACCTATACGAAAAAAATGGTCATTTTAAAATAGGGGTCAGCTGGATTTTTTTTAAATTGGTTCATGATATTAACAGCTACTTCATCTATGCGTGAAATGAAGACTCCCATCAACAAATATTTTTGTTTCAGGTTTCAGTAATATTTAATTCACTGTTATTAAAATGTCTTCTTCTTAGTTTGGTTTCATTTTAACTGACTGATAGAATCATTCCATTACATTTTTTGGAAGAAATAGAACTACTTTGCTTCGACTTTGGTAATTTTTTTTCGAATTCAATATGAATAAGTTCCTTTCCATATACCGAAGAACTTATATTTCACTACAAATTACTTTCAACGGCCTTTCTGTTAAATCTTTGGTAGCTCTTCGCTTAACATTATTGCTAATGTGTGATTTCTTTTATTGTTAGTTATTCTAGATTTGCAACTTTGCACACCACATCCCTGTGACTTTTTACTTATTCCATTACGTATGTACGCAAAATTGATCATACTTGTTGAATTTGAAAGTTAAACTAAAAATTTGTTTCAAAAGTCTGTGTAATGAGAAAACAAATTTGTCTAGGTGTATTTCTAAAATACCCTCTTCATAGTCAACCGTTTCCCTAGCTGACATATGTCCGACAGTTTACGTTGTCCTTCTTCACGAAAATATTATAGTCCTTATTTTGCCTGCCAAATAAATAACTCGATATATAACGGAATAAAACCTTCGATATGGTTTATAGTAGACCTCATAAGACGTTATAAGTTTAAAGAAATTATCATGAATATTTGATTATTTATTTTTACTAAAAACTTTTACTTTCTGAACTTAAAGTGAAAATACTAATTTTTCTAAACATTTGAAAAATTAAGGGAATTTCAAAATATCAACTTAATATGTACCCTGTGCCACTATAAATAAAAAATAATCACCACACTTATCCACTAAAAATACTGTTAAAGTACTGAGGACCTTTTCCACAGTATTAACTCTTTTATATTTTATTAAAGTATCCTGTGAAAACGTTCTGCGCCAGAATTAAATATATGGGTTTGAAGGTTGCATGATTCTGTCACGGGCATGTCAAAATCGACAACGAGCTCACACCTCAATAAATCTAACATGCTACGCCACCCTTGATGTCGATATTAATTGGAAACGAATATTAGATCATGATATGATTTACATAATAACCGGGGTTTATCTACTTGATCAAATCATTTATTTCCCGAGCCTAGCACTTAAGATATCGTATGCAATAACTGTCGAGTTGGTATCCATGGATGAAATATTCCATATCTACCCGTTGGCGAGGACGCACCTTCCACTTTCCCTGCACGCGTGTCCTAAGCTTTGAATGCCCTGAAGATCCGAAATTGGGTATTGTTGAAGTTTATAAGTATCGATGAAATAATTACTCCCATTTCGAGTAACGATTATCTCGATTTATTCACTCCTTCTATGAGAGGTTGGTCGACTATTATGCTGAATCAACAACAAACCGTACTCCATATTGTGAGAAAGAAACACTTCTTCTTCAATGAAAATGTGTTTTACTTCGTATAAATCTGTCAATACTTTATACGATCTCATGTTAGAAATGGTAATATACTGTAATATCAATATAATAAAATCTGGTAAACCATGTTTGAGCGTTTGGTTTGAATGGTGCAAAATATTTTTATAGAATATTTGGAATTCTTATCTGAAAGGTAAGCTATTTTATTTTCATTTCACAGATAAATTCTTAAATTCATTAATACAGCTAATTGAATATTTTGTCTGCCTGACCATTGAGGTCTTCATAACTCAGCTTATGAACTCCACAATGTTTTATGTTTATTATTGTTGCTTGGCTATTGTCGAGGAAGATTGTCAAATGAAAATGTAATGTATTGATTGAGTTCAAGGTTTGCGTCCAAATAAAGCCAGTTATGTGGTATTTTATCTCAAAAATCTGGCTTAGATATAAAAAAACAATTGCGAATCCCGATAATTTCAATTCATCACCGAAAATAGTTCTGCGCTTTCAGAAAATGTGTCTCATCAATATAACAGCAAGGCCGTTAAGGGAGGGGAATTCGTAGCCGTAAAAATGTATATATATTAAATTTTCCTTTACCTTTCTGTACATAATGCGTACGTTGATTTCACGATAAAATATACTAAGACTATACTTACATATCTGTTTTATTGTATTAGTCGAGATGAAGCTGAAAACAAACTAGTACATATGAGATTTTGAACACCCAAATCCCCAAAAATTTGTTTCTTACTACGGTTTTGAAGCGATTAGAGGAGAATAATTAAGTAGTATAATATCTGAATTGTGAATAATTCCTAACCGTTTTAAGATGCGTTTCTCCTCGTTTGTATGAAATGAGTATTTGGCCAATATGTTTTAAACTTTTGCAGTGCGTCGTGGGTTCATACGTTCAAAGCTATATAATTAGTGTATTGCGTGGGAGGATAATTATTCAAATCCAATTTTCAACTCGTTTTCGTTAAATTCGGTTATTTGACCCATCACCGTTGGCTATCGCGTGCTCCTTCAAATTATGCATCCCAGACAAATTCCCAGATTTACCATACAGCACGAAATTCAGTGAAAATAAAAAAGGAATGTTTTAGTAGTCGTAACATTTAATGTCTACTCTTCGACATGATTACATGTATTCAGGATACGCCAAAATAAAACAAAATTAATATGTGCCGATTTTACACTTTAGTTAATTATATATTATATTGAAATTGTTATCTTCTAATACCCATCATAATGAGTAACGAATAATTATAATCATTATAAGCTGCATCAATATTTGCACAGAGCGTATGTGTAGAAGTTGCACATTTACTACTAACTTTCAAATACTTATATCGAAAATCAAATTTGAACATGACCTGCTAGCAAACATGTCTCGTCGGAATGATTATCTCACAAACTTTCCATACACTATTATTCAATCAATATCTTTATTGCCAGAAGAAACACAATATATTGCACAGCATACATCAGAAAACTAAGACACCAGTTTACATTTGTATATTATAGTAGAGTGGTGCAGTCCTCCTGGTAGGAGACAGGCGAAGCTTCACATCGCGGAATTTCTCGTAAACCCTTCTCTCTATGATAGCCCGGTCAAATAATGAAAAAAGATTGCAATAGAGAGAAAAGATTCATGAGTTGAGAATATTGGTATGGCTGCTACCTACAATACAACATACCAAAATAACTGGATGATGTTGGGAGAGCGGGGGGTGGTGAAGCTGTTTAAAGGTGACTTTTCTTTCTACAAAAACTTTTACAAAACTTTTCCTACTGAAAGGCTTTATTAATTTTTTTCCTAGGAGTGACACTTACAAAGTTGTGGTTGAACAAAACATAGGCACGTCAAAATTATGACAATTAGCGACACCATATAAATATAACTTCTCAAACTAAGTGAAATGAAATGGTTTTTGTGAACGTTCAAAGGTCCGGGTCCTCGTTCTCTGGTTGTGGTACATTCGTGCAGATTCCCTCATAAACGACACAGACTGAAGTGCACGTTATCTCAGCCTTGCAACATCCGCATCTTACCCCACAACCAGTTGTACATTTGCAAAATATGGTTTTCATGATTGAGTCAGGAGGTGCACAGTCATTGGTCCTGAAAAGTTCGAGGGTTCTATCCACGACAATGTTTTATGGGCACTGGGCATTTTTAAGAACATCCGCTCACCCGTTTGGGAAAACGCCTCAAGTGTTGATGTTGATCTTTCTCGAACAATTCAACAATCGTTGCTCCACTTTTTCTGTGGTTGGATGGGATGGTGTCGCACCCACTGAACCCATGAATGAAGGGGATGCTTTTAGTGAATCCCAACTTCTGTAACTCTAGAGACAGATATTTTTTTATTCTCTATATTCCTTGTTCCTGGTTCAACTAACAGTATATCATTGAAGTAGAGCTAATGCAATCAACAAGAGTAGCAAATCAATGTGATCGCCTATTATTTCTACTTTGTCCACAGATGATGAACAATGCTGATTAAACATACCCGAACAACCGCAGGTACTCCGCTTTCTCGAAATCTACCAAGAAAATGAACCTTTGTCTAGCAACATGTATACCGAGTGCAAATATGGCTGGGCAACCTGAGGCATGCTTTCTGTAAGTTTTCTTATAGAATGCCAATACAATTTTGAAAGTATCACTCCCACGCGAAAACTGAATTCGACCTTTTTTGTAGGACATTTTGTGTACTTTAATTTCATTAATAGTTACAAACATATAAGCAAAAAACGAGGAAAAGTCACCTTTAATTAAACTTGTAAGACTCTCGCAGTTTTCCACATCATCTAGCTTAGGTAAGTACAAAGAGGAAATGATCAAACCTCAACAGGTTTTTCCGAACAAAAGTCTGAAGGAGCAGTACTGGTTTATCGAGATTTGCCCTAAAAGCCTTACTTGTGATCAGAAAACATAGTTATATAATAAAACAGCACGGTGGTTGCCATGTTTAAAATTCATGGTCAACAAAACTGAAAGTAGGTAAAAAAAATTTAATTTTTTGATCACGAAAATTTATTTCATATCTTATTACAGAAAACGTTTACCCTTTATCTGATTATGGTTTTGATTACCATATTCCTGTTTATTTCTATTTACTTTAATGAAATGATGTATTTTTCATTTGGTTTCTGATAGTTCATTATGAAAGCTAAACTACTAATTTATTCAATGAATGTTAAAAGAATTCATTATTTTTCTCACTATTCTCTTCTATCTTGTGAAATGTGTCATTTGTGAAATTAATTCTGACGTTTGACGTATTAAACTCAATCCGAATATTAAAGGCTTTTTATTTTTACAATGTGACCCAGACATTTTCACTCCGAGACGTAATATTTCACATTTCCTTACAATGGCTCAGATATTTTCACTCAGGTGACATTTCAGTGGAGAACTGTCGAATATGACGTCAACAGACTGAACCTATCTGAGCTGGTGTAAAAAAGACCTATCACCAACAGGACTCCCAAAGTCTTATTAAATGTATAACATTCTTTTTTGAATCACAAACTTTTGAATCAAGTCGATAACCTTATGAAACATCATAAGCTAGATGGAACCGTAAATCGAAATAACACTCAATTGTCTTATATACTATATTTTAACAATGTAACGGAATTATATTTATTTAATAGAAACACCCAATTAGTTCGAGCTCAATAGGAACTGTATAATATCTGATTTTTTTAAGTGAATGAGTAGTGGCAGATACGCACATGTTGAATTTGATTTAAAATTAATTTCTAAACTTGTAACTAAACTACTATATACAGGATAAACTATTGTCAAATTTTTGCCTTCTGTTCAGCTTCAGCCGTCTACTTAGACACGTACCTACATCTTCGAAATTTCGAAGTTGTTATTTGAGGGGGAGTAATAATAACAATACTATTTTATTTCATCCCCATAAGCTAGAAAAATATCCATCGTTTAATTAGATGTTCTTTGTTCCCGAATGAATTCCGTCTCACTAGAACACATCTACCAGGGCAACATGATAACTTCCTTAAAAATAAAACAGATGGCGCCACAATCGAAAATCCCATGTGACATTTGTAATGTATGATATGTCATTCAGTTATGTTTTGACACACATCGAAACCATCTTGAAGATTTTTGTAAACATCGAAAAAAGTGAATTTCGCGTCTTGATTAAACATTATTTTTTGCGTCGAAAAAAACATTACGCAAGCCAAAGCATCACTGAACATTATGGGTACTCTTCACTATAGATTGGATCGATTCACAAGTGGTTTACTGATTTTCGTTATGCTAGTGGGGCCACAAGGGACTCCGAACGTTCTGGTCGTCCAGTTGAGGTTACAACGCCTGAAATCGTTGATGAAATCTATGGTATGATATTGGACAATGAGCGAGTTAAAGTACACGAGATTGCTGAGGCTACGGGCATATCAACCGAATGGGTAAGAAACATTTTGCATAAATTTTTGAATATGAGAAATCTTTCTCCCAGATGGGTGCCACATTTGCTCTCTGTTGACAAAAGCACGACCGTGTGACAATTTCAAAGGAGTGTTTGGCGATGTTCAAGCGCGATAATAAGAACTTTTTGCGCCGATCCGTAACCGTGTACGAAACATGGATCCATCACAATACACCAGAGACCAAAGAGCAGTCGAAACAGTGGACTTGTCCTGGGGAATCGAAGCCGAAAAAGGCCAAAGTGGGTTTACCGTACAACAAAGTCATGACGATAGTCTTTGGGATGCACACGGTTTCGTCCTTGAAAAGGGCAAAACGATCACCGGCGTATATTATGCAGAGCTGTTGGATCGATTCGACGCCGCTTTGAAGTGAAAGCGGCCCAATTTAAAAAGTCTTCTTCCATCAGGACAACATATCGGCGCTCAGGTCCGCAGTCGCAATGACAAAGTTGCATGAATTCTAGATTTGGGCCCCTGCGTTTTTTACATATTTTCAAACTTGAAGAAATGTCCCAACAAAAAGAGATTTGGCTCCAACGATGAGGTCATCGCTGAAACATACGCCTATTTTGACGGATTGCCAAATTCGTATTATTTGGAAATGATCGAAAAATTGGAAAAATGTTGGACGGAGTGTATCGAGCCACAAGGAGATTATGTTGAGAAATAATATAGGTTTTGACCAAATAAATCATTTCTCGTTTTATTTTTCAGGGACTTTTCACCTTGCCATCGTATGAGCGTCCGTCCCGCCAAATATTACAGGCTCAGTGCAGGATGGAATACTTCGTTCCGGAGATTGATCACAGTTAACATGCATTCTGGAGTAGGGGCTTCCAAATATAAGAAAGAAAATAATCAGTGGCAAACACATTCAAGTTTCCTGAAAACAGCTTAATTGTCATAAAATGGACAAAACCAATAAAAATATTCACAAACCAAATTTTATTTGTGGATGAGTTAATGTAGAATCAATTGATTATCGAGATAAATGCTAGAACCTCATAAAAAGCTGAAAGGAAGATTGATTCTTAGTTGAATAGCAAAGTCCATTACATGTAATATTACTGATAAATAATACAATTGAATTACTGCTAACAAAAGAATAAAAATTGCTTCGATTCACAGCCCACTATCATCGAGATGTAATAATCAAAATATCATTGAGCTTGTTCCGACAATGGATTCTCTCTAAAATAGACAATATTAACGGTTAAATAATTGAATAAAAATCGTATTAGTTGCGCTTAAATGTACTTTATTAAACACATTAATTTAGTTTTAGTTTTATTCAATACATTATAAATCTAGAGATATTGGCTTATGTATTGATGCAAATTGTTAATTTATCACTACAATGAATATATGAAACACAATCGAAGCTTCGATATAAAGAATGATCATATAGAAATATGTGTCCATTAATTCTAACAACAATGAGGGTAATTAAACCTAAAATGAATATTGTATAACGGTAAGTGTGTTCCTTATAGCACTTGTCGAAAATATACTTCATTCACGAAACACAGGTCACATTATCATGGTCATTCAACGTAACTTCCGATGCGTTAAGTTTCCATAGATTTAAACGATGTCTTGGCCCCATCTGATTTTTCAAAAATCTAATCAATTTGTAATATTCCATACTAAGCAACTAAAAATACAAAGAACGAAAATTGAAAATTTCAATTAGTTTGACAAATATGTCAATTTGGCAAATATTTTTCAAAATCACCAAATATTTCGAAAAAAGTCTAGCTATAGTAAGCCTTCATCAAAGTTGCCTTTCAATATAGGGTGGTCCTATTAAAAAACATAGCCTTGATTATCAATTAAATGTGTTTAATAAATTTACATTCCCCTTTTACTTTCGGTCTTACTGTCAATTATGTTTCATCAAAAACTTGATTTAATTCACATTGGCGTGATTTCTTGAAAGAGGCATTTTTTTACGTTGTAACTTTTGAGCAAAAATAAGTAAAATAAAAATATTTTATCAAAAAAGTTATTCACAATACTTCCCAACTACTGGATGTATTCCTAAGAAAAAAAAATCCGGCAAAGTTATTACGGCCATCGATTCAGAATTCGATTACCTTTTTTAGTTTTGCCGTAGTAGACCTTGGGCGCCAACTTTGAAATATTTTGTACTTGAATAAATTTAATATTATGTCATTTCGTTCGATAAGTAGCTCGGTTCCTATTTTTATTCTATTCTTTATGATCTGAGAAAGAATTTGAAAGAGAATTAAAACATAATGTTCGTCAATCTGAAATATAGATCAACTGGTTTTCGGTGGATGTCGAAATAAAAAGCACTTAAATCTGCTGAGCGTTATAAGATATCTAGTAAAACGCTGAGCTATAAATACTGTACAGTATACATTTTAAACTATATTTAGACAGTTATACAAAATTTGTTTCCGTAAAGCTCTAAGTAAATATATTTCCATCGACATATGCAAATAAAACGTTAATTGGTTCAATTGAAATCTGTATATGCATCGAGTAAACATTGAAATAACAAAAGCCGGATTTCTTTTGTTAGTCGAGTGCAAACAAGCACAAAATTCACATATTGATATTCGAGCGGTTATGTATTTTCTCGTGTATGATAACCGTGGCAATAGTTTTAAAATTAATTCATAAATATCGTTGATGAGCAGTGAATGGAAAGAAAACAGTGCTGCCGCATGCACGTTACAATGTTTCAATGGTAATGGTAATAAATAAGGCATTGTTAGAAGTCGGTTAGACCGGCGGTAACGCGTGACAAGGCACGTGTCACTTCAAGAGGGAGGTTTCTACGCTACATGCTTCTGTTTATTGTTCTCGTTAGTAATTGATATTTCCTAAATAGTTTGCAAACGCTTCTTTGATCTAAATTAAAAATAAACTCATATTTTGAATTGCTTCCCTGTTTGTCTAAAAATGTAATCCACTCTGTCCGATGTAAGTAGATAAGTATCATTGAATTAACGCTTCTTTCGTTTCCAGGAAACTGTTTCCTCTAGAAATAAACACATACTCCTTGTCAAACGAAGTCTTGAAAATAGAAATGATTTATATCCGAATTCTTCATCTTATGGCTTTTGAAACACAAGAGTGAAATAAAAGATTCGAATGGGTCAGGAAATACAAAATAACATCTTGTGAGTTTCACAGGGAAAAGTGTCGCACAATAATTGTAATTTTTATGGTTTTTAAATCATGTGATTTACTTATACCAATCTCAAGGACAAACGTTGAATCCTCACACAGACTCACAATAATCAAGACTTCATATACAAGATGTCCCAGATTTTAGTAGTAGAACTTTAACATTCGATAGAAAATTTGATTTTGAAAAGAAAATTATATGCACAGACACTTAATTATTAATTAAGATGCAGGGTGTTGAATTTTATGAAAAATTTTTCAATTTTGTTTGCATCTCCGAAGATAATTGAGATGTCTCAATGAAATTTGGTATCGTAGATGCGTAGATAGGTTATCACATTTGCACTTAACTTGAGACCGGTATAACTTCCAGTGGCGTAGATATAGCTATTTAATAACAACAAATTATCCCGAAGAGTGTTATCACTCTTGTTGTACTTTTCAGGAACAAATTTCCATGCAGAATTTAAATCGAAACAAATACGGTCTTTTATTATTTCTTAATACCTAGCACCGTTTTACGGCTAATTTGATTTTTGCGATTTAATTACCACCACCAACAATACAAAAAATTTAGTAATTTTGTCTTGTTAACTCTTGTTGGTGGAGTTACTATAAATTAAAGTTCGTTGTAGTTATCTGGTTTGAACATTTTTGGGAATAAAAGTTTGTTATTCGGCCTTTCTCTGTAATACGCTGTAGAGATTAGAAAAGACATTTTATTTTATTTTTGTCGGTCAACGACGCTTTTTAATTTAAGGTTCCTCTTTTTCCAATTTTCACCTGATTTTCATCGTGGTGGTAATTAAATCATAGTAATTAGCCAGATACACAGAAATATCAAGAGACCTTATGTGCTTCGGTTTAAATTCTGCATCGAAGTTTGTTCCCAAAAAGTGGCCTTTACAGGGTGATAAAACACTTTTCGGGTCGATTTATTGTTACTAAATATCTACGCGACTGGACTCAATATAGGTTTCAACTTATGTGGTAAACTATCTACGCATTCACAGTACTTGATTTCATTATAGTAACTCCACCAACAAGAGTCAACAAGACAAATTTACCAACTTTTGTGTATTATTGGTGGTGGTAATCAAATCACAAAAATTAAATTACCCGTAAAACGGTGCTAGGTACAAAGAACTATCAAGAGACCTTATTCGTTTCGAATTAAATTCTACATCGAAGTTTGTTCCTGAAAAGTAGCCTTTACAGGGTGATAACACTTTTCGGGTAATTTTATTGTTATTAAATACCTTTATCTACGCTACTGGAAGTAATACAGGTCTCAAATTATGTGCAAATGTGGTAACCTATCTATGTATCCACGATACCTTCATTGAGACATCTTAATTATCTTCGGAGATACAAACTAAATTAAGAATGTTTGTCTGTGCATATATGTTAATAGGAACTTTTTTCTCAAATCAAATTTTCTATCGACTGTTAAAGTTCTACCACTAAAACCTAGGACACGCTGTACATATAATTACATGTTCATAGTGAATTGAATGGTCTCTTATAATATGTGCTTATGGAACTTTGAAATTAAGTGCTATCATTTCTACTAAATATATGTGTCATGGAAATATATAGAATATTAAGATTGTTTGTTAGATAAAAGGATTTAAAGCCTATGTGGTCAATGGTTCTTGAACGAAGAGGTTTTTCAACAACCATTGTGCAAGTTGTTGTTGATCTCTCAAACAAAGTCATCTTTCAAGTCCTGTACAGTCATAATTGATAATAATCATAACATAATACTCACAAAGATCTCCTTTCTAAAACAACCCATTTTTTGCTATGTTATGCGAGTATTTTGGTTTTCCTACTGTAAAATATAAACTAAGAATTAAATTCATTGCTTTACAAACGAAACATCAGTTCAAATAAAATGCATGATGCAATAGTTGATTCGTTCTTCTTCCAAATCAAATTTATTTAAATCATTTTTCTGGAATTACTTCTTCAGACTAAGTATAGAATTTGTAAAGAAAAAACGTGTTAAGCATTTGAGCTTCTCTTACACATTAACTGTAAAGCTAGTGTGTTAATAGGTGAGTTGTCTTAGACATGTGGCATGTGCAGAACTGAACAAAACATTATTGCCATGTCTCAAAAAAGTAATACATATCTGCAAGTCATCATCTACAATTTATTGAAACATGATTCTGATAGTTGAATCTTCGAACTGATAGATATCCAAGTTATATTTGATTTGATGTAAGAAAGAAATATAATCCATCGATATCATGAACTGAAAGTTGGAAACCATAATCTGGTCAGACATCTTGGAGAACTTTATATTTTGGGAAAATTTAAATCGATAACCAAGCTGGGCAAATCTTATTTTGATGTTGAAAGCACATAGCGTGAATAACTCCTGCAGGAGGTGTATTATAGGTTTCAATCATCAATATGATTCAAATATAAACATAAATATTATTATATTCATACATGATGATATCAGTATTTGAATTTAGATAAAAGATTCTGTTTACATTTCTAATAAATAACTTTTATTGCATCCTTAGATATTTCTAGGCAATACATCGATATAGGAACGAAGATTAGTTTTTGAAGATATGTAGTTTGCTAGTTTTCGGATTAATATATTTGGATACAACAAAATTATACAGCCCAGAAGATTTGTTTGAATAAGCAATCGTTTTTGCAATTGGAAAAACTGAAATCTACATATGCAAGGTGTCCCAGGTTTTAGTAGCAGAACTTCAACAGTCGATAGAAAATTTGATTTTGAGAAAAAAAGTTCCTATCAACGTATCAACATATATGCACAGACGCTTAGTTTTTGAGATACAAGGGTGTTGAAATTGAAAAAAAAATTTAGTTTTTTGCAAATATCTCCGGAGCCGTTTATCGTACAGAAAACAGCTTTAGGGAACATTTTCTACTCATAGTAAGCTATGTTCTGTGTGATAAAATTTTTTTTTTAGTCATAATTGGTGAAAATATTGAAGGGGTAGTGAGTGTTTTTCTCCCCAACTTCTACGCCACTGGAAAAAGTGCAATTTTGAGACAACCGTTTGAACCGCTAATGTTTTCTACACTAAAAAGATACCATCGGTTATAAGGTCTAAAGTTCACCGTTTTCGATAAAAATTAAATTTTATGTTGAAAACCATGGTCAATTTTTTGGTTTTGTTACTTATTCTAACGTTTGAATAAATTTTGTTTAATTAGTAAGAATTGACCATGTTTTTCAACATAAAAGTTGATTTTTCTCGAAAACGGTCAACTTTAGAGCTTATGACCATGAGAACTTTTTTGTGTAGAAAACATTAGCGGTTCAAACGGTTGTCTCAAAACTGTACTTTTCTCAGTGGCGTAGAAGTTGAAGAGAAAAACATCCACTACCCCTTCGGAATCTTCACCAATTATGACTAAAAAAATTTTTATCGCACAGAACATAGCTTACTATGAGTAGAAAATGCTTGCAAAAGCTGTTTTCTGTACGATGAATGGTTCAGGAGATATTCGTAAAAAACCAAATTTTTTTTTCAATTTCAACACCCTGTATATCAAAAACTAAGCGTCTGTGCATATATGTTAATAGGAACTTTTTTCTCAAAATCAAATTTTCTATCGACTGTTGAAGCTCTGCTACTAAAACCTGGGACACCCTGTATAAACATTACCATTACCACCATTATCAATATGACATAGTACTGTTAGAATTATTTTCTTTTTTTTTTGGTTCACTCCAATTTGAGTGTGATTTCACTATTTCATTTCGGATACAAATAAAAATGAAACGTGGGTATTAAGTTTTGAAATTTGATTGTATCTGTGAAATTGTAAATTAATAAAGATGTTATACAGTATCTCGTAAAGTATTAATTTTTAAGTTTTGGAATCATCAAAGTTGACGCCGGTAAATCTGGGAGTGCAGAGGATCACAATTTTCAAATACGAAGCAAGGTTAAAATACCTGAAAAATAAAACAGATGGCACCACAATCGAAAATCCCATGTGACATTTGTGATGTACCATCTTCAACTAGAACGCATTACAATTTTCAGACTGATATGTTATTCAGTTATGTTTTGACACTCATCGAAAGCAAGCAACCTTGAAGATTTTTGTAAACATGGAAAAAAGTAATTTTCGTGTCTTGATTAGACATTATTTTTTGCCTGAAAAAACATTATCCAAATCAAGGCATTGCTTGATAAACATTATGTGGACTCTTCACTATCGATTGGGACAAGTTACAAGTGGTTTACTGATTTTCGTTGTGGTAGTATCACCACAAAGGACCTCGAACGTTCTGGTCATCCAATTGAGGTTACAACGCCAGAAATCGTCAATAAAATCCATGGTATGATATTGGATGATAGACAAGTTACAGTGCACAAGATTTCTGAGGCATCTCAACCGAACGGGTACGGAACATTTAGCAAAAATTTTTGGATATGAGAAAGCTATCTGCCAGTTGGTATCGCATTTGCTCTCTGTTGACAACAAGCACAACCGTGCGACAACTTAAAGAGTGATATTCAAGCGCGATAAGAAGGACTTTTTGGGCCGTTTCGTAACCGTGGACGAAACATGGAGCCATCACAGCACACCAGTGACCAGAGAACAGTCGCAACAGTGGACTTGTCCTGGCGAATCGGAGTCGAAAAAGGCCAAAGTGGGTTTATTGGCCAACCAAGTCATGGCGACAGTTTTTTGGGATGCACACGGTATCGTCCAAATCCTTGGAAAGGGCAAGACGATGGAAGACGTTTATTATGCAGAGATGTTGGATCGATTCAACGCTGATTTAAAGCAAGAGCAGTCGCATTTGGAAAAGAAAAAAGTGCTCTCCCCCCAGGACAACGCACCGGTGTACAGGTTCGCAGTCGCAATGGCAAAATTGCATGAATTTTGCTGCGAACTGGTTCGAAATCTACCGTATTCTCCAGATTTGGCCCATACGATTTTTGTTTCCAAGCTTGAAGAAATGGCTCGGCGGAAGATTATTTGGCTCCAATGTTGAGGTCATCGCTGAAACAAAACGTCTATTTTGAAGGATTGCCTAAATCGTATTATTAGGAAGGAATCGACTAATTAGAACAACGTTGTATGAAGTGTATCAGGCTACAAGGAGATTATGTTGAAAATAAAATGAGTTAAGACCAAATGGATCATTTCTTGTTTCATTTTTCAGGAACTTTTCACGTTGCCTTGGTAAGTAGATTACAAAGAAATCCCGTTTGCACATCCAATTACAATTCTATTGGGCTGTGATTGTGTGACCAAATATTATTTTAGTATATAGCTATTCGATTTTATATCAACACTATAATAATAATGATAATAATTTATTTCCAGAGATAGTAAATATATCAATACATCCATAAGTACAGGAAATGAAAATATCCTACTGAAATCATTGCTGATTCGTGCGTAGTATAATTTCATATTTCACTGGAATAGGTATTTTGTATGCATCATAATTAATAAAATATATATATATATATATATATATATATATATATATATATATATATATATATATATATATATATATATATATATATATAATAATATATATATATATATATATATATATATATTATTATTATATATATATATATATATATATATATATATATAATATAACATATGTTTTGGATAATTTGTCAAGATATGTGTGATAGGAATATTTTGCAATGATGAGATATGAACTATCCCTGTGTATTTTCACTCTGCAAAATATCAAAATAGCGATCGAGTTCAGCTATAATTTGCCAATAAGGTTCAGGTCATAAAATTAAAGTCAATTTGTAATATGGCTCCTAGTGCCCCATAATGACTTATTCTCATCGTTCACCATTATCCCATAAATTTTATTGTGGGACCATTTCAGAACACTACTTGTGCCTTCAATATATAATTTTCTACAAAAACAAATAAAATTTCTCAAGTGGGGCCGCACCGTTTACCACTGCTCTTTTAAAATACGAAATTAGTAAATGTGTAAACAGAGCGGATACTTCCCGATTATGAAGCCATAAAGGGCGTGGGTGTTTGATATCCTGTGATCGCGGGTCATGTGATAGATGCCGGTCTATCAAATTAACCACAGACTTATAAAACGAGATGGATTAACTGAGCTAGGTATATCACTGGTTAACCACGAAATAATCCATTTCAATGTTGAAGATTAATTGATCTGCTTTCAAGATAATCACTACAAAACAGAGAAAAATATCAAATCAGTCATTTAATAGAACACCGCTCGTCAGTCAGTGCAAAAATTGAAAATCATATATTGCGCGTAGAAGCAATGACTTATCAAAGATTTGGATTGAAGTTGGTACTGGAAACCATCAAGTAACAAAGTTAAATAATGAATTGGGGAATTCTATTTGCAATGCTTTGGTAGGACTACACGCTCTTACTGGATGTGTGTTAATCCTGCCTCTTTGAAAAGGAAAAACTATTGCTTTTCAAAACGCCTTAATCGATCTCGGCAAAGTAAGGGGAGACAACAGGAGTGATGACCTTGAGAAAATGGAAATGAATTGTTTCTAAATTATACGGCTTGAACTGTTGCACAAATCAAAATATTCTCGGCGAAGTGTCGATAAACAATTTGATGATAAAGTTAAGAACTTTTACGCCAGTCGGAATTAATGGAGCAATTTTTGAGAGAGCAATGCCCATTTAAATATCCAGACTGTACTTTCGCCAGTCGGCCATGGATAGAAAGAGATATATAATGATTATGAATTTGATGGGCTCCCCCTTTAGATTTAGGTATGTATACAAATCAAAAAAATGTAATCGAATTATGCTTATTGATTATTTTTTGGCATTTGTCTTCGATTCCGGTTGCTTTTTTTTAAACGCTCGAACGAATTATCTCTTGGTGGGGGTCTCGGAATGGAGTTCTGCTTTGGCTGCCCAAGCACGAGGTAGCTCGTGGTGACAACAACATCCTGCGCGCGCCATTCTATGTTTGCTAGTACGTCTGAAGCTTCATTAGCAGCGTACACATGTGTTTCTTTTACCAGGTGTAGATTTTGGGTTTGTAATAGTTTGGTTTGGTCTTTAAGAAAATGTCCAGAAAACGACGCTTGACTCACGAACAACTGGAATGTTATGCGGAGATGAGTGATTCGGAGTAGGATGATTTTCTTCGAGAACACGAATGATCACGAATACGAAGTTTCAAGCGGAAGTGACGAAAATTGGGCACCTGATTCACAAATCGCCGTTCCTGATATGGAGCCAGTTCAAGAATTACCAAACGAAGAATGGTATGACGTGCAAGATGAGCTACCACGGCTTATTTTTTCTGAACAAAACATTGGATTGAATCTTGAAGAACCACTGACCATCGAATATCTGGTGAGTTTATTTTTCTCTGATTAGCTTATGGATCTTTTAGTCCAACAAACAAATTTATATAGATATCGATGACAGTGACTTGTCTTCAGACATAACGTATGGTGGTTTCTCATGAGATCGGAAATTAATGCTGGTTAATCATACTACCAAGGTTTAATTGCCAGCTTTTGATGACTATTAATACAAAAAATCTTGTCAACGCAACGTGGAGAACTGCGTTTTCTTGAGCAATTACAATAAAATAATACTTTATTCATAATTTTATTGAATAAAAAATGTTTTATTTCAGTATATTTCAAAATTATATCCAATGCATACCTGAAAAATGGTGGTTGTTGAAATGAATACCATCTAGAGTTTAGTAATTCTGTGATTTATTTTTCGAACAAACCATTATCGATCTTATTACAATTTAACCTGTTTAGTGAATCGGATTTTTATAACAATATTTACTTTAAGAATCATAATTGGATTTGGGTTACTCCAATTAGCTAAATGTAAGTATAGGTCTGGAAGGCTATAATTCGGAGATTAGTTATTGAACTATTATCGGAGATCGGTGCTGCAACCAGGCGCCTGACTCCACACCGCGGCACACCTCTACTCCTTTGGTGCGAGGAAGAGACCTTTGTATCGGAGCCGTAAGAGCCGTCGTATTTCAAGTGTTTTATCTATCGATCTTCACTCTATTGGATGCTGCAACTGCTTCTTGTCTCTTCCAGATTATTTTTTCAATTACCGTAAACAGAGGTAAAGCTAAAATATATGTGAACTTTTTCATTTTGGTTTATGCAGAGAGTGCAAAGGTACACCCAAATCTCTCAAAAGCATTGCAAATTTGTATTGCACTACTATTTTACAGTATTATGAACCCTATCTTATACAAGACAGTGTCAGAAGTTGCATAAACGTCATATTCGACTAATAATTCTTCTTCTGTTACATCATTAATTTGTGCAAAGCTAGTTAGGTCATGACCTTTCATTATTAATATTTATTATATGTAAATTCTTGGAGAATAGCTCACATAAACACATATAACTACTGTATTTTCGTTTTTACGTACGTTTCGGTATGTTTGGAAACTATTTCATCAACTGAAGCACGGAATTCCTTAATTGCAATAAGAAATATGTTTGTATTATTACTAACGTCATTTGTCGTTTTATAGTTTTATTGTTTCTTTCCATTTGGTCTAAGCCTTATGAACTTTTAATTATTTTCTCATGAATAACTAATCACGGAACTATCCCTAAACGTATGTCAAAAAGAAGACATGTCATAGCTGAACTTACGGGCATCCTCACCGGCCACTGTTGGCTCTCCCTCGCGGAGAGTCCATCCTGTCATAATTGCAGTACAGGAGAGGAGACTCTTTGCCAACTTATAGGAGAGCGCCAAGTGATGTCCATGTCGCATCAGGATACTTCTAGGAATGCCTACACTAGGTCTGTTCGATCGTTGTGAAAAAGCAGGAACAATACCAGAACTCAACATGCAAGACCAAGACCAATATCAAGACCAAGAAACACATTAGTTTGCAAGACCAAGACCAAGACTATATGTGCAAGAACAGACTAAGACATACAAGTTTTGGTATTGGTCTTACTTTGCTCATCACAAATTCCATGATATCACAGAGCGTAGAACTATAATTTAGAAAGTATGGTAGAATGCCAGAGAGTGAAGAAAATTAACTGTGACATCACATCGATGACGTCAGATGAATCTTCAAATAAAGATTTCTGATACTTCTGGAAACTAAATCAGCGTGTGATATATTTTTGACAGGAAAAACACTGTTGTCATTGTGGTTCAATAAAATACTATAATTCCATGTAGGTCAAAAATACCATTTGAAACGGGACAACCATGTCCAAAAATAATACAGTTCCTCTCTTCCCCACTTGCAAAATTTCAAAATCCGTACGATCAATAGGAACACGTCAATCTTCTCCACAGTGGATTACATACATACGCAAACACAAACGTCATCTCTAAACTACTATAGATTTTTGGCTCAATTATAATATTTCCCTTACACAACATATACAATCAGGCAAGTGGATATATGTGCAGCAGCCAAAATCTGATTCATCCAAAAAATTGACTGCGTTAAAATAAAGAATGTTGTTCCATACTGAACACTTGACCTACCAGTTTTGGTTTTTGGTCAAGCAAGACTTTTGAAAACATAAGAAAAACATATCTGAAATAACATGTTTCAAATGAAACATTTTATAAATATAATCTCAGATAAAAACTGACAAAGGTTACAGTCATAGCTTAAAAATAATACCCATAATTTCATAATTCATAATTTTTATTAACAGCTTAAAGACCAACCCACTATTTGTATAAGATTAAGTCGTTATAAAAGAACTATGCAATAAAAAACGTTTAGCATGTATAATTAAAATGAAATAAAACAACAGTGACCAGGCAAAGAACAAACAAGGGTTCAGATTTAAAATGTTAATTCGAAGGAGACTAAATATTATGGAACTCGTTTAAAAATAGATAAGTGGAATAATGATAATGTAAGTGATGTAAGGTTCCAGAGAGGTTTGATCTGGGATCTAGGTTAGTATATTTTTAACATTCCAGCTGTAACTGTAATCAGTATTTTATGTGCCTTTAAACTCATTTTGCGGAAGAAAAGTCTGAGTCAAGCAAAAGTTGTATCTATTGTTTGTAGCTCAAGTTTAATAACAATCATACGAGTTATGAAATAACTCATGATCATAATCATACCGAACTTTTGCTGCCATTTAAGAGAGGTATATACTTAAAATTTTAGGAATGTAATGTAACTCTGAATGCACAATTTATGGTTTTCGATTGGACAAGAACCACTTCCATATTTTGAAGCTTATCACATCCACACTATAGTGTCAGTTTATGTACAGGTAAATCTGAGTTTGAAACATGTCACACCCTATACTGTTTGTATAATTTCTGAGAAGAGGGCCTTTGATTTCATAATATTCCTGAAGAGAAGGACTGTAACTGGAGATGTCTCAATTCGCTCACTTCCGGCCAAAACGTAGGTGAACCTGATTGGAAAACCTAATAGGCATAGTATATGAAAGGTCTACTCAAGATAGCGAAGTCAATAGTTATTCCAATCAAAGACAGTTGAATGTTTAAGGCATTATATTTTATAAATTTCCACTAATCATGAAAATACAAAACTAAGCATACACAACAGTTGAAATATTTCCTCGAGAAATATCTAAAGTATGCCTCCAGTATAAGTAATAGTTCATAGTGAAGACTGTCTACTAAAGATTCCATTGCTGATTAGTGATTCACATATTAATATCTCTAAGGATTCATTTAAAAATATGTAGAATAGTAAAATAAAACACAAACTAGCTTTGATAAAGTCACTGTGTGCCGTAACAATTATTGTCAACAAGTAAACTTTGTCTTTCGTATAAATTTTAATTATTTCAATTATACACATATTAATATTTCCAAATAAGTGGGTAAATTTAGCCTCAAATTACTCTGAATTATGGTTGCCAAAATAAAAGTATATGTTATCAGAGGCATAATATAGGATAGGTACCTGAAAGACTGAAAAAGTTGATCTGTCAAAAAATTCCGAAATCACTTTGGGAGAGATTAGAGATCTGGAATTGATGTTTATGGTAATTATTTTTACAGACATTTTGAGATGATCAGGCAGATTGGAATATTATTCGACATATATTAAACGGTATAAAGAAGTATAAAAAAGATAACTTTGGAATACAGGCACAAATTGCGGGTGGAAAAGTTTCATTCATTATAGTCTAGCAAATATTTTAGTAATAAGCAGGGGCATTATATTTTAATCGGTTGATCGGCCCTAGTATCATCACATTTATAATTATTCATCTCTATTACTGATTTTCATAATATGTCAAAAACTTCAGTTTTACTACTTGACTATACAGAGGTCGTAGCATCACATTTATAATTCATCTCTGTTACTGATTTTAATAATATGTCATAAACATCAGTTTTACTACCTTAGTATTTACAGGTACTCTCTTCCGTCTTTATCCTGGACCTAGACACTAGACAGTTTATTTGGTCTGCTAAAATATCCCTAGCTATTACATGTTTCTCATTATCCAACTCCAACTCTATAATAATTCGGTTCACATCCTACCAGTATTCATTTCCAAGACTGTTCGTAAAATTTTTTTCTTATTTACATAAACAGTTGAACCGAATACCCGTAAATATTTTATCTGTAGCTTTTTATTATGCCACATTTCATATGATGTTTCAAATACTTTCAATAATTTTGTTTGTGTTATATGTATTAGATATGTTTGCAGTTAAAACTGCATCACTCCAGAAATCGTTATCTAATTTAGCATCAACTATCATTTTCACGCTGTCCCTGTTATTTTGAATACTTTCATCTCATTTGATGAATATTGAATATTTCCTTCCATTATCGGTATATAAATTGACAATTTTTTAAATTAAATCGCGATTATGGCGTAGTCCAGGTCATATTCGCACTGCATCACAGGTGAAGTCTTTGGATTACGCTGAAATTTTGCAGGTGGTTTCTGCCTCAGGAAATATTGGGTTGTTCAAAAAATCAAGCCATCGTATACTTCAGTAATGCGCCGTCTACAGTATTTTTTTTTTTTTTTTAAATTTTATTGATTACAAATGAAAAAACGGCATTTCTTCTGTAGAAACGCATTACACTCATTTGATGAATATTGAATATTTCCTTCCATTATCGGTATATAAATTGACAATTTTTTCAATTAAATCGCGATTATGGCGTAGTCCAGGTCATATTCGCACTGCATCACAGGTGAAGTCTTTGGATTGCGCTGAAATTTTGCAGGTGGTTTCTGCCTCAGGAAATATTGGGTTGTTCAAAAAATCAAGCCATCATATACTTCAGTAATGCCCCGTCTACAGTATTTTTAATTTTTTTTTTAATTTTATTGATTACAAATGAAAAAACGGCATTTCTTCTGTAGAAACGCATTACAGAGATAAAAAAAATTCTCAACCATGGATTTGATGGAAAATTTTCCAAGGAATCCAACGCCGCCTTCATAATTGGTCTATCGTATTACGCATGCGCAAAAGCTCAACAAACTTATTTTTTCTTCAAAAATTCATATCTCCGGTATTGCTACTCCGATTGTGCTGACATTTTTCGTGAAGGCAGTTAAAAGTGAATACTTTAAAGTGGTGTACGGATGGTCGTGCATAAATTGTGAAACAAAGCTGCTAGAGTTAATTACCTGTATTTTCAAAATTTCCTAGGCCATTTCTTTCAAGTTAATGCTGATGGGTGAATGTTGATCTCAAATCGAATTCCTCGGGAAATTTCCGATCGATTATGTACTTTCTAAAATTTTTTTAAGTCGATTCAATCGATGTTGCAGGGACGCTTTACAGCGTCCCGCGAGGATGTTTTTTTCAATATTGAAATTTGTTTGAAAGCACAGTGTACAATTCTTGATAAAATTTTATTTCTTCTTAAAAAAAAATAATAGTTTTTATTATTATGACTCATTTTATTTAATTATTATATTTGAGAAAAATATATTATTTTTCTTAAAAAATAAAATAATAAATTTTAGTATTAAAACTAATTTTATTTGATTATAATTTTTTTAAAGAAGAAATTAAATTTGGATCAAGAAATGTGCAATGCGCTCTCAAATTTGAATATTGAAAAAAACATCCTCGCTTGACGCTTTAGAGCGTCCCTGCAATATCGATTGAATCGAAGCACATTATCGATCTGAAATTTTCCAAGGAATCCGTACCTGGGGTCAGATTTGAGATTAATATTCACCCATCAGCATGAACTTGAAAGAAATGGTCTAGGAATTTTTGAAAATACGGATAATTGATGACTAGCGGCTTAATTTATGAGTGACCATCCATACATCACTTTAAAGTAGTATCCATATCCAACTACCTTCACGCAAAATTCCAGCTCGATCGGTAGGGAGATATGAATTTTTGAAAAAAAAATTTTTGAGTTTGCGCGCATGCACGATACCATAGACAAATTCTGAATGAGGCGTTGGATTCCTTGGTAGATTTCCCATCAAACCCATGGATTCGAATATTTTTTTGCCTCAGTGATGCGTTTCTACAGAAGACATTTTGTTATTTCATTTTCAATCAATCAAATTCTAAAAAAAATTGAAAATATCCTAGACGATACATTATTTAAGTATATAGTTTGAAATTTTGGGAAACATAATATTTCCTGAGGCAGAAACCACCTGCAAACTTTCAGGGCAATCCAAAGACCTCACCTGGGATGAAGTGCGAATATGACTTTTAGCAATATATATAAATAACGAAAATACATTCGATTTATGTGTTTTTAGGTATGTGACACAAGTAAATCGATTTAGCGACAAAAATACATTATATTTTTTTATCAATTGCAGAAGGAGTGATTGGATTTGAGAGATCCGAATATACATTGAAAAAGTAGTCCATCCGGATTTTCTATGATACACGAAACAATTTCATATAGCGAATAATATATTAAACAACTGCTCCGGTTGTAAAAAAACAACAACATATCCATCATATACTTATATTAGACACTTATATTCACTAATCACGTGCTAAATAATATTTCGGATATACGATGGTCTTTAAGTTTATTGAATCGCCTTCTATCTTTGATATTCATCCTTTTTTGTTTACTTATGTCAAAACATCCACACCTTCTCACATACCTCGCATTTCAATAGATCAATTCAACAAAAAATTGTTGCAGTCATCCAGAAGATGCTTTCATGTGATAAAAAATAAAAGTATTACGAAGATATTTTACGAGAATAAATATTTATCCGCACACAAAGGAATAGCGATAGACTGAATGAAATACAGAGAAGTAAAGTAAGGTAGTGATTAGGGCCTTTGAGAAGAGTGGCGCGACCCATCATTACATATACCTTGAAAAACTGTTCCATATATTCCTTATATAATACTAAATATCCCCCTGTATTGTACTATAGAACTCTGTTATAATTATAATAATCCCATTTCGTACAATGTTTATTTGTGAGGGCCAACATGTAACTCGTTTTCATTGTGAATATCAATAAATACATTGATAGATATTTAAAATGATTATATATCGCATCTCCAATATTATATGCTAGTAAGACGGTAAAACCACAACGCCACGTGTATTTAGCTCATTCAAAGTAATGTTTGCAAAGCACGCAAAATAAGTAAGCATTTCGCAAGAATTATTGATTGTTGTCTAACAACGGAAAAGTATTCCACTATTCCCTGATAATAATGATTTGACTTTCTTACACTTAGACAAATCGTAGATTTAAAGTATATATGTGTAGAACTCTGAAAATTCTGCTAGAAAAATGACGATATGTTCATGAATGAAGCGAACTACTAATTCGAACTAATCATATTATGTTATCCATCTCTCTGTACGTCCGTTTATCCATAATAATTATAAGTTGCTTCAACTCGCAATTATGACATTATTTTATAAATATTGGATGATGTTTACTATCCTTTCAGTAAACGCGAGTATTGGCTCTTGCCTGGAAATAAAAACCTGGGACATGTTCATGCCCAATTGAAAAAAGTATAACTTTCTGAATTAAGTTAGTCACAAAAGCGAATGATACAAAACGCCATCCGAATGCCATTAAATGGTACAAACTTGATTCTAAACCCACAGAAGGAATCTGAATAGGAGTATATGGCCCTGAAATCGGATACTCTGAAAGCTTGGGTACATCCCCGAGTATCTTCCAGTTTGTCAGATAGTATATCAGTCATCAATGTGCTGAGTTCCCATGTAACCCGATCTTGCACACTTAATCTTTCAGAGGAAAGTCAGTCTCTAGATTAAATTTCAAAAAAATACAATCCCCTTTCCTACCCCTTAAAGCAGACAAGTGCCGATCTTAATCAAACTTCTTACTTACATTCAAATCGAAAGGAACGTCACTGTGGATATGAGATTTCGAAAAACTGACGCAACTCCTCCTCCAACCCATCCCCCCTCAAATCAATAGCTATGATCTTGATGAAATTTTGTTCACTTGGCCTACAGAACAAGAGAAAATACATCCACTACCGATCGCGATGAAATTTTGTACACTTGACCTTCAAATCAAGAAGAAAGTCACATTTCAAATGAGTTTTCGAAAAAAAACTACTTCGACACTCTTTCCCACCTCTTGAAGCAGATATGTACACATGAAATTTTTCACACTGAACCTTTAAAACAAGAGAAAAGTCACTATCTATATGAGATTCCGAAAAACCTATCTCATCTCCATTCCACACCATAAGCACCGATTTTAACATTTGGGCTTCGAATCAAGTGAAAGTCACATGATTTTTCTAAAAAGATACACATTCCCCTTCCCCACCATTTGAAACAGATAAATGCTATAGCGAAGCACGGGCAAACATAAGCAAAATATTGAATTTCAAATTGAACGATGGAGATTCAAAAATTCTGGAAATGTATTGTCTTCCATAAGTATGCTTTAGGAAAAAAATATGTGGGGGAAAAATATTTTTCGATTCTATACCCGTGCACCACTTGAACATCAACTAGTGATACCTCAGATCAAATAGGAGAGTGATACAATGAAGGTCCTTGTAAAGCACTAAATTGCCAATTCTAATAACTTTTCGATTTAATCATAAAGTAGGTAATCATCTTTATCTGTTTATATTTTTGTTCGAGATACCGATGTAGTTCTTTCAGGAACACGAACAAAAACATCGTTCAAAGAGTTTAAAACAGACCTTTGCATTTTTCAATACATCCTGAAAACTGATATCTGATACTTACCTTTGCAATAGAATAGGATGGGCTAAAATGGTATATGTAATGGCATATTCCAGTTTAAAAGAAACTTTGTCTGGGAGACTCTTCTAGGCTTGAAAATTACGCTTCAAATAAAATTTTAAGATGCTATCATTTAAAATAGTTATTGAGGAAACGTGTTTTTATAAAGGTAGAGGCATATATTATATTTCCGAAAATTCATATTTTTTGCTACTTCTATGGTTTCAAATACCTACTTATACAATACTTCATATAAAGGAAGAAAAAATACAGTTTTTACAATGAATCAAATTCAGTGTATAAATAAGAAGAGATAAGAACAAGCCCCTTCCTCCTCAAAAAAAATAGTCATGACTTGGGATTCAACATATACAAAAAAAACACTCAGACAAATAATTCCTGGAGATTCAATTATGAAAATTAATTATAGAGTAGCTTTATTTGAAAGTTTTGTTCACAAGTTATTAAACGTCCCTTTGAGCTAGCAAAATCATAACAATTGAGTAGAGAAACTTCAGTAAATAGCATTGAACAATGGTTACGACAAATCTCCGATCAATAACTCAATTTCTGAGCAAAAAAAGAAATTAGAACGTAACCAATTAACCAAATTAGAGCCTACCTTCAAATAGTTCAATAAAATTCACTTATTATTCATCTGTAATTAATAAGTCCCATAATTTGCTTTCTTAATCTGCAATACAGTCCTTTTATAGGTGAAGAATAAGTTAAAAAACCGTATGGGCCACACCCTCGACAAAGTTTACGAGTTCGACTAATCAGGGATTTGCAAAATCGTTTGTGAGAAGTATTTAAAATGCTATATGGTGGAAAATCAGGGCTAGCCGAAAATATTCTGAATACAAGTCACACCATTTCTCAAAAAAGTTTGTCACTCTTGAAACATAGAATTGGCAAATATCTACGTAATTTAGAAGGGATTGAAATGTATAAGCGAAGAAGCAATTTAATGAATTCAGATGTATATCCAGCTGGAAGTAATCCCTTGTAGTCGCGGAAACGAAGCACTGAAGTTCGAAAAACTTGAACAGTAAGACGGATTTGAATGCAGTTTTGCGCATTCAATTCGTTAGACTTTCAGGAAACTTTGTGAACTGAATTTATTTATAAGAAATTAAAAATATGTAATTTGCATAAATAATATGCATTTTATAATTGCATTTTAAATTTACCGTAAATACTAAATTCACAATTCAGTTCATAGTGATGAAAATGATTCCAAACTCGTTACTCGGTGGTTTTCGGGGTCGCTGAACACGAATATCGCGACAGAATTGGTCTCCGAGGTACCTGGTGCCCAGGGTGAACCGTTATACCCGTCGTCTCCTGGAGTTTTCGGGAAATTCGTTATATAATCAGTCCAAACTCGTTACTCGGGGGTTTTTGAGGTCGCTGGACACGAATTTCGCGACAGAATTCATCTCGTGCCCAGGGTGAACAGTATCCACATCGTCTCCTGGAGTTTTCGGGAAATTCATTATATAATCAGTCCAAACTCGTTACTCGGGGTGTTTTGGGGTCGCTGAACACGAATAGCGCGACAGAATCGGTCTCCGAGGTACCTGGTGCTTAGAGTGAATGTTATCCTCGTTGTCTTCGTAAAGAAAATACACGTGCACGTTATTGATATAGTATACGCACACTATAGAGGAAGACGAAGAACTTCTAACCTGCCGCCCCTCACGGAGAAATCACATTGTGTCTTCTCCTCGCAAAACACCACAGAACCGCATCCTCATGTATCGTATCACTGCTACCAACTGTATTGAAAGCGCCAAATGTAAAAAAAATGTGCTTCAGTAGATAGATTTTGTAAGACTGTTCACCAGAATTGACACCTTTTGTACAACATTTGAGTGGATAATTTACAAGCATGTACAAAGTATCAGTAAAAATCATGTAATAATAACATTAATTTATGGGGACAACGAGGATACCGTTCATCTTGGGCACCAGGTACCGCGGAGACCAATTTTTTTGCGATATTCGTGTTCAGCGACCCCAAAAACCCCCCGAGTAACGAGTTTGGACTGATTATATAACGAATTTCCCGAAAACTCCAGGAGACGATCTGGATACCGTTCACCCTGGGCACGAGATGAAATCTGTCGCGATATTCGTGTTCAGCGACCTCAAAAACCCCCGAGTAACGAGTTTGGACTGATTATATAACGGATTTCCCGAAAACTCCAGGAGACGACGGGTATAACGGTTCACCCTGGGCACCAGGTACCTCGGAGACCAATTCTGTCGAGATATTCGTGTTCAGCGACCCTAAAAACCCCCCGAGTAACGAGTTTGGAATCATTTTCGTCACTATCAACCGAACTGTGAATTTAGTATTTACGGTCAATTTTAAATGCATTTATAAAATGCATATTATTTCTTATAAATCAATTTAGGTCACATAGTTTCCTGAAGCTCTAAAGAATCGAATGCACAAAACCGCATTCAAATCCGTCTTACTGTTCAAATTTTTCGAACTTTGGCCAGTTTTAGTGCTTCGTTTTCCGCGACTATTGTATTAAACAGATACATTTTATTTTCTAAATTTAAATCAGTCTGTAGCTGAAAGGTCCTTAGCACTTTGACAGTGTTTTTAGTGGATAGGGGTGATTAATAAAAAACTATAAGATTATTAATAAGAAATAGAGTTGTTGGCTACTTGGTAGCTGAAGGGTTCACAGTAATTTAACAGTATATTTAGAGGATAAAAGTGATTATTTCTTATTTATAGTGTCATAGTGCATCCACAGTATGAACTCATTTATATTTTATTCATGACTAGTAGACTAAATTCTAATTTTCATATTTTGAATAAATAATATCATTAGAAAAAATATTCTGTTCTTCCGTATTATACTCAAGAATGGAAACTTAGATGGATCTCAGGAGATTTTTACTCCTTGAATTATATCGACCGAAAAAATGACACTATTGCTTGGTACATAAAAGTGTTTCGTACTGAAATATATTTAGTTGAATTTTCCATCTAACGTAGGTTTGACGATTTCATGTCAATATAAGTTGGATGTGCTAGGTCACTTTAAATAATGTAACCGACGAATAGCACCTGCATTTTATTGAATAATGCTCCGCTTAATTTAGATAAATTTACATTTGTTTCAAAGATGCGCCGATTAAAAATGCCAGATAAACTTGAATATATACATTATTTGCAATGTAAATTTTCCATTCTCAATGCCCTCTGTTAGCACCCTACAAAAATGTATTGTTCGAAACCATTCAATAACTATTCCACTTTGTTCATATACATTCACTCCATCGTACAAACTCTCCTTAATGTCATCGTTAATAACAGAGATTCATTAATCTATTATCTGATAAACATTACGTTAAAATAATTGTCTTCAATGTACGAGTGGTCCTAGTGTAAGGAACATGTGATTATATGTTGGTTTTGACCTCTGTAAAATAGTTATTTGTTTTACTAGGCATAAAAGCACAAGATTTAATGCCGCGGCTGGTGTTTCATAGCCTCGCTACGCTCGGCTATGAAACCAGCCAAGGCATTAAATCTGCTTTTCTGCCGTGTGAAACATATAATTTTTTCTTCAAATTTGTTCCAATTCCACGCAAAATCGACTTTTTCATATTTAAATTGCGTTTCATTATCAATATCCAAATAAGTAAATTATTTTATTAAAGGTAACTGGGCCCTACGTTACTATGTTTACCGCTGATGACGTTTGTTGAATATGTTTGTTTACTGTTTACTTTCTCATTGTCAATTTTGAAAAGTTGTCATGTTAGAAATGGATTTACTGCAAAGTGAGGATGAATTGATGCAATTAACACCACCTGAGATAAGAGACCAGGCGCGAGATGTGGAATTTAACCTTTTACCGGAAAAATCAAGAACTGTATATGAACTCATATACAGCAGATTCATGGAATATAGACAGAAGAAAAATATAGGATCTTTCTCTGAAAATGTGCTGATTGTCTATTTTTCATATCTTTCAAAGAAAATGAAGCCTTCAACGTTATGGTCTACCTATTCGATGTTGAAAGCTAGCCTGAACATAAAAAATAACATTGATTTGGCAAAATACCAGAAGTTACGGGCTTTTTTGAAACGCCAGTCAGACGGTTTCCATGCAAAAAAATCCCGAGTTTTTCAAATAGAAGAAATCGAGAAATTTTCATCAGATGCCCCAGATGAACTGTATTTGTGTACGAAGGTAGGAATATATTGAAAATGATCTATTATGGATTAAAGAACTAATTTTCAATTTATATTTTAGGTTGTAATTATTGTTGCAGTCGCTGGGGCTTGTAGATGTGATGAGCTTTTGCAAATGAAAATAGATGATATAAATGATATGGGCGACAAATTGCTAATTATGCTACCAAATACTAAGACCAAAAGATCAAGATCTTTTGTAGTAACGGAATATTTAAGCGTTTACAGAAAATATGCAGCCTCCAGACCCTCGAATTTAAGTAATCGGCGTGTCTTCTATAAATATGCGAACGGTAAAGCACATCATCAATTCATTGGCATTCACAAATTCGGTAAAATGCCAGAAGAAATTGCTACTTTTCTGGGACTATCCCATGCGAAAGAGTATACCGGGCACTGCTTTCGCAGAACTTTGGCCACGTTGCTGGTGCATTCTGGTGGGGACATAACAATGTTGAAGCAATATGGAGGATGGAAGTCTTCCACTGTCGCGGAGGGCTATATTGAGGACTCGCTAGCCAATAAGTCGAACATCGGCAATAAAATATTTTCTGGCGTTTCCGGAGTATCAAGTGTGGATACTAAAGTTGTTAATTTTACTGGAAAGGAGGGAAGTGGACAGAGTTCAATTGTATTAAATAATTGTTCACAATTGACCATAAATATATCTAATAAATAAAAATTTCGTGTTGTAGTTTGTAGTTTTAATGCAATAAAACCAGTTTATTATCATCAGCATCATTTTGAGTTTTCTTAATGTCATTGTCAATTTTAATAACCAGTTTGATTTAAATTATCACTTGGAAGGTTGCCTAGCAACGAACTTTTTCTGCCTAGGCAGTAAAAGTGGACTTTTCTGCCTAGGCATTAAAAGTACAACTTCTAAGCCTGCCAAGTGTCATTAAAAGGCCGCTTTTAATGTAATTTGGAGAAAAAGGTGTTTTTTTCTGATTTCAACGATATAAAAGTGATAGGTCTAAAATAGTTACAACATGAAACAAAAATATTTGGTTGCCATAAAATCTATTTGGCCTTCTCAATGAAGTTCTCTAAAAATAAAAAATGTTTAACATTGAACTACAAAACCTTCACTCAACAAATAATAACAATAAGATTAACATTCTTATAATAGGTCAATATTAAATAATTAAAATATCGAAAACAAACTAACGGGCATGTTCAAATTGGTTTCCCCCTCTTTCAACACATAGTCACAAATGTCGTCGTAGCCCGTCCGTTGGGTTAAATATATTGATGTTCGGTATTTCTTTTAAAACAGTTTCGAATCTTTCTTTTAGTTCGACTACTGTTCTGCTGGGATTTAAATACATTTTATCTTTTATATATCCCCAGAAAAAAAATTCAAAGACATTAGGTCCGGTGATCTTGGTGACCACAAACATGGTCCACTGGTATCTATCCACTTGTTCGTAAAGTGTGTGTTCAGAAATAAAGATCCAACTATGATTTGTATTAAAAAAATATAAGTTTGGGTCATACCTCAAAAATGAGAACAGAAAAAAATATCTGAAGAATGAATTCTTTGTAAAAGAGTGTCAATATAATTTTTTTAGAGTTTGGCAATATCTTTGCTATTAAGCGAAATAAAAGGCATTGTCCAAATGGGCAAAAGTGAAAAAGTTGGCTGTGAAGTCAAAACAACTGCGAAAGCTATTGAATTTGTCTAAAAAAAGCGGACGCGGATGCTTTATCGATTTTTTTCTATATCGAATATTAACTGAGATATCCCATTGGGACAATTTGGGTTACCCTTTACTTATCACAGGTCTTATAGGAGCAGACTATCTGGGATTTACACAACTATCGAGGAAATTTTCCCACTAGAGCTTCCGTAAGAGAGCTAAAACTCACCGGTGTACTGTAAAACAGTACTGTAAAAGCGGAGATAATAGTTTTTCAAGGACGCAGTGACACCCGTTACCAATCTAATCTGATCTAATATAGTATTAGTGTATTACTGAAAATTGTATTTGGAGAAATTTGTTTCACTAATGATATGTGAATTATTATGCATAATAAGTTTTCTCATTTACAATTAATAATTTACTAACATATTTCATTGCGTTTGTCCCTTTTACAAGAAATTCTTATTGTAATTATTAAAATATATCTAACATCGTTATTGATAATTCGGACAGCTCTTGAAGGTGCTGCCGGAAAATTTCCTAGTTCTACAGCAGCTCCACTTCCACATCTACTAATGGTACCTCATCGCGAAATGGACACGCAATGTGGTGTATCACAAGACAACACAGAACTACGACTTCTACTTTTTCCACCTTCAATTCAATTCCCAATGCTAAAATTAGAAATCTTCTCCTCCAGACCACAAAGCATCTCGTAATGATGTTACGAGTTCCTATTTGAGATTCATTGGGGTGTTACTGGATTGTTTAGTGGAGTTAAATATGGTTTGATGCCTTAGCAAGATAGATTGTATGGAGCTTGATGGCTAGGAGCTTCCCCACCGCAACCTTTGCAGATCTATTGTGTATGCCCTCTTGTTATGGTAGAGTTGCCTGTCAACACCCGTCTCTTTATTACTAGACTCCATAGGTCAGACCTTAGGTCCTCCATATAATGAGAGGGTTGTGCTTTTTTCTTCCCTATCTTTGAGAACTTTAGCCTTGTTAGGCCTTCGCAGTAGCACAGTATGTGTACTGAGGTCTCCTCGTCTTCCTGGCACAACCTGCATAAGGTTGTATAAGCCAGTCCGATATTGTTCATGTGTTTGTCGAGTTTACAATACCCTGTCAGGAGTCCACCATGATTCTAGTTGATCGACTATTCTGGCTTAGTAAGTACTCCGTGCATTTTGGCGATGGTTCTTTAATGAACTCTTTGGCCTGTCTCTATCTGCGCCTTGTTCCACTATTCTCGAGATTGATTTTTCATCCAAGTACTGTCATATGATTTGCTCAGAGCTTTCGCTATGCCACAGAAGGGTTCTGGACCAATTAGAGCGCCACGTGCTCCTTGTCAGGCCAGTGAGTCAGTCTCTTCGTTGCCTTTGTAAACTGGGTGATCTGGTACCCAGACTAAAGACAATTTCTATTGACTGCCCAACTCTGAACAGTCCCAGACAAGTTTGGATTTGACCTGTAAGGAACTGAATGTTTTTATAGCCCCTTGGCTGCCAAAGTATATGGCGATGGTTTTTACCTGAAACTCTTGCCTTAAAAGCTCTCAGGCACAGTGATGTATTGCAGCTACTTCTGCCTGGAAGTTCGTCGCGTGTTTACCCTAACTCAGTGAAACTCTTATCTTTGATTCCTTATCGACTATCATTCAATAACAGGGTCTCTAGAAATTCTTCCCTGCAGAACGCATTAGTAATTTGGAATTTCTAAATATATTAGCATCATGTGCAGATCCTGGCCATCTGCATACAATATCTCTTATTTGTGAATAAGCATCACAAATAGCTTGCACGTTAAAAGAAAAGTTACCTTTCCTACTTCTAAGATTTTCAGGTTCTTCCCCTTCAGGAGATTGTATGTGTACATGTGTACAATCCAAAGCTATAAGTGTTTTATCTAACAACATCATCTGCTAGAAATTGCTCATTTATGTACGTTCCATTTAAATTTGCTATAGCTCTACTCGTTGTAGATTTGTCAACGCCAGCAACATACAGAAAACTGCCAGTAGCAAGAAAACGGAGGGTTATAAGTGCCGCGGGGTCAGAGCATTATTTCTAAAATAAAATTATTAATACAGGATACTCTTCAAAAAATAAACTAATATTACCTATTACTTTTAGTTTGAAGTGGGACAATATCGCCAATATATTCTACATCTTTGGACAAGTAAAATCTTTGTAAAAGTAGTTTTCCTCCATATTTCGAAATGATTACGCCGTTCTCGAAATTGACGTGCCATTCTAGGATGTCACACAGCATCAACTAAACCCAAAAAATCTTCATCATCAATCTAACATTTCATCTAAATTTGCCATGTTTTCACGAAAAACCGTTCGATTTAGGTTATATGCTTCAGACATCAGATTCTAGAGCCTCTGCTACCCAAATTTTGCTTCTGATCCGCAGTTCAAGCCTGAACTGACGTTCAACCTGTTTATACGACCACCCATTAAATAGCTTCTACCTGTTTCTGGACAGTGAATTAATACTAATATAATTATGGTAATTTCATTTCTGAAATATTTTTTACTTGATAGGAATCCGATTGAATATTTGAATACTAGTTTGGGCTGTAGCGTGTTCACACTAAACAGATAAACATATTTTCCAAAATTCGACTTAGCTTCCTGAGCTAATAAAACGCACCTATTTATTATTTGTGTAAAAGTTATATCTACCTATTTACGCCATGTGTACCTGATGATTTCCTTTCCAAATTATTTAGGTAGTACCCATCTCTGAAATAAATGTCAATGAAGTTCTATAAATATGACATTTTTGTATAATTTTAAAGTTCAAAGTTAATGTGACTGGTTTATTCACATTATGAAAATTAAAATCCTGGGTGGTCCAAAATTAAATACAACTTAAATTATCTCATAATTATATTTTATAAAAATGACTAACCCTTGTTTACATTTCTCATTTTTATAAAATTCTAATCGCTACATTCGTACGGAACGGTTATCATTTTACCGGCTCATTTAACAGACCAATGTTATGCTTTTTCAAGGTAGAACGCGTGGAATTAGGTTAAACGGCTGTAATTTGATCGTAGTTACTCAGAGGAGGGTAGAAAAGGATATCGGATTTAAGTTACGTTACACTTAATTATAATATACTTCGGTGCTCTATCTCTTAAGTAATTCTAGATTTTGTTTTTGATATAACGAGTTCCAGTCTATGCGAACTGTTGAGCTTTTTGAAATCATTATTTTTTACACTATATAGTATTACTTAACCAATTTGGACTACTTGGGTGTTCAGCAAAACAGTCGCATGTTTCTTCCTTGCAAGGTAAAATAATATGTTTTTACTTAATACATCATGATCAGCTATCGGCTATATCTTGTTAGATATTGTAAGATTTCCACAGTTCACTAGAAGATACATAATAATTAAAACACTCAGTCTAAGTTTGTTCTATTTGCAAAGGTGTCCCCCACGTAAGGTGTGTCTTGTTCGAGACCTCCGAACCTCCTTCAGTGACACAGGAAGAATGGTATGGTTGGATGGGTTTAGGAGGAAGAGATAGGTACTGAGAGGGAGTTTATTGGAGCAGCATTTGCCTCTCAAGTCTCTCCAAATTTACATTGTACGCTTATACCTTAATGACACTATATGTTTCTATGATTCTATCACTAGATAGTCTCAAAAGCTTTTATAAGTATGTGCAAACACTATTAATAGTCTAATCTGTAAGCTGGGGGAACATCTAATTTTTTTGCAGTAAGTCGAATCGGAAAAATTCCTTTCGCATGATGTTCTATAGACCATGAAGGTCATTCGTGACTACTGAGCAACTTCAATTTCCCCCAATTCACCCCTGTATGATAAATTAACCCTATTTTCAGATTTTTTCAGATCAATTTATCAAAAAATGCAACCTAAGTCTCCAAAATGGGTTCTAGAAAGGTTTTTCCGGTAGCTGAACAAGAATCCGAAAACATATTCCCGGAAAATTCATTCAATGGACGGAGAATCGGAAGAATTTGGTAATTTTCACGCAAATTTACATTTTACACATAATCATCGCTTCATCTATGATAAAAGTAATGCCAAAAAAATTATTATTTTAAAATTCGTCATCGAAATCACCGTGTGATAAGTCACTACAGGTGTTTTTTTTTGGTCGCTGATTAGGAATTTGACAACAAATAATATTAGGATTATGTGGAAAATGAAGGAAAATAAAAAAAAATACAAGCATTTTTTTAACCTTTATACAAGTTTGCAACTCTTTATTTAAAGCTTGCAATATTGCAATATGATGTGTCATTTTTTATTAAGATTTTTTTGAAATGAATTCTGTAAGTAATTTTGAATATACATATTTATAAATTATTCATAATTTAACATGTTCATAATATTCATCATTTGATTGATTGATCTCTACGAGTTCTCTGCTACAAAAACTGAAAGTATTATCCCAAACGAGTTCTCTGCTACAAAAATTGAAAGTATTATCCCAAAAAAATTAATGTCTTTATATGTTCACAAAAAAGGTTCATAATATACTCAGGGGCGTAGTTGGCACTGGTTCCTTCAGCACACCTGCCCCATTTCATTTGATAAAGAAAAATATGTTCTAATAACTATTTTAGGTAAAATAAAAAATGTCGTGCACACAAAAAACAGGTTTTGTATGCTCTAATTTTTGTATAATTTAACATAGAACATCGAAAACATGAGCATAAGTCAACACGACACAAAAAATTCCATTAAAAAATCCATAATGAAATTTTCGGCGTTTTTCCGGAAAATGATATTTTTGAACATAGTAATTATTAATCAGCAACAAAAAAAAATCTATACTGACCCTAACACACGATAATTACCAAGACTTTCTTTTCCGGTTTTCCACAGTTTTCCTCAAATTTCCCTGGCTTTTGCCTACTTTGGATCGAAATACGCGACTGTCAACATCTATTATGTATAAAACTATGATTACGTGCAAAATGAGAAAGTTTGCGTGAAAATTAATTCTTCTGATTATCCGTCCATTGAATGAATTTTCCGGGGAGATGTCTTCGGATTCGTGTACAGCGATTCAAAAAATCATCTGGAACCCTCTTTGGAGACTTTGGAATTATCCTAAATTGGGGTTAAAAATAGGGTTCATTTATCATATAGGGGTGAATTGGCGCAGATTGAAGAGTCGCTCAGTAGTCACGAATAACCTTCATGGTCCATAGAACATCATGCAAAAAGAATTTTTCCGATTCGACTAACTCCAAAAAATTTTGATATTCGGCCTTTTTCCCCATCCTATAGACTGGACTATAATAGTCATACCATAGTGATCTAAAGATTCTACCTAAAACGGATGAACGTGAGCAATTGATCTACGACGTGGTATCGAATCGCCCCTGATTGATTATCAACCATATGTTCCTTTGCAAATCCATTAGGTGACAATTTAAATACATATCTGATTTGATAATATAAGTAACGCACTAGCACAGACAATATGTTGGTTCAAATCCCATACCTTTACCGGTTCAATGTATTGCTTTCATCTATCTCTTGGTACCTTTTCATTAGCTTCGGATGTTGATATTTTTCACTAGTCACACCTAACCCACTTTTCATGCATTCCAGTTGTACGTTTTACAGCATCAACTCCAGTCCCCTATACTCGTACAGGTTGGCTGTTGTACTATTCTAGGTTGTCCGAATATTGCTTGTTTTTTGTGATCCAATGCTTCGCATTCTGACAGTCTGTGTTTTGCTGTGTATGTATCTTCACCGCATTGTCTGCAGGAAAGTTCTCCGTTACACAGCCCCATTATGTGCAAGTGTTTACTTATTGGACAGTGAGAAGTTCTGGTTCATACTCATGTTAAGTAGTTCTTCAGCTCTATTCTTCGACGGTTCTCGAATGTATGTTTTCCCTTGGTGATGTATGCGAGAAAATTCATTTCCTCTTGCCACCTCTTCTTATATTGATATACTGTATAACTGATGAAGCGATGAAGCTCTATCTATATATTTTTGTTTATCTGATGATGATCATTTCTACGAGTAAGCGAATTTCTCATGGTATTTGATTTCGAATGATATTTCCATAGCTTGATAGAACTGGACACAGTAATAATCCAATATAAATGCGTAGTATAGTCACTTATCACGAGAAATTATTGGTACTCAAGATTAAATATGCATCTGAGCACAAAACTCTTGACGTAATTTCGTTGATTAACGAAGACAACTGTAATACCGAACACTAAATTGTTCCAACGGCAACGATCATGTTCGATAAGTATGGTGAGACGGATACTCCACTCAATTTGTTTATGATACTCATATACCTATAAGTACCCAAATAAGCTTAGGTTAAAAATCAATTACCTTACTTTCCCGAACCACTGGATGAAAAGGAAATCTCCCTATTGAAGTGATTTAAGAAGAATCTCGAAATTCGAATAAAAAGAAGATAAATAAATATAAAACTATATGTTCAAAATAACAATAGTGAATTAATTTATCATTGAGAGGGCTAATTCATAATTGTTAACGGAAAGATTTAGTGGTACCTTTTCATCGTGGGAATCTCGCTATAAGTCATAGGCAAAGTGTCAGGGCCGTGAACCTTCCGTCATTTGCATACGAGAGAATCTGTCGACAGGCAGGACCAGATAGCATCGGATGGATTTATAGGCCGCGTGCGTGGGCAGGTGCCCTAGTGCCACCGTCTACAGGTGGAGCAGCCCAGGGCACCCTCAACTTAGCTCTCACAATGCCCGGTGACATCCATCCATGATCTTTTTAACTGTTCACTGCTATTTATGGCCCTTACTCTCACTAACATTACTAATTACATCACGTCAAGATGGGACGGATATGATAATTTCTCATGTTACACCGAGATGATGTTCTACATCGGTTAACATGTATTATCTAATTTCATGATCTATGAAAATTGAAAAGCTTAGTTGACAGTTCTAAGTAACTACTGTAGATGTGATTACATTTGTAAGTACTTTAATCAAACTTCGTAATTGTTTAATTCGGTAGATCAAATCATTTCTTCTTTCTTGAACCTTCATCTTGATCCAAAATATGGCATACATCATTATCAAAATAGAACGAAATTGTGAAACGAATAATTCTTTGCTACAAATAATGAATACACAACTAACTCTATCTGAAGCTTACATCAATATTCAGAGAATTTAAATACGTATTTCTGCTTTAAGTAATAAAGTTACAAGCTGAATATATTAGTTTTTGTAAGATACAACGTAAATTGCCAGAATATGATTCTCGGGTATGATTAATCTATTTTTATTGTCAACTTGTGATCCAAAATTATAAAAAATCTAACTCAGTTTCATATAACTCAATGAAGATCAGTGTTAAGACTAGAAATTCAAATGTATATGGAGTAAGAACTCTTCACTTCCGAATTGAATCTTTGAAATATTCAAAAGATGAAAATAATATTTTTGACTTTCATTTATAGATTTCCCTTTTCAAATTTCAAATACGGATAATAAATTAGAGATACGATATCACATAATTACTATAATTAAATATACGTATATTGTAAATAGTTGATCTTTCAAAATTTGCTCGAACAACTACTGGTTGGTTTATGGAACTTTAAATGTGCTCTTTTGTAAAAAAAAATTATTCTAAAATTTTACTTATAAATAATTTTATAGAAAATTTCATTTAAAATTTTTACTTTTATATTTACCAGCATAATTTAAATTTTAAAATAAATAAAATATAAGTTTATTCATTTGTTATTAGTAGATGAAGTTTTATATAAGCAATAAAATTTCATCTTTTTCATTCAGTTCAAAGTGTCTATGACTGACAATAAATAACACCTCAACAAACACATTAACTTAACGTTTACATGACAGACAGCTGAACATTGACAGTCACATAATTGTCCATGACAGACCCCTCCATAACATAGATATGTCTATTAATTCAAATATCCTTTCATGGAATATAGTTTAACGTTTTGCCACGTCTTTAACTGTTTCTATTCATTTGACATATGCATTATGTCTTGAAACTTGGGGACAGAGGTTCCACTGGTATTTGCTGGATCACAGCTGGTATAGATATTTATATAAATAACTTTAAATATCATTGGCCTAAGGGGCTATTAAATGTAAGTATATTAAGAGATATAGATTAATGTTTCTAAATTATGGAAATAACAAGGTATCATCAAGATGAATAAACGTAAAGGATGAAGCATAGATAGGATTCGAACACACATCCCTGGATGTCTAGTCCAGTTTTTGTGAATATAAGCCTCTGAAAGGATAGAACATTGAACATTATGCGATTCGATGCCCCGCTATAGATCAATTATTATTCAATCGTTTTGTGATGGAGAGTATGAGTATTACTATGGTTTAGGAAAAGTTACTAGGTCCTACTAGAAATATTGTTATTTCAGCATTCTACCTAAATTATACTTTTAACATTAGGAAGACGTATGTAAGAATTTGCGAGGATTATAATTAATTAAATTAGTATGAATTTGACTAAGTGATTAAACATTTGTTTTGTGATTTATTACAATTTCACTTTTTTTGTGAATTATCTCCAAAATGCATCTTTTATAATAATTGGTTTCCGTTGTTAAGATATTTTAGTAATCAAATTGATGTTTATAATCAAAACAATGTTTAGCAAGAGCGGTGGAATTTTCTAAGCTATTGTTTCTAGTACTATGATCATGAATTCTTTTTTATAAATATTGCTTAGAGATTCCTTCCAAGAGACCCCACAAAAATAAATCTAATGGCTTGAGGATCTGATAATCCAGGTGGCTACTCTATAGGAGGCATATTTGTTAGTATGCAATGAGTAGAAATCTATGCAGATGCCACATTAGAACCATTGATTAAACATGAAATTAAAAAACGAACACATATGCATGGTAATCTTGTTATGACTGAAAATTTACTGCATTATCAACAAGAAGGGGCTCTTCCCTATTACGCTCTTCAAGTGAGAGAGTGGCCGTATTAACACTATCCAGATCGGTGAATTAGATGAAGAGGACTTGTCGAGAGACCACCTTGATCATCAGGATTCACGCCAATAAATTTCATTTGAAATGTGTCGTAAATAAAACGTCGTCAATAATTTGAAAGTCGACTCTACTATTGATTAGAGAATAACGGAAACCATTTTGTACATTTGTTGAACTGATGTAATGTAATGGAATGTAATTGTCTCAAGTTATTTTTTTCCTTTATCACTAGCTAGCAGCTAATACCCATGGAAGAAAGCGTCGGATGCGCCGCCGCGATGTTATTCTCCAAGTTTCAATTCTTAATAAAAATATTTCTAGTGAATAGAAACAGCCAAAGACGTGGAAAGACGTAAAATTATACTCTACGTCATATGAAAGAGTAGGGATATCTATGATACGGAATGGTCTGTCACGGACATTATCTGACTGTCAATGTATCAGCTGTCTGTCATGTAAACGTTACCTGTCTCGTTAATTATTTATGTGTTCTCTGTCATAAACAGTCTGAACTGCCATATTGATCAATCAATCTATGGATCTTTCTATCATGTAAATTGTACGTGATTATTGTAGCTGTCAGAAAAGTCAAAATATAATCATTTCGTCTGCTTAATATTCTAATTTTAGATTCTTTACATTTTGTTGAAAGCATTAACTAACTGTATGCCAAATATCAAATATAAACGTCATGTAGACGTGGATTTTCATTTTGGGGCAAACCTACTTTCTGCTTTATAAGTATAGAGACCCAAAATATAGAGATTGATAGATGCATAACTCTGGAGCGTCTGCTTGGATTTGGAAAAATGGAGCTTTAAAATGTAGGTAATTAAATGACCTTTAAAACAAGGTATCCCTCAATTCATCTCCCCATTTGAATTTTTCATGGGGTGGCTATTAGAGCCTAGGTGATTCCACTCCTTTAAAATGAACATCAAGATACGTCCCCCTTGCAATTTCCGGGTTTCTGCATTTTGGAATATATCTTCTCTTTCTGGAGTTATATCCCATTGCTCCTTCCCAAACTGTCACCCTGTATACGTATGCCATAATATTCGAAAAATCATATCTTAATTGTATGCAGTTAATAACTTATTCTGAGGATTCAGAAACAGTTGCTGAAATAGAGCTATTGAAGTGAAATTTGTGTTCCTTTCACATTTTATTGTTCCACTTGGTATATATATCCAAGTGATGAAGAGTTATAATGTTGTATCAAATGATAGTTTTCTATCTTAAATAGCAACGCAATGAACTATTTCGATAATCTCACGTTACAGGATCTAGATGGAGGGTCTTCTCAAAAATTCGAACTAGGTGGTATCAGATATTCAAACTATACGGAGGATATATAGATAATGAGCATATCATTCAAAGAATATTTAATAACAACCTTTATACTGTAATGTGTAATTGTTGGCATATTATAATTACTTATTGTTTCAATTTAAACTTCTTTCATGGTCGTATATTTAAGACTTTGAAAACATTTATTCTTCAGTTGCCGTAACAGTCTAATACAAATTATGAATATCTTATTCAATAAATAACAAAATTGTTAAGTCGTCATGGATTGAACTAAAGGGATGAAAGTTAATACTCAATGAAACTCAAAGTAAACATGTTCATGTCAATGAAACCTAATTAACAATATATTAATTTGTCTGATTTCTGTGGTGAAACGGAAATAAATAATAAAAATGTACTTGTGCAGTAGTTCCCACGCCGTTGATCTTGACCAGCATCACTAATTTCTTTGCCCTTGTGAGAACAGAAAGGTTGTTTCTACCTCATAAAATAGCATCCCTTAAACTGAAGAATGCACTTCATTATTCAGATATTTCCATCCAAATCTGTAAAACTTTTATGACAACGATAACCACACATTGTTACTGTGTGATATCATTTAAAACTGGTAGTTATAAAATAACTATGTTATACTCAAAGTTGAAATGATAATTATTAATGATACATGGGAATGCCACTTGCGCGAATTGTATGACAATTTCGTTTTATAACGAGAGATCCTATATTCAATTCGAATGTTGGTAATTTAGGAATAAAAAGTATTTGCTATGAAAACGAAAACAATTGACTATTTGCTGTGAATTTCCATGAAAATATATGTTGTATATAAGTGGTGTGCGAGGAGAGAACAAAAGGAGAATTATTGTGAAACTGGTGAAAGGCTAACCATTATTAGTTACATAGATACGGCGTTATTCAAATCATCAAATTTTATTATAGAATGTGAATCACCAAGACATTCTTTTGTTTCCAACATTCATGATTGAAACTATTCACATTCCAGTTTCCAGTATCTCTTTCCAAAAAAGATGGCGATGGTTTGTAAAGTTGTTAAATATCCAAACTGATTGAGAAATAAAAATCTCATAATTATTTATAAAGGTATAGGTCATGAGATATTCCATATTTCTTCTTACAATGTTTCAACAATAGGTAACCACCTTTTATAAAGCAAAGTTCAAACTACCTATATTTTGTGGTTTTCTTCACGAAAAGCAATCCATTGTCAGAAAAATTGTTGCTTATCCACATTTTGAGATATTTATTTATTGTCAATGGACCTATCTACTTTCCAAAGGTCTCATCTTGATAATAATTATAACAAAGTTTATTTCTTACAAAACGTATTACAATTCATTATATTAGATTTGTGAGGTGCTACGTATATTCTCCATTTTATTACTATTACTATGTTGAATTGAGGGATCGACGCTTAACAAACTAAAAGTTGTTGGGATCCATTTGCTTGAATTGTGGATTTGAGACCAACGTAGTTGAGAATACAGAGGAGACCCAGGACGGAGGTAGTGAGCCAAATGAGCAAGATAAGATAACTGATTATCGATGTTCAAGCGCGATAAGAAGCCGTGGACGAAATATGGATCCATCACAACCCACCAGAGACCAAAGAACAGTCGAAACAGTGGACTTTTACTGGCGAATCGGAGCCGAAAAAGGCCAAAGTGGGTTTATCGGCCAACAAAGTAATGGCGACAGTTTTTTTGGATGCACACAGTATCGTCCATATCGATTACCTAAAAAAGGGCAAAACGATCACCGGCGTATATTATGCAGAGCTGTTGGATCGATTCGACGCCGATTTGAAGCGAAAGCGGCCGCATTTGGGGAAAAAAAAAGTGCTCTCCCACCAGGACTACGCAATGACAAAATTGCATGAATTGCGCTACGAGTTGGTTCGTCGTCCACCATATTTTCCAGATTTGCCACCTGCGATTTTTATCTATTTCCAAACTTGAAGAAATGGTTCGGAGGCAAAAGATTTGGCTCCAAAGATGAGGTCATCGATGAAACAAATGCCTATTTGCCTATTGCCGAAATTGAATTATTTGGAAGGGTTCGAAAAATTAGATAAACGTTGGACGAAGTGTATAGGGCTACAAGGAGATTATGTTGAGAAATAAAATAAGTTTTGACCAAATAAATCATTTCTTGATTCATTGTTGAAGGGCTTTTTACCTTGCCCTCGTATTGTTCCAAAAATTAGTTATTGATTCAAAAAGTGCTAAGCTAGACAACTCATCTCATGCAGCTACTCATCGACAGATTTGTAAGATTTTTATTATTGTGGTGTTTTTGAGTACTGATCCTCGAAAACGGAAACTGTTTATGTACATCTCTAGATTATGTACAAACATTAAATTAATTCTCTAACGGTGTAAACGGAAATGACATCATGTCAAATTGTTTTTGTTGACGAGGGTGTATCGGAAAACATACACCTACAAAGTTTCAAATTTCTACCTATAGTCTTCCGCTATAAACGTTAGAAGCTTGTCTTCTCTCGTATCTTCTGAAATGGACCTATGTTTCCAATCACGATATCCAATGAATTATTACTTTCCTAAACGATGCATATACCTACCTAATAGTAAATTTCGATCAATATCTCGCAATGGGGTATTTTGTGAACTTTTCAATAAACACAATATAGATTTTCCGTCTTACCCGGCATATCCTTTATAAATTCAGTACCTACCTATACTATGATGCTAAAATGCATATCATGAAGGCGGAAATTTGTTTTTAGAGTCAACCATCAACTTTGATTCAGACCAAACCATACTAGGTTCGTAAAGATAGTAATAACTAGAATTTTTAAACAAATCACTTGTTAGGCAACCAGAGCAAACTGAATGGCACGAAAATATTTTCTGTTCTGTGACTTCTGAAGGGGATTGTTTCTGCTCACCTTATAAGCTTCCAAAATTCCATCTACTTTTAGTTCATCCTGGATAGAAACTATAACCACTTCGTAATTCAAAAATACGAATATTCGGTCTTTCGTAGTTACATAACTTATATATAAAATTCTTGAGAAAATGGTCACACTAACACATATGCTTATTATTTTCGTCTTTACATTGTCCCACCCAGAGGACCGTTCCAAAAATTTGAAAATTCTTCGTAATACACTGGAAATAAATAGAGACCCAAAAACATTTTTCAATCTCATCATTAAAGAAAGAATAAACAAAATCTATTATGGGACGTCATATATAAATATCATAAACTGTAATACTGATAATATATCATTACCATACATTCCGGAGACTTCAGAGAAAATTAAGAAATGTTGCGCATAAACCTACTAGCTGTGTTGGAAAATATGTTTCAAATCTAAAACCTTCAATTCCTAAAGATAAACAAACCCCCACAGTATACAAATTAAATTGTTTAGATTGCGATGGGACTTACACAGAAATTTCAAAGCAATATTTACAAAAAAGAATGTATAGTACAAGAAACAAAAATTTAGAAAATTCCATCGCCCTTGCTAGACACTGCTTTGATTATAACCATCAATCCGATTACAAAAATGTATTTTAACCAAGGAAACCAATTATTATGAAAGATCTATTCTGGAGATGATTCACATAAAACGTGACTCTGTAAATCATAGAACTGATATTCAGTCATTAAGTCAGATTTATACTAATTTGATTAATTAAAACCCTTGCAAATTCCTACATGCGTCTTTATAATGTTGAAAATATATTTTAAGTAGAATGCTCAAAAGCAAAGTTCTAACAATGTCTGACAACTTTTTTCTTTTACCTCATAAATCTTCAACATCTGGTTCAAAAGTGGATCCTCGAACGTTAAATTTTTAGTTCAGCTCTTTAGTCGTAATACAGACTATGTTTCGATATGTCCATAGAGCTTATAAGAATATTGCTTAGCAGCGGATTCTTAATTTATATACTTAAGTCATTAATGTGTTGTAATTTCGATTGTTCGTGTTTCCGTTCGTTTCGGCGACGTAGGCATTTTTAATTGAACTCAGTGCGATAAGGACGTCTTGTGATGATACAATTAGTTTTAAGAATTCACGTTTATACAGTTATACGTCTTCTGATGATGACCGAAACGTACGTAAAGACGAAAATAATAAGCATATGTATTAGTGTGACCTATTTCCCGAATATTTTATGTATAATTCATACCTGGGTCAAGAATCATTATTAATAGCTACATAACTGTATCTGGATATACTCAGCTTCAATGTGAGGGCTATATACATTTTAATGAGGATAGTTTTGATCGAAATTCCTTCTGAAATTACTTCTGATAACAAATCGACATCGTCAATATTAAAGTTGTGTATGTCAGTGGCGTAGATGTGGATCAACGGGTTCAATCCGCTCATGATCGATTTTTATTGTGGTAAAAACTATACTACTTCTACTAAAATACTGAAAGTACTAAGTCAAATCACCCCATCCCATTAAATCCCATCGTTGCATCGAATCCCCCCGACTCATCAAATCCCGCCTCCATCACAAAAACAATCTAGGCCACTGGTTCATGTTGTACTTGTGATATATCAGGTTTATTTGTAGAAAGTTTTCTTTTATTTCAAGTAGTGCATTATCCTCAGAGTCAATATTTGCCAGAAGCGTAACAAATCTAGGTTATATGGGAATGAGATCGTTTATTTGTTGTCCATTATGTGGACCGTAAATAAATAGAGTCAGAAAGCATTTGTTTTCGAAAACGGACGGCAGGAAGCTTAATTTACATTTGAATATCATGTGAATATTGATTAAAAATAAACAGTTCCTGTGAGTTTGTTGAGGACAATCTTTCCATTTTATTGGACTAGATTCAAAGAAATATTGAACAGTATAGTATAAGTCGGAATTATATTGCTGTTTAGGCAGCAAAAATTATCTGTTCTAAATTCTAAAGTCAACATGGCAGCAGGTATCAGTATAAAACAGTAGGTATGTAGCAGATATGTTAGCTAAAAAATATGGCTAACGAATGCTCCGTCTACCCCCTTACCATTACATTTTTAACCCCATTGAACACTACTGGAGTGAAACTGAAACCTACTGTAGAGATCACGTTGGCAAAGGTGGTGGTTCGTCGGAAAAATCAGTGGCTATGTGGAAAGAGGCTAAGAAAATCAATACCAGAAATATGAGTAAAGACATACTGGTAAAGTGAATAAGTCTATGTTGTTGTTGTTCAATGTTCAAAGGAATTTTAGTGTTCAAGGTAATATTTATTGATTTGATGTGGTTGTGCAATAACTTCATGTTTTATATTCAATTCCAAAATTGATACAAATAAATAATATTGATTTAAAGCTGTAGGCTTCCTCTTCTGAAGTTGTATATTCCAAATCTATATTTAAAACGTTAGGTTATCACAATAGTTTTATTTTTTATATCGTCTATACCTCTTGTTAAAAGAATGCCAGATTTTTTTTCAAATATAATACACGAAAGAGAAACCTATAATATTCGAAGAACATCGTGTGATCCAGCAGTGGAATGTAGGGAGGGGAGATAGGCATTCGTATTCTTCTTGAAGGTTTGGAGGTTATAGGCATAGGGAAAGACCTCACTAGGTGAAGAGTCCACAACATCGCTGTTTGATGAAAAAATGAAGTCTGGTAGGAAGAAGTTCGGCAGGTTTCGAGACTGACAGTGAAGTGGTGACTAGTTTGAGCTCGTCTAGTCTGCCTATCAGGAATCTCTCGTGGTGGAACTACAGACGATATTTCTAAAGAACACCGACCATGGAAAAGCGAGAAATCTCTCACCTTTCTACGATGTTTTAGAAAAGTCAATGAACTCGTAAGTGTGACATCATCAATCAAACGAATAACTCTCTTCTGGATAGAATTGCAGAGCTTCAGCTTGAATCTGTTCGTAGATTATGAGGAGCTGCTGGGATGTAAAGTAACTCTTGGCACGGAATATAAAAACAAAATTTTCTGAAGCGGTTTTTGCAATGGACGTCACATGATCGTCTCATGAGAGGGTGCTGTTGGTGGTGATCTCGAGCTATGTTATGGAAGACTTCATAGGAATAGTTGTACCTGACATTATAATATTAGGAATTTTGGGAGCGCCATTCTGGAGAAGACGCAAGCTTGAATTTGGGTTGCATTAACTCTACTAGATTATCAGATCCCGAGATGTAAGCGAAATGAAATTTCCACTCGGCTTTTGTTCAACTAACGAGTGAATTCAATTCCTTAAGCTTAAGAAATATTCTATTTACTTATTAAGATTGAATTTTGATGAATAATTTATTAGCAATTATTTTGAGCTGACGGTCCGCTTCCCTAGCTAATGGAAAATGCTGAATTTTAATCCTTACCGCACTCTTGCGAAGAAGCCTATATGAGCGAGTGGTATCGTCTGTCCAGTCTCTGTCTTCCAGTGTAAACCGAAAAATAGTGGATGTTACTCTATGGCACCCATGTTTCCGCGTATCTCTAACCTTGAACATTCCAAATCAGAACTTCCATTCATTTTTAGTAATAAAACGAATAGGACTATAAAAACATGTTTGAACGGTGAAAGACAATTCCCAACAAATCCCGATTCGGAGTCTCTAACGTTTGGTTCTCATTTGGTGTTGTATAATACTTTATCCATGTTTCAGCTAATACCTTGCAGCTAAAGAAAGTAATAAAAAAATAATATGTACAGTAATTTGACATTGGCGTTCCTCGAACTGAAATAAACTAACAAAGATCAGAACAGAAATTATAGATTATTGATTATATGTAGATCAATATTTGTCTCTTCACTTCATTCGTGGACGAATGTCCATTTCCAGTGCACTTGATAAAGTTATCTTGTTATGATGGTTTTGTTATTTTATTTCATTATTGATTCCGAAGATGAGAAAATAATTTCCTTGAAGCTGATTCATACTAACTACTCTAGTGATATAACTAAAGGGCGGAATATATGCACGTCAATTCAGTTGAAATATGCGCATATATATGCATAGTTTTTCTTTGAAATATGCAACAATATGCATTTATTTGTCAAAATATGCAATTATATGCCTTGAATATAACATGGATAATTGGAAATAAAGAAACGCCGTAAAAAAGTAAAATTGAAAGAAAAATATAATAGGTGAAATTTTTAACCTGAAATAGTATAAAATGCATTTATAACGATATATTTTTCAAAATTTTCCAATAAAAGTGTTTGCGTTCTGTCTGTAAAAATATGTTTGTACAAAGAAAAAGATCTTTCAACATCTAATCTGGCAATATTTTAATTTGGGTAGTAAGTTATAAGGCCAAGGTATTACTTCGTTGGATGGTTTAGTATAAAAAATATTTCTGACTTTCATTAAATACTTAAAGCTTTCATTCTTTCCCACAATAACTTCGAGTTTACTTCTTACTTGATTTCCTACATCACCGGGAACTTTTTTGCATTTGTCGGAAAAAGTTTCAACAATATTAATTGATTCTCTTAAACTCATATTATATCTGGCATAAAACTAAAATTAACCTTAATAATAACAAGTTCCTTAGCTAGATTTACATTTTTGAATACTGCTTGACTTTGCACTACACGCTGTGAATTGTTTTCTAAATCTAAAACTATGTCTCTAATGGCTTCAAAATGGTCTGCGTAGAATATCGCGGCCTTAATCCATGTTCCCCATCGAGTAATTACGGACTCTGGAGGTAAACCAACTCCTGGCAATTTCTCTCTATAGATCTGCACTCTTAGAGGTGCTTTCTAAAACACTTTCTTTACATTTGAAATTAATTTGTTTACCAAGGGATATCCTGTTCTAATAGATTCTGCAACTCTGAAGGCAAGTGACATGTACCATATTGGGATAAAATTTTTAAGTTTTGGCCTACTTCAACCATATACGGCGCTGCGTCAGACAAAAACACTAAAAACTTCTCTACTGGAACTGGATTTGGTTAAAAAAAAATTGATAGAGACTGCTGAATAAATCGAGTTACGATCACATTATTTGTTTTGTCTAACTGTTTAGAAGATATTAAATATGGCTTCCCTGGCTCATTTTCTTGAGCCCTCCAATAATTAGATGTGCGATATATCGACCACATGAGTCTGTGCTTTCATCAACAATAATACTAAAATGTTCATCGCCCAGTGAAACTTTAATTTCTTCCAATACGGTTTCGTATACTGTTTGCACATACTTCTTTCTAAGTGTGGATTCGTCAGGGATGTTTTGATTACAATATTTTAGCAAAAAATCTCTGAATTGTGTATTTTGTAGGTATATTTGCTGCGACTAAAGCTTTGCATCAGTCTTGATGAAACACCTCCTAATCACTCTTTGATTTGACATTTTGAAATGCGGTTTGCACACATTGCTGAACAGGCACAGATTTATTTTTCTGCAACTTAGCTTTATGCATAACTGTGTGTTGATCAATTTGGAACTTCGTTTCACAAACAATGATTTTGGCACAAACTTTGCAAAACACTTTATCCCCACTAAACACCAACTCAGGAAAATTTTCAATCCACGAAGCGGTTTTCCCCATTTTAGGCGTTTGAAATAAATATTTTCGAAATCACTCTTTTCACACTGGAATCTATCGACAAACTAAACTATACAATATGAATACAAAAGAAGAGACCACATTTGCTCTCCAATTAGGCACCGAAAAGAAACTAGACAAGAAGGTTCACTTGGCGTCGTCAGTACTTCGAACTATAAAAGCAAGCCGCCGCATTCCAACTAGACCCCGAAAAAAGAAAGTTTTGTTATGAATTCATTCGCGCACCGAACAGAAGTTTCTGTTCGGTGACAATACTTACTACCACCGAACACGACTTGGCACCACCAGCTTCAAGTGAACCTTCTTGTCTTGTTTCTGTTCGGTGAATTACGCAAGCTGATTACTTGGAAATTCCTAAACATCCAATAAATGCCGGCAATAAACCATATAATAATAAAATGGGTCCATAAACCATATAATAATAAAACCTACCCACCTTTTAAATTATTTCAATTATCTGCAAGGGTCGCACTTAATCTTTTGATAAAACCAAAAACATAAAAATATGCACACAAATTTTATTTTTGCCGAAATATGCAATTTTTTATGAAATTTGTAAAAATATGCAAAATATGCAAATATATGCACTTTGCATATATTCCGCCCTTTAGATATAACAGTTATATACAGATCTCCGTCGGCCTGTCCCCATAGCTTTAACTGTAACCTCAGCAAATTCCTGGAGATGAAGAAAAATTGTAATAGTGATATCAACCTGATAGTAGGTGATATGAATATCAAAATAGCAAAGACTATATTGAAGAGTATATCTGAATATTCTTAGTGAATGGGATTTCGCGTCAGCTATCAATAAATTCACTAGAATATTTGGTAAACAAAGAACATGCATTGATCACATATTCGAGATAAAACGTTATCCAATGACTTATGTATACCCTGTATTGATTTGATCACTTTCCTATAGGCATAAAAACAGAATGTCAATCGAAAAAATAAACAAGAAATGCCCAAAAGTATGCATTTAATCTTAATTATACAAAACTTCAAAAAGAACTGTTTTATGAAAACTGACATCGAAACAGTAACAGACACATTCATGCAAGTTAAAGTTTATTCAGCTACTGAGAAAAGAAAAAAAAAGAGATCAAACATAATGAATGGATATTTAATGGCCAGTAACAGTGAACAAAGAAAATTGAATTATGCAAAGAAATTCAAAACAATCTTGAAAATCAAGAAATCCAACAAAACTTCAAAAAATATCGAAACCAACTGAATGGATTTTAAAATCTATTTTAAAATAACATGAATAATCCAAACCAACTCTGGAAATCCTTGAAAAGCGTGAACAACAGAGATCGAAATTCTAGGAATATTCTCAAAACGTTAAAAACCCAAGAAGGGGAATACCTAACTGACGAGAAACAAATCGCTTAATATTTTGTAGCACATTATACCAAACTAGGAAAAAGCCTAGCGGAAAAAATCACTTCCGTACCGAGCAAGAAGCTACGCTATGAAACCAAAATCACAAACTCTATATTCCTCAAAAATACGAATAAAACTGAAGTAGAAACAATTATTGGTACTCTCAAATCACATAAAGAGCCTGGGATTGATAACCTTAGATCAGAAATATTTAAAGAAAATGCAGATCTGCTGTCTGAATCATTGAACTTATATTTAATAAATCACAATGCTTCAAAAGTAGTTAACTACAGCTCAATTTTATTGATAGTTACAGTTGCCAAAATTTCTAAAAAAATTCTGAAAATAGGATCTACCTAAGAAAATATAAAATATTATCACAAGAAACTATCATGGGACCATTATTGTTGAATGTATACATTAACGATCTCTTCAAAACAACCACTGAAGGAAGTATCATAGCTTTTGCCGATGATACTGCCATACTTTATTAAGACAATACTTGGACAAACCTAAAGCATGAATTAGAGCAGGACCTCATACATTTTTTAAATATCTAGGAATAGTAATTGACAACTTTTGAGGTGGAATCATCACGCAGAGTCACGAAGAAGTTCAGATGCATGATGAAATCAAATTCAAGCTGTATAAAAACATATTCGATATAAAACATCTGTAGATACTATTGAACATCTTTAGTACAAATCCATCTTAACTATAGAATATGGGAAGGAGTCACTGATAATCATCCAAAAACACTACAAAACGCGCAGAAATGGATTTTAAAAATAATATATGGGAAAACATACAAATTACAATAAATAAAATATTCATAGATACATAAGTGTTAGATATCAAGCAACTTTATTTTCAATCTCCAATTCTCCACCACTACAAACTCAAAAATACCTGCCACAAGATTGAACACCAGTATGAGACTCGCTTCAAAATCAAAATCACAAAAATACCAAAGTTACAACAGAAAAAATAAAAGGTACTTCACTTATCTATACCCTGTATTGTACTCTGAAATACACTCGATATATTGAGAGATACCCATCCCTATAAAGCTTTAAAAAAAAACAAAACATGGATCCATGAGATACCACGAGAAAATATACATTTACTTATCAACAGAAACTCTTAAATAACTCGACATAAATTATAAACATTTGTCTGTAAATTAAATAATCTTATTTAAAATTAATTTTTAATTATTTAATCATATTCATATCTGCTATACTTGCTTATATGTTTTCGTACCGTCATAATCAAATAACCTACTTGCATTATAATTAATTTAGTTTATGTTTTCGTACCGTCGTAATCAAATAACGACTATCAAAACTCATGTTCAAGTTCTTTTGGTCAGCAGCTCATTATTTCTCAATGATGTTTAGCTATTATTACTAGAAATTAATTTATGAAAAAAATAATGTGATTGAATTCTTGCTATGTATTATGGACAGATAAATTACTTGATTGATTGATTTTTTCATAAATTATTTTGTGCTGAATAAATTTCTATTGGAAAAAAATGTTTCCTTATTCTTTGGAAACAATTACCCCATTAATTCTCAGCACCTACGACTTGATCATGAGAATTGCCACTAGTGTTTTATACCTTTAATATATTTTAAATAAATTGATAAGACAAAAATGCAATGAAGAAGTATAATAAATGTGGTATTCAATAAATTTCAATTTTGTTTGACTCTGGAACTCTGGAGTGAACGCAATTTTCTAGTAGAAATAGATTCACTGAAATTGATATCTGTGCTTTGATGATCAATTTTGTTTATTTATTTGGTGATTCGTTTGAGTGCACGGATATTATTTTCAGCGTTTCATCAGTACACTACTACTTTATATTCTAAACAAAATTATGACTCCCTAGCCATTACTTTAAATATAGAAGAAAATACACAAATTTAATGAGTCATCAGTTACATTATAATGTATGTAACTTTACATGAAATAATATAGCTACTATTAGGCTGCTCAAATCTGATAATATCTATAGAATATATGTGGTAAAATTGTATGCTTTTTATGAAACACACAAACTACTACCTAATAAATGCTAAACACAATTGGATTAGGGGAACTTAACAAATTATCAAATGTGGATGACAACTTATCAATCCAAATTGAACAAAAAGCAAATTAACAGTTTTATTAATAGTCATGTTGTGTAGGACTAAATTGCAACTGTTTTCTATAATCATCGATTATATTATTATTTAAAAAATGTTAACGTTTTCATCTAACCCAAAAAATAATAGATAAATGTCATTGAAATTGGATTGATTGAACGCAAGTTATCTTAATTTCACAGATGTCTGTTTAAACAGACCCAATTTCAGATTGTCGTAGTAAGATCGCCCATATCTCGGAAAATATACATTTTGGGAAGAATTATAATCGATGAAGAAATGATTATTTAGTTCTCATCTGTACGTTCCAAGTTTTTGGATTGTTCGAAAGAGTCATTCCTACCTCTCCTCCTCTTCAAACAAAACTGGAAAAAATATTTATTTTTTGAAATACCTTGTAGCGACAAAAAATGTTTGATTTTGGCCCCATTCCCAAAGGACTGTAACTCGGAAGGGATGCATTTTTTTGAAAAAATTACAAAAGTAGGAAGGTTCATTTTGATTCTAAAAATCAGAATATACCATTTGTTTTCTTTTTTGATAGGTTTTTAGGTTTTCTAACCTCAAACTGTTTTTGGCTAATAACTCGGCACAAACAAAGAGCACGGTTTTGTCCCACAGAGGCTGGACACCAAATGAATCTACTCACCAAGTTTCATCAAACACCGAATCCATCGCGACGATCCATCTCGCGCTTGATTCGCTTATGCGAAAGACGGAATTAGCATAGGGAACGAAGTCGCTCTCCTGTCACTCAAATGGCACATATCAACCTCTCGGGCATGCGCAGCGTACTGACCGACCTCCCAGTTAAAATTGTTTTGGAACATCAACACCCTGTAACTTTGTTAGGAGTCACCAAACACCATGTTTATTAAAAATGTTCTTCTTCAAAAGATGCGTTCAATTCATTCCATTAGCTTCCTAGAATAAAACTAAGATTCCGCTTTATAGGTTGAAGTTTGAAAGAGATTGAAAGGCAATTGATGGGAACTAACAAATGGCAATTCGGTATTCACTCATAGTAAGCATAATTGAAAAATATGAAATTGAAGATTCGGTAATGTGTCTGCAAGTTATTTTCCTTGTGCAATCACTTAAAACAATATAATTATATGGACTTATAAGTAACTATTCCTACTATAGTATAATTAGTGTCATGTGGAAATTTGCGTTTTGGTTGATTGGTCGTAGTACCTGTGCTATTGTTATGTTCCTTACGATACTAAACCCCAAATCTGCTAGTTGGCGGTTCCGGTGGGTCGCTCACCAACTGTCGAGACTTCGCACGGAAGTGTGCCTTGCCACGCGCCCCACAACCCCCTTCTAATTTTACACATACTCACACTCGCCTGTCGCTTAGTCTTTCTCCGTTTTGTACGCTCGAGCCGTCGAAAACAAGTGTTTTATCTTCTATTGAACACAGGTGGAAACTATTATTTGATGTCGACCTTCATAGATTGCCGTGTATAGAACTAATTGGCGCAATGGATATATGTATTAGCACTGAACGTGATAATCAAGAAAGTATAAATATTTATCATTATTGTTCTTGTGTATTTGAACAATTTAATTTAAAGCATGCAATTAACCGCATTGATTTTCTCTTAATCATTCCATATTCCACAAGTCGACTACCACATCGAACTCAAGACAAAATCCCCATATTTAATATAATGCATTATACAGTGAGAAATAGTGTTCTTTCTAGTCATTGATAATGTCACGTTTCCGTTTTATCAAATTCAATTATTACCAATCTATAGTTTTCTTCATTATTGTAAATCATATTTGTTCCGATTATACTTCTAGATATTTTATATCAATGTATTATCTTATTACAAGACTTACTTTAAACTATTGCCTGCCAGTAGTTATTAATTTCATTCTCGGTTACTTTTATATTGCAAATAATAAGTAACACTGTCATGTGAGCATTAGGGTTCATTATTCTGCCGGAAAAGTTCATTTACCGTGTTAATCCTAACTTGCAAGATTTCATCAATAAAGTCTATATAAATAAGCGAATGTTTTTTCATTCAAATTTAATGGAGAATTGATTAATCATTGAACTGATTTCAAACTATCTATCATTATGTCTTTTAGTTAGGTACCTGAACTGATTTCCAAATTATTTATCATTATGTTTTATCAATTAACCGAACTATATTTCTAATTATTTGTTATCATGTTTTATTTTTTCTGTTAATTTGTTTCAATACATTTTATTAAGTCTTAATATTACCAATGCCATTTCTCTTAAATTACATATAACTCGTCTGAAACAAGGATCCTCAGAGATACGCCATGCCGCCCGCCCCCAAGCCAATATTCACTTAAGAAACATTCAGCTCTATCAAAGAACTGGAGCACGGCAATAAACAATATAAATAAGAAATAAAAACCCTTATCGACTAAAAATACTTTTAAAGTACTGAGGACCTTTCGGCTACCAAGTAGCCATCATCAGAGTATTTTATTAGAAAAGGGTGATTGCTTCTCATTTGTAGTGTTAAAATGTATCCACAGTGTGAACTTTGTTATAGTTTATCATTGATAAACGTTAATCAATGGATATATGACCGACATAAAGAGGGTGCCTCCTAATTTCAAATTATGTTATAGATGTTTGCTGGTACAATATTTTCTATTATAAAGGACAAATCATAATTTATATACTTTTTGATTTTCACACACATTTCTTAAGTCGTTGGACATCATTCATAATTTATTCTCAGTACTTCGTTAATTATTAATATTTTGAATTTAGGGGTAGTTTTCACACTCTCAAGGGTTAAGAGCAACATATTCTTACTTACTTGCAAAAAAAAACGTTCACTTTGCTGAAAACAAACAAAATCTAGATAATTTTTCCATTGTACCCCTATTATATCAGCAATGGTGCAGTCGCGAATTTTGAAATTCTGACCAGATTCGTAATCTAATCAGCAATCTCAAAAACATGTATAGATCAGTTTTCCCAATAAATTACTCTTAAAAATTGAGTCAGCATTCTGAAATGTAGGGGTCGTTCTCACTCTCTTAGAAGTAAAAGCATCTATTCCCTACTGATTTTCGACCTTTAAGTTTAAGAATCCGCAAAAAAAAGAAATGTCGCTAGAATTAGTCAGAAGCTTGGGTATTTTTTTCCATTATGTTAAATTCTACTAATCCTAATTACACTTCGATGATGTAAATTATTGCAGAAACGGCTCACAAATTAGGGAAGCACAAGATTCATCTTTTATTTATATACAACAATGTAACGAATAATAAGTACCATACTATTTCGTCTAAATCTATTGAAATTTTTGTTCTTATTGAAAATATTTGAATCAGTATATATAGCATGACAGCAGTTACAGTAACCAAAAGGGAAAAATGCTTAACCCCACGAAAAATATACCATAGTTTACCCTGAGCGATAGGCCCAAACCGACTGAACATGACAAAAGTGACTCTCAAATTGGATGCAAAATGACCGTCGCTAATGTTATATCTCAAGGGTAGTTATGATGGATCGAAATAGTTCCTACCAACAACCGATGTCGGCGTTTTACTGATCCTCGCATTTTAATTCAACCCTAATGGATTATGTTATTTTTCGTTTTAACACTATAATTTTTCCTTGCGGCCAGTTTTTTATCAAGTTAATTTATGTCTCATTCGAAGGTTTTGCAACCAATATAAACAACATTTTACACAAGATAAAAATGTAATTTTCATACTGTCTTCTCCTTTATAATATTAATTTTAGACAAGGAAATTAGTCATAGCTGTATCAGACCCGGGTGATTTTTAAAGTAAGCGAACACGATTATTTTCATTTAGTGCTTTTTGTACTTGAAAATGCAACTTTATATAATTAATTAAATATGTCTAGAAAAATCACATACGAATTCCGTAATGAAAACCGAGATAAAACAAGTTATGAGTATCGTTTTGAAGATGACACGCTAGTTGTCCAAACTTTTGTCACGTTAGATAAAAAAATAAGTGTTTTATTATATCAATATACCTATGGATTCAGCGTTTACTCCAAATGTAAATTCATTTTAAACATTATGTAGACTTGTGAAAGAAACACAAATTTAAATTGACAACGAACAAAGTTTGCTTTTAAAATTTCTATGTGTGAAAGAATTGTAAACAATTCAATTCTTTCATACATAGAAATTTCAAAAGCATGTTATATTATTTGGCAACTCGACTATATCATACTAACGGTAAATATTCTCCCTCTCTCGGAAATTACTTTCACTGACTGAGAATAACAGTTTTTTTAGTTAAAAAACAGAAATTCTGTAGTTCATTACTTTTAAGCATCACATGTCAGAAGAATAAATATATTTTTCATTCGTCTGAAATTAACTCATAGAAATGATATGGGATTGAGGTATGTTATATGACAAAACAGTAGATCAGTATCCATGAACAATGTATCTCATTCAAGTTTCATAACTTCAGAAATGATACAAACTGTTTTTAGCTAGATAACAGTTAATAGTATAGAAAAGTTCTGATGTTGAAACTCATGGAACAACTTTGCTCATTTAGAGGATGTTATAGATTCAGAAATAGCAATATTGAGATAGGTTAACATCTTGTAAAAACACTACTAGTACGGCTTTCTAAATAGAAGACAAATTCATTCGAACAAATGATTTCAGTGTATTTCATGTAGAGAGCTTAACTCCCCCAAGAGGAATCATAAACATCAATGTGTTTTTCACTTTATCACAGGTAAAGAAGAAACAGAGGTTCAAGAAAAGGCATATTGTATATTATTCTCATCTATAACAGCTTCAAGCTTTTCAGTCAACCAATAAAAGTCGTAAACGTTCAGTAGGCATCATATACTTGTGTGCCAATAGAGTGTTACTTCCTTACGCCTCTATGGAGCCGTCCCTGTAATGTCTCACCTTTACCATGTACAATGCAACCTCCATCATTACAAAGCATCGCGACTTTATGTAACCATCCTGACTGGTGAAGGGAGGAAATAATGTCGCTCCAATCCAAAAATCATGGATTGTAAAATCAAGAACCAGTGACCTTGGCAGACAGCGGAACGCTACAAAAGTGACCATAAAATATAGCTTATAGTAATGCGCGACCATTTAATAATTTCGGTAGTCTTGCGAATAACTCTCACAGCAGCGATATAAGCTCCGCTCTCACTCTAGACAATTACGTACAGGGAGTGCCTACATAATCAAAACTGCAGATGAATTCAATAGACATACAATCGGTCAGAAAGGTAATCAATTTCCCCTCAAGAAGATACCTAACTCCTGCTAGAAAGTAGACAACTATTGTCCGCCTATGAAGAATCAATCGATGCAGGAACCATGAATAAAGTGCCCTAATTCAAGCAGCAAACGCTGAGAATGTTGAACGACGTTTGAAAAAGTCACACGACATACTAGAAGGCAATCATAAGACAAACGAGCAGGCTCGTGAGGAATCCTCCAAGGAAGATTCCGAGTACAGATCATTAATCGCACCATCACGCAAAACTCTTAGCACCATTCTCAAAGGAAATATATTCAAAGCGCTCAAGCAACGATGGGATGAAACCCCAAGTTGTAGAAAGGCTAATGAAGCGATGAACGCACTGAATATTACTTGACAATCTCAAGTAAGAAAACACATGCACACTATGATGGTCTAGTTATGTATACTTGGGGCATGCGAAGAAAAGGACGAGACAGCAGAGAACGTGTTGAGCATCTGCTCAGCCTTCGCCATCATAAGAGTGTCCATGTTAAGGGAACTCTAGGCGAGCATGGCTAGCTTCAGTGAGATACTCCGACTTCTGCTCTTTTGTTTGTCCATTACCTAGGTTATATGCACAGCAAGAAAAATAGAGAATTTTCCAAGGAGTTGAAAATTTTTTTTATGGTTTCTTTTCGCAATTTATTAACTCAAAGGTATCTTTGGCTTGATTCAGGTAAAAACGTTGAACTCACTTGCCAGCGTTCGTTATCACAAACCGCTCATTGAATCAAATTTACAAGCAACCACTATGAAAAATAAGTCTGATACAATTTAGCATTCGAATAAATTGTCAATTTTATCAAAACGGGTGTTGAGTATGCCATAGTCAATTTATTCAAACTTTTCTGATGATTTGATTAATTGTTGTATTGAATTTTCATGAAAAAGGTAACCTAACCCAATTCATTTAGACAAAACTTGAAGAATTTCAGAAGGAACAGAATGTTTCTTAAGGACTAAGACACATAAACGTAACGTGATATATTACGGTGAGCACGATCAACTATCATATTTTATCATAAAAACTCATTTAAAATACGGTGCAAATTAGCGCCCTATAATCAAGTCCAGTCCCCACGTCGTAAAGTAGTGATAGTATTTCAATTCCAGCCCACCATGATGGTTTTCAATTTTTCACTAAAATTCATGAGTTATTCGGTAGTAGGCGGCACTGCGGGCCAGGTCCAGTCACGCTTGATTTACCTCTAAATTTCTATACCACAATATTGCACCGATATTATTATGCCTACCGGTGGCACGATAAACTCTCTTGACGTATATTGCTCACCCTCACACTTCGCTGTATTGTATGCTCGAACTGTTATGTACTTATATTGTATTTTAACTATATGTTTGAAAGTATCGTAGGAAAGAGTTTACATTCATGGAAACAAGAAGCTACTACGATTTCTCGTGAAGTACAATTGTATTTCATTTAATGGTTTCGCGATCATTCAAAAAATTCAAAAAGTGTATGTGTTTTTTTATACACAGTCATAGACAGAAAAAGATCAAAGATATATACACGGAGTAATCAAACATTATTATAATAGGTGCTTGATAGCTAAGCCAAATGTTTAATAACCTAAAAATATGTTTAGCAACTAAATTGTCATCTTCAGTAGATCTAAAACTGTTAGAAGAAGCTAAATGAATTGGATCCACCACACATGGACAATGATTGACATATGTACTTACAAGGTACAATATTCATATATGTCGAAAACTGAATTCGTTTATTGCTTTCAAAGTTAATTACATCATATTTCGCTCGAGTGAACTGTCAACGTTATTGACAAACAATCAACGGCTCACTTGTATGATACAAATTGATTGACAAAAATGATTTTTGAGATTATTGGAATAAAACTAGTCCTACACCTGAAACATTCAGATGAAGATATGAAAAATTAACTTCCAGTCAAAATTATTAATCCATATTGTGATGTTAAAGTATTATTATTTATGGAAACAAACATTCAACATTTCAAAATTTTCGAATCAATGCACAATTTCCAAATCTACTTTCGATAGTCAGTAACACTATTTTAGTAAAATGAAAATAACGTTCCAACAAATATTCAAGAAGAATCTAATTTGGAGTCACACAAGTTGGAATATTATAGCTTTCATATTAATTATTTTCATCGTGTGAACGTGTATTTCATGATTTTGTTGCAAACTTATGTATTAATGATATTGATATGATGTAGAAGTTAGAAGAAAATATTTTTGGGAAGATTCATTTATATCTTGCATATTGTATTTTACAAGACGTTCATAAGCGATATGATAAGTATGAAAAAGTGAACTTTAAATCGATTAAGATTTATTTATATTGAATTTGCAGTTTCAATTATTAAAATTGCTGTTGTACATAAAATAATAAACACCTTCAACAGTTTTGAACATTGCACATAAACAAGAACACAGAATTATTAATTTTATGAGTATGTCGAATAATATTTGACCATATTTCTAGTTTTGGTTATACTAGCCTCTTTCTACATAGCCACTGATTTTTCCGCCGAACTACTATCTGTACGAACGTGGTCCCTGTCTAGTAGTAGTTTCCAGTAATACACCAGATGTGTTCAATGATGCTAAGAATGTAATGGTAAGGTGGGTAGACATATCTGCTACGTAGTCTGGTTGTGGCTTATCAATTTCATCAAGATCAACAACCATCTTCGAAGATCCATGTGTAGTCGAGGTAAAGAAATATACGTACCTACTAGATTCTTTTATATAGTGTCATAGACGAACCTACTTACACCTTCATTTTTCAGTTTAATATACTGATGTCAAAAATGTACTTACCCGTTTCTCAGTTTATAAAACACACGACGTAAATGTACGTAGAATGGTAGTTGTAATAATTGATTCTGTACTTTTGAAGTTTAATTTTATTGAAATTTACAAGGTGTTATCATAATTCAGGTATATCATTCCTACTTCACCATTCTTGTGTGTCACATTTCTTGCGGGTGCTTGTTGGCAGTTTATTCATTATCCATAACTATAGGTTCTTCTAAATTCACTAAAAGTGGAAATTCAAATCAATTTAGGTAGTTGTTTCAATTCATTGCCACCTGATAACCGACATCCTTTTTTATAGAGGATAAAGTAGTATAAATTCTCGGGAAATAGGTCACATCAATACTTATGCTTTATATTTTCGTCTTTACGTACGTTTCGGTCTCACGACCATCATCAGGAGACTCATTATTTCAATAACCTGATTACTTAAAACTAAATTAACACAAAGCGTCCTTATCGCACCAATTTCATTTAAAATGCCAACGTCGCCGAAACGAACAGAAACACGAAATCGAAATTGTGTTAATGTGACCAGTTTCCCGAGAATGTATATACAAGGTGTTCCAGGTTTTAGTAGCAGAACTTCAACAGTCGATAGAAAATTGGATTTCGAGAAAAAAGTTCCTATTAACATATATACACAGACGCTTAGTTTTTGAGATACAGGGTGTTGAAATTGAAAAAAAAAATTGTTTTTTGCGAATACCTCCGGCACCGTTTATCGTACTTTATAAGCAATTTCTACTCACAGGAAGCTATGTTTTGTGATATAAAAAATGTTTTTTTACTCATAATTGGTGAAGATTTTGAAGGGGTAGTGGGTGTTTATCTCCCCAACTTCTGAAAAAAGTACGGTTTTGAGACAATCATTTGAACTGCCATTGTTTTCTACACAAAAAAGGTTCTCCTGGTCATAAGCTCTAAAGTTGCCGTTTTCGAGAAAAATCAACTTTTATGTTGAAAAACATGCTCAATTCTTACTAATTAAACAAAATTTATTCAAACGTTAGAACAACTAACAAAACCAAAAAATTGACCATGTTTTTCAACATAAAAGTTGATTTTTCTCGAGAACGATCAATTTTAGAGCTTATGACAAGGAGTACCTTCTTTTTGTAGAAAACAATGGTGGTTCAAATGATTGTCTCAAAACCGTACTTTTTTTAGTGGCGTAGAAGTTGGGGAGAAAAACACCCACTACCCCTTCAAAATCTTCACCAATTATGACTAAAAAAAAATTTATTATCACACAGAAAATAGCTTTCTATGAGTTAAAAATGCTCACAAAAGTTGTTCTCTGTACGATAAACGGTTCCGGAGATATTCACCAAAAACTAATTTTTTTTTCAATTTCAACCTGTATCTCAAAAACTAAACGTTTTATGTTAATGGAAACTTTTTTTCTCAAAATCAAATTTTCTATCGACTGTTGAAGTTCTGCTACTGAAACCTGGGACACCCTGTATAATTCATACCTGGGTCAAGAATCTTTATAAGGATAAAGTAATGCACTAAGAATAAAACTTGCTGTACAACCAGCATGAACATTATTTCTTGCGTGGAAAAAACATTACGCAAACTAAATCATCGCTTGTTAAACATTATGGGGAATCTTCACTATCGATTGAAACGATTCACAAGTGGCTTACTGATTTTCGTTGTGGTTGTATGATCACAAAAGACGCCAAACGTTCTGGTCGTCCTATTGTGGTTATAACTCCAGAAATCGTCGATAAGATCCATGGTATGATATTGGATGATCGGCGAGTTGAAGTGCACGAGCTTGCTGAGGCTATGGGCATCTCAACCAAATAGGTAAGGAACAATTTCCATAAATTTTGGAACATGAGAAAGCTATATGCCAGATGGGTGCCGCATTTGTTCTTTGTTGACAACAAGCGTGACCGACTTTTTGCGCCGTTTCGTAACCGTGAACAAAACATGGATCCATCACAACACACCAGAGACCAAAGAACAATCGAAACAGTGGACTTGTCCTGGCGAATCGAGGCCGAGAAAGGCCAAAGTGGTTTGTTGGCCAACAAAGTCATGGCGACAGTTTTTTGAGATGCACACGGTATCAACCATATAGATCGCCTTGAAAAGGGCAATACGATCACCGGCGTATATTTTGCAGAGCTGTTCGATCGGTTCGACGCCGATTTGAAGAGAAAGCGACCGCATTTGGAAAAGAAAAAAGGGCTCTTCCACCATGACAACGCACCGTCGCACAGGTACACAGTTTCAATGGCAAAATTGCGCTACGAATTGGTTCGCCATTCATCATATTCTCCAGATTTGTCCCCCCGCGAGTTTTTCTATTTCCAAACTTGATGAAACGGCTCGGCGGAAAGAGATTTGGCTCCAACGATGATGTCATCACTAAAACAAACGCCTATTTTGGAGGATTGCGGAAATTGTATTATTTGGAAGGGATCGAAAAATTAGGAAAACGTTGGATAAAGAGTATCGGTCTACAAGGAGATCATGTTGAGAAATGAAATAAGTTTTGACCAAGTGAATCAGTTCTTGTCTTATTTTTCAGGGACTTTTCACTTTGTCCTCGTAGAATCACACATTTGACCTGGAATAGTGTGCGAATCCTAATTGTCTTAAAAAAAAGAGAGAAGTCAGTGATCGATTGATCACATTTCATTTCTTTCCTTCAGGATGTTCCCCTCATTCACCTACAATATACATTGCGCCACCAACATCGTTTTCACAGTTTTAGCGCTAACATCGGGCCAGGATTTCCAGGGACCGACAGTGCTATCTTCCAAGATCCATGTTTCTTTGAAATAAACAACTAGACATACTAAAACCTTAATTTTTCAGTTTTATATACTGTTGTAAAAAATGAAGACGTCTTGCGGTTTATACAGCACACGATGTAAATGTAATTGTTACTGTACTTTTGATGTTTAATTTTATCAAAATTTAGATTTACTTGGCAACTGGGTTGTCAAGTGACTTTCATAAATCTCCAGTTTATATTGGCAACTCTGTCATATTTGCCAACTGTTAAAATAAAATATACCTGGCTCAACGAAGATAGCGTGACAGTTATTTGGGGAAATTGTTGAAGAGAATTGGCTGCAAAAATAACAAACTATGACGTCATTTCTCTGTTCGGCCGAACAGCGTTTATATGTTGATACTTCAAGGGCAAAAATATATTCGTAAGAATTAAATTATATCTATATAATGTATATATATCACTGCTCCAAGAATTACCCCAACCTAAGTAAACGTTATCGATATTATTAGTTCAAGTTTCCAATTCTGATTACGGGTTTTTGAGATTCTTGATTCACATTCACTTCCAACATATTCTTCTGCTTCAGGCGATTTCCTCTGTTCATTAGAACTTGAACTGATACTCATTTGAAGGGCATTAATAACTTTTTACTGTTGGAAAGTTATTATTCTTCTGACCAAATTTAAGACATGTGGTCGTGGCGTTCAAAAAAATTCAATTTTTTCATCCACTTTTCACATTGTCCTTCTAATTATATTCACTTATCGACTATTTGTGTCATGATATTGTCTACTCGGATGCATTTCATTATTCATTACCAAGAATAACAGACATAACAGAAATATAGAGTTGCTGCTATTAAATTGTACTCTTCAGAGAAACAGCAGACGGAAAAACGTTCGGATTACAAGTCACACTAACAGATAATGACAGAATCCCTTTCAATCATGTTGTTTCATTCAAAAATATGTGTAAATGTACATTTGTACAATCTCTATTCTAACTCAATGTGTTCTCTATGTATCATAATGAATCATAGATGTATTTAAGTTCCAGAAATTAAGAAAGAATTCATCAGTTTAACTTCTTTCAGAAGTATTAAATTTTACGAAATAATATGCTTAGAATGATTTTGTAGCATGTTTACAAAAGCAGTTAATAGTTACATAATTGAGTAGAATTAATAAACACCTCGATATAATAAAAGATTTTAGTATCCAATTATTAGTCGTTCACTCCGATAACTTTTATACCTCCAAAAACAAAATAGAAGCTCAACAATAGATTATAATAAAAAAGTTATTGGGTTTAGGCCCACGTAAATAGAACTTTATTGTTTGTTTATGCCCTCATAATGATGTCATAATGAAGCATAAAGTCATAAACTAACACTCTAGATTCGTAAAACCGACAAGAATATCGGATGGACCTTGTCGAAGGTAGCGACTGACAATTTCGGGAAGCTCAAGTGAATTCTGCCGAACGAAATTTACGATAATAGAGTTTGGAAAAGGTCTGCCAGGAAGTAGTTTATTAAACCTAATATTGGTTACGGTCATTTACGTATCGTTATCTCTGAAAACATGGCTGCAGTTGTATTGCAATTTGATTCCTGATCTTGCGGAATAATTTACGAACTCTTCCCAACGAACGAGGCAAAGAATATAGGCAAATTATTATACATTATTTACAAATGCATTCACATATGGAATAGCATTTTGAATGTATGAAGAGAAAATCTCGCATACTGTGTCATCAATAAGTATCCAAATATCTGTAATTAATTAAAAGAAAAAACAGAGTATTAATTTTAATTTTCTCATCCGACAAATCAGATATGGAAAATACAATTTTATCAAGCGAGGCGTATTACTTGTAGAACGTATTGGGAAACCGTCAAATAGGGGTGCCCCCAATTACTACCATTATTAACGAAAATAATGAAATCTAAGAGGAATGCTACTATGACAATACCAGTTGAAGATATCAATAATACTTACTATTATTCACACACAAAAATTGGTTCACCAATTTGAACTAAAATTCATTTAGGCAGTCATCATAGATTACATTACAATCTCTTCAATTCTAATAGATCTTCGGGTAAATTACTCCATTTTTCATCTTAATAATACGGAGTGAGCGTAAACGAACGATGTTGTTTCTTAATTCAGCAGGAGATTTGGAAAATGTATGTTCTTGGGTAGCGGTCAAATAGTAAATGCAATTCATTTGAAATTTTGACACAAACTAGATGTGATGCATAAAATTTACTGGCATACAAGTTCAATGTTCAACCTTAAGCCGTTTTCGAGTTGTTGACCGGTCCGCCGAAATACAAGACGCTTATAGCTTTGTTTCGCGCACTGTTCTGTGCTGTAATTATCTGGCCGATTGTAAAGAGAAATAGTGCCTATAAACTCGGCGTTTAGTACACGTACCGGAACGTCCTCTACCATCTACAGGTGGCCGTTAAGAGAACTAGGTTTGCCATATGTCTTGATTTTGTCAGCTTTGTGTGACAATGCCGCTTTCTTTTTTTAATACCATCTGATTCATTTCCATGAATTTGTAGCTTACTAAAATATAGTCTATCCACAAGTGATGTTGATAAGTTTTGAGCGAGCATGACCTACTAAATTCCTTCCCATTTATCCCGCGCTTCGATTATCATTAAAAATTATAGTGCTTTCTTCTATGTGGCTAGCACGAATTTCTGAAAATAATCGTCTGAAGTAAAAATCTCCTTTTGCGGCTTCTGATAATGATATGTATTCATAATACAACTAACTGCTGCTCCAGCTAACTTAAAAAGTAGATTGTAAACGATCTTTGATCAATGTCAGCTCCCCAATCTACATCTATATATCCAACTAAAGGTTTTCCTGTCTTTTTGAATGTTAGACCTACGTCTTCTGTTGCTTTCAGATATCTTAGAACCCTTTTAACTACTCTCCAATGTTCTATTTCGAAATCATCATTGAACTGACTCAAGCAACTTACAGCAAATGCTATATCTGGATACGTTGATATGGCTAAATACATTAGCGAGCAAATAAATTCCTGTACGGAATATTCTTGGTTTCTTTCTTCTCTTGGATTGTTCTGGCTGCCATTTCTTCTCTCAATTTTATTAATGAATTCATAGGGGTTGATGAAGGTTTACAACTTTCCATATTGAACTTCTTCAATATTTCTTGAATAAATTTTTCTGATTAATCGATATTTCATTCTTTGTTCTATCCTAGGTAAATTCTATTCTTAAGCAATAGTTTAAATCTTTCATCTCGGAAGATTTTGATAACTCTGTCTTGATTTATGCGGTGGAGTTACAATTACTTCTGCCCAAAAATTTCTTAGTAACCCTGACTCGCTCAGCATACATCTAGCCGACTGGATTAAAGCTCTATTCTTCCTTTCAGCAACTTCATTTTGATGGCGAGTATAAACTACAGTGAGCCTTCAAATACTTTTTTAAGTTTGTTGCTTCGGTATTCTCCTCCATTGTCGAATCTTACTAGCTTGATCTTCATGTCGGGTATATTCTCTATTTTGTTCCGGTAAATCTTGAATTTTCCGAAGATATCATTCCGATTATGCAAGAAGGCTACTTCGCATAATCTAGTCTTTCATCTATCTAATATCTGTGTGAATCAATTGAATCTTCTGAGAAGTTGATGAAACAACAATGAAAATGGAATTTTGGTCTACTTTCCTTTATACAAACTTCCCAGGTGGCTAATTTCTTATTGTCCTTGAGTTCCATTCCAAATACCTTCTGTTTTTTCATTAATAGCTAAGATCTTGTTCATTTAGATGCCAAACTTCTGATACCATTCTTGATTTGGAGTCTCCGTGTGAGCGACCTTTACATTTTCTACACACCAGTTCTCTTTGCTCTCATAATTACTTTCCCCATTTCTTCACATCGAATCGTGGCTTCATTTTCTCAAAAATCACTTCGGAACCACTGTCCCTCATGTTCGCTACTGATATGAGGTTAGAGCGGAGATTGGGAACAAACAAAGTTCGTTGGATAGTAGACTTCCGCGGACAGCTAATCTTGAAAAATCTTGTCTTCCGGATGGATTCCGCGTCACAATAGCTCGACTTGATGCCGACGTTTCGCCAACCATTACAGGTGGCATCTTCAGGGCTTGAGACATGAACTGAAACTGGTTCTACTGGTTTCTGTAGCCGTATTTATTGTAGGAAAAATCCTTTACGCTAGATAGTTCACTGCCTTTATTCCGGTGGTCAACTTCTATCCGGCACCTGACCCTGCCGTTGTGCGCTCATGTGCGAAGTGGAATTTTCGAGGATGGGTTTCCAAATGTTGGGAAGGTAATATCCTGAGTCACGGTTCAGATTATTCGGATGTTTTAGGATTTCTATAGCTTCAAGGATTTTTCGCTGATAGAAGTTTGGGGCTCGGACTAGGATTTTAGTATCTTCAAAAAGGATTTGATGATTTGAATCAAACTTGTGTTCTGCAAGTGCAGATCTACTGGAGTCACGAAGCCTTGTATAGCGCTCATGTTCTTTCACACGAGTAGCTACTGTACGACCTGTTTCACCAATGTAGACTTTACCGCAAGAACAGGGAATGCTATAAACACCTTCTAAGTGGAGAGGAGGAAGGGCATCTTTGATAGGTTTGTAAAACTGAGATAATTTTGGAAGTGTGGGAAAACGGGTAGAAATATTATGTTTCTTGAGGATTTTGGAAATTCGATCTGTTATATTTTCAATATATGGAAGATAAGCCGTGGATAAAGCAGGCGGGGGGTTTCAGGCTCAGGTCGATTTGAAATTTCAGGTGAAGTGTATTTCTTTATGGCTTTTTGAATGTTGTAATGGGAGAAATTGTTTGATAATAAGGCAGATGATAGATGTTTTAATTCTGATTTTAAGGATTGAGGCTGTGATAGGTTGACAGCTCTGTGGACCAGGGAGTTTATGACAGATTGCTTTTGGGCAGGGTGGTGGTGGGAAAGACCATTGAGGTATCTATCGGTATGGGTGGGTTTCCGATATACAGAATGTCCTAAAAGTACCGTCAGTCTGTCGACTAACCAATACATCCAGGAATGGGAGTGAACCTTGCGATTCGACTTCCATGGTGAAAAGGATATTGGGATGTAATGAATTTAAATGATTAAGGAAGGGAACAGGCTTTTCGCGACCATGTTGCCAAATAACGAAAGTATCGTCGACATATCTAAACCAACATTTCGGCTTGAGGAACAGATGAGTCAATGGCATCTTGTTCAAAAGCTTCCATGAAGATATTAGCTATGATCGGGGAAAGTGGGGAACCCATGGCAGCTCCCGAGGACTGCTCGTAGAACTTGCCATCGTATAAAAAATATGTGGAGGATAGACAAAAATCCGTTGAAATGTTTTTGGCAGATAATAATCTCAGCCTCAATCTTTAAAATCAGAATTAAAACATCTATCATCTGCCTTATTATCAAACAATTTCTCCCATTACAACATTCAAAAAGCCATAAAGAAATACACTTCACCTGAAATTTCAAATCGACCTGAGCCTGAAACCCCCCCGCCTGCTTTATCCACGGCCTATCTTCCATATATTCAAAATATAACAGACCGAATTTCCAAAATCCTCAAGAAACATAATATTTCTACCCGTTTTTCCACACTTCCAAAATTATTTCAGTTTTACAAACCTATCAAAGATCCCCTTCCTCCTCTCCACTTAGAAGGTGTTTATAGCATTCCCTGTTCTTGCGGTAAAGTCTACATTGGTGAAACAAGTCGTACAGTAGCTACTCGTCTGAAAGAACATGAGCGCTGTACAAGGCTTCGAGACACCAGTAGATCTGCACTTGCAGAACACAAGTTTGACACAAATCATCAAATCCTTTTTGAAGATACTAAAATCCTAGTCCGAGCCCCAAACTTCTATCAGCCAAAAATCCTTGAAGCTATAGAAATCATAAAACATCCGAATAATCTGAACCGTGACTCAGGATATTACCTTTCCAACATTTGGAAACCCATCCTCGAAAATTCCACTTCGCACATGAGCGCACAATGGCAGGGTCAGGTGCCGGAACGAAGTTGACCACCGGAATAAAGGCAGTGAACTATGTAGCGTGAAGGATTTTTCCTACAATAAATACGGCTACAGAAACCAGTAGAACCAGTTTCAGTTCAAGCCTCAAGCCTGCCCTGAAGATGCCACCTGTAATGGTTGGCGAAACGTCGGCATCAAGTCGAGCTATTGTGACGCGGAATCCATCCGGAAGAGAACATTTTTCAAATAAAGTTCGTTTTAGAACAACATTGTATTCATCATTAATATTTATTTATACGTTCCCTATTCATGTAATGCCTTGTATCCGTGTTTGTCAGATGTAAAGTTGATGATATGGACTCACTTCGGCGAACTTCTTTTGATTTGATGTGCGATGAACAGGCCGGATCTACCACTTCAGCTCATTTGGAGACTTCATTGAGGTTACCTTCTCACTTTGCAGAATGTTTATTTTGATTCCAATTGGATGGTAAACGTACAGGACAGTCCTTGATCATATGCCCTACCAACGACGTCACCTGTAAATTTTGCTTCTTCCTCTTGATTAGACTCCTGCGTTTGCTTGAATTGATTTTTTTGCACTGCTTTGAATTCTTCATTATGTACATAATCTTCGGATAATTTTTCATCATTATTCCGCATCCTAGTATCGTATTAGTTTAATTTTTAGTGCATCTGGGGTGAGTAAGGTTTCTCTTAATTCGATGGAAACTTTAAATGTGGGCAAGGTGAAAAGTCCCTGTAAAATGAAACAAGAAATGATTTATTTGGTCAAAACCTATTTTATTTCTCAGCATAATCCCCTTGTAGCCAGATACACTTAGTCCAACGTCTTTCTAATTTTTCCAAATTATACGATTTCAGCAATTCTTCAAAATAGACATTAGTTTCAGCGATGACCTCATCGTTGGAGGCAATCCGCCGAGCTATTTCTTCAAGTTTATAAATAGATAAAAATGGTAGATGGGCAAATCTGGAGAATATGGTGGATGACGAACCGATTCGTAGCGCAATTCATTCAATATTGCCATTACGACTGCGAACCTGTGCACCAATGCGTTTTCCTGGTGGAAGAGCATTTTTTTCTTCGCCACATGCGGCCGCTTTCGCTTCAAATCGGCGTCGAATCGGTCCAACAGCTCTACATAATATACGCCGGTGATCGTTTTGCCCTTTTCAAGGTAATTGATATGGACGATATTGGGTACATCCCAAAAAACGGTCGTCAGGGCTTTGTTGGCCGATAAACCCACTTTTGCTTTTTCGGCTTCGATTCGCCAAGACAAGTCCACTATTTCGACTGTTCTTTGGTCTATGGTGTATTGTGATGGATCCATGTTTAGTTCAGGGTCGCGAAATGGCGCAAAAAGTCCTTCTCATCACGCTTGAACATTGCCAAACACTCCTTTGAAGTTGTCATACGGTCGCGGTTGTGGCAACTGTCTGGCAGGTAGCTTTCTCATATTCAAAAATTCATGCAAGCTCGCCGATCGTGCAATATCATACCATGGATTTTATCGACCATTTCTGGCGTTGTAACCTCAATTGGACGAATAGAACGTTCAGCGTCCTTAGAAGCTGGGGAAATATACAAAATAATATTGGAAAATTTAAATCATACATACACATCAAAATACCAAAAAAATATATTCATCCAAATATGTCTCCAGGACCCAGAGCCGAAGTAACCGAAAAAGTATACTCTGTTTATTATTAATTTATCGATGTTTGTTTAATCCATGACATGTCAGCCATTTGTTGTCAGTCTCGCTTTCAGTTCTTTGTCGAACGACGAGGTTGTGAAACTCAATGTATAAAAAAATTCGTTCTTCAGACTATCACTAAATTTGGATATACAAAAATTTATCAGTACTATGATCATAATTTTACATATCTTAACATATCTCATGAATAAATAAACATAAATTTTAAAATTTTCAGTACGAAACATATTGATATATTTGTGGAATGTATGTTTTCTAGCTTATAAGATACTTGTATGGAATTTTTCATCAAGGTATGTGGATGTGCTCTGAACGTATGTTATAAGTCAACATCTCAATCAAATCTCTGTTTAAGTCCCTGCTACCAGATTATAAGGCTATTACTCATCACGAACCAATGTTTTGACTTTCCAATTTTGACTATCAAATCTTTCCAAATTGATATAAATTATTATTTAAGGTTTACTGCATTGAATATCACCATGAGAACAGTTCATGTGAGTGTAATTGACATATATATTTCCCAAGTAGCAATGGGAAAATATTGCTTGTATAACTTAAATTGGTCACGTTTGTCATCAAGAAAACTGCCGGTAGTCGCGCTCAATCAAACAATCTAATAGTACTAATTCGTAGTTATGTTCATTCTAATCAACCCCTGGGCCGATAGGGTTGCTCCTAGGTGGTCTGCCGCCTTATAAAAGGTAATAATTGTCACCCGCTGAGCGATATATGGCACCATTACCCCATGGTATCACCCCATTAATTCTACTTCTCGCCTTTCTTGCCAACTTCTAACGGAAATCGTCAGCACAATATGTAATTTTAATCATTGGATTTGCGGATGATGTGGTCAACCTTTCAGGTGGTTAATGATTCGTAGAAATGGATCTCCTTCATTCTTTGAATTCATTTTATAAAACTTCACAAGCCATGATGGAGCTTGGTACCTACGAACATTGGCTGACTTCAAGTGTTTGAAAGGTCCACGCTCTAGGAAAATATTCGTTGGCTAAATTTATTGAGTGCATAGTTCTGTAATTTCAGTGCCTTCATTTCATCAATATTATTCTACTGATTATTCTATTCAGGCTAAGATACATTGATTAGTTAAAATGTTATTGTTGATAATCGAAAAGTCCATGTTATCGATTTTGTATTTCAGCTCTTGATTTGGATATTGGATACGTAGATGTTGTGTTTCGTTTTTGTATTTCCCTCCCTCATTGGTAGTTTTAAAAACTACTAGATTAGATGACTTATCACGAGCAGACTGTCATGATGTTTTCATGAAATGGCACAAAATCGAACTTTACGTAACCAATATGGTATTGGTAATTGTAGAAAAGACTGACATATCAGGAGCAGGTTGTCATAAAATATTTTCACTTATCAGCAGCAGATTATCATAATATTTTTATAAAATGACATCGAACTTCACGTAACCAATGTGGGTAGTAATCTAAATGGTTTCGATTTTATTCATGAAACAATCTTAACAAATACAACTCGTTTTATCGATGATGATAAAAAAAATTCTTCTCTTTTACGAAACTACTTATATTGCTTTAACAACATAAATTGTTCCTCAAAATCGAAGGAATTTGTATTTCGATAATCATCAAAACAACTGTAGAAATTTACGGTTGTACTTTTGATCTGGAAATGTTCGCTAGTGTATTTCCTCCTTACAACAAAATACTAAGAGTGAAAAATTCCAAAACAACCAGAAATATATTTCTGGGAAAATTAAAATACTCCAACTAACATATTTGTGGAATTTAAACTGCACTTATACAATTAAATTGATTGGCCATTTAATTTTGCGTATAAAATAATTGATAAGTATTATCTATAAATCTCTTTAAAATTGAACTGTAAAAATAAAGGTAAATATTTATTTTAAAAACATTGCAATTTCAGAAAAAGTGCAAACCTTTTTGGACCGATGGTGTATGAAGAAGTATTATTTGAAAATGTAAATTCTTCAGAAATAATTTATATTAACACATATTACATTTTCGTCTTCACGTACGTTTCGGTCTCATCAGAAGCTGTTCGAAAACTAAAATTCACATCAACTAAAGTGCGGGATTTCTTAAGCCAATTGCACTGAGCCTCTTTATCGCATTGATTTCAATTAAAAATGTTTACGAACAAAACACGAATAATTGAAATTGTAACACATTAATGTCTAAAATATGAGAATATGCATTAGAAAATTACTACACAGTGATGTTTCCATGGTTAAAGACGTAATAAAGATAATTTTATAACGTTACCATACATTCTGGAGAACTCAGAAAAAATATAGAAACCCTTAGACATATCTCTTAGACTTTTAACGATTATTGTATTGCTTTTTTGGTAGAATGTTTTTTGAAGAGGACCTTTCACTTACAACATATTTTAAATCTTAAATACGTCACTTCCTGTGATACTAACTTTGTTATTTCAAATGCAACACCCCAATTTATCATTTTTGGTTTTTTCATAAAAATTGAGACTGTACTCAATTTTCAACTGATTTTGAGTCTTTTTCATATTTTTTAAATATTGCGTTTGCAGCAGGTTACTGATTATTGCAATTATTTGATGAAATGTCATTGACCTAATTTTACTAAATATCGCCTCATGAGTTTGACTAATTATTTCTGATTTAAAAAGATATCTGGTAATATGTGGGTGTAATTGAGAAAATTAGAGACAAAAATTTAATAGAAAACTGTGAGCATATACAGCCTGTCCGAAAATTCATATGCCAAACTTCAAAAGTGGTGGCTGTGATGGTAAACGTACCTGAGAGTAGTGTATTGAAAATTTTGCATGAGCAGTTGCTGAAGCACTATCATTTACAATGCCTTCAAGATATTGAACCGCAAGATTTTCAACTTCGAAGATTTTTGTGAATAGATGCAAAATCCAGCAATTGGAGCTTTTATAATGCCTTGTCGCTTCAATGGTGAAACATATTTGACTTTTTTTAGAAAACTATCTTACAGATCTCCTAGACAGTGTGCCATACGCATTAAAATTAGCAGGTTAGTTTATGATGGAACACTTCCCCATTTTAGTGTTCGAGTTCGAAATCATTTAGATTTAGTTTACCCTTAGAATATGATAGGCCGTAACCGATTCAGTTGCGTGGCCTCCTTGTTCACCCGACTCAAACCCCTTAGATTTTTTTCCTTGGGATTATTTGAAATCAATGGTTCCAATTGGTTCCAATGGAAAACTAGGGCCATCTTGAATGAAGGGTAATAGAGCAATGCAATATAAGGCTCATTTGAACGAACACAAACATAAGAAATCCGCTAGAAGGTTACATTGACATGAATGCCGAATATTTCTAGCACATGTTATAATTATTTGTTAATTTTTGTTGTGTAACGATTATTTTATTATCCGTCTGTTAATTAATAAAGCGCCGTAGCTCTTCATTGGAACATTTCAGAACACATGTTGATATGAAATATGTTTTTTTTAATTTTTCGTGTATAATCCCCTCCTGAAGTTTGACAATTTGCATTTTCGGACATCCTGTAAATAGAAGGCTGATATCGTGCCTAACACATTAAAAATACCTCGTATTCTTGATACATTTTCCTAGGTTCACTATTGGAAGCCGCGATAATAAAGGGGGTGTATTCTACTCCTTCCGACCATTTCCGCATTCAATTTTTACCTCTTCAATTGACGTCATTACTAAGATTTCATCGAAATTCATTTTGTAGAACTCAAATAAGAGATTTTGGTCATTTTAGCGTTCCGTTTATTGGACTAAAGTATTGACAATTCTTAAACAAAATCATTAATTTCTCATAGCTTAATGAATAGGTATAGTTTCACTATTGAAATTATTGTTACGATTTTGTTTTTGTTTCATATGTCCTTCCTAAATCGATAATATCTTCATTCGAAAATCATTCCAATAGTTACAAACATTCTGGAAATTACAAGAGATTTTGTCATAACAGAAATGAGAAAAGAAATTGAATTATAATTGTTACAGTATTTAAAAGTTAACACCAGTAGCATCGTAAAAAAACATTTCTGCTTTAAATGAAGCCTTTCATAATAAATTTGAGAATATCATTTATGAACTTCCGCAAACACCGAGACCAATTAAAAGAGGAAGTGAAGCCATAAGCTACCCTATAGACCTTTTATGGTACAATAATTTTGTTACCGATACTGAAGTGGGTTTTCCTGCAAAAAGAATAAACTCAAAAGTAACAGCATGCTGACATGTCAACACCGTTATTGACAGATCGAATGTTTATAGGAATAGTTTTGTCTCTTGTCCGAACAATACATTTAGGTATACATATTTCAGATTTCTCACAGGTAAAGATCCTGGCAACGTTAGTTTATAATTAACAGGGTACATTTTAAGTGTTTCTAGATAGCATCAAAGCGTTAAAACTAGACAGATAAGTGTGAATTATTTTATTGCACAATAAATTTTTAAGAGTAGATTTATTTTTATTTCGGAAATTGGCACGAGAATCAAAGATTTACTGAAGGACTAAGTAACTACTTAACTACTTTTATTATCTTCTTGTGATCTTATTATTGCCTCTGAAACTCGTAGGAGGGTCGAACTATCAAGTTTATGTCACTGAAGACAATAATAAATATATCTAGAATGGGAACAATTTTTCAAATACATCAATTGGTTAAGGAAACCTCATCAATAAATGAATTAAATTCCAATGAGTTTCAACATTATTATATATTTGAAGATGGGTCAAGTTATTAGTACCAATATGAATAGTAATATTTCCTTCAGTTTGTCGAATATTGTACAAAAACCCCAATACACATTAGGAAATCATTTATAATATCATAATATCTAGATGTAGTTTATTATTTGCCTGAGTTATTTATAAGAAATAGCACATAAAACAAAAAGGGAATAGTTCGAAGAAAAACATAGTCCTTAAGTAGGGTGTCCCCCGACGTTTGACAATTCATTATCTTCAGAACTGTTCAAGTGACAATGATCAAATTCGGTAGTTATGAGCAGTCAAAACTGATGCTAACACCTACTGTATCAACACTTCATATTTCCTTTGCATTGCCGGTCACGTGACTGAAACTTCAGGAGTTTAGATGAAACAACATGTTTAACGACACAGAACTTGTCATTTTTGTTGTGCAAATTAATCATATTGATGATAATTGGTAATGAACAACCATTTTGACTGGAGAGTACGTACATGTATTTATGGTTTCAGCGTTTACATAATGTAAACTCATTTCAATATCCCTAAAGTTGAAGAATAAAACTCGAATATACACAGAACTTAGTTAACGTCTGTATTCTAATTAATGCTGAAAAACTATTTCACAAGTTATTTACAAAATTGCTGTAACGTTGTGAATTATAGGTATCGATTAGGTCATTTAATGTTATGTTACTATTGTTTGTTGAATCTTTTGAAATGTTTATTCATTGTAGCATATTGAGCTTATGTCCTTTTTTCTGAATAAGTAAAATATTCAGAAACCGCTCAAAACCGGGGGAACTCTAATTACGCAAATCACCTATTGGAACTTAATCACAATTTCACTCTGAATCCCGGTATCTTATATACCCATGAAAAAGGAATAAGCTCTCAATATTCTAGGAGCAATAGAAATTTTAAAACATTTACAAAACAATAGTGACATCATATTGAATGACCAAATCTATACCTATAATTTCTACCATATTCAGACTGATTTCTATTATTTAAGAACATAATTTTACATTTAGCTTTAGTTGATAACTCCCAGCTTTAAGAATGTCACAGTGTGGTGAAACAATTTGTCAGCATTAATTATAAATCAAAGGTTTTTATGTAAATTTGAGTATCATTCACCAACTTTAAAAAGTTTTGAAGTTGGCTAAAATTATACGTGGTTTAGTAACAGTATCGATCAAAGATTGTCATTAAGTAATGGTATGGTCAACTTTAGACAAGAACTATCATTCATCAGTGTTGAAAATTTTGTAATCATGTTATAATATTAATATCGGAAATTTTGTGAAACTATTGCAATAATCGTTAGTGAATATGCCTTCACTTTTGACTTACTGGTAGAGCCGGTATATCAATATGTTACAAACTATTCAATACTAATGAATCACAATTCTTGGACAAACTTGACAACCTCTGAATGATAGTTTCCAAGCCACCTAGAATTTTCATCAACTTAACTTAAAATGGTTGTTTATTTTCAATTTGCACAACAATGACAAGTTTGGTACCGTCCAATTTGTGTTTAAGAGGTCTACCAAAGGTCTTATTAATATACAGATTGTTCCATTTAAAATTAGTTGGGGTCACGTGACCACAAATGCAAAGGAAATCAGAAGTGTTTTCACAGTAGCTGTAAGCATTAGTTTTGACTGTTCATAACTGCCCAATTTAATATTTGTGATTTCAACAGTTTTCAATATAACGGATTGTCAAAACGTCGTGGGACACCCGGTATACAATGTGTACCCGGATGTGTGAAACGGCTCTTGTAAAAGATGAAAAATTCGATTTAAATTTCCCTTTCTTTGGATTTAGTCCAGCTTGGCTTGAGACGAGTTTCTAACATTTTCAAAAAACTGTTTTTCTGTGAAGTGTATTTTATGTGGCGAATAGAACTAACAGATATTGAGAATAGTTGTTCAGAATCAACATTCAGGTCCCCACCTATATCAAATTTCAAAATCCTCCGTCAACTATGATTCTTCAATTTATTTTAATTAATTCCAAGACAGTAGGAGTAGTGCCTTTTAGAAACAGTTACATCAAAAAGTTATCCAAAAAAAGTTGCTATAAATCAAAATCTTAGTCCGTATCTCAATTTTCGAAACCCTCTGCTAACTTTGATCTCTCATATTTTTTTGTAGCTTGACTGAGGATTCTGAAATTTCTTATGGGGAAGTCTAGATGTTGATTCTGACAATATTTTCTCAATAAACTTTTGTTGTATTAGCATCATAAGACGAATTTTGCCTAACAGAAAAAAAGGTTTTTTCAACATTTTCAAGACATATTCCTACTTGATACTTCAAAATTGAAATTATTTCAGAAATTAGTCCTTAATCAAGCAGGGCTAAACTCCGAAAAATTAAAACTTAGATCGAGAAGTTTTTACCTTTCACAAGAGTCGTTCCACCAATCCGATGACACTGTATATAATTTGAATTGTGCATCTTTTAGATTAAATACCTCAATGAAACATAATTTTCATTTGACGCCATCATCAGAAATTAATATTAATTGCTTTACATTCTTTAATTTCAGCTAAGATTCTGTTGGGCAGCGCCACATCAAGATTTATTGTTTACATTTCGAACATTCACATCACCATTTCACAATTCTCCGTCTGGTCAATTAGATTCAGTAATCTTATGAACCTTCCGAAAACCAGAACATATACGTAACATCATTAATATATTGCTTTGAGGATTCAAACGGATATATTAATTTGACCGAATTTGACTGAAACACTGTCATTATATCGATTTTCGAAAACCCGATCATCTTCTGGAAGATAAAAATGTAAATTATAACAAGTGCAGTATAATATTTCAGTAATTTTCTTCGACTTATATTCTGTAGTTTTGTTCTATGACAATTAATGCAGAAGCAGTCTCTTCGATTGACTTTTATATTATTGAATAAAATAAATTTCACGTTTTCAAGATACATTAAGCTAGTAACTTGAGATAACCTGCCAAACCTGAAAGCTGTGACATTGTTAATTCGACTACTCGGTTCTTGCATACTACCCTGAGTATAGTGATTCGAGTTTCTGCCAGTTATATCTCAGTGATCCTAAAACGCCAATTTTTTAGAAGAGGTATCTCCTCCTGTATGTATATTTATTCGAAACGTGCATTCCTCAACTATCGTCATTTTCTTCACATGTTGAAATATAGTACACGTCCTCTCGATTGTCCGAAATCGAGTTTCAGTTAGAATTAATTTTTTTAATAGTTATTTTATTCAAGTTGAATGAATTTTCATCACTGTTTCTATTCAATTCAAGAATTCATTCCAATTAGCTTGGATCATTTTATTGAAGTTTCAGCAAATGTCACGGATAATTTTGGCGATAAAATGATTTTCAGAGTATTGAACTTCTAATTTCAAATCAACTTAATAGTACTATTATGCAACTTAAATATAACGAAATAAAGCAAAATATTTAATGGAACTGAACATTAGTCGAGAAACTCATTTCTACCTATGGTTTGCAATGGAGATTCTAATTTAGTTAGTACCGTCTTCAAATAAATTGATGATGGCGACTAGAAGAAGTTTTATGGGCGTAACAAATATCGGCGAGAAATTTCTTTTCAAAACTAGTTTACCCTTTTCCAATACATCAAAGTCAACGTCAAGCTAACAAATGTCTTTAGTTCAATCGATAATGTGAGTTGTGCAAACAAAATCTTGAGGTAAATGCACACAGATTATGCTGAAAGAAATCAATCTTCGCACAGTTACACTAGACATACAGGGTGTAAATAAATAATTGCGGCAAAAATCAGGGGGTGATTCCTTGTTGAAAAATAAGATGGGTCTTTCATAAAAAAAAATCATTTGACCCCCTCATGTTAAGATACAGCCCTTTAAATGTGGCGCCAAAAATGTAGTTTTTTATTTTTATCTTCTAAATCCAAAAAGTTACAAAAATAAAATTAAGCACACATTATTTGCTATTAAGAAGACATCCAATAACTGAGTTGCTGGTTTCCCACTATGTTTGTAAGGGGTGGAAATAACCACCCCTAAAACTTGTTTTTCACTTAACTTTTTCTCCTATGTGTATATTGCCAATTAAATACTGAAATTCTTTACAAAAGGGCCTCAAAATGATAACAGTGTAAGCAATATACACATAAGAGAAAAAGTGAAGTGAAAAACAAGTTTCAGGGGTGGTTATTTCTACCCCTTACAAACATAGTGGAAGACCAGCAACTCAGTTATTGGATGCCTTCTTAATAGCAAATAATGTGTGCTTAATTTTATTTTTGTAACTTTTTGGATTTGAATAAAAAACTACTTTTTTGGCGCCCCATTTAAAGGGCTGTATCTTATCATTAGGGGGTCGCATGATTTTTTTTATATGAAAGACCCACTCTATTTTTCAACAAGGAATTACCCCCTGAATTTTTCTCAGTTATTTATTTACACCCTGTATATTTTATGGGTATATCGAAATATCTCAGAACTGAGCTTTCATTACTATCTTTAGTACCTAGCATTACCGACCGTAACATATAGTGTTTTGTGATAAAGTATATGGTTGAAGAAATACACCATATGGTGATCTATATTCGCGTTAAATAACGGAATTTTATTAGAAAATTTTAAATTGTGAAAGTGAATACATTATGATTTATTTTTTCATTTATTCAAACACACACCCATACAGAAAACAAGTTCCACTAAAAATAGGGTATGAAACATAATATGATTTGCATCAAAAGAAAAATAGGTGATGCTGTAATTACAAATAATTTTGTGACGAATCCACTATTTTGAGAACAATGAGAACGAAGTTATTATTGCGAACATAAAACAAATTCATTGGACATAAGTTACCCTGATTATTCTTTCATTATGTACACGAACTGTTATAAATTTGGATACATATGTTTGGATACATTTATGTTAATCTGAGATAAAATATAATTTCATAATCAGAAGATTTCGTATGATAAGAAATATTTATTATGGTGACAGATATATTTATCCCCTAAAATTGATAGTAAACGAAACTTGAATATTCTACGCACAATTTTATTTTCCGCTTCAATTACTTAATAAGTATCAAATTAATCTGACCGGGAAAAAGCAGGTTATGTGAAGTTACAACTTTTCTGTAGTTTTTAGTGTACTATTTTCTGTGTAACTTTGTATCCGATAGAAAAATGGGAGGTTACTTAATTTTCAAAAGGATATACCAGCTGGACAAATTTCGATGTTAGTATAGGGTAACTCGGTAACTATAGGAGATTCAAAAACATGGGTGACTTCCATGTCTCTTTTTTTTTAAACAAATTAATTGACGGAAGCAAAAATTCGAGTTATAAACAAATGTTCGATTTTTCGACTTTTAAGCACATGATTATCGCGGTTATTTGTTAAGTTAGGTTAGGAGAAAATGACTCTTCCATTTTCGAGCCCCTCTTTTCTGTATAATAATTCAGTTGTGCCGAGAAAATTAGAAAAAAGGTGCAATTTCAGGCAAAATTTTTTCAAATGGGAATCATAGTTGGCTATGGTTTAGTTAAAACGGATTTTTTCTCCTTCTAACTATGTAATTTTTTGATCTTGGCCGGAAGAAGGATCAACAATTAATAAGATTTTCTTTTAACCTCTTGAAAATATCTTTAATGGGTTGTCTTCTTTCTTCAATATCACAAATATTATTACTTTGAATAAAGCTTTCTAACATATCATCTTCACTTTTACCATTAAATGAGTTAATTGTTATTATGATATAAACAAAATCATAAATATGTAATTTAGTGACAAACAGATAAACACTGTAGTAGATGACACATGCCTACTTGGAATAAATACAAAAAATGCAAAAGTAATATAGTAAAATATTATTTTCGGTATTAATTAAACATTTACACATCAAGAAAGATCCGACATATGACACATAGTTAGGAGAAGAAAAAACATTTATACTAAATCATAGCAGCTATGATTCCCATTTGAAAAAATATAACTTTAGGCCGTAACTCGAAATAGCACCTTTTTCAAATTTCCCCGATGCCACTGGATTATACAGAAAAAAGTACCTTGAGAATGTAGAAGTTATTTTCTCATAACTTTACAAGCAACCAAGGTATTCACATGTGTGTAAAAGTCGGAAAATCGAACGAGAACGTGTCACTCATTTCCTTCTATCTCCTGTAGTTACCGAGTTGCACTATAAAAACATCGAAATTTGCCACCCTGTACATTAAGTCATCTTACACAAGAATAAAGTTTGTCGGGTAAAATGAGGGAAACATGTCGAAAATTTCCAGGGGTATAGGATTATACTGGCCAAATCGATTCGGTAGATTTATAGAGTGGTGTGTACTTGGAACAAAATTAAAAATGCAGAAAGTGATATTGTAAAATCTTATTTTCAGTATTAAAAACCTGCACATCAAGAACGACCCGACATATGATACATAATTAGGAGAAGAAAAGAACAGGTTTTTACTAAACCATAGTCAACTATGATTCCCATTTGAAAAAATACATCTTTAGGCCGTAACTGGAAATTGCACCTTTTTTTCAAATTTTCTCAACCCCACTGGATTATACAGAAAAAAGTAACTTGAGTTTCTTGGTGCATTCGAAATGTCAAAACACATAAATTGCGAAATTACATATAGGGGTTGAAAATTGACCAATTTCGTCGATTTTACCACCCCTACGATGGATTGCAAGTAAATGTGGCTACGGATTCGTGATCAGCGATCCAAAAAACCTCCTTGGTGCATTCGAAATGCCTAAAATACGTAAATTGCAAAATAACATATTAGGGTTGCGACATTGGTCAATTTTGTCGATTTGACCACCCCTACGATGGATTTCTAGTAAATCTGGCTACGGATTCGTGTTCAGCGACTCAAAAAACCTCCTAGGTGCACTCGAAATGCCAAAATACCTTTTTTTGTAGAAAATACATTTCAAGACTTGGAGATTTCGGGCCATTTTCGCCCCCAATAGGTGGGGTTGGGGTTCCCAAGAGGTTTCAAGGTGTATGAATGATCCTGAGAACCTCTTGGAGCTAATGCAACAAAAATTTTTTGATTTAACTGACACTTTTTTTTTTTTATTATAGATAAAATCCCGGTTCACAGCCTGGACTATAGGATTGTACTGGCCAAATCGATTCTGTAGATTTATAGAGTGGTGTGTACTTGGAATAAAAGTGAACAATGCAGAAAGTAATTTTGTAAAATATCATTTTCAGTATTAAAGACATCAAGAACGACCCGATATATGATACATTGTTAGGAAAAGAAAAGAACAGTCTTAACTAAACCATACTCAACTATGATTCCCATCTGAAAAAATAGAACTTTAGGTCGTAACTGGAAATTACACCTTCCTTTCAAATTCTCTCGAGGCCACTGGATTATACAGAAAAAAGTGGCTTGAGAATGTAAAAGTTAATTTCTCCTAACTTTACAAATAACCACAATATTCACATGTGTGAATATGAATGAGAAGGAGACTTCCATTTTTTTGTACCTCTTATAGTTAGGTACCGAGTTACCCTATACAAACATCGAAATTTGCCACCCTGTACGTTAAGTCATCGCACACAAGAATAAATTTTCTTGGGAAAAATTTGGGAAATATGTCAAAAATTTACAGCGATATTGCGTTGTACTGGCCAAATCGATTCGGTAGATTTATCGAGTAGCGTTTGTTGGATACAATAAATTTACTAACTTGAAGTGCTAGGAATACTTAATGACAAAACTGAACAATCGATTGCTTGTATCTTGATTCTCAGATTACGACAAAATCAATTTCATTCCTATTATAATGGAACTATTCTGATAATTACCCATGTCTGCGAACGAGAAAAATAACTCTATATAAAATGATTTATATAGTGCAGGATTTAGCGATCTTTTACCACCGATCGTTCCTATAGATAATAACGTACGATTATAAAAATAAGGGCACTATTAACGGGGAATGGGTAGTAATTTGAAAGGTCCACCTTGTTAACTCTAGTCTAGTGGCAGATTCCTCACTTCTCTCGCTGAATACTACCAAATTATTGAACAACCCTTCGATTGAACTGATATGGACCCCTTTAAAATATAGTTAAATAAATATTGACATCAAAGACAGACAGTAAAGCTGCTTCCAAATCGATTAGGCATCTGCTCTCAAATACTTCACTGAATACTGATATTTTAATAACATAAAATATAAGCTCATATGAAGTAATGCTTGTCTTGCCTGCCTGATTGTACAGGGTGTTGAATAATTGCGTAGTTTCGAAATACATGATGCGAACTCAAATCGGTATTTCTTCAAAACCAATACGGACTTGCAAAGTAACGATAATGTGCATCTGAAGAATGAAATTAAATAATTTCACTAGACACATTTTTCACGAAAATTCCCTTAATAATAGTAAGTATAGAAAATTCGATCAAATTTTCATTCACACTACATAAATATATAGATGAAGCAAATACATATTAAAATTTCATATCTACATCAAACGTAATAAAAAACCATAGATGTATAAATAGGACCACTGTAACTTATATGCAGTAAATCTAACACCATTTCTAAATTATATGATATACATTATCATAGCTTACAATTCGTGGTCTTAGCTGCCAAACAACTATTCAAGTTATAATTAATTTTACACAGACAACACATTATAGTATAATAAAATAATTTAATTCAAACAGAAATCTAACTAAGACCAACAACTAAATGAAAAGATAGTTGGATCTTTGTTGAAGGAGAATTCCTAATATACTCATATTGGAATTATAGAATAAGGCTATAGTGTAATTACAAAAGAACAAAATAATAAATTTACAATGTCAGTGAAAAATAGTTGAAAACTTAGATATTCATATTTTATTACCGCTGATCAACTCCTTGCAAGTTTCTAAAATGATAAACTATTTCATTGAACACAGGTAACTAAATTCATGAAGACCAATAAAGAATAACGAACACGTTGTACAGTATCGTCCGAATTGGATTCTCTTAATAGGAAACACCAATTTCTAGAAGAGAGAAAAAAACTAACCCATATGTAACGAGCTCGAGTTTTGTGAGAAAGTCAATTCCAAAAACCGAACATCTATATCTTGAAACTGTTGGAAGATAAAGACTGGTTTCCAATTTTGTGCATTATTGATTCATCTCCGTAACTTATTCATTTATAAATATTTTTAGTTTCTATGAAAAGATACCTCACATCTATATCTTGAACTGTTGAAAGATGGTTTCCAATTTTGTGCATTTTTGACTCATCTCCGTAACTTATTAATTCATGAATACTCTTGGTTTCTATAAAAACATTCTCGAGGCACTTTTTGATGGTGTCTCTAGCTTTTTGTGCGAGCAATGGTTTTGAATCTATGAAATAGACTTTTATTTTTTCGTGTATATAAATTCTCGGGAAATAGGTTACACTAACACATATGCTGAGAATTTATGTATAATTCATACCTGGGTCAAGAATCATTATTAATTGTATATTTTTGCATATTCGTTTTTGAAATAGAATGTAGAATGCTTGCTACTTTCCTTTTTAAACTTTTATTTTATTGCTATTTTTAAAATAGGTACTTATGGATGAATTTTGTAAATCAGGGGTAGCATGCTTGAAAAATAAAACAAAAATAACCTTACAGCTGTCATAAAATTATTGCCTATTTTTTAGTTACTTATTGGTGGATGGATAGATTTAGAACAAACTTAAGAAACAGCTAGAAAACCCAAGTTTAAATTGAACAATACAAAATAACAAGAGTGCCTGATAACATTATAACTGCATTATCGAAATTCATTACAACAAGTGTTTATATTGAACACCACTTGAATCGATGCATCCTGACATTATAAAATAGCATTAATTAATTGTATGGCAGGTATCGATTCAAAAGCATGTCGCACTGCTGCTGCCAACACTTTTCGCGAATCAGGATGGCGTTTATATGTGGGGTCCTTTATTCTTCATCAGAGGTAAATGTAGAGGCGTAAGATCGGGGATATTGCCGACCAATGATAATGGCTCCTGTTGCCAAGCCAATTGTCCCCAAATTGTTGGTTCAAAAACGCCGTTACAATGCGTGCGTTACGACACGGTACCATCTTTCAGAAATGGCAAATTATCATAAGTGATTCAATAAATTCCCCAATTTTTCCAGATACCGCGCTTGTGTGAAGCTACCCTCAAAGATATAGGTACCGATAAACCTTTCTTCAAAAATACCGACCCAAACTTTAAAACAGTATCGGCTTCATTTATTTTGTATCTCCACTGAAGTATGTAAAATTTCCAAAGTCTCATTGTAGGAATTATATCATTAGTCCATATGATGTTCTGCGCAAAGTTTGGGTTTCCAGTACATTTTCTAAATACCATTGTCAAAAATTGACCCTAAATTGTTGATTATTTGGTAGCAGCTTGTGAACTTTTCTTGCTAAGTATGGTTTGAATTATTTTCTTCAGAATTCGCAAAGCGGTTTAAATGCATTTTATGTAACGAAAGATTGGGTTGGTTTTGAATTCCTTCCAAAACTGTATGTCTTCTAATTCTCTTTTTATGTTTCTGGATTCATATATTCTTGGTCTTTGGTTTTCAAATGAACCGTAGGTTAAGTAGGTTTTGTTGCAATCTAGAAAACATATCTCGAAAGGGTTGTCACCTTTCAGGTTGTTGGTCGAAGTAAAGATTTCTTGGACCTGAGTATATTCATGTGATTCCCAATAACAGTTCAACATGTCAATTTGTCATAGTTGATATAGTTGATATATATTAAATAAACATGAACATCTACTTATAACTTCAAAATTCGGTTCAAAATATCAAACCCAAAAGCATACTGGTGAAGCAAGCTTCATTTGAATGAACAATAATAATTGTTTGACAGTTGGTGCGAAGGTATTATGTTTCAAGTGTGGCAGTTTTAGTTACTTACCTAGTCTTAATATACAAAATCCATATTAAGAACCAGTAATAGAATAAGAGTTTAAAATAAAAACGAATATACTAAATATACAGAATGGTCTATAAGAAAAAAATAAAAGTTTATGTGATAGCTTCAAAACCATTTTTTCACAAAAAAGCTAGGGACCTATCAAAAATGTTCATTTCGGACCAGTCTGTACTCTGGTATGAAGTTCTAGTGATATAGATGTTATTTGAACGTCCCGTATTTAATGTATGAATATATGTATTAAAAGTGATGTATTGTTGAAAAGTTGCTTAAAAAAACATTTGAAAACGAGATTATACTTATCAAACTTTGATATATTCGCTTAACATGTTTCGTTCACAGCAACATCGCCAGATGTATTTCTAACACATGGATTATGGATGTATATGAATTCGAAGCCAACTTCATCATATATTTTTTAAAAAATGTTGATATCAGTCTTCAGGCTAAATATTATCATTAACATCTCCGATACCGATAGTTATTGGGGTCTCCCAATTATCAAAAAATGGAAGGAGCAGAACATCAAAAGAGTGTTAGAAATACTTCTGACGATGTGGAGAAATAAACTTTGTAAATCCTAGATATTTGACATTTGATTCAAATTGAATTATTCCGTCCTTGATAATCAATTCAATATTAGTTGAATCAATAAAACCAAATTTGTATTCCGTGGTAAAGATCATAGCTTATGTTTCTACTACGTTCAATTTCAGTTTATAAAATTGAGATATTAACAGTTCCTATTACAGCATTCATTTTTTCAACATTCGTCTCTAGATCCTCGTAGCTACTTGCTAATAATGCATCATCAGGGAAGAGGTTTATGAATTCACATTGTACAAAATAGGAGGGAGATTAAGACACTACTTTGCGATAACTCCACTTCATTAACATTTATATAAGATGATTAAAATCAAACAAACTCTTTCTTTTCGATTTTGGAAATAGCTTCAAATTCAGCCTAAAGTAATGTACCTCTAATATCATAGCTTTTCAATTTATCCAACATTATTTCTCTGTCGATGGTTTCAAAGGCCCTCTCAAACCCCAAAAATACAGCAGTAGCAAATTTATTTTTATTCGAGTTGAATTTAAAGTTGCAGGAGTAAGTTGTAATACGAGATAATTTTTTGTGTGACATATTGATTGCACTTTAACCGCAACCTCTAAGTAGCCAAAGTATAAGTTGGTCGAAATTCTTCAGCTTTAAGAGATTTCGCAACTTTTTGAATAGGAATAATAGAAATATTTCCGGAACCAGGAGACGTATTTACTAAATGTAATATAACATTACCAATTGTTTCAAACAAATTTACTCTCCCACGGACCTCCAGTCTACAGTGTACCAACAATTTTCCAGTCAAACCATTTTTTATGTCATCCATCCGATCTACTCCTTAGACTGAAGTGGAAGCTTTCATTTCTTAGCCAAGTTTTGATTCGGCGTAACCGGATAAAATATGTTATGCTTTTCATTCCTTGATAGAGGATAATATCTTCTATACATAACACATAACATTATTTTGTTACGAAAATATTTTATTATGACGCCGCCAGAATTGTTTTTTCGAACTGCAGTACCGTCCACGTGCAATTAACTTTACGACACCTGAATATGAAAACGTTATCAAATTTCGTCAGAATCCTAACAACGTCGCCATTTCGCCAGAAATTCAAAAGATGGCGCCCGTTATTGCGCCAAAACTGAATTTTATTGTCAAATATTTACTTTTTATATCATGAAACGAAATACTAAATCCATATTTATTTTTCTCTTATTTGCCAAAGAACGTTGACTTAAAATCTTGAGGTGATCTGTCGCCCAACCCGCAATCCTCCTTCACCGAATAGAATCAATTTGGGCTTATACATGGATTTGATCTTAATTTTTGACAATGCTACATTTAGGTAAATTATATCTGAATTCCAATAGAATATTACGACTTACAATACGTTTATTTCACTTTGGTTTTCAATAGTTAATTTACTATTTTCAATGAGTTTTTGAAGCTTTGGCTCAACAAATTTAAAATATTCATGTAGAATACATTAGGTAGTTTCATTCAGAAGATAATTATATTTCTCTGATAAATCTACATATTAATATAAATTATTTAATATTATTCGATCGGATGATTAGACAACTTCTTTCCGGCAGTTATTTCTAGAAGGGCTATCATATGTATTGCTGAAAAGTAACACCTACAAGTTACGTCACACTCTTAAATGAGAAGTAGCGCTATTGAGTGTTTTCTGAGCATATCAATAGAGAATAAAGAGGATAACAATCAACGTATTTTAGTTACAAACATCAAGTTGAATCAAGTGTTATTGCAAATTAACTGATATGTAGAAGATAGTTTAATTAATAGTTACTCACAATATTGAGTTGGTACACACATATAGTACAGTAATTCGTAACATCTTTGTTGTGTTCATTTTTTGCATCCCTGTATCTTTTCAATAATGATGCAGACAATCCATAGTTTTCAGAACATTTACTACTTTTTAATGACTTAATAACATCACGTAGCTCGAATTTAACAGCAAGCAAAAACGGATCAACAAAAAATGTATACAGCAATTGTGCAAATGACATAGCCCCGTTTTGTACATTTGTAAAACATTGAGATATGGATGTAGACAATTTGCACCCGATGGATTTAAGATATAATCTTAGAAGGCTCAGACAATTATGATGTACAATATACCGCTATGAGGAATTAATTTGTTTAGGATGCTACATCCTCCAGTGATGTGTACTTTCATTGTTTCATTATGAAGTACATTAAGCTATAAGTAATTAAGCTGACACAATATAATTGTAAATGACAGAATAGTCAATTTAAGAAATTATTTTACTCTATTCTCACTACTTTGCCTTGTGTAGACGCCAATAGTTTCAATAAGTTAAATTTGTGATATAATTAATAAATCATTTTTTTTAATGGTTTGTTAGCATCACAAGACATAACTGGCGCACTCGGTAGGATAGGGAGACGTTACTGTGGTTTTCTGGAACTTTGCGAAAAATCAGTAAGAAAACAGTTTATTTCAATAATTAACTCGCTATCTGAATAAACAAACTTGGTACGTGACGGAGAGTCCAAAAATTATTCAATCCAAACGTATTGAGAACAACAGCCATCGACAAGAGCACATTGTCAAGAGAGTAGAGGATCACATCGCCAAATCGATAGGATTCAAGGGACATCACCGAAGACTCCTATAATCAAGACCAACAACAAAGAACAACGCAACAAAGAAATGAAACAGTAATACTTTAAGTAGAAATGTCAATCCATCAAACCTTTCCTCAGTGAATGATTCTTCATCGGAATCTGAATTAGATGAAAACTCAAGTAGAATAACTTATTTAAATGATAGGGGTAATTTTATTCATAACAGGAGTCCTATAAAAATTGATTAATATAAGTCTTCTAGAATAATGCCAGAATTTCAAAGTTATCATTTAAATGCTACTCCCAGTTGCATGTGAGAATTTATTTTAAATAATTTCATAGAGAGAACTAATCCTCAAAATACAAGAAACTAATTTTTATTAAGAGCTATAATAAGTAAATTAGGTGGAGCTAGAACTTTAATTGGTAGAAGGGAAGATGCCACAAACTGCCCTAGCATGAAGACATTTTCATTACAATGTTTTTCTCATCATCGAAATGAAGATTGTTTAGTCCGCGATCTTATAGGTTTAAAACCAAGAAGAAAATTTTCAGACCTGAACTTGACCAATGGAACTTAATTCTGTTTAATAATAACAATAATACTGAATTACCATATATAACAATCCTAACGTAAACCTTAAATTTATGATTGATACCGAATCCATGAAATCATCAATAAATAATGATGTAGTAAGCAAATTTTATCAAAAATTCACAGAACAAGAGTTTTTCAAAATTCAATCAATACATAAAATATATCATAACAAAATAGCTACCAATCCATTACCAAAAATCCTGAACACTGTCAAATTGAAACATACATTTTATGTGTTCGACGTAAATCGTCAATGTCATGGACTAATAAGTCTAGATTTGTTAAAGACATTGGAAGCTACTTTTGACTTTGACAATAACGTATTAATAGCAAAATAGGAAAATACCTATATATGTACCGGAAGAAATAAATAAATATAAATAAATTATCAATTAAACTCCTTTTCAAAATTTCCAAATTATTGTTGAACCAAGAACAGAAAAATAATTGAAAAACCTTTAAATTTCAAATACTAATTTTGGCAATATTGGATAAAACAATATTACATCCAGGTGTAGAAATACCTACATCACTAAAAATTGGAAATGAAATTGCAACAACTACAATACTAAATTCAAATTCCAATCTAGTCATATCTACTTCAAATAAACCGTTGAATCATTTGATAAGTGTGAAAATATTTCAACAAATTATCTAATTTAATATCCTGACTTTGATAAACTCTTTGTTTTAACCACAGCGCATCAAATGTCGCAATTGGAGCCATGTTATAACAAGGTTCAAGTGGAAGTGATAAAGCAGTTAGTTTTGCTCCACGAACACTCAATGAAATAGAACAACGATATTCTGCAATTGAAGAAGAATTACTAGCCCTAGTTTGGGCTACTAAATATTTTAGACCTTATCTATTCGGTAGTAAATTTTTCATTTATACTGACCACCGAAATTTAGTCCGGTTAATGAAATCTAAAGAACTTAATATATAAACTCGTTAGATGGAGATTGAAACTGGAAGAATTTAACTATGAAATCATTCATAAAAAAGGCAAGTACAACACTAAAGCAGGCGCATTATCTCGTATCCAAAAAAACAGCATCACCGAACACTATAAAAAGAATATTAGAATCACTTGATCCAACCAAAATGAATTCAAACTACTCAGATAATTTACCATTCCTAAATCTTAGACACCTTAGCAAACAGTTTACATTCAAATGTAAATGTAGAACCAAAACAAATAATCTCAATATCTGAAGATGCAATCGAAACGAAACCAAATCAATACTTTATAATAACTATTGCAATGATCCCACGAGAAGTAAAACACGTTAAAGTAAGAAATCATAATAAATATTGTGTTCAAATTTCGAAACACAATAATGAACAAGAAATTATTAATTTCTTTAAAAACTATACAGCAGCAAATAGAACATATTTTTCTAATTTTGATAGTCAACAAACCTATGAAGACTTTAGCGCAGTTTATATAAAAATATTCAATGATAATGCACCAAAAATATAAGCTGTACAAAAAACAGAATCCACCTTTCTGAAGTGGAAGATATTAAAAACATTATTAGAAATTACCACGAAAGAAAAACAAATCTCCGATTAATAAACGAAACTATTAAATCAAATGGTATCATAGAACACTATCATTCTTCCCTTTTAGAACATATCAGATTAATGAGGCAAGATAAAAACAGAGAACCCATTAAACGAATTTTGCAATAATTGCACATAACAAAGTTGGTTCAGCAATCAACTTTACCCCTATCAAAATAACACTGGGACCCGCACAAAATAGAGATATGTATATATAATATCGATGATCAAAAAAAAAATTTAAAGAAGAATACATTCAATCACATAAAGATAATGTTGAATTAACATATGGTAAAGTAAAAGCTACTTTGCCTTGTGTATGTATCGATGATCAAAAAAAAATTTAAAGAAGAATACATTCAATCACATAAAGATAATGTTGAATTAACATATGGTAAAGTAAAAGCTACTTTGCCTTGTGTATGTATCGATGATCAAAAAAAAATTTAAACAAGAATACATTCAATCACATAAAGATAATGTTGAATGATAAAGTGAAAGCTACTTTGCCTTGTGTAGACGCACATAGTTTCAGTAAAATTTGTAATAATTAATAAATCATTTTATTTAAACGGTTTGTTAGTATCGCAAGAATTAATTGGTGCATTCAATATCTTCCAGGAAATCAATTTATATACCTACCACAATATTGTATTGAAAAAAATAATCATCAGGCCGGTTGACACATATTTCAAAGGTATACACGTGCTATCATACGATGAATATGATACAAAATCTCCCAGAGCTCCTGCTAAAATGATACAGATTATAACTTTTGTATGCAAAACGCTTTCCCAAAATACAATTTCCAACATATATGAACGATTCCATCACCAGTTATTTTATACTATAAGTTTCCTCTTATCGGCTAAACTTCCAATGCTACATGCAGTATCACCTTCGGAAGAAACTTTTCTTGGTAATTTATTATGATTCTACAGAACACTATTCTTTAATAGAAATTTGTTTAAGGAGTAGTAGTAGCGGTGGCATCTACGAAGGATATATGGGTGCAAAAATGTTTCTATTGAAGAAGGCGAAAAACATCTGATAATGACAGCAACCTTCTGCAAAGTGACATATTCGAGATTGTAGATTAACGAAGGAACCATTAATTCAAAAAATACAGCAAGCAGTTCCCAATAGAAAGTATTCCATGTCACAAACAAGAAGCTGTGGTATTCCTTGATTATGAGCCGATCCTGATAAAAGTTTAATTTCTATTTTGCAGTAGTGCAATTTCAACAATCAAAATATGAAAATAGCTTTGATATCAACCGTCACAACTCAATTCAGCTTTTAAAGAGTTCAATAAAATTGGACAGAGCGGAGAAGACTATTTTAGGTACATATTCAGTTACACAACAATTTCCTGAGAATTATGTAGAGTCCGCTTGAATCGTTCAAACGTGGGTAAGTAGATTGACGTTTTGCCCAAAATCTCCCATGATTGTATAATAGATGAGGATTTCAACTATGATAATGGTACTTGGGTATCCATAATAACATAATATAGCATGAATAACACTAGGGTCTATGATCAGTCTATGAGCCTATTGCTGAATTTTACTTCATTAACTAATTGAATGATGGCTCTCTCATTCCTTACAACCTAATCATTTAAATTCCAATTGACATTATTACTACATCTTAGAACTGAATAAACCCAAAATAAATATGAAATATGGAACGAATAACATTCAGGGTCTAGTTGAAGTCAAAGGTATATAATAATTATATCCCGTCAGTCCTGGTAACGTATACGCCAGCCAACACTTCAATTTATCTACTCCTGTAAGCGTTACTTGGCTGATCAATCGACGATGCTGGATGAGGTTGCTACTATTATAGCCTCAGAAACAATCATTTGCACAGAATCGAAGTTCGAATATTGCTTATTGAAGCTAATCAATTTCGAAGAATTATTTATTAACTATGAATAGCTATATAATAACGAATTACTACATCCACCATCATAGATATGTTTCCAGAGCCTAAGTGCTGCTTGCCTTAACTACAAAATAATTCCTTTGCTATACATATTTTCCGTTGAAGGCCAGAAACTATTCTTGCATTGTAAAAATCTGAGGTTGCTTGGTTGTTTCAATACCCTAAAATGTAAATTTATACCGCCTAATTTTGTGTATATTGTGTAAGTGTATTATAATCATATCTCTATGGTAGAATTATATTGAATTGAATCACTGACCTCAATTCGTATTTGGAACTTCATTATATTTCTCCAGAACTCTTTAACTAGAAAATATGCTATATAAGAGTTCACACCGTGGATACATTATACTACTATAAATAAGAAACAATCACCCTTATCCACTAAAAATACTGTTAGAATACTGAGGACCTTCCATCTAGCTATCAGTGATCCGAATTCATTTCAATGAGCTTTTTTTCATGAAATCTGGAATAAAACCCGTGAAAGAATTACCTCATCAGCCGTTGAATATAGAGTCATTTATTTTCTAGTAGTAGTTCAGAGCTTATAACACCTCATTTACTTCATTATATCAAGTTGTATTTCAGCATTTTGCTTACAAATATAATAGTGTAATTATGCTATCGAAAGACTGAATTCTATTTCCTAGTCATTAATTAATTGAAAGCATTTTGAAAAGGCTCTTTTTAAAGCAAAATCGTTAGAAGCTATACAAAATCATCAAAAGGAATTACATGGTAAGAGCATTAATAATAGGTCTTAAGGTGTGAATACATTTTAATAGCTATATTAAATGAGATGCAAAACTTGCGAAACAATGAATGGTTTTAAATTGTTGGTGTTTGCAAACGACGTGTAAATGACATGCTCGGATATTTAAAAAGTAATGAAGATATAAAAGGTATTTATTCAACTACAGTTTCGCGTGTTGGATGATTAACAACTGTGATTTTTTATCGCTTTTTAGACAGAATATAATTTTCGTAATAAGAGGCTTCTGGACATGTAATTGACATCAGCGTATAACATAAATTCGTAGTACATATGAAATTTAGATTTATTTGTTTCTTTGTCTCTCCAAACAACCAATACTCGGTCGTATTTCTTGTAGCAACCATACAGACTGTTCCATTTTCTCCAAATTCAAACAGAGAATGAGTTTATACTTGTAAGTCCACTTGGTAATTTAGTCGAGTAAGCCAATCATACTTCAGCCACACTTATTGATCATTATTAGTACGTGTAGTGAGGTATCTTTACCAGTTATCACTGTTTTTTTTTTAATAAATGAGTTTCCGTTTATCAAGAATACGTAATGTGATAAATGAATAGAAATAGTAGGATAAAGATCTTTTTGATTCATATTGAAGATTTGGTTGTGGAATTGTGTTTCTTCAGAACGTTTCATTTAGTTCAAGCCATATGAATCGGAAAAAAAAACATGTAAGTTCGAATCAAAAAGTTTTTTTTCGCATTAGCTTCAGGAGGTTCTCAGGATCATTCATACACCTTAAAACCTCTTGGGAAACCCAACCCCACCCATTGGGGCGAAAAGGGCCAATTTTGACTATTTTACCACCTCAACGATGGATTGCAATTAAATCTGGCTTCGGATTCGTGTTCAACGACCCAAAAAATCTCCTTGGTGCACTCGAAATGACAAAAACACGTAACTTGCAAAGTAACATATTAGGGGTGCAAAATTGGCCAATTTTGTCGATTTCACCACCCCAACGATGAATTTCAAGTAAATCTGGCTTCGGAAAGCGTATTCAGTATGTTGAAAATACAATTCAAGACTTGGCATGTTGCAAATTTGAGGGAGATTTCGGGCCATTTTAACCCCCAATGGGTGGTGTTCGGGTTTCCAAGAGGTTTTAAGGTGTATGAATGATTCTGAGAACCTTCTGAAGCTAATGCAAAAAAAACATTTTGATTCGAACTTACATTTTTTTTTTATTATAGCTGAAATCCCGGTTCACAACCTGGATTAATTATTCGACTGCTCACTCTATAATGAAAATATCCGTGCTCTCGTTACATTGTTACAGACATAGTATATTTCGTACACTCAAATACTGTAGGTAACAAAATATAATAACAAACTTCGTACAGTCAGAGGCTACAGGTAAAAATGAAATGACAATTTCGCTCTGTATTAATTGATAATTATGAGATGCTTATTCTGATCAACACGGTATTCATGTTGAAAATCAGAAAGCTCATATTCGTAGCATCTGCTGAAGATTATTGTCTGAAAAAATTTAATTTTGATACGTAGTTGATTATTATGAGATGGGTATTCGGTTTATCCAAGTATCCTTATTATACCAAGAGCTCATTTATCACATACTACATTTTTGCAAACTTTTTTATTACTATATGTAAGTATTTCTTGAATTGAATTTTTCCATGAGAAATAGTTTCATTCATACAGAATCTATCCTGAGGTTACAAACTCAGTCTAACTTGAAGAAATTCAAGAAAGGTTGACAAGATGATAAGCGATAAGTGAGAGATAATCAAAACTACTCCCACTCGCTGATATTGTGATAATCCAACTCATCCCTGTTGGATAATTATTGATATTTTTGTCATTTTAGCAATTGTAATTTGGAAGAAGGTCCGCAAGTGGTGCTGATTTTAGTATTTCAATATGCTCATTATTAAATCGGTCAGATGTAATGAAAATCTTGTTTTAATGAAGCTTGAATAAACTCATCCTAGTTGGATAATTATTGATATTTTTGTCATTATAGCAATTGTAATTTGAAAGAAGGTCCGCAAGTGGTGCTGATTTTAGTATTTCAATATGCTCATTATTAAATCGGTCAGATATAATGAAAATCTTGTTTTAATGAAGCTTGAATAAACGGGTAAGGGTGTTGTTTACGATATAAAAATTTAAATTTGACCATATGTTGGTTAGTGGAGATCCCTGCAATGTCTTAGGTAGTTCACATGTCAGGCCGCAAGGCTGCCTACCTGCATGATCTACTAAACAATATAAAATGTAACGGGTTCTATAGTTCTCATTCAACTCCCGCTTCACGGCTGAGAATTAAAAAAAAATCATCTTTTTGCTGACCCTTCTTTGTAGTTATCACTTAGGAACCAATTCGTATTGATTTACCGGTGATTACGAATTGATATTATGTTCTTCTCAATTCATTAACTCCAGTTGGAACCCCAAAAGGTATAGCTGTTTACGAATATAAATTAAACATTGAAAAGTGCACATATAATATTTACTGATCTCTTCAGATACTCAAAATCAACTACTGAAAATCATGTCCTTAATTACGTAATTCCCTCTTATAGAATATCAAGATTTAAAGAATAACGTTTCGCTCAAGATCGTTCAAAAACCATTTTAATTTAAATCATTTATACTATAGGATTATCAGTTAATAATATCAGCTTCTTCATTCGAATTTACGTAAACCATAAAATTTATGTTAACTTTCAGATATAAAAACTATGTTTAAATATGTACCATGCGCTTTACACGAAATATCACAACATTACACAGATTAATCGCTTTCGTATTTCATTAACGCCCCTTACACAATTGTGACAAAAAATACTAGCAACTTCTGAAATACAAATTTGGACAACTTTTTCCCTATAGAACTACCATTGTGATATCAAATGAAGGAATATGAATAAATGTTACTATGGGACACTAAAATAACCATTACTAAATCAAAATGTGTAAGTTATAAAAGCTGACATTGAACAGAAATTATAAATGGTTTTCTTTGAAGAAAGCAATCAATATCGAGCTCATCCATTATCTAAAGAGTTCCAAAATATGATCGACGGAAAATAAGGCATTCGGCAACACAGATCAAAAAGAGACCTGCTTGTCTACGCAACACATATATAGCAGACATCCATTGAAAAATATGGGGAATCTCTATCTGTAACATTGGATATTCCAATGCCTTCTTGGAAAACTTTCTTCATAAGATTTGCCGCCCCAACTTTGGATAAATCACTCTTCATGGTTGTTGGCGGAGTACTATCCCGCTCACAGCTTTGTACACTCCATACCTCTTTTTACTCTGTAGCCTATATCATCCAATAATGGAACCAAAGGTGCAAGACAGAGAAAGGTCGATGAAATTAATGAAGATCTGGCAGGAATTTTGAAATCGGAATCTGATAATCGAGTAGAGCTTGATGCAATAAAATTTCCAGCTTGCAATTCCTCTAGAAAGGGAATCCACAACCCCTAAAATGACGTTTATTTATTCTGTCATGATTTTTACAATATGCATAAGGGAAAATGAAATGATAACAATAATATGAATATAACCTAAAATTTTCAGCGGTGAAGAAGCCCATTAAAACCTCAAGATCGAGCATGGGCATTTTCCTCAACATTTATTTGACTGATGATTATTATCATTACTTACTTACAATATGTAACTAAAGACATAGATACCTTTAATATATTACTAACAGTATAAATTAGTACATATTATTTGAAATGTAAACATAAATAATTCTAATTTATTCTGAATATATTAATGTTTCAATTATTTGTAACATTTTCTTTTGTAGAACATAATTTTTCAGATGACGCGGTAATACTCCTCTCCAGCTAAGATTGCCGTAGCTCAATCTTGAGACTACCAGTGCATAATAATAGTATGTTATCCCAACGTAGGTTTTATCTAATATTAATTTGAGGCATTTGAAGTTTTACAGTTGGCAATATACGCAATATGGCTTTGCCAATTCAATTGTGAGTCAATTCGAAGTCCTAGATACCTCCTCAATTTCTTGAGATTAAACGTACTCCAGCATCCGCCAAGGCATCCAACAACTGAGTCTGACTTACCTTTTCAAACGCCTTTGCAAGATCCTGGAATATACATGCTTTTGGTTTACTTTGGCCTACAAAACTATATACTTCTTCGATTAGTTTCGAAACCGCATAACTGAAAGTCATCGAAAACCAAATTGACAATCATGTTTGTTCATATTATTAATGATTCTTGACCAAGGTATGAATTATCTATTAACTGTCGGGAAATACGTCACACTAACACATATGCTTATTAATTTCGTCTTTACGTACATTTCGGTCTCACGACCATCATCAGAAGACCTATCAATGTCTGAAACGGGATTATTTAAAATAAATTGTGTCTGCACAAAGCGTCCTCATCGCACCAATTCCAATTAAAAATGCTCACGTCATCGAAATGAACACATTGATGTCTCAAATATATGAATATGTATCAAAAATCCACTGGTCAGCAATTTTCTTATAATATGAGAAGTCATGTCAAGCAATGTTTGTATACAACTGAAACCAATAAATATAACGCTCAAGTAGACACTCTCGAACCAGATGTTAGATTTATGAGGTAATAGAAAAAGGTTGTCAGACCTTATCACAAATAATTGCTATTTGAGCATTCTACCTAAAATATACATTCAACATTATAAAGATACACGTAGGAATTTGCAAGGGTTTTAATTAAATTAGTATAAATCTAACTTAATGATAGAATGTCTGCTCTATGATTTACCTACTTGGAATCATGTTTTATGTGAATCATCTCCAGAATAGATTTTTTATAATAATTGATTTCCTTAGTTAAAATATTAACATTTTCATAATCGAAGTGAAGGTTATAATCAAAACAGTGTTAAGCAAGGGTTGTTGAATTTTTTGTTTCTTGTACTATACTATACATTCTTTTTTGTAGATATTGTTTAGAGATTCCTGTATAAGTCCCATCGCAATCTAAACAATTGGATAATGGTACGTCATATATAAATAACAGAAACAGTAATACAGATAATTTTATAACATTACCATACATTCCAGAGAGAATTCAGAAATGTATAAAAAAAGTATGATATAAATGTTGCACATAAGCCTACTAACGTATTGAGAAATATTTTTTGAATCTAAAACCTTTAATACCTAAAGATAAGCAAACCCACACATTATACAAATTGAATTGCTTATATTGCTATGGGACAATACTATTCTCGTCGCCGAGATATGATGACTTTAACTATAGAAAAATTACAGTGTAGTGATTTTATTATACATTTTCATATATTTTGGACTTGAATGTGTTAAAATTTCAATTATTCGTCTTTTGGTCGTTGTTGAGAAGTAGACATTTTCAATTGAAATTAATGCGATAGACGCTTAGTGCTTAGTATAATTAGCTTAAAAAATACCGCGCTTTAGTTGATGTGTATTAGTTGCCAAACATCGTGAGGCTAAAACGTACGTAAAGACGAAAATATAGTAGACATAAGTGTTAATGTAACCTATTTTCATTGTAACCTATTTCACAATACTTTTCATATTGTGTGCCATGAAATTTATTATTTTTGTTGGTTGTTTGTTTGCGATGTTTATGTCATCCAGAGGTGATAAATATGTCATTACATTATGATAATTGTTCTTGAATAAATCATCATATAACGTATATATTGATATATCTATTATCATTCCATATCCAGAAAACACACTGATGCCCTGTCATTTGCGGGGTAAGCTATTCAGCAGCCGCTTGCTAGATTTTAACCGATTTTACCACCCTGAAAATTTACAGTGTTTAAAATGAAGTTAACAAAATTAGTATCAATTAAGAAACCAATCCCAAATTTGTGTAAACGCTGAATAGGACCCTGTTGTGAGACCACCAGCCTTTCTATATTATATATGAAGTTTTCATCATTATACAGAATGATCCGCTATTGAAGGGACTTAATCGACTGTTTGGTACATCGTGACTTGCACAAGAATCGTATAAAAAGAAGTTAAACGGTTGTTAATTATTACATTGAGAACTTAATCGTTTCGAAACTATTCTATTCACACTCCAACAAGTGTTTCAAGTTGCACTACATCCTGCTCTTTTTAATAGTGCTAAGATATTTCCAGCGAAATGTTGATTTTTACGATTCTTTCCGATTGTCTAATTCCCTTGCATACCTCTACGAATTGCCATCAAAGTCAGCAGTATTTCGAGTGTGGGGTCCTCGAGTCAATGGGATTATAGATAACTTGACTCCCGTTTTATTTATGTTTGATTTTGATCGAGTGGTTTGCTGGTTGTTTTATGTCTACGATGTTATAAATTAGATGTAATGATGCAGCTTCTCCAATTCCATTCGTCCAGCATCGACTCTGAAATTATTTTCACTATAGGAAAGGAGCTCATCGAAAACTAATGTTTACACAAAAATTATGTTATCTCAATGAAACCCTCGGATTCTGGTGTTAATTGAGAAGGGGTAACAGTTATACAGTATGGTTCAAAAGAAAGGAGTGAATTCATCAAGACGTGAATCGGTGACTTCAGATAAACCCGTCGAATTTAATGTTTGAATGCGCGTTCCGTCAGATTTCCTTTTCATTCGTGACGTGTAGGCGTTGCAATTTTTGCAAAATAGAAATATGGGTCATACGATACCTCTTTTGGAAGGTCTTCTTTTTGACAGTATACAAAACCTTATTATACTATGAATAACATACAATCACTAATGACCTTTCAACTACCAAGTAGCCATCATCAGAGTAAACTTAGAAATCAAAATGTACTCGCTCAAATACTATTTAGAATTAATAGGGTATAGTATACAGGGTGTTCCATCTCAGACGAGCCACCCCGTATATTTCTTATCCCATAGTGAGTGAAAAAATCTCCCGAAACACGTCGAATGATTTTGTTTGGGGGACATCTTTTGACGTATATTTGAGGCTTGAACGAGCTACCCCCTAATAGGGGGCGCTCCAACCCCTCAAAATTGAATAGGAGAGAGGGGTTGAGTGATACGTCATTTGAAAATGAGCTTGTACATTGTACAAATAACCAAAATATTCAAGGGGGCGCAGCAACAAAATTAATTTTTGGCGAAAACGGTTCATCAAATTTATTTTTTTCATACACCATTGTAAAGAGGCTTCCAAGAGTTCCAAGACCTTTCAAATGACGTATCACTCAACCCTTCTCCCCTATTCAATTTTGAGGGGTTAAAGCGCCCCCTATTAGGGGGTTGCTCGTTCAAACCTCAAATATACGTCAAAAGTATTTTTCCACTCACTATGGGATAAGAAATATACGGGGTGGCTCGTCTGAGATGGAACACCTTGTATATAATACCCTGAGTTGGAGATAAATCTGAATACATCAAATTGCGTTTTTGCTCATAAATTTGCACCGATTCTAAGTTACCCAGCTCTCTTGTGAAATAATATTACCTGTATTTAAAACATGTCGGTGAACCCTGAGTTATCCTCTTTAAAGGATCTGTCGAAACCGAAAACTTTTTTGAAGGTATTGGTTAAACGGTTTTTATATCTATGAACGGGTTATGTTGCAAAGTTAGAAAACAAATTATAGAATTTATTAATTACTGAAGGATGATGAGTAAAACTTTTGAATTTTATTGAAGGTAGTGGCTCTAATTTCATCAATTGGCGTTCCATTTTCCCTTTTTGTTTAGAAATTTAATTATTGATCAAATATTTGTCGTAACCATTGTCTAACGCTATTTCCTGAAGTTTCTCAACTCTGACGTAATAATTTCGTTGGCTCCTGGGAACTTTTAATAATATATGAACAAGACTATAAAATGGAAGCTATTTTATAATTAATTGGTGTAACTGAATCCGTAAGAGTATAGCCATTTGTGTGAGTGGGTCTTCGCTATGCTCAATTCCAAGTGATTACCATATTTTATGATGTATCTAGAAAAGGAAAAAACAGATAAGTAGCTTCCTTTCCTTGATAATGGTATCACCATATTACGTCATCACTTGGAATTCAACACATGTAAAACCACTCAAGCAAATAGGAATAATCTTGCGGATTCAGTTACACCAATTAATTTTAAAATAGCTCCATTTGATAGTCTTGTTCATAATTTATTAAACTTCCCTTTGAGTCAGAGAAATTATAACAGCGAAGTTGATAAACTTCAGTAAATAGCGTTACACAATGGTTACAACAAATCTTTGATCAATAACTCAATTGATAAACAAAAAAGAAAAATGGAACGCAACCAGTTATCCGAAATTAGAGCCACTACCTTCAAATTGTTCAATAAAATTCAAAAGTTTTCTCATCATGATTCAATAATTGATAAATCCCAAAATTTATTTTCTAAATTTGAAATACAACCCGCTTATAGATTTAAGAACAAACTTAAAAACCGTTTTGGCAACACTCTTAATAAACTTTCCGACTTTGGCAAATCCGAGATTCACAAAATTAATTGTGAGTCGTGTTCAAAATGTAACGTGGACCAAACTAGAAGGTACATTCTTACTCGATATAAAGAACAGTTTGCCCATATATAGAAAATGATAGTGAAAAATCAGCGTTACCCGAACATATTTTATTTAAACACATCATTTCTCAATAGTGTTTCACTCTTGAAACACAGTAATGACAAATATCTAGATAATTTAGAAGGAATGGAAAATTATAAGCGAAAAAGCAGTTTGATTAAAATTTGAGGGTAATCCCTTATATATCCTAATAATTCCAAATAGTATTTAAACAGGCACATTTTGATTTCTAATTTAGTTTACTCTAATGATGGCTACTTGATAGCTGGCTGGAAGGTCCTCAGTACTTTAATAGTATTTTTAGTGGATAATGGTTAATATTTTTTATTCATAGTATTATAGTGTATCCACTGTGTGAACTTTTTTATAGTATCTTCTGTTTCTATCCTAACTTGTATCTTGTATCTTCTAATTAGTTTGAACTGTATGAACAGTTTCCTTTATTGTGACAACTGAGCGAAAAACTTTCCAAAAAAAGTATACCTACTGTATACGCCAAAGCGGACATTATTGAAAAAGTCTTGCCACTACAAGATCAAAGCATATCCGCCATCCAATTTTAGTTCGCTGTGGCGTTGAGAATTATATACATTTTGCCCACCCTCGCGTAGTGTGGTGGAAAATCCATTTTTTATTCAGGAGGCAGGGCGGACTGCGGTTCCGCGGAGTTTTTTTATGGGTGGGGTAGTGACAAGATTCTACGACGATGTACGTGGCGTGGCAATGAATGTGTTATATAATTCATTTACTTTAAGAATGATGTGACGTCATGAATCAAGGTCAGCCATTGTTTATAGTTAGTATAAATAACATTTATATCTATGGTTTTGTTTCATGTTAGAAATACTTCTGACGTTTGTGCTGTGTTAAGTTAGTACACACAAGTTTAAAATGTAATCTCGTTTTTATTATATAAAAAGTCTTATAGTTTGAACTAATTGGTTAATAGGTATATTTAATTTGAATTTTGTAAGTGTGTAACAAATTTCTGATTTCCAGAGCGAATCATAAATTATTACGATCTGAATTAAAAATAAACTTATTACATTCACAATTTTTTCTAATCAGATTGTCATTCATGTTGATTATTCTAAGCTGAAATGTATAAATTTTTGAAATCAAAAACACACAGCAAGACTTAAACGAATGGAAAATGTAGAAGTACCTTATCTCTGTAGAAGTTAATACTTTTTTAATACTTTGACTACACGTTCGAAGAACATCCTGTGAGGCAACGGTGGAATGAACGAAGGAGATAGGCATTGGAATTTTTCTTGAAGGTTTCATTGAAAACCTGACCAATTTGACAACAATGGCTGACCTTGATCCATGACGTCACATCATTCTTAACGTAAATGAACTATATAGCAGCCGAGAGTAAATGCGTTGCTTATAAAAAATCCAGAAACAGTATCTCAATTATATACAATACAGTTATGAACGAGTGTTTCTTATGAAGAAAATATTTTAGTTGAATGTGGTACATACGTATCATAATGATTTTTTTATACTTTGACTACACCAGAGAGAAATCTATAATGTTCGAAGAGCATAGTGTGAACCAGCAGTAGAATGTAGGTAGAAAAGATAATCATTCGTATTGTTCTTGAACGTTTAGAGGCTGTAGGTATAGGGAAAGACTGCACTAGGTAAAGAGTTCCACAACTTCGGTGGACGGGATGAGTGGTCACTTCCAGCAGATCGTTTATATGGAGCAGAAACAAATTTGGTTCCATGGACACCAACGTTGATAGCCATTGTATAGGAAGATACTCCGTCAACCACTACATGATCTATCTGAGTGAAAACTCAATAGTAAGCGACAAAGTGGAAGCGGCAAACCATATGACAAGAAGACTTTGGTGCCAGACTCGGTCAAAGACTTTGGAGATATCCAATGCTACAGCTAGAAATGCCCCATGTTTTTCAATAGATTTCTGCCATACATGTGTTACGTGGGCAAGCAGATCTCCTGTTGATCTCTACTGACGAAAGACGGTCACCCACGATTTTGGGGGACAATAGGTATTTGATGAACACGATGTTGATTGCTTTCTCCATCACTTTAGAGATCATAGATAATAGTGCAATGGGTCTATAATTATTAGGAAGGGTCTTCTCACCTTTTTTATGGAATTGGTTGGACTCTAACTGTCTTCCAGCTGGAAGGAAACACACCAAGTTTTTATTTAAGAGTAAACAACCTGCAGAAAACTGGTGTTAATTCAGGCGCACATTACTTAAGAACGACAGGTAAAATTCCGTTTGGCCTCATATAGTTTTTGGTATTGAGATCAAGTAGACTGCTCCTAATGTATGCTGACGAAATACAATTTCGGGCATATGGCTATCGATGGCAGCAATATTAGGAGGGTCGTTCCCTTGTGTATCCAAAGTGGAATTTGCTGCAAACATTCCAGCAAAAAGGTTGGCTTCTTTTTGTGATGTGGGAGCCAGTGTACCATCATCTTTGTTTAGGGGAAGGAATGACCTGAAAGTGGAATTTCTGCCAATTGCTTCGCCGAAAATCCAAGACGAACGGGAGCCATTCGGGCATTCGATAAGGTTTGATGTTATTTTGGCATCATATGCCTCTTTCGAAGCGTTCATTGTTCCATTGTATATATTTCTGGCTTCAACATATTCTATTCTGGTACCCGCAAATGGGTTACCATCGTTCACCAGATGACGGTGATTTGTTGTTATGGGGTATGTGAGTTTCCATTCCTAGCCTGATAATATCCGAGATCTCTGTGGCACATTAAGTTGGGTCATGAGATTCAAAACATACGCTTCTCCAAGAAAACTCGGAGAAAAACATGCCAAGACCAGTCGGCTGAGTTGTTATGCCAAACTGTGCGTTAAGGTGTTGGATTGGTTCATGGAGTGATATAAGGACAGGTCGTAGTGATGAGTGGATGGTCAGAGTTTTCCAATGGTGCACCTGTTGATACTCATGTTGATGATTCTAAACTAAAATGTATAAATTTTTAGAATCAAAAATATACAACAAGACTTTGACAAATGAAAAATATAGAAACACCACGAATCTACAATTTGCATAGGTTTAGATCCATAATTCACTAATTGAATTTATAAAACACAATTTACAATTTTGAATGTGAATTTTATAAATTTCAACAATTATTTCAACAACACAGTTGCATCATCAGAGTGGAGGGTTCAACAGATAAACTGAGTTAGTAACCTTCCATTCTGATGACGAAACTGTGTTGGTTAAATTAAAAGGATCTTTAATCAACAATAATATTAGTTGTAATTCTAACGCTTTTTAGAAAGAAAATCCAGAATTTTCAAAAAATTGTAGGAAACCTTGAAAACCATTTGTTAATTTCCTTGAATTTATATGGAATTGGATCTTTCTATTCTTGAAAAATTGTTCAGCTCTGGACTGGAATTAAATTAAAAGGATATTCAATCTACAATACTATTATACTCTAAATAAGGAATAATCACTCTTTTCGCCTAAAAATACTGTTAAGGTACTGAGAACATTTCAGTTACCGAGTAGCCATCATCAGAGAAAAATAAACAGTTTATTCACTCTGATGAAGGCTACTTGGTAGCTGAAAGGTCATCACTACTTTAACAGTATTTTTTGTGGATAATGGTGATTGTTTCTCATTTGTAGTGTTATAATGTACCCACAATGTGAACTCTTTCTTTAGTTTATACAATTCTATTAGTTATATTTCTAACAGTTATCAGAGTTACCCGATAGTTAGACCAAAATATCGTCTTTAACCTAAGTCGTTCCATTCATTTCATCGAACAATTTGAATGAAAATTTATTTTGCAGCCAGAGGTAATTATTCTGATAGCTGTTCAAACTAAAATTTCATTTCTTGAATTTATGTTGTATTTAGGTTGCACGTTACAATTTATTCCAGGTAAAATATTGTTCCGCTAACAGCTTTCGGAACATTTGCCAAAAAGATAAAACAAACCAGCTCACTATAATCAACAAAATTAAAAATGCGCACTGTCATTTCTATTAGTTTAATTTAGTTCAATCATTGTCATTCTTTCTGTTCTAGGCGTCATCCCTAAAACAACTTCTATTTAATATAATTCAGTCGATAAACATAGTCCTCTCACATCTAATGATTTTAACGAACCGGTACAGGGTCATTCAAATTGTTTAGTCTGAATTTTTTAGGCGTGTCTTGATTGGATCATTTTTTAAACTAAAACATAACAGAAGGCAGTGAAGCGAAATTTGACGGTGTCGATAGCCAATAATGCTCGATCGGATACTCAGATTACAAGAGACCTTCGCGGAGGTCCTCGACTATTATGAAGGGGTCGTTTGACATCTTCCCATGTCTCATCTTCATTACAAAATATTAATGTAACTCTTTTGTGAAATGTTAGTTATGATAAAAACCATGAACACCCACAATCTTGGTTCAGATTAAAATTATAAAAGAGTTCACTGTGAATACACTATTACACTATAAATAGAAAACATTCACTATTATCCACTATAAGTACTATTACTCAGAACCTTTCTGCTTCCAAGTAGCAATCATCAGAGTAATCTCAAGTACTGATGATGGCTACTTGGTAGCTGAAAGGTCCTCAGTAATATTATTTTTAGTGGATAAGGGTGATTGTTTCTTATTTATAATGTTGGTTCCGATTGGTAAATAAGTTTGTCAGAGAGCAGCAATATGAAAGCATCAATGATCGTCTCCATGAATAAATGTGAATACATTATATATCCGCTCAAATACCCCAACTGACTCAGACTCATACTATATATAATACGTTTGTGAATGGTATACGAACCATAATGAAGTTTGTATACAGCATTATATTGAAAAAATCTCTTGATAATCTACGAATATATGCTTTAATTTGACACTTTCAAAAAATCATTTAATAATTGAAGAGGTAAACGTTTTTAGATCGAATCCTAAGAGAACATGACACTTCCACCGAAATTTCTCATAATTCTAAAACGAAAATTGGATCAACCGTGAAATAATAGCTTCTTTCTGTTGCTGCATCACATTTATCCACAAGTTTGGAACATATTGTTCACTTTTAGAAATGTGTGATTATTCAAATAAATACATAAAATGATGTTGTGGAGTTCACGTAGATGACGGAAATAGTCCCTTATCAGTCAATAAATCTATTCGGACATTACGCATTCATTTTACTCTGAATTTTTTGGAATAAAAAAACCTAAGTCAGATAGTCAAACAACAACCACTTTGGTTCAGTATTCAGTGGAATCGGTATATACGTTTCATATTCATCACCAATACAAGTACATTTGGAAAAAGTCATATAATTACTATCTTCACTACTACTTTTAAGTTAAAATTCATCAGACATTATCCCAAAAAATTAATCTGAGCTGGATCGAACCCGAAGAAGATGTAACTTAATAGTACAGATTCCCTCTTTCGAAACAGCTTGAACTAAATTTTTCAAGAATTCGTACTATTTGATGTAAAAAGGTATTGATTCAAACACATTTTTTGAGTCGATATGTCACAAGTGTATACACCTAGGCACATAAGAGCCCTTTTACTACAGCTGTGCAGCGATTTAACTTAATTTACGAATTCATTGATCCCACTAGAACATCGTAGAAAGGTGGGCGATCTTTCCATTTTCCACAGATATTTCCATGGTTGGTGTTTAACAGAAATCTCGTATGTTATTCCACCACGAGAGATTCCAGGTAGGTTTTGAAACTTGTGGATTTTCGACACTCTTATAGTTAATCTGCTTCTTTACTAAAAAGCAAAAATTTTGTAAAATATAACTATCAAACGCAACCTCATTCCTTGACATTTTCATTCATTCCATCCAGAAGTCCCTTCTCCACAAAATAGGAATTTCAAGTTTTGAATCATTTAAAAAAAAAACAAATAATGCCTTCGAAATTTGAAGCCTGTATGTCTAGGGTCCATAGATATCACTTCGAACTCTCAGAAAAATTTCGAACCACACCAATTGTCAACGCTATATTATGATGTGAATTCTCCAAGATCTTCCTCATGACTGTGAATGTATCTATCTATTATTTTCTTTAAATTGAACATTTTTGATGACTTATAGATACAAATGAGCAGGACATATTATACTAATATTGCTCTATAGCCATACATTCACATTATTGGAAATAGATAAAAATCGCAGGCGGGACGAAGAACCAAATCGTAGCGCGATTCATTCAATAGTGTCATTGCGAGTGGAGGAGAACTTTTTTCTGTACCAAAAGCATTCACTTTAACTCGTCGATTGTGTAATATCATACCATATATTTTATCGACGATTTCTGGCGTTCTAACCTTAATTGGACGACCAAAACATTCGGCGTTCTTTGTGGTCATATTACCACAACGAAAATTTGTAAACCACATCTTAATCGTCCCAATAATGTTTGTCAAGCGATGGGTAAGAAATAATGACGCAAAATTCACTTCTTCCCATGTTTACAAAAATCTTCAAGATTGCTTGCTTCCGATGGGTGTCAAAACAGAGCTGAATGACATATCAGTCTGAAAATCGTAATGCGTTCTAGTTAAAGATGGTACATCACAAGTGTCACATGGAATTTTCTATTGTGGCGCCATCTGTTTTATTTTTCAGGGACTTTTCACCTTGCCGTCGTACGAGCTGTCAAGTCAAACAAGAAATGTACAATTTATATCGGCAACTCTGCAATGTGTTGCAAATGTAAAAATTAAATATTCCTGGTTTGACGAAGATAGCGCGGTACTTACTTAGGGAAATTGTAGATATGAATTGGTTGCAAAAGTAACCAAGTATGACGTCACATCATTCTTATCGTAAGCATTACTATTAGCATTGTAGGGTACCACATGCGAATATTATCTTTGATGTTAATACATAATTACATAATGCTGATTGTGAATATATGCTAGTTCTAAAGAGTGTTGTTTTTATTGGTTAGTATCCCGGAGATGCTGGATGTCCCATGCACATGGACAAACAAGTAGGTTCTAGCGATATGGGTTGTGTATGTAATGTTTCTAGATAGACATACATGGACATTGCCATGTGTTATTATTGTAATAACTTATTCGTATATATATGAAATCCAATATTAAATTGAATTTTATTATGTTCGTCTTGATAAGTTAATTTCCAGATTATTTGTTTTGAATAAATCACCATATTTTGCACGTTCCGCTGATACAGCGAAGGGAAATATGAACCCAACGATTGAACCGGTGGCATCATTGTGATTGTTTACGTATATCGTATTCATTCCCAACTTTTCCACTCATTTGTTATTGAACAAATGTATTTGAACTACGGATTTGAGGAGGAATCAAATCCGCAATTCTCAGCCTCATCACAAGATGTATTATGTCTAAAACGTAATTTCTTAAGACACAAAGCGTAATACGTCTTCTGATGATGGTCGTAAGACCGAAACGTACGTAAAGATGAAAATAATAAATAAGTATATGTGTTAGTGTGACCTATTTCCAGAGAATGTATACATAATTCATACCTGGGTCAAGATTCATTATTAATAATTTAGTATTTTAATTATAAAATATATTTTACATTTTTGGAAAATGTTCCACAAACACTGTGAAAACAACCTGCGAATGCGAATTTACTTTTTTTTAATGCTCGATGTTAAAATTACCTTTATATGTGTTATTCTATATAAAATAAAATCTACAAGTATGTTGTAGATATTGATGAATAGATAACAAGTGGCTGGTAACGAAACCTGTATTATTTCGTCAAACAGAGATCTTTAGCTATCTCAGTAAATAGGTCAGTAGTGTCATGTGAATATCATCTATGTTAGTGTTGGTTGATTTCTTGTACGTTCTAAGTATCGAGAACAGGTAGAATATTAAGTAACTAAATCTCTATTCCTTTACTGGCCTCGGACTTACTAGTTCGTATCCACTCCACTTCAGCGTTTAGCCGCTCCATTAGCACAGCGGTTTTACACGGCAATGAACACAATATCTTTTATTTTTATCTTCCTTGCTAATTCTTTCTTGCAACTAGTAAATCGAGAACTTCTCACCGTTCTCAATATTAAGCTTGTTAAATTACAACACACTTCTATTTTTAGATTTTCAGACTTGGCAAAAGAACTAACAACAATAAAAATATAGCAATTCGGAACTACGGAACTGCTCTGTCAGAAGCATAAGCGAAAAAATAATAAAACTGTAGGCGACCTAGATGAGCGGATGGGGATGAGATACGGAATGTCTGTGATTTATTTCGTGAGATTTAACTTTGTAGGTAATAGACATAAGAAATAACCTCACTAGGCAAAGAGTTGGCCAACTTCGCCGTTCGATAAAAAAATGAAGTCTAGTAGAAGTTCGGCCGGTCCACAGCTTGACAATAAAGTGGTGCCTAGCATGAGTTCATCTAGCCCGCCAGTACTTCTGGGCTGTGGTATTATTAACCTGTGGATAAATTAGTTTTAGGACTTTTCATTGAGTTTATTTTGAAGTATCTTATTGATTAGAGAGTTTCCCTCCCCCACCTTGATTCTCATCTAAAATGGACCGCACATGTAGAAACTTTAATAAAAAAATTAAGGTTTATAATCTACAACTTTTCGTTTTTGAGAAACGTACTAGATACTCAATACCTGGAAATCATCTATCATAGCTTATTCGAATCTCATTTAACATATGGCTTAGTAGCTTTGGGAAGTTTGATAAAGACACATCTAGAACCCCTCGAAATAATACAAAAACGGGTATTAAAATTAATATACAGAAAAAAAAGACTTACCCTACAAATGATCTATTTGATGAATCAAATGTACTAAAATGTACTAGATATCAGACAATTATATTTCCTACTGACTGTCGTACACCAATTCAAAAACAAATCATTATTATCACATATTATTCACGATCACTCTACTAGACTCAAAATCAATGATAAGGTTCAAACTTTGAAATTTTCAAAATCAGTTTGCCAGAGAAGTTTTTCATACTTAGGACCCAAACTATATAATACCATTCCTAGCGAGATAAAGCAGCAGCAAAACTTATATGGATTTAAAAATAAAGTTAAAAAATATGTACATAGCATGGCTAGATTAAATATACATAAACTTATTGGAAATACCAAATAATCAAATCAATGTATTATGTATTACACTATATGATGTGATAGAATGTGTAGGTTATCCTTGTTCTTTGGACTTTAGTATCGTATATTATATATGTATTTTTTTTATTTACCAACAAGCTTTAGCCTAGGTGACTTTTGTTTGTTTATTGTCTAAAATGCAATTTCATTATTTCGTATTATATTATGTATTTCACACACAAGTGTTTATCACTTATGTCAATCACCTGTATTATTCATATAAATTTATTTATTTACTTATTGAGAGTAAATCTGTATGTAATGTATATTGTCTATGAATAAACTTATTATTATTATTATTATATTATATTGTCAAGTATTATTCATGTTATTATTATTTTATTATATTTATATATTTATATTATATTGTAAACTTCACACACAACTGCTCGCACTTCAGTGAACATTTTTGTATTTATTTGAAACGAGGCCTGTTATAATGTTGTAACTTACACACTGTATATATATTTTCAATAAATACTTACTTACTTACTTACCTTGCCCTCTTCTTCGCATGCTCGACAGTTTCTTTTAGTGTATCCTATGAGAAGTAGCAGGTTCTATAGAGATAGTCTCAAGTAATACTAGGCTGCTTTTGGACAAGGTTCGTGTATTGCTTTCTTGACCTGTCTGTGGCCTGGAGTTTTATCCCATCGTTGCTTCCGCACTTTGCGGGGATTGTCTTTGAAAATGTCATTAAGTTATTTGCGTGATGGTGCGATTGTTGATCCTTCCTCGGGACTTTCCTTGGCAGATCTCTCCCGACCAAGTTCATATGCTGTGTGTCTCGTTACCCAATGCAGTTTAATGTTGTTAGTTTTTCCTGTTTGGCTTAGAGTATTGGGAGTTTCTAATACTAGTTTCGAAATGATGGCTTGTTGCTAGTATAGCAGGTCTGTTATCCATTAGGATTTCAATGTCTGCACCGCTGATTTTGCGGTTCAAAATTTTTGCTGCTCAGATTTCCGATTAGAACACTATTGGATATCTTCCAAAGGGACTTGTTTGTCGAGCTTTTCGCTTTGATAACGGAGCTATTGGTTTTACTTCTGATGTGATTCAGTCGTGTAATACTTCCATTCGCCTCATCGGACAGCAGTCAATATATTATGTAGTTATGATGGAGTTTTTATAGATCATATACTTTAATGCCCTCCATCGTTTCAAGTTGTCCAATAGATTCACTGGTACTTAAACTCCGCGAAAGGCAGCCTCAGAGAAAACTTTACCTTCAAGATCGACTGATCCAAAATTCAATAACATTTTCTTTAATATAGAATTGGTTGAGCTTTTTATGGCTTGAAAACTTCAATAACTAATATTTTCATTGGTTGCTCATTAGCATAGAATGAAAGATGTGTCACCATCGTTAACTTCAATTAATCGATTCTCATATTACGAAGGGATTTGCAAATCAATCGATTATATTTTCAACGTGTCATCCCTCTATGTGCTTATTATTGGGAATAGTGTAATAAGCTATCATATCACATAATTCAAAAATAGTGAATCCTTCCTTTCTCATAATGAAACAGAATAAGTTGTCCCCAACCCCAAATTGAATATTTTGCATTATCAACACCGATAATAAGAAAAAGCTTGAAACTTAACAGCTATTTTATATGTTGGTAATGTTATAGTGCTAAACTGTAAATAAGATATGCAGCTATTAAACTTAAAGTAGCGCTTTCTGGCGTTTTAAAACATCATAAATCATCCAGAGTAGAGAAACCGCGCGTTTGTGTGGTCCCCTTATTTCGCTGATGTCTTCATCAAACTTTTGAAGCACACAGTGGGTACATCCATATATCAGGGATGCGCGAAATCTTTAATGGCATAAATTCACCCTTTACAGCTTTCAGACAAAAGAATCTAACTAACCCGTTGAAATTTATAATATTGCGGTTAGTTTTGGATATAATAAACAAAATTATATGATTGTTCATGATATTCATTCCTTTAAAAGAATTTCTTCTGGGTTATTTCTAAAATAAAGTTATTTTGAGAATACTTTCATAAATATTAGTTCATGTATCCATTTTCAAACTCGATGTGATCATTATGATTTTAGTTTTGGATAATGATTAATAATGATGACATCAGGGAGAAAATTATATACATATATTAGTTAGTTCACTTAGATTCTACTTATTTGAACCTTCAATAATTTTAAATGATATTTAATTGCAAGGATTGTATTCATGTATGGAGAAAACTATTACAAATATTCAACAGATACAATTTAAATCAGAGAATAATTGATTTATTTCTTGTCAGACATAATTTAAATTGTGATATTTAGAATGATTGTTGTAGCTAAACCGTATATCGATTATAAAAGAATTCATGCTGTATATACAATATCCACTAAACATACTGTTGAAGTACTGGAGACATTTCGGCTACCAAGTAGCCATCATCAGCTTAAACTAAATTGGAAATCAAAATGTGCATGTTTAAATACTGTTTGGGGTTAATAATGTAAACAAGGGGTTAGTTACCCTTAGCGAGAGATAAATCGGAATTTAATAAATAGCTTTTTCGTTTAATCATTTCCATTCCTTCTGAATTATCTGAATATTTGTTCAAATCAATTTCTATTGCAATAGAAAAAAGGTCCTAAATTTTTACTCGAATCTTCCTATCAGGAATAAAAGACACAATAAGATGTAGAAAGTTATTGCGTATGTCTATACTTTCGAGTTTGGTGGCCAAAAATTCAGCATTTATCAAATCAAATTCACTACTCAAGTCAAAAAACACACCCGCAACCAACAGGTCCTGATCAATTGCATCATACACATATTGCATCAACTGAGCTGATGCAGTTTCCTCCGACCGATTTTCACGATAAGTATATTGGCAGTGAAAGATAATATTGTTAGTTTTGAGAAATGTCATCATTTTGGTATAGATTAACTTTTCAAGAACCTTGGAGACTGGGCATACAATTGTAATAGGTCTACAGTTCAAGACATTCTGCCCATTTCTTATCTTGGGTATTGGTATGATAGCGGCTCTTTTCAAGTTGCTTGGAAAGATCCTTCTATTAATACTATATTAATCAAATAAGATAAAGGTCTGATCTGTCTCTGCACCAACTTTGTTTCGGCTCCATATCAACGATCTGCTGAAAGTGACTATCTGTCAGCTTTGAAGATGATGATACACTACATACCACTTTCTCATCTAGAGCGTCTATATCATCCAATGGCGAGACAGGGACAAATTGACGGAATTAATGGATCTGACAAAGATTTTGAAATGGGGATCTGATAATCTAGTAGACTTTAATACAACCAAAACTCAAGCTTGCGTCTTCTCCAGGAAGACGGTTTCCACAATCCCTAATATGATGATGAAGTCTTCCATAACAATGTTCAGAATCATCATCAATAGCACCCTCTCATGGGATGATCATGTGAGGTCTATTGCGAAAACTGCTTTACAAAAACTTAGTTTCCTATTCCAAGAGCTACTTTACATCCCAGCAGCTCCTAATAACCTACAAAGCACAGATTCGACCTGTCCTGGATTACTGTTCACATGTTTGGAGTTCGACTCTCATACATACGCTGAAGCTCTTGGATTATATCCTGAAGAGAGTTATTTATTTGATTGATGATGTTACACTTACGAGTTCATTGACCTCTCTAGAACATCGTAGAAAGGTGGGAGATCTCTCCCTGCTCTATAGATATTTCCATGGTGGGTGTTCATCAGAAATCTCGTCTATTATTCCACCACGAGAGATTCCAGATGGGTTGACTAGAAGAGCTCGAACTAGTTACCCCTTCACTGTCAAGTTCGAGTGGGGGCGCCTACTATACAGACCTCTCGAGACCTGCCGAACTTCTTCCTATCAGATTTCATTTTGTTATCGAACAGTGAAGTTGTGGAACTCTTTACCTAGTGAGGAGGTGTTTCCCTCAATGCCTATTACCTCCAAGCCTTCAAGAAAAATACGAATGCCTATCTCCTCTCCCTACATTCCACTGCTGGCCAATACGATGTTCTTCAAACATTATACGTTTCCCTCTCGTAGTCAAAGCACAAAAAAAAAACTTAAATGAGCTGCAGAAATTTTAAATGCACACTAGTAGAAGAGCTATTTTCAATTTATTTTAAAACATTGTTTCTAATGCTACATTTCGGAAATAGTGTTTCGATTCCAGTTATACAGAGTTGAAATAATTATGAGTAATAACACATGTCAGATTTGGAATTGCAATAATATAAGTATAGCATTGACGACGACTTTCATTCAAAACTTACCGGCCAGATCCTCGTTGTCACCGGAATACTTTTCCGATCACTGAGATGAACAAATACTAAATTCTAAATATCTTTTATTTATTTATTCGTAGGGCTATTTTTTTATGACACTTCATTAATGCAATTTACTTGATTAAACGAAAATAACAAACAAAAATTACCTTTATTCAGCTCTCTTCGTGTAAACTGACATATCACAAGAGTTATCTATTTAAACTTTCACTTTTTTTATGTTTAATGTTTTTCAAGTTATAATTAAAAATATTCGAATAATGTTATAACTCATCGTCCATTTCAAATTAATGCAATTTATGCATTAGTGTGAACTGTATTTGGTTAAAAGGCGTCAGTTAAATTTGTGTTCCTTTATTGTAAAATAAAGGATTTCTATGAGATTATTTACTGGAATCGGTACCTATAGCCGACGGTCTACACATAATAAATGATATGTCCAGACCTTTTTTCCAGTAGATAATATTCGAGTCATCTGGAGAAATACCTAGATTCAAGACTTACGGTTTACGGTACACATGTTACCGTGTCATCAAAGCCATTTATTTTCAAATCACCGGGTAGACAAACGACACACACGTGTTGTTGGTCGGCGTCTTCACGCTAATTATACTCCTACATATTGATTGAAATAAAATGAATCAAGAGTGTAATTTTTTATTTTGATTTTATTATTGAATTATAGAATATATTTTTTTTCATTTTCACGCTATGTATGGTCCAAATGTCCATATTGAGGAACGTTTTTAATTAATTATGGCATCACTGTATGTAACATAACATTGAAAAAAATTTGTATCAATACCTCTTCAAAAAGAATTAGATCACCCAAAGCGAACAAACCAACGAAATGATAAGCGCACCCTTTTGAAAAACAGCCGAATATCATCACTTGAAACTGTTTTGGAAGAACCTACCACTACTTACAGGAACCGCTATGGGTCTCGTGAAATGTATAAACACAAGTACCCTATGGGTCTATTGGATGACCCTCTGTGTATGGCATACGAAGTTGTAGGCGAGATGTAAACCTGACCAGTCCTCGCCAACATCACAATTTTCATGTTGGGAGAACTCTATCCGAGCATGATCAGAATTAGGGAGACTGCCCGGGAGCTGTGTCGTTGTTTGTTCAACACCTAGGGTGGCTGGATAGCTAGAAACACAATGGAGAGCGGTCCCCCATAGTCCTAATGAGGAATATGCACCCTTCTAATACAATCCAGAATCCTAAATTCAAAGTAAACTTATGGCAATACTGACCAGGTACATATGTTGATTAATCGTCTATATTCACATCAATATAGGTCAATGCAATTTTTTTTCCACAAAAACATTGTCTGAATTTGAACCATTATTTCTATTTGAAAAAACTACTATAAAAGATCAATTTTGAGCGAAATCTCACATGGATGAATAATTAAAGATTAAGTAAAAAATGAATAAATGAAACTTGTCAGGTTCGATGTCCTTTCATAGATAACTTTCATGTATTTGAATAAATACTTTATGACAACTGGTATGGTTGTCATAATATACTTCGTCAACACATCTGATAGTATTCTCATTCTTTAATATAACTGAGTGATGAGAATTTTGGTGAAGTGTGCACAAAGGTCTTCGCTTAATCTCCTCATGTACTATACTCATCAATCAATTTGAATATATTAACTTCACGAATATCCATTTTCAAGTATCATAATTGTGAAGAATGATAAAACCATGACTTTTGTGATTCATAGGATATCGACATAGACCAAAGATATATTCCGGTTACTTCAGAACAAGGTCGTATAGACAGGTCTGGAAACTCGAGGTTGTTTCCTATGTGAGAAGTGAGTCCGCTAAGCGTCGACTTTCGCGTAGTGCCAAATGACGCCACGTAAGAGTATTCTCTGACAACTGTCAGTTGACTTGTCAACACAAGAAATAACTGCGTTTTTAGAAACAAATTACGAAATCGTGCATTGTGCCGAAATGCAAAACGAGGTACAAAAGTGTAAAGCAAGAAACTTCTGTTTTAAAAGTGCCGAAAGATGCGGAAATGCGAAAAAGTGGATGCTTGCGACTCCGGATAGAAATCGTTTTAACGAGGTCTTTTATGAAGTTTTTTTTTAAGGTGAGTTTGACAAGAGTAACAGTTATATTCCTCTCTCAAATCAAAACAGTAAATATTGCGTTACGAGAATAATTGGCAGTGTCAACATAGCCGAGGTTTCCGGACCCGTCGAGTATACAGTACCGGAGGTTTTAATGTATAATGTATATGTTGTAAACATAATGAAAGACAACATACTAAACTAGTATACATGTATTTTGATTGTAATCCTAATTTAATTGAAAAAATGTTTATATGCGATCGATTATTTTCATACATTTCCTTTTTAAATTACTACCAAAAAAAGCCTTAGATAATAAGTACATACTCCGGAAAGAATGTGTTTTAAAAAGGTCTTTTATGTGTGCGAAATAGGGGAAGTTATTTGTAAGGTGAGTAATACATTTTGACAAGAGTAACAGTTATATTCCTCTCTGAAATCAGAATACTTAGTAACACTGCTTGCGATTCCGGGAAGAAATCGTTCTACCACTTCGCGATTCAACCGCTAGCTGGTGGCTGAGCGAGGGACTACGAGTTTGGCGACGCGTAAGAGGCTCATGTCAACCATAGAGTTTCCAGACCTGTATGTACGGCCGTGGATCACACTAACACATATGTTTACTGTTTTCGTCTTTACGTACATTCTGTAAGGTTGTTTAAACTACAGATCGTGCTGTTAAACTGTCCCCACCCAGAGGACTGTCCCAAAAATTTAAAGATTGTTCCTAATACACTGGAAATGAATGGCTACCCAAAAATATTTGTCAACCTCATCATTAAAGAAAGAATAAACAAAATCTATAATGGAACGTCATATATAAATAAGATAAACGGTAATACAAATAATTTTATAACATTACCATACATCCCGGAGACCACAGAGAAAACTATTTTTTTTAAATGTATGAAATAAGTGTTGCGCATAAATCTACTAACTGTGTTGGTGAGTATTTTGAAAATATAAAACATTTAATACCTAAAGATAAACAAACCCATACAGTATACAAATTAAATTGTTTAGATAGTGATGGTACTTATACAGGAATCTCTAAACAATATTTACAAAAAAACAATGTATGGTCATAATTATAGTACTAGAATCAAGAACTTCCACGGCCCTTGCTAAACATTGTTTTGTTTATAACCATCAATTTAATTACAAAAATTTTCATTTATTTATATTTATATTTAACTGAAGAAACCAATTATTATAAAAGATCTATTCTAGAGATGATTCCCATAAAACGTGACTCCAAGTCTGTAAATCATAGAGCAGACGTTCAATCATTGAGTCAGATTTATACTAATTTAATTGATTAAAATGTTTCCAAATGTAAAACTATTACTGCAAAAACATTGTTATATTGCAACATTCAATTGGTGCAATACATCTTTAATAAATAAATTGCTTTCTAAACCGAAGCAGGAACAAAATATAGGGAAACACATTCCTTCTACTTCGGAAAATACATTCAACCACAAAAGTTCGAATTATTATACTGATATTACAAATTATAGTCCAGTTGTCAATTTTCTAAATTTGGTATGCAAACCTTTCATCTGGAAAAATATAAAATTCAGTGGTGAGGGTTGATTGAAAACATACTCGCTGCGCAAAAACAATCCAGGATATTTTGAAATATAGACAATACAAAAGCTTCGGCGACGAAAGATTTCCTAGTATTAAAATTTAGCAGATGAAGTATTGTAGATTGAACTGTCAATTTTTGATACATAACGTTATTTGAGCATCATCAACCAAAACTACCAATTAAAACAAACCTAGTAAATTAATCGTTTTTTAATGTTCCAAAGGTACCCTATATTGTCTTCGTAACATCTTCATAATATTTAATAGTTAATTGCATATTGTTTGACATTCTTGGAGCCTCAAATCACAGAAAGTAGACAACCAATTACCATCTAATGCATATTTTTTTAATGAATGCCAAAAGCAATAAATAAACTATCTTTCTTGAATAAGGGTTGAAGGTAATTGACGATCATGATGGGTGGTCAATGTGTATAGTTCCGCATACGTTACCACGCCCATCGGCAAATATTGTCAGTGATTAATGGAATTATTGGGACTTGATTGTAATTTATTATGTCCCAAGTTGGCGATTAGCTTCCGAATTAGATTCAGAATATATAATAGCTTCCAACCACGTAACGATTTCTAATATTCTTCCTTAGAATGTCTCTGGTCCATTGGCCATTGTTCATTCAAAAATCATCAATTTTATGCGCAGGCTGTCCATCATAGCATACACTGTACTTAAGAATATTCTATATTTGGAAATGAGATTATGTAAATCAAAATATGGTAAGTGATAAACATTTGAATCATGATGAATTGAAATAGTAAATGTGTGTAATTCTAACACTGAACAAAGCTATTGATATAAATGCTATTTATACTAATCATAAACTATAAACAAATCGGAAATTAGCTCCAGCACACAGTTTTAAGAGTGTTACAAATAGGACATTTCATTAAGGGTGGTTATGCCAGGCATCTGCAAATAATTTTGAATTTCCAGTAATTCAAATAATGTTAATCAAAAAAAATGTTTAATCTGAAGTATTTCTGGGATTTCTGGGAGACTTTGGAGCTATTAGGTAACGCATTAGGTAACGCATAAACATAAAACTTCTAAATATTATTCATTGATTGAATAGATCGAAACCTACTCTTCGTTTAACGATTTTCCAAATGATGATATGAATGTATTTAGCCTAATTATATGGAATATATTGAAAATAACTGTCACTATATAGTAAAGTAATTTTTTGGTATAGGATAAAAATTTGTTCTACAGTTTTCATTCAACTTACTTTTTATTCAGTTTTTTATGGTCAAAACATTCAACCTAATTTTGAACCATTGTCGTATTTTCAATTCACGACACAAGGACGTATTTCCAATGATAATATAACGATCAACCACTAGTTATACGAATTAATCTAATTATCAACCATTAACTATATATAAAAATTCTCGGGAAATAGGACACATTAACACTTTGTTTTTATTTTCGTCTTTACGTACGTTTCGGTCTTACGACCATCATCAGAAGACTTATCATGTCAAAAAGGTGTTTTTTAAAACTAATTATACCATAAAGCGTCCATATCGCACCAATTTCAATCAAAAATGCCCACGTCGTAAAACGAACAGAACCTCGAATAATTGAAATTGTACCTTTTTGTAAACGTACAGCTGAAACGTACGTAAAGACGAAAATAAAAACAGAGTGTTAATGTGACCTATTTCCCGAGAATTTTTATATATAATTCATACTGGGTCAAGAATCTTTATTATATCAACCATTAACTAAAACAAAAGATGTCTAAAAGTTAATAAATTCTTACAAAAGAGCATAGCCGTTCAGGTTTTTGTGTCAATTAGATTTAACTTCAACACACTTTTAGAGAACATCAGTATGGAAAATAATCACTGCCAAATATACAAACATGGCCTTCAATATTTTTACATTTTTACTCGTTCAATCTGGATAGTGGGAGTAAGAATTTTTCTTCCATGCAGTGATCACGTTAAAGAATGTTAATATTTGTCAGTGATTTTCATCGAGACTGATGTTCTACGTCGAACTCGATAAGACTAATGAGAATTATGAATTTAAAATGTAGTCAACTGATAAGAAATTTTCCACGGAACAACTTTCAACTTTCACTTTTTTCATAAAAAAGCATAGTTGCTGAGAAATTAACGGTTTTTTGCAACATTGAAGGAATTTTCTAACTATTTTTCTTCGGAAGTATATATTATTCCCCCCTTCTTATACACTCATCTTAATTCACAAAAAAAAGTCCAAAACCCCCAAAAAAAAAACATAAAATGACAATACTATATTGAGATATGAACTTCTCAATATTTCCTCCGGCGAAATCCTATAACCACTATGTAGCTGGGATTGTTAGTAAATAAACATTTTGTTATCATTCATACCGTGTCATAATGGAGTTCCAATCAATGGTTCCAATTGTACATAAATTTGCCTGATTGTTCATCTTGTAAGCACTCTTATCATAATTTGTAATTGAAATGACAAGCCCCACTTACATATTCGAGAAGTTTGTTATGCGCATTTTGAAAATCCTCTCTTCTATGAATTCATATAACATCAAAGGCAACCTAAATTAAATCGGAACTCATATCAAAGATGATTATAGTCGTTATTATAACGGTAGGAGAAGATATTCAATTTACAGAAATAAATGACATAGAACTAAAAGGACATCCATTCAAAAGGCACAGCGACGCTAATGACTTGAAGGCAAGATCTATTTCCAAATTCTTATTAATTTAGCTTCTTTTATTATAAGATTTCATTTTAGTTATTATCCGCAGGGGTAACCCATTATTTCCACTTAAATCAAACTATTTTGATTAGATGAACCGTTTCCTGTGAATGTCACGTAAACATAACACAAAAAATAGCTTGAAACCAGAAATCATCAGTTCCTCCGATTTAGTATCATTACTTCGTTATGTGATTTTAGTGACATTGGTACGCCTACTAGATAAGAAAGTAGCATTTAAAACTAACAATATTGCAATAATTGCACAGCTCCACAGGCGAAATTCTGTACTATCCCAAAATATTCTTTGATATTTCATTGTTTAGTCTTGTATTCTTTCCCCTTATATTAGTATGTGAAAATGATATCACGCGTATACAGTCAAAAGAATATTACATCACGCGTTATTTACTGGAAGAACCAACGAACGAATCCTCAATCTGAAATATCAAATTCTACTCTGTTTCTTGCCTGATGGAGTAAATACGGAATTCGGTCTTCAGCGTAGCTTCTCATAAGCGATCCGTGGTTTAATCATTGCAGCGAGAGTTACTTGATCCGCTTGGCCAAAAACCTTGGTACCACATGTCTTGATCTCAATGGGCCCATGATTAAATAAAATGTAGCATAATATTCTAGATCCTCCTTCGACTGGAATTAAAGAATTTTGATTTTATGATTTTTTCACATAATATCAACACATTTGCGATGATTAACTGCAATTATTGAGTGCAAAAATTGTATATGCATACTCAATCCTTACTTAAAATGATCTTCACAACAAAAATATGTTGAATTTGTATTAATATCTTCGCGGCTAATCCATTGGAATAACTTTTTTCGGCGATTAAGTTTTCTCGACACATGAATGGAAGTTTTGTTGGGACTATTTTTTGATGTATTTTTGGAAAGAGGAAGGTACAAAACAACATTTGTAACTACTCATTTCCTAATTTCTCACTTACTATGAAATCAAGTGTAAATTGGGTTCAGATTTTAGTTCAAGCTTATTAATCACTATATTGTAAAACGGTGAAGAGTACAATCTTGACGTCACAGTTCAAATTATCATTTTTTCATATCGCATTTGTTGACACTATTTTTGAAGATGAATTAGAATGAAAAAAATTGTTACTTTTACAGTCGATAGAAAATTGGATTTTGAGAAAAAAGTTTATATTAACATATATGCACAGACGCTTAATTCTTGAGATACAGGGTGTTGAATTTTATAAAAAAATTATTAATTTTGTTCGTATCTCCGAAGATAAGATATTAATATTTAAATTTTTTTGTTATGAGCCGATTTTGATCTGTGAGGGCTCATTTTCTTCGTAATGATGTCTAGAACAAAGTGCAGAGGTTTTTTTTTTGACTAATTGTTTATATTGTTAATAAACAATAATTAGTGTTAAGCAAATGCGTGTCTCAGAGCATTATAAGAAAAAATTAAAAAGTACAGGTTTTAAGCAAGTTATTGAATATTTTCAAGTGTTAAAGGAATAAACAAGGGTTCACAAAGCTCACTCAATGTTCATAAACAATTTGTTAATGAATCATTTGTTAATAAACAATTTGTTAATCTGGTCTGGTTATGCGATTTTGGGCTCGATTTCGGATATTTTCAACTCGATGAACACGAATTTGGTAATATAATTGCAATAAATTGTTCATTCCATTTGTTAATAAACAATTTGTTAATTAACAAATAAACTAAAAAATGAAATTAGGTCTGGTTATGCGATTTTGGACCCGATTTCGGATATTTTCAACTCGATGAACACTATAAATTAAAGTACATTGTAGTTATCTGGTTCAAACATTTGTGGGAATAAAAAATTATTATTCGGCCTTTCTTTGTAATGTATCGCTCTAGAGATTAGGAAAGACAGCTTATTTTATTTTTATCACTCAACGACGCTCTTTAATTTAAGGTTCCTCTTTTTTCAATTTTCACCAGATTTTCATGGTGGTGGTAATTCTTCGCAAAAATTGAATTTGCTGTGAAACGATGCCAGATACAACGAAATCTCCGGAGACCTTATTTGCTTAGATTTAAATTCCGCATCGAAGTTTGTTCCTAAAAAGTAGTCTTTACAGGGTGATAACAATTTTAGAGTCTATTTATTGTTATTAAATATCTAAATCTACGCCACTGGAAGTAATACCGGTCTCAAATTATATGCAAATGTGGTAACCTATCTGCTCATTCACGGTACCAAATTTCATTGAGACATCTTGATTATCTTCGGAGATACGAGCAAAATTGGGAAATTTTTTTAAAAATTCAAGAATTAAGTGCATATATGTTAATATAAACTTTTTTTCTCAAAATCAAATTTTCTATCGACTGTAAAAGCTACAGCACGTTTCCCACCTCATTTCCTACGCTGGTCGATAATTTTAAAATTTTCTCATTTTGTTGATTCCTCGTTCAATTTGAAAAAAGTTGCTTCTGCAAAACTTTGATTACAGCAGCAGTTTATGAAATAAATGGCTACTATCTCTAACATTTGTTACAATTTATGATCATTTATATATGTTTTTATGTTGAGCAAAAAGTTGTTTTATTGAAAGAAAACATTCATTGTGTTTATCATGTTAAGTTTTCACATTTGAAAAAGAGAACCCCTTCTGAGTATCTGTAGATTCCTGACCCGAAAATTGGGTAGTTTATAAGACTTTACATTAAAACTCAAATTTCTTGTAAACGGTTCAAAATTCAACAAAATGGGTAATTATTGGGAAATATGAAGTGGTGTAGAAAATAAGGTGTGAAAAGAGGAACAACCCCCCTGTAGCTCCCCCACTGGACAATTTTGAGAATTATTTCCGTTGTCAAATAAAAGGTATCTATTGAAGGAGTACTTGCTTTTTTTAACCAAACTCTGAAATGCTTTATCTCTCTTAGGAAGCGATTTTGAAAAAAATTGAATCATGTCTGTCGAATAATTTTTCGATGTACCTAATATCGTCTGATGGAGTGTGTCTGATTACAACTTGAACATCCTGTATATGGAAATGTAAATGTAAATGAAAGAATAGAGATGCAATAAATCAATACAGTTTCGCGTTAATTACTCTCGGCAACACCGGGTGTACACGATGGTTGTGTAAATGAAATTAAAGAGATGATTAGCTGAACTAATATCACGGTGCTCTAAGGGATGTAAAACCGTCTCACTTAACAATAGTATTTTTGAATTGGCTTATTAAACTAAACGACATATGGCTTTGTTCGCAAAATCTGCCGAATGTACATACATACCCTGAGGTATTGCTGTTTTAAATTATGAGGCAGACATGTATATACACATAACATATGTCCAAACAAAACTGACGAGTCAATCTTTTAATACATTAAGTATCAAACATCAAGAGTATTGACACTCGTATTGATGATGTATTTCTTGCGTTTGATTTCATTGCTGCTCAATATTATCATTTCTTCAAATATTGAATCTTCCGTATGAGAAGCACCATTAAATAAGTAATAACGAAATATATTATCGTTCCCTTGAGTCATGTCCTCAAGAACCTATCAAATAGAGTATTTCCAAAAAAGTTAAACTGGCAATTATTGACTTAATAATAACAAATGAAACAAATTTGAAATTGGGATTTAGTTCAATGACTTTCATATTATTTACTAATACATATGATTTCTAGTTACCTTGAACTTTGTGAAGAATATCTACTAATTTTACTTCATATTTTTTACATGCTGTGCTGTATTAATGTAGGAGTAAACTAACCTGCTAGTTACATATCCTTTCTGAATTTTAATTGTGCCGTACAGTGATGGTGAATGTCATAATGAGGATTCGGATTTAATGAGAATCTTTTTTCTTCTTCCTAATAAATATAACACATAATATGTACAAGATTTTTTTATATTCTTCTTCAAGGAATTCCAATTGTATCAATTCTACAGGGATGGTTTGCAAATATTTTTATTAATGAATATGATTATATTACGCTCACATATAATTCATTGGCTTTATATAATCCAAGGAATTTCCTTATTCAATTCTGACATGATTTTATTAGATGTTGAAGGTTCCAAACGGATCTGAAATTCTAAGAACAGTATTTCCGAAATTTTGTGCACACTTTTCTTGAAAAATATAACATGTTCTCTAGCTTAACAAAAAGGTTGCAGAGCAAGATTGCAGATCAGAAAAGTATAAGCTATTTAAGTGCTCTATTCCGAAATGTTGTACTGCTATTTGAAAAAAATAGGACATGTTCTGCTAGCTTAACTAAAAGATAGCAGAGCAAGATAGCAGATCTTTATTTTTTATAGTCAGAAAGTTATTAGCTAATTAGGAGCTATTTAAGTGCTCTATTCCAGAATGTTGTGCTGCTACTTTAAAAAAATAGGACATGTTCTGCTAGCTTAACAAGAAGTTAACAAATCTATATCTTTTGTAACAGGGAGATCATGAACTAAGAACTAATTGGGACCTATTTAAGTGCTTTATTTGTTATATATAGACATTATATTGAATTGTACTTGGTAGACTCGGACAACACAAAGACGTTTTTCCTTTATAATATTAATTTTTCGCACGATCATTGAACTCGTTTACCGAGATCCGTTCGACGAACCATTGATCCTACTTTCATCCAAAACTGGTACATTACATGAAGAGCTTCAACACTTAATTTGATGATTCATGGAAAAATGAATATATTTTGAATAAACCATTTAATTAGTTCCTAATACGCTCATGACTTTCCTATCACAACAAATATAGATTTACCAAGCTTGATCTGGCAAAAATTTTTTTGAGCTAGCAGAAAATGTGCTAGTTTACAAAAACAAAGGTACACAAAATATTCAGAATGTAGCACTTAAATAGCTTATAACTTTAAGAAAATTTTGTAAAGCTAGCAGAACATGTCATATCCGTTCAAACCAAGCACTAAATTTCAGAATACAGCTTAAATAGCTCATAATTTTCCAATATTAAAAAGTAAGTTCTGCCACCTTGTTTTGCTGGCTTATAGACATATATTAACCATTTTTCATCACATAGTGGCATCCTCAGAATTAGTAAATAGCTCATAATTAGCTCATAATTTTCTGACTATAAACATAAAGATCTGCTATCTTGCTCTGCGAACTTCTTGTTAAGCTATCAGAACATGTCCTATTTTTTTAAGTAGCAGAACAACGTTTTGGAATAGAGCACTTAAATAGCTGTTAATTAGCTAATAGTTTTCTGACTATAAAAAATAGAGATCTGCTATCTTTTTTTCTTAAGCTAGCAGAACATGTCATATTTTTTTGAACCAAGCTCTAAATTTCAGAATACACCTTAAATAGTTCATAATTTTCCATTATTGAATATAATTTCTGCACCTTGTTCTACTGGCTTTATAGACATATATTAACAATTTTTCATCACATAGTGGCATTCTCAGAATTAGTAAAACTGTTATATTAACTACTTTTGCGGATGTCACTGTGTGACGTAACAAATTTTAAATATAGTTATTACAGTATAAATTGGTGTTTCACATTCTACTATGTATTTTCTACATTAGTTCGAACATAATTGACCTGCCCGATGAATTGAACAGAAATCGTACGTATAACTGAAATTGGGAAATGAAATAGTCATTTACCGATTCGGTATTAATTGCTTGTATAATAGAAGACCTATTAATAATGAATCTAATAGCGCATTGAAATTAAATACATCAACGATATCTGATTTCTTTTCAATTCCTAAAGCTCGCTAATTTCTTTATATATGGTCTAATATTTCCGTGATTTACATCTCTCAAATTCGGACTGATGGATGATAATATGCAAGCTCAGAACATAAATGGTCGTTTTTTTTAACCTGCTCTTCCATTTAATTAGAAGTAATTAAATGTTATGCAACCCTTTGAGATCTAATTGGTACAGCTTTATGTGTAGTCTCGCTTGAGAAGCGTAACTTATAATCAACACCTTTAATTATTGACTATCTTTGTGATGTTATTTTCGACACTGTCATATAATTATTGTTATTAGGATTAGAATTCAGAGATACGTAAAGTCAGATTATAGGAAAGTAACAATAATTTGGAAGTGTTCACGAGAAGTGTTGAATAATTATGAATCAATTGTAAGAATGACGTCTCAGTTTAGACCTTTCTGTTAAAATCACATCTCAAGTCTTTGTTTCAGAATATTTCATTTTGAACAGATACAACAATAATTAAATTCGTTAGTTATGTTGTCACACTCCAACACAAGGTGATATTCTTGGAATATCTCGGAAGGGAATGACATAGGTTTGCTGTCTTCTTAAATATCTACTTACAGTTAAGTGCGAAAACACTATAGAAATGAAGACCAATCTAATAAAGGGGACTTCACACTGTGGGGATCAATTGAATGAAAAATATACAACATCATTTGGTCTTTTATGAGATATATAATCATTTTTGTTCTCAATCAGAAGGTCTTTCTAGATCTCATTCCATTTTCCATTCCCAATTCGGCAGTATAATGTTTTCTGCACGAATATTCAGGAACTGACCACAGCCGACCTTATACTAGCCAGGAACAATGTTAAAGGTGGTAACACTGTATAGTGTCATGCAGTGGCGGCTTTACTGTACGTGCATTTGATCATTGCACTCCCTTAAAAATCAGTTAAATAACCTAATAATCGAAACTAATATCAATACGTAATTTATTATGTTATAACTTAAAACTTGAAATATAAAATTATTGGTATTGAATCTGCATTCCCGCAACCCAAAATACATAAGTAACTATATAATAATGCCGCTTTAACTGTAGCTAGTTCAATTTTCAAATAGCATCCAGCAGTCATCCAAGTAATCATGGATCAAAAGAGACCGCTAGGGCACATGAAACAGGTGATGCATGTACATACATTATGAGATTCACGTGCATTGCTCCAATGCACTGACTCAGTTCGCTTGATTCGACAGCTATTCAACACGTTGTTTGTATTTAACCTCGGCAGGGATAAAGCGATCGCAATGGAAGCATATTCGGTAGAATATGTTGAAGAAAACCCAAAATATTTACGATCTCGTGTAGAAATAATTATTTTTTGGACAAAGTTGAAAAGATTTTCGTGAAGCAGCAAGTTGCTTAGCAATTTTGCAACTATTTATAGATCTAAATCCTCACGGACTGTTTTAGTGGAACTGTTTTATTATTAAAATTAATTAATACCATATCGATGACTAGTGTTGAAAGTTAACGCCGTTTTCCAACGCTTGAAAGAATTAGAACCTTTTCGAGAAATACGATGGCACAGGACACACTAAATTCACTTTGCATGAAAAGTCTGGAGGAAACACTAATTGCAGCGATTCCAGATTTTATTAATGGTGTAATTGATGTTTTTGCGAATTCCAAAAATAGACGAATGGATTTTCTACAAGCTTGAATATATCTAGACATTCTAGGGTAAGTTTCCTTTATCTTAGAAGTTGCAGATCGGAGGGAGTGTACCTACAATTATTTCATATTTAAAGATAAAATACCTATTTAAATATAATTTTAAATAATTGTTGTCAAGATTTCTGTCAATTGCATAAAAAGGGGATATTTGGTCAACAAAAGCTATTTCTTAAGCAAATATTTTTGCTCTGCGAATTTCCCATTTATAATTTTAGGGTGTTTGCCCTTGAAAAATGAAACAAAAAATTCGCATTTTTCTTATTTATGAGCACCCCATACCCATGTGTCACCAGGCGCCACTGGTTTCATGCCATTATATTATATTAATGGCATAGTGACATGTAGAAGTCTGTTAATCAAACGTCAAATTTTACCTTGCCACGATATTTCTAAGGCGACAATAGTTTTGTAGAATTTGAATTTGTGTAATAAATAAAAAATTATGGCGTTAATTTGCATAAAACAGCTGTATTGTGATATTTAATTGTTTTGTTTTCGTATGTAGCGTTATATTATAATCACTTACATATTGTTGTGTTTCAGGAGGTGAAACAAATTATCAATCTAATTTAATGAAAGAGAAATCAAAGATTATAGCTACTTTTGCCTTCCCTAAGGAAGATGAATTTTAAATAAATGAGAGAAATTCCTACAAAACACTGAACCTACCCAACATTTGCAGTATGTAGTGTTTATTATCTCAAACATAATTATATTATCGCATCGATGAAAACTATTTTATCAGAAGGTACCTTGAATAACATTTATAATCAACCAAAGTTAAGACAAATCAAAAACGGGGGCGGACGAGACCGGAGCACTTAGACCAAAGGCTGTCCCATAAATTTTTCCAAATTTGTCAACATATTTATCAGCAACAAATTAGTTATTTATAAGAATCCGGAATTCTGTACTTGGAAATTTTAGTAAAATTGTTAAGTTATTAACAGTATTGAATGTAATAGGAACTGAAATGGTTTCGGTAACAAAGTGATTAATATGGTACAAAGCAATAGTCTCCGAAGTTCTTTGTGTGATAATAATCACAGAATTATTCGAGTTTAATACTCCTCTAACCAGAATCAAAATAATGATGGCAAGAAAATGAAGTAAAAGAAGCTAGACACATTCATCAAAATGTAACGAGGTAATGCTATCCCCCATTTTAACTTCTTCATCATCCCAAAGAAGCATAAATTAATACTCTTCTATACTTAATAAATATACCTACTTTCTTCTTAGATACTCTATTTTTATCTTCAGAATGCATGATTTGCTTATTATTTATCGTCTGATTTGTCATATTCATTGCAATATTTAACCCAACTAATCCCTATCTCTACCTACCAAAAACCTTTTTCATCAAAACTTCCCTCCTTTATTCCTCCCATCCTGGCAAAATTACCCTTACTCATTTGATTTATGGAAGTAACATTTTATCACTAGGTGCCTACTCATTTTTCAAACACCAAACTATTCAAAATTATATTAAAAAATATTTAATTAGATACATAGACCAAATGAAAATAAGAAACATAATATTGGCTTCCATATTATTACATTAGTAATTGGTTTTGCTGAACAATTAAATATCTGATTTTAATGTATGGAAACATTAAATGATATATTCATTAATCTCACATTATTTTAAGTTATTTGATTGACCACCAAGCCGGGTATCCTATGCTTCTCTATATATCTATGATGAAAATGTTCAAACATGAATATTGCAAGATGCTATAGTATATTAAACATATTGATACAATCTTGAAACGATAGACTTCCCATGTATTAGAGCGGCAGTCATTTATAGAATATAGGACTACGGTCAGGGAGATATATGCGGTGTTGCATTTCTTACTTCCCAGCTTTTATAGAGTCGGCTTTAGACTGACCTTAAAGGCAATTTGTGCATAACTGATTTCTTACACAGGTTGTTCGATTTCATTACGTTAACCGTTTTGTATTGCCTTGGGTTCTATACTTCCCTCATGTTGTTTTTTCTTGAACATTGTAGGAATACGTATACCTCCGAAATACGGAATACAGTTGAGAGTTTATTCCCTCACTGTTTATTCCAGCACCAGTTCCTTACCTGGTTTGTATACCAGGTTCTCTCGCCAGGTTTGCCCCTGATGTTGTCAGCTGTCCACTGCCTTCGTTCCTGTACCTACCTCGGAGTTAGTGTTGAAGGAGTACTTGGTAGTATTGTGAATCGTTGGTTTCATCTCAAAAATGTTACCTCTCACACTTTTGATTCCATTGTGGCCCCATCTTCGACTCGTATTTTGTAGTCTCAGAAGTCCCATTCTAACCTCTTTTATGATAATGTCAAATGGGGTTAGGTTAATAATATTTCCATGACTGCTGTCTTTTTACCTTGTTCAAGTGAGCCGCAGCTATTTTTTGGGTTAGCAGTTGGTTCCAGGTTATAGAATCAAAGTTAATTCTGAAATATTAAACTTTTTGTGCTAGCTGGATGTTAGTTCCTTGGAGCGTTAGATGACATATTTCCTAAGATTCCTCCTTGGGATAATAGCTACAATATTGTAGATTTGTTGGGTCTAGTGTTTTTTTGACAATAAAAAAATTAGCAAAACAGTTAGGGAGACTATTCGTTAAGATTTTGGTACTGAAAAAACTTGAAAATTTAATTCTTACAATTGAAAAAGAAATTTTTCCTTCAGCCCGACCAAAGACCAACAGGTGAGACGAACCACATATAGGAGGATAGTTAGACCATGTCTGATTGGCAAATAATATCACTTATTTCTTTCCTTTTGAATGTTTACCACACAAATGTATTAACATGAGTTGTGCAACTCTCACATGCATCCATGTGAAGTATCATCTCATGAGTCCGTGTGAAGTACCATCTGGCTGAATGTTGGTGTCTGAATTCGGAAATGAACACGAGTCTTTTCACTGCATCTCATATTGCTTTTTTCCGCCTTCCGATACATTTCCATTTTCCATTTTCTTCTTATTTTGCTTATCTTTTGAAGACCATTTTTAACTCACCACCACTCTCTTTTATAAATTCTCTTCTGAAGTTAGAATTTCCGCAAGACTCCTGCCACGTTTGCAAACCTGAATGACTGTGGGGGTTATTGGTTGGATTTGGTCTAAAAGTTCACTTGGAGTGATCTTGGAAGGAAAATTATTATTGATTTGGGAAGATGCCTGCTGACTTCCTGTTGGTCGTTGAATAGCGGACGAACCAGGCTTAGGTTGACGGGGGTGGTAACCTCCATAGTAGGATCAGCTATTTGAACGTTGCATAATCCGGTTAAGTGCATTTTGGATGGTAGCCGCTCTTGTTCAAGCTTCATTGAGGCGATCACTTTTCACATCTCCATTGTTTTTGTATCTACGCTTCATGGTACTTCACTGAATACCATAGATCCTGGCCCATATTAAGCTAATTTATTGAATTTATTGCATTTTTCAAATCCTCGCTTATCCATGGTGTTGTATTTCTCTTCCTCATATATATTAGGCATCACTGCAATAAAAGCAGACCATAACTATTAGGACCATCTCTACTCCAAATAAATGGTCTATCCTCTGACAAGAGGAGAGGCGGACCAGTTCACCATGTGCAATTGAACGACAATAGCACATGTTTCTATAGTGAAACAAGTCTTTCTGGATGTACTCTAATATAATATGCCCAAACAAAATAATCCATACTCACCTCAGCTGTCGTTCGGCTGATCAACACGAAATGTGCAGAAATTGTTGACACCGCTTTTAGTGACAATAATTAAAATTAATAATAAAATTACTTCCGTTACACTCTACTTTTTGTGTTTTTTTGATAATAACATGGTGACGTTATACTAATGTCGGGTAACGAACTATCATTTCTCAATAACGGTTGATTACAAATGAGACAATTATCAATTTTCTTCCCACTGTTCATCTTTCTTCCCCGCTGAAGAGTGAAGCCGTCTGCTCATGGCAATCTGCTGAATTTTTTTATGAGTTAACCTTCTAAATTAGTTTCAGCGATGCTACCATGAGACGTAAATAAATATCCTTTTTGAGCCTATTTTTCATTATCGCAGACATATTCTTAAATTTTTATTGGAATCTGCGCTATCTAAATAAACGTTTCAAATAGTTGAAGAGACAAATATCACATAAAAATATGCATTGACCCTTGAACTATTCCTAATCAAATGTGAAACAACAATTCCAACATATTTTATTTCAACAATTCTCATTTCACAAACAAACATTCATAGGAACGTATTTAATGTAAAACTGGATGATTAATAACAAAATGATAAGGTAATGGTTCAATCTTAGGAGAAAATTTGTGATTGTGAGGTAAAACAACAGATTCTGCTTGTGAATAATCTCCAACATCACCCACCTCAATCTTCCATCCATTACCATTCCCATAATTTGTATACCGGGAATCATCTTCAGAATTGCCAGTAACGCCATGGTAATGTGAAGAAGATATTCCGTGCGGATGAACTATTTTTGAACTACTCTGTTGTGGTGTATAATGTTCTTGATAACTACTTCCAAGAAGGTTTCCTGAACCGTAATTATTATTCCATTTCTGAATTTGTAAGCCTTCTGCTTTGGGCAAACTTATTGGTAATATTTGTTCTATGTTATAGTCTTGATACTCCCCATGGATAGGATTTTTTTTCTGAATTTGTAAGCCTTCTGCTTTGGGCAAACTTATTGGTAAGATTTGTCCTATGTTATATTCCCCAATAAGCTGACTTTGGAGGTCCCCAATTTCTGCATCTGGTAACAACGAAGGTGGTGGTATTTTCACATCCAATGGTTGCTGAAGTTCAAGGTTGCTAGACAAAATACGATTGTAGTCATCTGAATTAATTCCTTCCAACAGCGAAGGAGCATGTTTGGATTCTCCATCGAAGAGCCCATTGTAATTATCGACATATCCATCGTATGATTTGTAAAGTGGCTCAGTCAGTCCAATGGAATGATCAGTATCTTCAACAATTATTGGTTTTAGGGTTGTATCAACGTGTACAGGGTGTATCGCCGTCCCCAGTTTTTTAACAACTGCTCTAAAACCATACTTATCGGCCACGTAATCAACGACCCGAGTGGTACCATCTGGTTCTAGTAAGCTATAGGAACCTTTAACTACCCCATTTTCTCTAACTTCCCAATGAGACTTATGATCACCAGTATGCGGGTCTGATACACCATACTCGAACTGATAATCTCTGGGTTTCTGAAAAAAGTTTCAACAGTCAATATAATTTTGAGAAATCAGTTTGATCAACGAGTATATTTTGATAAGAGAATGCAAATTAGGTTTGCCCCCCAATAGGTATATTATCGCAAACTTTTACTTCTCACTCACAGGAGCAATTGCAATAAATAACTTTTGTTGCTTTATGAAACCAGGAAAATTTGGTTCAATAACGAAAATAATGATAACTAATTTTAATAGGTGAGCACTATGAATACCCCATAGAACATACGTATTTTGATGTTGAAATTTTAAGATTTTGGAAGTTCTACTGCAAACTGCAATTATAACATTTGGCAAACAAAACTCATGAAAGGAAGATACCTATTCATAATAATTAAACTAGTAAGTAATAGAAAAAATGTATTGATGAATTTAGATTACGATATTGACGTAATTGACATAATTGACAACATAGCCGAAAACAGAGTTCTTCTTCGGAGGTCATTAGCTAATTGTTAAAAATTTAAAAGAAAAAATAAATAAAGATTCAAAATTTATGTTTTAGTCCAGTGAATGATGGTTTTCACTACCGAATTGTTTGAACCACCACTGATTTTTATCAAACTTAGGAAATCTATAGGGGATGGAACAAAATGAATTTTTGACCTGACCTTTTCTCCAGTGATGTACGCCACCCCTTCTCGAAAGTCAAAATTTTAAATTTTGAAATGATACATAACGAGCTTAGATTTTATTTTTAAAAATTGCCATGACAAAAACTGAGTTTTCTATATATGAGCTTCCGGGTCTCAGTTATTCAACCTTGAATGCTTTTATTTCTGTTTTCGTTGAAAAGGGCCCAACCTTCACCGACCTACAACTCGGTCAATATTGCCCTACAGTGATATGTGTAATCAAATTCTTTGTTGTTCATTGCCTCCAATTCTTGTCATGACACTTTTTTCGATAAAATGTAAGGTCGCTGAGTTATTTGCGTAAAATCGTAAATAAGTCGATAACGAGCTTCACGAAAAAAGTGTTCGGGACCCTTTTTGCTTCGAATTCATTTCTATATTCATTACTGGGTGGAATCCACCCGAAGGTAAAAGTGCATCCCAGGGCCGGGTCAAAAATTCTTTTTGGTCTATCCCCTGAATTTTCCAAAAATTTAATCAAAATTGGTGGCGCTCCAAACAGTTCGGAGGTACCCCATTTTTACCGTCATCGACTGGACTATTTATAGTTCTACATTCTCGTGAGCCTACCGTGCCTAAAATGTCCGGGCGGCTTATGATTTCAGTCCTGGTGCCTGGTCTGCCCCTAATTATGATTATGAATCATGCAAATGTAAATAAGTTGTATGCAAGTAATTACCTTATAGCACTACTGTAGGAATGTCAGTGAAAGTATGAACATTTAACAACATATTACGTGAATAATCATTTTTTTTTAATATTTTAGTCTTAGTATTGAGCAATATTACTTATAATCGGCCTCATTTGACATATTTTAGAATTAATATACTTTTTCAAGAATATTTAATAATTAAATCAATGCTTATGTGGACTCAATCACCAAACATTAGTATAATTAGTGTAATAAATGAAGTACAGAAAGTGAAACCTTCTTCGGTAAATCAAACTTGGTTTGAAGTTTCAACTTAATGAAACTTTCACACTAAAATAGTTCAAAACAGTGTATACACTATAATACTAATAAGTACGAAATAATCACCCTTATCCACTAAAAATACTGGTACACATAATTTTGTACTCATCATACATGTCATGTACCTGTTTATTAACCAATATTTTAACAATTGTTTTTAGCATAGTTTTTCACTAATAAGCCTGAGCTTAAAAACTCTTATTCACTAAAAAAATACTATTAAAGTACTAAAAACCTTCCAGCTACCAAGTAACCATCATCAGAGAGTGATAATGGGTATTTGGTAGATGAAAGGTCTTTAATACTTCAATAGTATTTCTAGTGGATAAGGGTGATTATTCCGTACTTATTAGAGTTATCAAAATTGTCATTATGAAAACTTTCCAAACGTTTTACCTAGATTCATTACTCTTACCGAGACGTTTTGGATTCATTGAAAATTATGAACAGAGAGATCATGACTTGAAATAAATTTGTTATATATGACTCTATCATAGGTTTATAATACTCAAAAAACGAAACTGAATACTCATTTGCTCATATGAGCCCTTTTGGCTCAAAAACTAAAGCTAGCACTGCCTTTTGGTAGCAATATTTCAATTATAGTAAATCTATACTTTTTCCTTCTACCGTTAAAAGCGTTAATTAATATTATTATTATTATTAATATTATCTATAAGAAGAATGTTCGGAAAAAAGTCTTTGAGTTAAGGGGGTGATAAGTTAGTTTGTTAATCAATGTTTGTGTTCGTTTGGAATCAAATATTTCAAATTTTATCCAACAGGATATACCCATACTAACCAAAAATCATTGCATAGAAAATCAAAAAATATTACTAATTTAAAAAAATGTGGCAGGAGAACTACATTACTTAATTAACTTAAATATTTATTATAAGGTACCTACTCACATAATTATCGTAAGTACCAGCATATTCCCCGTTTGTTTCGAAATGCAATCCACCAGAATCTCCAAGTTCCACAGCACATACTGCAGAAATAAACACGAGGTATACCTAAGTACAAAACATCTACATTATAAACAGGCGGATAACTTAAGCCAGAAATAAGTAGAGCATGATTTAACCATTCATTACTTATTCAACAAACTATTGTAATTACTAACCAAAAATATGTCCATGCTGCAATACAAATATGTCAACTTATGTAATGTAACTAATGCTGCGAAACCAGTATTGCTCCTTTTATAGATTACGGCAATAATTATTCAGATTAGAACGGATATATATTTTTTTATTAATATTGCTTTTGAGGCAGCAGATTATCGTGATACATTACTTGGTGCGAAATTATTGATTTCAAGTTTAATTAGCTGACCTAACATGGTCGGATAAGTTGTTAACATCTATAGGAATCACCAAATATGTTGCTAGAGAGAAGAAAGGAAGGTATCTGTACTGTTGAATAGAATGACTGTTGAATTGTATGTTGGCTCATATTGCTATTCTTGTGTTCATCAACAATCCATGCTCACCTTTCGTAATTTCAAACTCCCAACTTGAACATGTCGATACTAACCTAAATTTAACATGCAAAAATGCCTTGCTATTTCTGATAAATAAGTCAAAAAACTAAAAATTAAAAGTAGTTCACTAGAGACTGCTGGTATAATCTTTCAGTTTTCAAGATCTAATAAGATTCACAGTTATACTTAGAACCTTCAATAAGTATACCACCACCTACGTTACCTCTTTCAGTAGACTTGCAATTAGCAAAACGACTAATAATAATAATGATATTAGGTAATAATGTAGTTTATTCCCAACAAACTTAAACTCCAATTATTACGAGAAAATCCCATAATTTAAGTGAAATAGAATAAAATAGAATACATCATAGTACAAAAAGTGTTTGTATGAAATGAAATAATAATATAATGAAATAAACTACTAATATCGATGAGGAAAACTGATAAAAATAATTACAATATATGGGGTAGTCGAAAATAACTTCTTAAATACAATTGTAACTGTTGTAGCTCAGGTAGCTCAGTGGTAGAAGCATCGATCTTCTAATCACTGTGGCTGCCGGTCGCGGGTTCCAATCCAGCGATCGAATCCAGTGACTGCGGAATTTTTCCAATTAGTCCAGTAAATGAAGTCCAAAATCGACTTGAATATTTAAATTGTTTTCTTATGAGCAGATTTTGATCTGTTAGGGCTCATTTTCTTCGTAATGATATCTAGAACAAGGTGCGGAGGTTCATTTTTCTGACTAATTGTTTATATTGTTATTAAACAATAATTAGTGTTAAACAAATGCGTGTCTAAGAGCATTATAAGAAAAAATTAAAAAGTACAGGTTTTAAGCAAGTAATTGGATATTTTCAAGTGTTAAAGTAATAAACAAAGATTCACAAAGCTTACTCAATGTTCATAAGCAATTTGTTAATTAACAAATAAACGAAAAAATGAAATTAGGTCTGGTTATGCGATATTGGACTAGATTTCGGACATTTTCAACTTGATGAACATGAATTTGATGATTTAATAATTGCAATAAATTATTTATTCCATTTGTTAATAAACAAATTATTGAAAACTCGGCAATTAATATTTGGGTGCAATTTTTTTTAGTTGGGGAAGCATAAAGACCTGACCTAAGTCAAGAACAAAAATCGTCCGTAATAGCTCTATTGAAGAATACAGACCTTAGCCAACGACACATTGCAGCAAGATGTGGAATATCGCAAGCTTCAGTACGACGAATAAACAAAAAAATTAACTCCAAAAAGCCTTTAGACGCTGCTCGGAAAGGTCGGTGTGGTTATCACTCCCAGGGGACAAAAACTACTTCGACACATTACCGAAAAATTTCGAAGGGCTAGTCATGCCGACATTAAAAACAAATTTCTAGAAGCAGGGTACAATGTGTCTGCTCGTACCGTAAGGCGAAATCTGTATGATCTTGGTTCCGAATGCCGTAGACCCGCAAGAAAGCCAAGATTAACACCGACAATGGTAAAGAATAGGCTAAATTGGGCTAGTGCTCATGAAGATTTAACTGTTGATGACTGGAGAGTAGTAAGTTGCTCGAAATCTTCTAGTTTTTCTTACTGTTTCTGCTCTTCTACACACTTGCTTCAGCGATGAATCAACTTTTCAAATCCTGGATGGCACAGTTTGTTAGGCGTCGCAAAAACTTTCATCATGACTGTGTCATAAAAACTGTTAAACATCCTGTGTCTGTCATGATATGTTCAGTAATAAGTGGAAAGGGCCTAGGACATTTGTACGTGGTCGAGGGAACCATGCGGCAAGACCAATATAAGAAAGTTTTGGAAACAAGATAGCTTCCACAGATGGAAGAACGGTTCGGGAACGGTAGAATAGTGTTCATGCAAGATGGAGCACCTTGCCATACTGCAAAATCAATCAAAAAATTCTTAGAGGGGATATCTTTACCACTTTTGCCTTGGCCGGGCAACTCCCCAGACATGAATCCAATAGAGAACGTTTGGAAGTGTTTGAAAAGGGAACTGACGAAAGAAAACATAACTACAAAGGTTCAACTAATAGAAAGAATTATCCATCATTGGAACCATAACGAAAAGTTGAAAGAAATTGCTTTAAACTGTGTTCAGAGTATGCCACGAAGGGTTGCTACTTTAATTGCTGCAATGGGAGGCTTAACAAAATATTAATTTATTCCTTTTCTAATTAATATTTGCTCACATTTTCTTTAATAAATATTTTGCAACAACTGTTTATCACTAACATTTGCACCATGATTATGTTAATAATAATATTAAAATCAACAAAAAACTTAGATCTCGGAAGTGAGTCTAATAATTTGGCCAGGGACTGTAGATACTTACTATTTCCCGAGGAATATTTCATCTTCTAAATCTATTCATATTATAAAGATGAAATCTTGGGCATTGGTCATGTGACAAACTTCGAAATGGAGAAATGGGTAGTGGTGACTTGCGAGGCAAGATGTGTTTACAATTGTTGAACTTTTCACTGAATGAAGTTTCTTATTTAATTTCTTTATAGAAGAATGTTGGAAACAACTTCATATATTTCAGATTTCAGAATGTAATAGAATTCTTCTATAGAATAGCATTGTACAATTAAAATTTAGTTAAAATCGTAGGTAAGTATGTCCCACACTCACGTAGTCCAATTGCACTCATATTCTAAGAATCTTCTGCACCTCGTCGTTAAAGCATAATTACATTACGATTTCCATTTTTTTCCATTGGCATGTCCAAATACCTATATCAACCATTCATTCCTAATCAAAGACAATGTTTCTTAGTTGATAACATCCTTTTTCAATAAATCAGATTTTGTTACGACGGACCAGTATAAAGTCAATACGCATAGCAATAAATTATGGAAAATCAAGTAAAATATTTTTCAATAATTATTGTAGCAGTTTTCGCTGAATTAACATTTTTTTGATTTGCGATAAGTCAAAATATTCAACACACCTTATTACGCTGGAGCTTGAAGTTTACTGGATGCAAAATGAAGTTATGTAAGAAAAAATTTCGTGTTTCCTTCCAAGAAAAGGTCTGAATACGTGTTATTGATATTGCTTAGGTTCAGGGTGGTTTAGACCACGGTCGTACATACAGGTCTGGAAACTCGAGGCTGTTTCCTATGTGAGAAGTGGGACCGCTAAGCGTCGACTGTCACGTAGTACCAAAAGTACTCACGTATGAGTATTCTCTGACAACTGTCAGTTGACTTGTAAACACAAGGAATACCTGCGTTTTTAGAAACAAATTACGAAATCGTGCATTGTGCCGAAATGCAAAACGGGGTACAAAAGTGTAAAGCAAGAAACTTCTGTTTTTAAAGTGCCGAAAGATGCGGAAATGCGAAAAAAGTGGATGCTTGCGATTCCGGATAGAAATCGTTTTAACGAGGTCTTTTATGTGTGCGTCATGTGTAACGATAAAGGGGAAGTTATTTTTAAGGTGAGTAATACATTTTGACAAGAGTAACAGTTCTGTTCCTCTCTCAAATCAGAATAGTAAATATTGCGTTACGAGAAAAATTATTTTACTTAATAATGTGATTGTTGCCGTACTTCGAGATCCAAGCGCTAGCTAGTGGCTGAGCGAGGGACTACGTACATACGAGTCCCCAGACTTGTATGTACGACCGTGGTTTAGACATACTACTCAGATTAAAGTGCTAAAAACAAAAAATTCCACAGCCCTTTTAGCTGAAAAAAACAATTATGATGAGAGATCTATCCTGGGGATGATCCACATGAAACGTGAACCTAAATCTGTGAATCATTGAACCCATGTACAATCATTGACTCAAATTCATACAAATGTAATGAATTAAATGCTTTAAATTACTACGTTTTTCTATATTATGTTTAAAATCGCGTTTGTGTAGAAAGCTGATACATTAAATCACTAATACTAGTACAGCAAAGATCTTCTATCGTAGTCATGAAAAAGAAATTTATCAAACACATCTATTTAACATTGTACCTATTTCAGGTCAGACCGTTTTGCCTCGTTCTCGAGATATGACGTCTTTAACTATAAAACCATTACTGTTGTAGTCTAATACATATTCATATATTTTACACATTGATTTTATACATTTTTAATTGAATTTAATGCGATACAGACAAAAACCACATCCAATTTTTTTTATTTATTGAATATTTACAAACCACGTCTAAATGAATCAAATAACAAATGACAACCTACTCTTGGTTTTCAAATTAATCTCAGTGTACCACTGAATATAAAATGATAAATACAACACAACCTAGTCAAAGATAAATGTTGCCAAATAGTCTGACTATCTGACGTACAGACTGAACGATGTTTTCCATTTAATGAATTTTCTTTGATATAGGTAATGCCCACCGACATGTATCCACTCACCAGATGATTGTCTCATTTGCCCGTATACGCCACAAATACAATGGCCGACAGTCGAGATAGTTTTCAATTTGTACTAGGCTGTAGGAAGCATTATAGAACACACATTCGATACATATTTTTGGCTCCTGTATTGACTTAATAGTACAATTTGATTGGATTGAAATTTGGAAAAGGATGATAAAGAAAAACAATGAACAGTAATAGAAAATTACAAATGCAGCGTGATAATGTAGTTCAATGAGAATTTACAAAACACTTTTCTTATTCTAATTTAGCATAACATTAGGTAATCATGCATTAAAAATATAATTACTAGATTGCATTGACGTGGTGGTTAATTTACAAAATACATTTGAGAAACTATTATTACTATATTCAATATTTCATGCAACACTTTTTATAAATCAGTGTTATTCAAATATTAACACATGAGCAATTTTTTTTTCACGCGAATCAACGCTATGTAACCAATAGCTTTATTGTATTCAAGTATCAGTTCAACTGTATCTTATTGAAAATAAACAACTACCAAGATGAACGCTGTTGTCGTGAGTAATAATTGATTAATTCTTCAATTATTGTGAATATCCTTTAAGTATTCCTATCTGTAGGTAAATCTAGGCAAAAATTATAATTTTCTCCTTTCAGGTATTGGTTCTGGCCTACGTAGCTGTTTCTCTAGCTCATCATGAAGAACATCATGTAAGTTATTTATAAAATATAGATAGATCAAATAATATAAAGGGCGATTTTTTTGAATAGAACGTCACATGTATCTATCTAGAGACCGAAAAAGATATTGATCTGAAAATAAACAATAAGCGTGATTGGCCTACACAATGTAAATATTTTGAAAAATCTGGCACTTCCTGGTATCCCGCAAGTTGATCCCAACAGTTTTATTGTGAATGGAAGTCCCCCGTTCAAAAAAAATTGTCAATTCAACATGAAATTTAAAGGTACTTTTGTTAAAGATTTCCTATTCTTTTGATACTTTTAGATATATTGAATTTCCTAATACATTTGAAACAAAAGTTGTGTAAGTAAATAAATTATCCTTCAAATGAATTAATGACAGGAAACTGAAATCCTTATGCGAGTTTTGCAGAACATTGGAATTTACAATTGCTTGATTAAATCTAAAAATAATAATTTCGGACTTTTCTGCTGGTTAAATATAATTCCATTCGAAAAACTGAAGATTGTTGACAAAAATACCATTTAAACGGGCTACCACGCCCAAAAACCACAACCGTCACTGATAGCTGATCAATAACTTGGTCAAATTAATAGTGAGACCAAGACAAATGAAATGAAAATTGTCGACAGCGCCTAGACTTCATATTACAAATGAACATGATGTCATATGAATCATCTCCTCTTCATACCAGGTTATCGGTAATCGATGGGGGTATTCAACTGTTGAATGATTATTATCAATAACTAATCATCATTTTGAAAAATTATTCTAGAACCCAATAAATGAATCGGCCACAATGTGAATTCTCTTATCACACCGCTTATCAAAAATATTTTACCACATTTGAGACGACAGGTACTTATCCTAAACATGTTTTTATATAAGCTGTATAATGTATAATCCAGGGTCTACTTCAAAGACCAAATTTTGTGAACTAACAATCCACATATTAGAACGCTTCCCGTGTTTTCATTATAGCTTATCCCATTATTAGATGCTTAGAAGTTATTTTCTTCTATTGGGCTAGGATTAAGATTTTTTATCATGAAGGCTAATTGGCGTTCTTCATCGAAAAATTAGTATATTAGTATGTTTTCCCTGCTTCAGTTTTGAACAATTACAAATCCACATTATACCAGTGAGGCAAGACATCCCTGTTGAGTACATTATGTCATAATTTCCCAGGTCCCAGGTGCCTTCGTTCCTTTCTGTTCAATCATATCATTTTTAAAATATCGAATCTATCCGTTAAAAGGATTCATTATTCAGAATCAATCCATACAATATGACAATATTAATACAACAATAGTAATATAGCTTCGATGGAGTTTCTTTAGAATGTTCATGTTATTTTCCATTCTTATACTCTTACACTCGAATACAATATGTTCTTCAATTCAATTTTAGGCTCCTGCTCATTACAAATCTGATTATGGTGTACATGATCCACACACTGGGGACGTGAAATCTCAATATGAACATCGCGACGGACATAACGTTAAAGGTGCATACACTCTAAAAGAAGCCGATGGTACCACTAGAGTAGTAGAATATACTGCAGGACCTCACACTGGATTCAATGCTGTTGTTAAGAGAATTGGACATGCCCAACATCCTGCTCACTACGGTCATCATGGGGAGGGACATGGACATCAAAGCGTTCAAGGACTCCATGGTGGTCATGGCGGTGATAGTTTCGTAAGAGTAACTCACTGGGGCTTCCAACACTGAGGAGGCTTACCATTAAGGGATATGTTAAACCAAAGACGTTCAATATGTTGTTATTTTTATGTTATTTGAAATATTGAACAAATTTTTTGTTACGAACAGCACAAATAAATAAAATAAACTGCAGCTAATGTATTTATTTTTTGATAAAGAACATATTATTGATATGAAGGATGATATCATTTTGTTAAAAAATGTAATAATATGTTGTACCAGATTCAGTTGAGTCTTTAGAATTTTTTATATAAAGAAATGAAATATGCATTAAGAATTAAGTTTCGATATTTTTTTTTAAATACAAATTGTTGAGTAGTTAAATCAATTTAATTGTCAGATCTTTCCGTCTGACGATATTTTTAAGCGATTAAATCTATTAATTATAAATAAGTAAAATTTTGTAGTTCCTATTACCTACAAAACGTCAAATGTTTATTTGAGAAAGTTTGATTATGTCTATTAAGATAAATTTTGCTCTCAAACAAATAAATAACAGTGCACAGTGTCCTATTGAAGACAAGGCAAACGGAAAACTCTCAGCGTTATGTAGGCTCGGAGCTTCGTAGATGTACCATATGCAGCAACTTCGTTATACATTTTTTTGAGAAATTGAAAAAAATTCGTACCAGTAAAACATCACCCGTTCAACCCTCCAAATATTATGAATAAATAATGAGCTTTGTATGTTTGTGACCAGAACACAGAAAATATTATTTCTCCATATTTAGAGAATAAATTGGGTAGATTTTTGACATTTACCTGTAACTCATTAACGTTTTTTCTGTTCCAACATTGTTCAGGGGGCAGAAACTAGCCCTAATATTGACGCAGGGTCATGGTCATGTACATTCATTTGTAACGTAGAAATAAAACAAATATTGTAAGATAATAAATACAGTTATAATATGTAAATCCTTGGCAAATAGGTCACATTTACATTTATTTCTACTATATTTTCGTCTTTACGTACGTTTCGGTTTCCCGACCATAATCAGAAGACATTTGAAAACTAATTCACATCAACTAAAGCGAGAGATTCCTTACGAACAAAACACGAATAACCGAAATTGTAATACATTAAAGTCCAAAATATATGAATATATATTAAAAAACCATTACACAGTAAATTATCACTATAGTGAAAGGCATCATATCTCGGCGACGAGAATGAATAGACTGACACTAAAGTACCTACAATGTTAAACAAATGTGTTTAAAATTTATTACCCCGATAGAAAAGGTATGTGCTGTCCCAATATTATTCAGTCAATATTAGTCAATTTCATATACATTTAATTCATTAAATTCTGGAAAATTTCTACGTACTTCTTCATAATGGAACAAGAATTATTTTTATAATAAATACAATTGAAACGTTAAGATACCATATTTTCCATTTCCATTTCTATATACATTAAGCTAATAGCACTACTGTTAAACGTGAATGGTATTACCTCACACAAGTATAACAGTTACCCACAAATGTAATGATACACATGAAAATTAAAAAAATTACAAATATAGATTAACGTATAAATTTTGAACATTGGAAATGTTCCTACTCAACCTCATCATTATGATTGCCACATGAGTTTCTGATCAAACAATACTCAAGAAATTTTACTTTGGATGGACTGTAAATCACATCTCTAGCATTCCTTTTTCTCTTGTACGTTCTCCTTATTTATGCAAAGTTTTTTAAGGCCTAATCAAGCCCTGAAAATATTTACTGCATGTCCTGACCCAACTGTCATATTGTACTTTTATTGTTAACAGATGAATTGGAGAATTGAATACAAAAACCATTATTATAAGGAATAGAAATGAAACCTGGGGGTACCCCATTTCTTTTAATGTTTGACTTCATTTACACCCATTTTATTTGCAAGCTGGCCTCCATTTGATAAGAATGAGTCTTCAAATTTCTGCATTTGGCCAATTTTGCCAATACGGTCAAGTATCGATGCAATCAAAACTCTTCCTCAGATTTGAAGGCGTGCGATGAAAAAAAATTCTCTTTTTTGACAATTGTTTTCCAAAAACTGCTCCTCTTCATCAGTCATAGGTACTCTCCAATTACTTCCGAAATTACACGGATTTTCACTGAAAATCTTCTGATCACGTAATTCACAACTGCACTGCCTGCTGGAAGAAGTAAAATCGGTCTAAAATGTGAAATGACTCCCGGTAAATATTAACAGTTTGAAAAGCTCTCATAAATTCAATTGAAATGAAACTTTGAAGTTTTCTATTAAGATTCAATGTTTTAAAAGCTGTTAGATTTGTTAAGTGTGATATATGTGTGGAATTTTTTTTTCGATTCCTCTTTCATATCGGATCCGATGGAATTAATCATTCGTCATATCTGCAGTTTAAGTGCGATTTGTAATCTCAATAATTAAAGTATTGCAAAGAAGTACGAAGATGAAGAATATATTCTATGTTCACTCTGTAATGGTGCAATACGTACTTCTTCATAATGGAACAAGAATTATTTTTATAATGAATACAATTGAAACGTTAAGATACCATATTTTCCATTTCCATTTCTATATACATTAAGCTAATAGCACTACTGTTAAACGTGAATGGTATTACCTCACACAAGTATAACAGTTACCCACAAATGTAATGATACACATGAAAATTAAAAAAATTACAAATATAGATTAACGTATAAATTTTGAACATTGGAAATGTTCCTACTCAACCTCATCATTATGATTGCCACATGAGTTTCTGATCAAACAATACTCAAGAAATTTTACTTTGGATGGACTGTAAATCACATCTCTAGCATTCCTTTTTCTCTTGTACGTTCTCCTTATTTATGCAAAGTTTTTTAAGGCCTAATCAAGCCCTGAAAATATTTACTGCATGTCCTGACCCAACTGTCATATTGTACTTTTATTGTTAACAGATGAATTGGAGAATTGAATACAAAAACCATTATTATAAGGAATAGAAATGAAACCTGGGGGTACCCCATTTCTTTTAATGTTTGACTTCATTTACACCCATTTTATTTGCAAGCTGGCCTCTATTTGATAAGAATGAGTCTTCAAATTTCTGCATTTGGCCAATTTTGCCAATACGGTCAAGTATCGATGCAATCAAAACTCTTCCTCAGATTTGAAGGCGTGCGATGAAAAAAAATTCTCTTTTTTGACAATTGTTTTCCAAAAACTGCTCCTCTTCATCAGTCATAGGTACTCTCCAATTACTTCCGAAATTACACGGATTTTCACTGAAAATCTTCTGATCACGTAATTCACAACTGCACTGCCTGCTGGAAGAAGTAAAATCGGTCTAAAATGTGAAATGACTCCCGGTAAATATTAACAGTTTGAAAAGCTCTCATAAATTCAATTGAAATGAAACTTTGAAGTTTTCTATTAAGATTCAATGTTTTAAAAGCTGTTAGATTTGTTAAGTGTGATATATGTGTGGAATTTTTTTTTCGATTCCTCTTTCATATCGGATCCGATGGAATTAATCATTCGTCATATCTGCAGTTTAAGTGCGATTTGTAATCTCAATAATTAAAGTATTGCAAAGAAGTACGAAGATGAAGAATATATTCTATGTTCACTCTGTAATGGTGCAATACGTACTTCTTCATAATGGAACAAGAATTATTTTTATAATGAATACAATTGAAACGTTAAGATACCATATTTTCCATTTCCATTTCTATATACATTAAGCTAATAGCACTACTGTTAAACGTGAATGGTATTACCTCACACAAGTATAACAGTTACCCACAAATGTAATGATACACATGAAAATTAAAAAAATTACAAATATAGATTAACGTATAAATTTTGAACATTGGAAATGTTCCTACTCAACCTCATCATTATGATTGCCACATGAGTTTCTGATCAAACAATACTCAAGAAATTTTACTTTGGATGGACTGTAAATCACATCTCTAGCATTCCTTTTTCTCTTGTACGTTCTCCTTATTTATGCAAAGTTTTTTAAGGCCTAATCAAGCCCTGAAAATATTTACTGCATGTCCTGACCCAACTGTCATATTGTACTTTTATTGTTAACAGATGAATTGGAGAATTGAATACAAAAACCATTATTATAAGGAATAGAAATGAAACCTGGGGGTACCCCATTTCTTTTAATGTTTGACTTCATTTACACCCATTTTATTTGCAAGCTGGCCTCTATTTGATAAGAATGAGTCTTCAAATTTCTGCATTTGGCCAATTTTGCCAATACGGTCAAGTATCGATGCAATCAAAACTCTTCCTCAGATTTGAAAGCGTGCGATGAAAAAAAATTCTCTTTTTTGACAATTGTTTTCCAAAAACTGCTCCTCTTCATCAGTCATAGGTACTCTCCAATTACTTCCGAAATTACACGGATTTTCACTGAACATCTTCTGATCACGTAATTCACAACTGCACTGCCTGCTGGAAGAAGTAAAATCGGTCTAAAATGTGAAATGACTCCCGGTAAATATTAACAGTTTGAAAAGCTCTCATAAATTCAATTGAAATGAAACTTTGAAGTTTTCTATTAAGATTCAATGTTTTAAAAGCTGTTAGATTTGTTAAGTGTGATATATGTGTGGAATTTTTTTTTCGATTCCTCTTTCATATCGGATCCGATGGAATTAATCATTCGTCATATCTGCAGTTTAAGTGCGATTTGTAATCTCAATAATTAAAGTATTGCAAAGAAGTACGAAGATGAAGAATATATTCTATGTTCACTCTGTAATGGTGCAATACGTACTTCTTCATAATGGAACAAGAATTATTTTTATAATGAATACAATTGAAACGTTAAGATACCATATTTTCCATTTCCATTTCTATATACATTAAGCTAATAGCACTACTGTTAAACGTGAATGGTATTACCTCACACAAGTATAACAGTTACCCACAAATGTAATGATACACATGAAAATTAAAAAAATTACAAATATAGATTAACGTATAAATTTTGAACATTGGAAATGTTCCTACTCAACCTCATCATTATGATTGCCACATGAGTTTCTGATCAAACAATACTCAAGAAATTTTACTTTGGATGGACTGTAAATCACATCTCTAGCATTCCTTTTTCTCTTGTACGTTCTCCTTATTTATGCAAAGTTTTTTAAGGCCTAATCAAGCCCTGAAAATATTTACTGCATGTCCTGACCCAACTGTCATATTGTACTTTTATTGTTAACAGATGAATTGGAGAATTGAATACAAAAACCATTATTATAAGGAATAGAAATGAAACCTGGGGGTACCCCATTTCTTTTAATGTTTGACTTCATTTACACCCATTTTATTTGCAAGCTGGCCTCTATTTGATAAGAATGAGTCTTCAAATTTCTGCATTTGGCCAATTTTGCCAATACGGTCAAGTATCGATGCAATCAAAACTCTTCCTCAGATTTGAAGGCGTGCGATGAAAAAAAATTCTCTTTTTTGACAATTGTTTTCCAAAAACTGCTCCTCTTCATCAGTCATAGGTACTCTCCAATTACTTCCGAAATTACACGGATTTTCACTGAAAATCTTCTGATCACGTAATTCACAACTGCACTGCCTGCTGGAAGAAGTAAAATCGGTCTAAAATGTGAAATGACTCCCGGTAAATATTAACAGTTTGAAAAGCTCTCATAAATTCAATTGAAATGAAACTTTGAAGTTTTCTATTAAGATTCAATGTTTTAAAAGCTGTTAGATTTGTTAAGTGTGATATATGTGTGGAATTTTTTTTTCGATTCCTCTTTCATATCGGATCCGATGGAATTAATCATTCGTCATATCTGCAGTTTAAGTGCGATTTGTAATCTCAATAATTAAAGTATTGCAAAGAAGTACGAAGATGAAGAATATATTCTATGTTCACTCTGTAATGGTGCAAGTAATTAAATAGTCAGAATAAATGAAGGTTAAAATAGTGTCAATATAATAACAATAATACACTATTGATTTGTAGGGTTCCTTTGAGGAATGCTGCATCAAAGAAAAAATAATGGGAATTGTGCGACGTTAAAAATTTATTCCAACTACTTCTAGACGTATTTGTAGCTATAACTTTACAAATAATGATTATTTATATCACGGTCTGGATACATATCGGTAATAACTAAAACCTGATGTTGTGCTTCCAGCTAGTGATCATAAAACACAATTCTTCGAAGCAAGTTGCTGTACCATGAACTTCACATTCGCCTAAGGATTATATCTCAGCTTCAAATGATCATTGTATCATTTGTATGTTTGAAATGATACGTAAGAAACTGGAACATAATACTTCATAGTTTTGTTTTCGACATATAATTTCATTGGAATCACAAGGGATATCAAGGGCTACTTGTTTTAACAAATTAGAAGTGTGAATGAATCTTTTACATGTACAATGCGAATGATTTCACTAACACTGCCCTTCAGTCCAAGCTTTGGAGAATATCCCTTGAGGAAACTTGATATCGAATGTTTTTTTTTCTTATTTCATACAATAACATAAAACTTTTTTCTTTCGTACATTTGCTAAACACTACAATTGTTTGTGAATTACATTTAAACTTATAAATAATTTATATTATTTGGTATAATAAGTAAAGAACCCAATTTTGTTTGAAACAGTTTATTATATAACAATATCTCGAAGCTTGAAATAACATATGATACCCTGTTGTAGAGAATCTTAAAACTCCAATAAAATCAGCAACGACAATGATTATACCATACCTGTTTATTCATAATTTGATTCTCAGCTATTCTCACAAAATGCAACGACATACATTTTATATTCTGCCTTTTCTTATATGTTTTGGTCTGTTTCACATAGAGATTTTAATCTTCAGAATTATATAAATAATACATTTTCAGATAATGAAACATAAATTATAAATTAAGAACGCTTTAAAAATTAAAACTACTCGGAATCATTATGAAAAGAATAATTGGAAGTATTTAATCAAATCCAACTTAACCAACATTAACGGGTGATGGAATTCACGTGATCAATTGATCACAGCTTTTAACCTAATTATTAACAACGCCTAGATAATTTGAATAAAGAATTACTGTATAAAAACAAAATCGAAATATGAATAACCACCCCGAAAACATGTAGATAAAGTTATGGTTAATGTTGAATCATACGAATAGTAGGAACTATTATTTTATACATAATGACAAGTTATTGGTTTCGAAATGTTCCTCTGGGAAAAACATCAGATTATGAGCAGTCTAATATGATACAAGATTTGGAATATTTTCATAATTCAATCAAATAAAATACTGGTACACTAGTGTATGTTTGTGGGTCTGAAAATGTTGATGGTCAGAATTAAATTTCACGGTCAAACCATAGCCCACCAACTCACAAAATTTTTTGTATGAGTATAAACTTTGACTGGACTTTCGAACTTGGTTTTAATAATTTTTTCGTTCTTCAATGTTCTGCAAGTTTTTTGTCAAAACTATAAATTTTACACTAGTTAGGCCCATTGAAATTCTCATTGTAAAAATCAAGTGTTGTCTTCGATATGAAGTCAGTCTAATTTATGCGATTATTCTGTGGTAAATTTTGTTAGTTCATGTAACAGCAGGTGTCAGTATAAAACATAGACTGGCAAAATACATTATGTAGACTATTTGTGTTTTGTTCAATCTAACATAGAATAGGTAGGTACATCTTAACGTATCTCATTAGCGGTTGTAAACCATTTTCTATACATTTTCTATTCCTACAAACATACATTTGATTCGCAGAAGTGACCGAAACCTATTTTTCTAGCAAAAGTGAGCGAAGTCGTGATCGATTATTCACATTTGATTCATCTTATGTTTATTAACTTATTTTGCTAAGAATGCAGTTTTGAATCCAATGTAAAAATATCTAAATTTACTATAAATCATTGTGAATTGTTAATTTAAATCTAAAGTATGCGGTTGCAACAAAAAATTTAAAACCTCTATTCAAATTATAAAAAAAAAAACATTTATTGAAAGCGAGTATGTGTAACAATTTAACATGCAATCCACCATGATCAATACTTGAAACAATGAGAAGAAATAAGGTATCTAACGTAATATTGAAGTGTAAAGTAAATTTACAAATCACTGCAGTTGTCCCAATTCTGCTTTCACGCATTGAAAATATAATTAATGGTTGCGTTGATGTAATGCTAATTTACTAGATCCATTCATGAAACTATGAAACAATTAATATTTTACCGATGATTACGTTGTACACTTTTTACAAACATTCCAGACCAATATTATTCAAATATTAACACATCTATCGAACATTTCTTTGATATTGATCGTTCGAAACTACCACTATATAAGCTTCAGTTGTGATATTCAAATTCAGTATCAGTTCAACTACAACTAGGTACTTCGAATTCGCACAGTTAACACGATGAATTCCATTATAGTAAGTTACAATTAAACATGTTCAATCAATATATTCTTGTAGTAGCTTTTCATACAAATACCACTAAATTCACAACAGATTGCCAACGCCACATTAGCCAATCTAATATTTGGATTGAATGCAGGTTTCTTAATTTATATTCCCAAAATATTCTCTGGTTGTTACAAATGGGTAATTGTGTTTGCTGGTAAACCAATAACAAGAAGAAAGGTAATCATACTACATTGAAGATGGCTGATAATAACATCTTTATTTTTACTATATTTGAATTTTCAGTTTCTCTTCATGTTTATTTGTTATGAAAGAATTGTGAAAGTTCAAAACTACAATACTTGATTTTGACCATTTTTTCACGTTTTGAACGCTTTTCAGACGATTGAAACCATTTCTCCAGAAAATCAAAGACCTCACCCTCTCAATATTTTCTTTTCTGTTTTTTGCTAATACCGTACAATCAAAGTAATTTGAAGTCAATGCCTAATTTTCTGCATGAAAAACTCTGGGATCTACAGTTCCCATTGCAGTTGCAGTAAATCACTAAGATATTATTTGGAGCAGTTTTCTTGCCTTCGTCACTACGAAGGACATATTCTCAAGTGTATATCCTCAAACTGGTCAGACTAGAGAGAAGAAAATATTTTACAGTATTGGAGATATAGCCAGAAGATATGGATTTCAAATAAACTTTTTGTTCGAAGATTTTCACTCCCAATGCAAGAAGAGTATCATTTTCTGATCTTTCTATGGTCCAAAATATTTATAGGTGTACAGATAGTTCCCACAATTTGAAATTTTGAACACTTTTAGTTCCGAAATTCAAAGCTTTTGAATATGATATTGTCAACTTCAAAAGGAGAACATGCAGACCAGAAGTTTAGCTAGCGAGAAAGATATCTTCAGGCTGTTTGTACAATTTATCTTCTGTCCAAGGTGTCAGACTTCACCATTTGCACACATCCAACTTTATATAGAAAATACAGCGTTTCCCACACACAGTTCCATTTCTGGTGCAAGTTGAAGCTCCAGATATAGCTCATATGGTATTGTTCATGTCTCCTTTCAAAGCAATAGCACATAGTCTCTGTAAAGAAAGGTGCAAACCTTATCACAATTTTGTTGTAAGAGTAGAAATAATAATATAAAACCTATTCGGAGAAACTTTCTGTAGTTGGAATAATCTTCTATGAATTGAATTATTTTCCCCGAAAATGTACTATAATAATTGAAAATGAACCGATTTCTGTTGCAGTTATTTGTTTTCGCCTGTGTGGCAGTTGTTATGTCATACCATGAAGAACATCATGTAAGTTTCAAACAGAGACTTATTCTGTCTCTTTAAAATTTGAAGGAACTACAATTTTTATTTACTAACATTTGTGTCTAGGCTCCTGCTCATTACAAATTTGATTATGGGGTACATGATCCTCATACTGGTGACCATAAATCTCAATATGAACATCGGGATGGACATAACGTTAAGGGAGCTTACACTTTGAAAGAAGCTGACGGTACCACAAGAGTAGTAGAATACACCGCAGGACCACATACTGGATTCAATGCTGTTGTTAAAAGAATTGGACATGCCCAACATCCTGCTCACTACGGTCATCATGGGGAAGGTCATGGTCATCAAGGCGTTCAAGGGCTTCATGGTGGTCATGGAGGTGATAGTTACATCGGTGTTACCCACTGGGGCTTCCAACACTAGAAATGCAAATCATCAATAAAGGATTTTAGCCAAAGAATTATTTAATATATTGTTGATTTATTGTTGTTTACAAATATGTAGATTAATGTTTTTTATAACATAAATGTTGAAATATATATCACCGAAAGCTACCTTAAATGTATTACTCCCCATCTTTTACATGTTACAATGTGAGTGATTTCACATAACACTGCCCTTCAGCTCCAGCTTCGGAGAGTATCCCTCGAGGAAACTGGATATTCAATGCTCTTTTTTCTTATTTCATACAATAACATACAGTTACTTTTTTCCTGCGAACATTTGCTGAACACTACAACTGCTTGTAAATTACATTCAAGATTACAAGTAATTTATATTATTTGGTATAATAAGTAAAGAACCCAATTTTGTTTGAAACATTTTATTATATAACAATATCTCGAAGCTTGGAATAACATATGATAGCCTGTTGATTTTCCTGCAAGCAGAGAATCTTAAGACTCCAATAAAATCAGCAACGACACGGATTATACCATACCTGTTTATTCATAATTTGATTGTCAGCTATGCCCAAAAAATGTAACGACATACATTTTCTTATCCTTCCTTCTCTTATTTGTTTTGGTCCGTTTTACATAAAGATTTTTTTAATCTTCAGAATTATATAAATAATAAATTCTCTGATAATGAAACATAAATTACGAATTAAGAACGCTTCAAAAATTAAAACTACTCTAAGTTCATTATGAAAAGAATAATTGAAACTATTTAACCAAATCCAACTTAACCAACATTAAAGGGTGATGGAATCACGTGATTAATTGATCACAGCTTTTCAACCTAATTATTAACAATGCCTAGACAATTTGAATAAAGAATTACTGTATGAGATCAAAATCGAAAGATGAATAATCTCCCCCGAAGACATGTAGAAAAAGTTATGGTTAATGATGAATCATACGAATAGTAGGAACTACTATTTTATACTGCTCCATAAATATAAAAGATACCCACTACGACAACCAGTATGTACATAATAACAAGTTATTGGTTTCAAAATGTTCCTCATACATCATCTGGGAACATCATCTGGGAACAACATCAGATTATGAGTAACCTAATATGGTATAAGATTTCAAATATTCTCATAATTCAATCATATAAAATACTGATACACTAGTTTATGTTTGTGGGTGTGAAAATGTTGATGGCCAGAATTAAATTTCACGATCAAACCCCAACTCATAAAATTTTTTGTTGGAGTATAAACTTTGACTGGACTCGAACTTTAAACTTGGTTTTAGTAATTTTTTCTGTTGTTCAATGTTCTGCAAATTTTTTGACAATACTATAAATTTTACACCAGTTAAGCCATAGAGATCTTAGAATAGAGGTATTGAGCTCCATGAGGCCAATGTATTTTGTATACAACAGTTTAAGAAAAATCTCGGGTTAAATAATCATAATAATCGATCCCCTCTTTCTCGGCTCACTATATATGCTGCGCCAAGTCCTGTTTGTAATTGTTACATCCTCAAGCTTAGAATTTTTCCTACACTTAATACAAGAGCTAGTAAAATGATGTTTATAATTTAATTTGAATCGAAATAAAAAACAAAAACACAGTATGATAATTATGTTAAGTGATGTACACGTATAAGCGTTTAATAAATGAACATAGAGATCTCTATACAGGCTGTTCCATCTCAGACGAGCAACCCCTTATTTTTCTTATCCCATAGTGAGTGGAAAAATCTCCCGAAATACGTCGAATGATTTAGTTTGGGGGACATCTTTTGACGTATATTTGAGGCTTGAACGAGCAACCCCATAATAGGGGGCGCTGAAACCCCTCAAAATTGAATAGGAGAGAGGGGTTGAGTGATACGTCATTTGAAAGGTCTTGGAAGCCTCTTTACAACGGTGTATTGAATATTTTGGTTATTTGTACAATGTACAAGCTCATTTTTATTAAGCCTCTTTTACAAACTTAAACAATCTTCGAAAAATCACATTCGTAGAAAAATTGAATTGTGTTGTCAAGCTTACAATGAAAAAACTTAAATCTGCATGTTTAAATCAAATGTTCAAATTGTCCTCCATTGACTTCCATACAATAATACAATCTTGACTGAAAACCGACTCTAACATGGTTCAGCATAATTGGAGTTATTTGACGAAACTCATTTACAATTCGTTGGCGTAGTTCGTCCAAATTTTCTGGCTGAATCACAAAAATCTTGGACTTAAGATGTCCCCACAAGAAGAAGTTCAGAGGGTTAAGGTCAGGAGATCGGGCAGGCCACTTCACAGGACCTCTTCTTCCAATCCAACGACCGGGGTATTGCAAATTGAGGTATTGGCGAACTGGTGCGGCGTAGTGAGGAGGAGCTCCGTCTTGTTGGAAATGCAATTGTTGTTCAAGTAGTAGAGGATCGTTTTCTAATTATTCAGTTATTAACAGATCAATCGCATTTTCCAACATTTCAAGATAAATTTCGCCATTTAAATTACCAGGAATAAACAGAGGTCCAATTAGGTGGTCCCCCAAAATTCCTACCCAAACGTTTAGCTTTTCCCGATGTTGAGTGTGAGCTTCTCGAAATACGTGAGGATTTGTATCGCTCCAAATTCTATAGTTATGCCGGTTAACCTCTCCATTAAGTAAAAAAGTGCATTCGTCAGAAAAGCAAACGTTGTACAAGAAATTTGGGTTATTGTTGATACGCTCGACCATAATTTCGCAAAACTCTTGCCTTCGATCCCAATCATCATCATTTAATTCCTGAATTAATTCAATTTTGTAGATGGAACTTGTGTTTATGTAAAATTCTGAAAACGTTAGATTGGCTAATACCGGAAGGTGCAGAAAATTGTCGTACAGATTGCGTGTTTGGCATAAGTTGGACATGTCCCAATACCGCCACAGCTGCTCCTTCATCATTAACAATTCCAATGGGTGCCCTTTTTTTATCCATTACTGAAGCCGTCTCCACAAATTTTGAAATCAATTCCATTGCGTACTTATGGCGAACGCTACGATCAGGATGGTTTTCGTTAAATATCCTTGCAGGCCCTGGGGCATAATTTTGATTTTGGTAATAGAGGCTAACGCCGCTTAACACGTTCTTGCAATGTGTACACCATATTTTTTGAAATTTTAAACAAATCAGCAAAGTAGTAACTCAACAGATTGATTAAAATCATGAAATGATCGAAGAAACGTTAAAACCAGATAAACACCTTCTAAGAACAAAAAATGAAGGCAACATAAGGGAATGTTTTGCTGTTTTTTTATTTATCAGTTTGAGAGAATGTATTATTGAATGGAAGTCAATGGAGGACAATTTGAACATTTGATTTAATTTTTTCCATTGTAAGCATGACAAAACAATTCAATTTTTTTACGAATGTGATTTTTTGAAGATTGTTTAAGTTTGTAAAAAAAAAAAAGTCTTAGTTAAAATGAGCTTGTACATGGTACAAATAACTAAAATATTAAAGGGCACATTCGAGCAACAAAATTAATTTTTGGCGAAAACGGTTCATCAAATTTACGTTTTTCATACACCATTGTAAAGAGGCTTCCAAGACCTTTCAAATGAAGTATCACTCAACCCCTTTCCCCTATTCAATTTTGAGGGGTTGAAGCGCCCCCTATTAGGGGGTTGCTCGTTTAAGCCTCAAATATAAGTCAAAAGATGTCCCCCAAACAAAATCATTCGACGTGTTTCGGGAGATTTTTCCACTCACTATGGGATAAGAAATATACGGGGTGGCTCGTCTGAGATGGAACACCCTGGATGTAAATAAATACTGTAACATAGAGTACATCTTAACACATCTCATTAGCAGTTTCTAAATCATTTCCAATATATTTTCTATTCCTACAAACATACATTTGATTCGCAGAAGTGGCCGAAACCTATTTTGCTAACAAAACTGAGAAAAGTCGGTGATCGATTAATCACATTTGATTCATCTTATGTTTATTTTGCTAAGAATGCAGATTTGAAACCAATGTAAAATATCTCAATTTACTATAAGTCATTGTAAATTGTTAATTTAAATCTGAAGTATGCGGTTACAACAAAAAATTCAAAACCTCTATTCAAATTATTTAAAAAAAACAAAATATACATTGGAAGCGAGTATGTGTAACAATTTAACATGCAATCAACCGTTAACAATACTTGAAATAATGAAAAGAAATAAGGTATCTAACGTAATATTGAAGTGTAAAGTAAATTTACAAATCACTACAGTTGTTCCAATTCTACTTTCACGCATTGAAAATATGATTAATGATTGCGTTAATGTAGTGCTAATTTACTAGATCCATTCATGAAACTATGAAACAATTAATATTATACCGATGATTACGTTGTACACTTTTTTCAAACATTCCAGACCAATATTATTCAAATATTAACACATCTATCGAACATTTCTTTGATACTGATCATTCGAAATTACCACTATATAAGCCTCAGTTCTGATATTCATATTCAGTATCAGTTCAACTACAACTAGGTACTTCAAATTCGAACAGTTAACAAGATGAATTCCATTATAGTGAGTTACAATTAAACAAGTTCAATCAATATCTTCTTGTAGTAGCTTTCCATACAAATACCACTAAATTCACATCAGATAGCCAACGCCACATTAGCCAATCTAGTATTTGGGTTGAATAAAGGTTTCTTAATTTATATTCCAAAAATATTCTCTGGTTGTTACAAATGGGTAATTGTATTTGCTGGTAAACCAATAATAATAAAGGTAATCATACTACATTGGCGATAATGACTGATAATAACATCTTTGAATTTTTTTTACAATATTTGAATTTTCAGTTTCTCTTCATATTTGTTTGCAATGAAAGAATTGTGAAAGTTTAAAACTAGAGTACTTGACTTTGACCATTTTTTCACGTTTTGAACCCTTTTCAGACGATTGAAACCATTTCTCCAGAAAATCGAAAGCCTCACCCTCTCAAAATTCAATATTTTCTTTTTTGTTTTTTTGCCAATACCGTACACTCAAAGTAATGTAAAGTAAATGCCTAATTTTCTGCATGAAAAACTTTGCTGCAGTTCATTGTAGCTGCAGGAAATCACTAAGATGTTATTTGAAGCAGTTTTCTTGCCTTCGTCACTGCGAAGAACATATTCTCAAGTGTATATCCTCAAACTGGTCAGAGAAGAAAAAATTGTATAATATTGGAGATAAGCCAGAAGACGTGAATTTCAAATAAACTTTTTCACTCTCAAGGCAAGAAGAGAATTTTCTGATCTTTCTACAATCCAAAACATTTATAGGTGTACAGATGGCCCACACAATTTTAAATTTCGAACGCTTTTAGTTCCGAAATTCGAAGCTCTTGAATACGGTGTTGTCAAGTTTAAAAGAAGAAAATGCGGATCAAAAGTTTTGCTAGCAAAAAAGATATCTGTAGCCTGTTTATACAGTACAACTTATCTTCTGTCCAAGGTGTCAGTCTTCACCATTTGCACACATTCAACCTTATATAGAAGCGTTTCCCACACACAGTTCCATTTCTGGTGCAAGTTGAACCTTCAGACACAGCTCATAAGGTGTTGGATTTTGCAAGTCCATGTTTCCTTCCAAAGCAATAGCACATAGTCTCTGTAAAAGAAAGTGCAAACCTTCTCACAATTTTGCTGTGATAGTAGAAATAACAATATAAAAGCTATTCAGAGGAACTTTTGTAGTTGAAATAAACTTCTATGAATTGAATTATTTTCCCCGAAAATGTACTATAATAATAATTGAATAATGAACCAATTTCTGTTGCAGGTATTTGTTTTCGCCTGTGTGGCAGTTGTTATGTCCTACCATGAAGAACATCATGTAAGTTTCAAACAGAGACTTATTCTTTCTGTTTTAAAATTTGAAGGAACTACAATTTTTATTTACGAACATTTGTATCTAGGCTCCTGCTCATTACAAATTTGATTATGGGGTACATGATCCTCATACTGGTGACCATAAATCTCAATATGAACATCGGGATGGACATAACGTTAAGGGAGCTTACACTTTGAAAGAAGCTGATGGTACCACAAGAGTAGTAGAATACACCGCAGGACCACATACTGGATTTAATGCTGTTGTTAAGAGAATTGGACATGCCCAACATCCTGCTCACTATGGGCATCATGGGGAAGGTCATGGTCATCAAGGCGTTCAAGGGCTTCATGGTGGTCATGGAGGTGATAGTTACATCGGTGTTACCCACTGGGGTTTCCAACACTAGAAATGCAAATCATTAATAAGGGATTTGAGCCAAAGAATTATTTAATATATTGTTGATTTATTGTTGTTTACAAATATGTAGATTGATGTTTTTCACAACATAAATATTGAAATATATATCACAGAAAGCTACCTGGAATGTATTAATCCCCATTTTTTTTGGCTGGTTGATTTCATGGTGAAAAAGATACTAATTTGTTGATTCTCTCTAGACATGTGGAGGATAGATTGCTTAGAATTGGCATGTTGAATTGCAAATGCCTCCTAGATAATAATAATCATAAAAATATTTTATAGAAGTCCTTTAGACTTTTGAAAAACTGATAATTCAGCTTGTGGTCAATTTCTTCGGGAACTAAAGTTACCAGCAAAGGGAGCGTTGGAATAAAGCTCCACACATACACCACGTGAATATATTCATCAGAGAACCGTCAAAGAACAAAACTGAAAAACATGAGTTGATAATATGTCACTACCCAAGAAAACGACACCTGCAAAAAATTAGGCTATACAATGTTGATCTTCCTTGTAAACAATGCGGACGGGACGGGACCAGCCAAACATATACTGTCAAAATTCGAGGCACTAGATCAAAATGCAAGTAATATTCGGGCAGCTTAGACTATCCCTTGAAGAATGCAATCGGCGACCGGGGAAGAACCTGTACAGACTACTACAGAAGATTAGAGTTACGGAGTGCTTAAACTATCCAACTTGAATCCTCGAAAAGTCCTAGTGACTGAGGTTTGGCTAGTGAAAAGAATAACCTCCACGTGTCGGAATAACTCCTTGTCGCCCTTCTTGGTACGCTTCATATTAGATTGCGAATGGTTTCTTGAGGTGTATGCTCCCCCTTTTCGATTTGGATATTTGGAAGTTGTTGTAGCTGTTGCCATAGAAGCAACTGTTCCAGTGGCGGCTCGTGAATTTTTGAGAGAGGAGGCTGGACATAAAACGTTTTTGTAAAAATATACTCTATTCACAGCCTTTTAACCTTTGCACAGCGACCGTACCAGCTACTTCAGTGACAAAATTAATTGTTACCCAGCAAGAACCAACGTGGAGGTATAGAGTTTCTCTTGGCAACAAATTTTTTTGTTCGTTTTTGTCTTTTATTTTTTTTGGATTTTTAATATTTTTCTTTTTTTTTGGAATTTTTCATATTTTGTTTTTTTTTTATTATTTTTATTAACTTTTTTATATATTAACGGAATTCTACGGTCTTTAGTTTGCGAAAAATGATCAATAATATTATCATAAAAGTATCATTTTGTTTTAAGTGTTTTACTAAATCTTTTTCAATGGATATTAAACTAACATTGTATAAACGATTTTGGCCCATTGTATTTGGCATGTAAGTTTTAATTCGTTTGAGAGTAGAAAATGATCTCTTCACCGATGCCGACGTGACAGGAATGGTGACTGTCAAACAAAGTAGTTTATAAAACTGAGGTAAAACTTGTTGCAAATCATTGTCTATCATATATTTTATCATATCGGCGTGAATGTCGTACTGGCCTAAAATATCTTTATCCGAGTATATAACGCACAATTCATTGTGCAGTATTTTATCAAAAAATTTATATTTTGGAACTAAGTTATACAAAAAACTTCAATTCATGTAAATCGGAAAATCGAATCTCAATTTGACCTTTAATAGTATCTAAAATTTCATAAAAAAAGTTTTTATAATGTAGTTTCTTGTCTACCAAATTATGTTTTCCTCCTTTAACAATATTCTGTTTACCGGTTAATTTAAACTTAATACTCGATGTAATATGTTCCTGCGATTTTTCATGTCTGTCTATACCACGAGCTAAATTTTTCAAATCATCGTAACCCGAGTGCCCCCAACATGAAGTTGTATCGGATGTAAATAGCAAGCAATATCAGTAATATAATTTATTGTGTACCTCAGATCCCGTTAACCATAAATATTTTTTACAATTATCAGTATCAAATGATCGATTTTGAAACACCTGTCATCACTAATCTTTTCAGTAACTAAATCACTACTCATTTTAACGTTTAATAACCAAAGAACTCTTTGTTAATAACTCAAAAAACACTTTTATCATATGTTAATCCACTAAATGGATTTTCTAAAAGGCAGCAACTAACTCACTAACACTCATTTTAAATTTACAACAGACAACAATCTAACCTTACTTCGCGTGGCGTGACAACACATAAACAAGCACTGACTGACCTGCTCAGCAGTTGGCAGAACGCACGTGTTGTATTTCATAGACTGCAAGCGGCTGCCGCAGGCTAGCCTCCAGAGGGTGTTGCCATTTTCGCTTATTTATTAGCCTATTTGGCGATCGGACTGGTCTGAAAAACGGCAACTGCGTTGAACAACACATGCTCAGCGTTTGAGATATATAGAAAGTCTAGCCTCAGGGCACTGTTGCCAGATTAAAAATAACTACTGAGAACGGGGAATTAATTGTAAAATTTTAAAAATTATCAGAGAAACAGGAAATAAAATGGAGAATGATCATTAAGATAAATGATAAATTGCTGAGGTGGCTGAGCCTCCTTAGCCTCCTTCGAGGAGCCGCCACTGAACTGTTCCCAATCTGATACCAATGCTGCTCGGTGGAATTCAATTGAACAAAAATTACACAGTTAGTTTGTTAGTATGTGGGTTACCCCTAATATGTATATTTTCCTTAGGCCACTAATCACTAGTCCCTAGTCCACTGCTCCAGTTTTTGAAAACTGCTAAGAATTCGTAAGCTATAACTAGCATAATATAAAGATTACCAGTTTTCTTACATTAACGTTAGATTCTTAAATGATGTTTTCCTATCTTACGATTTTTTGGTTGTAAGGGCAAGTTTTCTTCGATTTACCAAATTGTCCCTTCTCGAATATATTCATAGAGAACTGTTATCAAAATTTTACTCATATTTTGGCATGTAATCCATCATTGAAATAATCGTCATCCCAGTAAAAGAATACATATTATCGAAAAAGACGCTCAGCTTATATAAAAAGAATATTTTACCAATCACACTGCTTAACTGCAAAAGTGTAGTGAGAAAGAATCAGTACCCTGATCTTAAGAATCGGTAATAATTTCAAAGACAACTTTCCTTACGAAAACCATATTCCCATAATTAACAGACCCGGTATTTCTTTGAGAAACCGGAATTAGATTGTTCGTATTGAATAGCCAATTCGTCACAAGTGCCTACATCCTACATGCCTCAAGATCCTGGGAATTGTAGTAGAAATATCTGTTCTTGAATCGAACATTATACCGCATGTATATCCTGTTGAATTTCGGAAGAACATAATATACGTGAAATTTATATTCAACGGTCTAACAAGAAAGTATTGATCATCGATTATTTCAGAATGAAATGCTACTCTGCAGCCGGTAGCTCTTTAGACAACCTATAAAATATATTGTTGCATTAGGTAATACTGAAATCTAAATCTAAAGCTATTATTTTCAGAAACTCCTCTAAATTGCTTAACATATTTATAATTGTATTACTCAAAATTACTCGGAATTTAATTGAAAATACTATGTGAATAGTAGTAAAGGTTTAGTATCATTGATGATATAAAACATAGTTAAAAGTGGCAACATATATATAATATCAATACATTCTGTTGGTAGTGACAAATTTAAAATCATTTTATTTTCCTCGTTTTACTTGTTATATACCCAGATATGGGTATATAATAATTTAATAAACGATATAAAGAGACAGGAATTAGTTAATTTCCTCTACATATCGTAATGGATTATAATATTTGGAAATATCCCTAGCATTGGTAGATGGTTAATTATTGTATTCAGATTTAGACTGAATTGTTGATTCTCAAAAATTGTTATTTTTTCTTCTTTAAATGGGTACATGTGTTTCTTTCTGGGTTTCAAACAGTATTGTATCACATAATGATGTTAAATCGATATTATTCACATAAATAAACAGCTTCCAATAATTTAGTTAATGAATTTGAACGAGCATATCAACTATATATAATTCATTGTCAATAATTAATAAACATTGAATGAAAAAAGATTTCATTGGATAACACACTTATCAGAAACTCAGGATTTTTAGTTTGGGGAAAAGAATTCATAGTATTTAGAGAAATCTGCAGCACTTTTCAAATAATACAGTTTTATCAATTAAAATTTGAAAATCTCAGATATATTTGTTCGTTAATTGTGCGTCTCTAATTTGAAATAAAAAGAAGTATCAAAATTAGGAAAATTATGAAACTCTCTAATGTGCACTGTTCAATAATTTCAAACAATGCTGAATTAGTTCAAGTGTGATATTCCATATACTTTACCTTTACGGATCAATCACCAAATTTATAATGTTTACACTCAAATACATGAGAATTATAGATGTATCAAAAGATATATCATCAACATGATTTCCTTCTCATAAATTATATTCAACATATAAATGGAAATTGAAAATTGATTCTTATTACCTACCTATTCGGAAAGATTAAAATATATTAACTCCATGATGATTATTTTTCGTATACATTATGTACAATTAGCTGTACTTTTGGGCACTCTGGGTATAATATCGATTTTAAATTAATGACAATTATGCTCTTCTAACGATGCATTTCTTCTCACTATTTGTAGATCAGTTGCAAATTAAATTAGTTTTAGTTTTTCAAATTAAATCAATCGTTCTCAATAAATTACAGTTTTAAAGGGTTCAACTTTGAAAAATGAAATTCGAACTATCTTAAATTATTTATTTTCACATTTTATACAAATCGATTGGCACATCATTTCCTACAATGTTTGGTATTCACAGCATATTTTCAACATTCATAAAATGAAATACTGGCATGGCAAATATACCTAAATATACAACTTACAAATATTCAACAATAAGTATTTACAAAGGAATATACAATTACAATTTCTAAAAACATGAAAACGTTTTCATTTCGCTAGTAAACTTCACTGCATTAATATTACGACTGGAAAATGTAGGTTAATATTCAAAAATTATCAATCCCAACAAGTTTTCTTTGGGTGGAATACTTACAATAGGAATTTATCGTAACTTTACTAAGCAGTTTTTTACTTTAGTTTGATTGGCTAAATTTTTTTCACAAAAATCGCTGAATTTGTAAATGGTTCAAAATAGAGATCAGATAAATTGAATATTATAGACATTAATTCTATACAGATAGAGGTATTCAAGATTAGGTTCAGGTTTAAAATTTTTGATATGATATATTTATTCTAAATCTGATATGTTTGTTTTCGAGTACTACTCAATCAACGTAATAAAAGGTTAAAAAATCAACTATAATTATTACAACTAATATAACAAATGTACTGAACATATTATAAGTAGTACGTAGACTTTGGCATATTAACTGGCAAACAAAACAAAAAAAAAACGTGAAAACCTGAATTACGATTGTCTTTGGTCCAGTAAATCGTATAGAGCTGAGATGTAAGTTTGAGCCATTTGCAGAGTTTCGTACTTGGAAAGTTGTCTGTCTTGACCTAGTTGTGGCAAAAATGTTCTAAGTCTGTCGAAAGCTTGATTCAAATTCTGCATTCTTCTCCTTTCACGGGCGTTCGCAGCCAATCTTCTTTTGCGTAACACTAAGGGGGTAACACGATTCTTACTTCGGTCCGAGGGAGTTGGAGACGTACTTTGGTAACCGTCTTCATGGTAACTATCGTAACTCGAAGATGATCCCGTACCCCAATCGCCTGTGACACTTTGTGTGGGTCCTAACATGTATAGGTAACTAAAGGTGTCAGTGACTTCCATCGTAACGTAAAATACGCGAGAGCCGAAGAAAGAAGTTTGAAATATTACAGTTGCACTGCCGTAGAGTTTCGAATGATGTGGTTCTCAGGCTACCTACCTGTTGTCTTTATATGTTGCGTAACTCAGCCCTTGCCCCTCGAGGGACCCTTGTATTGTGGTCGTACCGCCCTTTTAGCGCGTGCCTTCTGTCCAATGGTCGAATGGTATTAGAGTTACCCACTAAATTTGTTTATTCCAATTACGCTTCATGCCATATGACGACCAATTGAAAAAACGTTTATTACCCTTCTGAATATTATAATGACAGCACAAGATCTATTTGATTCTTTTTTCTTGATTTGAAATTTAAGTACTCCACAATTACCGACAACAAATTAACTCTGTAAATCGTTAATTCCAACATTCTATTTCCCGAAATATAACAAGCATGCAATTAAATAATTATTGTTTCTCACTTAAGCCTATGAATAAACTGAGTGAATTGCCAATGAATTCGGCTTTTTCATGATATAGATAATAATAATAATGAAATTCTACGATTATTTGGATTAGGTTATCTAAAGAAGCTAACATAATACGAACATTTCTGTCTTACAATTTTAAATGAACTGTGATCAATCGATCACCGACTTCCCTCACTTTGGCTAAAAATATAGCCTCAGGGCAGTTTTGCGGGTTAAATTTATGATTATAGGTTCATAAAATATATTGTAAATAAAGGAACAGCTAATAAAAGACTACGATACATTGAGATTTTATTCAAATGGTCTACATAATATATTTTCTCCAACACGCTTTCAAAATGTATCTATTTTATGATTAAAAACTGCATGGTAATGTATATTCTATATCAGTTTTCGACCAATCGAGCTTAGCTACTTTCTTGAAGTAATTGATTATCTCGATCCACGCCTTGTCGTTGAATACAGCATTTATATGACGACCTTTGTACCGATTGCTATGGTTACATATTGATATTCACGCCCCTCGCGTTTATTACGTTAATCGTTTCAAGTGACAGTTTGTTTTATGTGCGGAACAGTAAGTTTGACAAAGCAGTTATTATTAATTAATGAAAGCTTGTTAGAGAAAAACTGCTGTCAGGTTGACTTTCGAAATTATTCATAGTATAATAAAACTTCATTTTATACTGACACCTGCTGTCACATGAACCATCAAAATTTTACAGAGAGTAAACACACATAAAATAGACTGTGACGTCATATGGATGTCGTGATTTGAAACTTAAAATGAGAATTCCGGACACTTCTGCAGGTTAAATATGTGCGTGTGACATATATTTATAACCAGAAAAACAGTGTTATCATTTTATGGTTCAATAGAATACTATAATTCTATTTGAAAAACTGAAGATGTGTGTCAAAAATACCACTTAAAATGGAGCTATCGTGCTCAAAAACAATATATTTCCTATTTTCACCAGCGCAGTATGAACGGCGCAATCGTCTTCTATGCACACACGCACACACAAACACACCCACATGCGAACACTATCTTGAAAAGAGTCTAAATCGATTCAGAAATACTCAAAGCGGATATATCGGCAAAAATTCGAGAAAAAATTGTTGCCTCTATTACACTACTTCCCTTATACTACGTATAGTGAGGAAACTAAACAGCTGTGATTAATTGATCACTCGTTAATGTTGGTTAATTTGGATTTGGTTAAATACTTGTATTACTCAACCAATTTCATAATGAACTTAAGGTAGTTTTAATTTTTGAAGCGTTCTCAAGTCATAATTCATTTTTCTTTATCTTTATCTGAGAAGTAGTTCTCCGATTCTGGAGATTATAATGATGTTTATGTGAAACGGACTAAAACGAGTGAGGAAAGGAAGAATATCAAAATGTGTGGCATTGAGTTTGTTTGGAAATAACGGGCAATAAAATTACCAACAAACAAGTATGTAATAATTACTCATCTGACTACATGAGCTATATTAAATAGATATCTTTCAACGCAAATTATCGTTGCTGATTTTATTGGAGTTTTACGATCCTCTACTTGCAGAATAATCATATACTATTGCATATTTTAGGCATTATTATATAATAAACTTATCTTCAAATAAATGTGAACTAGTATCTGAAATTGATCGTTTTCGTTATCTGCTTCATAATTATTAATTAGGCGGAATAAATGTAGGATTCACTTTTGTTGTAGTTTATATTCTATGTATAGAAAAATTTTCTTTTCCTTCCAACACTTCGTTCAGAATTTTTGCCTTCAACAGTTTCTCTTTTAATTTAATTTGTCCATTCCCTATTTAAATAATCGAACCTGACTAAAACAACTTTTTAATGTTAGTTCAGTTGACTGAGAAGAAAGTGGATTGAAGATATTATGTTGATGTAAAATAATAAATTTATTAATTATGTTTATTTACTATGAAAAATTGAGCCCGTGTTATTTTTTTACCTGATTCTTCCTCAGAAATGTGAAGGGAATATGCTATTTTTCATTAATAAATTATAAAACAGATTATTTTTGACATTTCGAAGAACCAGTAACAACTTACAATTTATGTCATTTATGTATGTACGTTTTGGCCAATCAAATATTATTACATTATAATGGTGCAAATAATTTACTCACATTATTGCATGCAGCGTGAATGATTTGGAAGTATTTTGTTCTTATTGACGACTACTGACATCAATTTGCATGAAAATTCTAAAAAGAGTTTGTACATCGTCAATCGATGAAATCAGTTAGAAAATGAACGAAAATACATATTTATAAAAATATACTATGATACTATTATGAATTTGGAAACAATTTCATTTTGCAAGGACAGTGGCTACAAATTGGAAGACAATACAGCACTAACTAAACTGGCCGAGGTTATGAAGGAATATGGATTCAGCATCACGAAATGGAGATGGCTATAAAGAATTCGTTACTTTTGTAAACTGATTCTAAAATCAAGATTGGGAAAGAATGCGCTATACTTGATAGTCAAATTTGGTAAAGGGTTAATTACAACCAGTAATAAAGCGGCCATTACACTAATTCTTGGGTGAAAATAACATCAAATATTCCAGGTAATCAATATCCTATTAGTGAACAAATGATTACTCATAACACGTGTTTCTGATGGAATTAACTCGAGGTGTATCAAAGTAGTTGAAATAATGGATTGTTTGCGACGCGAGATAAATTAAAAGTCAATAAATGATCTCTATGTTCATACATTTCTATAGTCTCAAAAGTCTCTAAGAAAGGTTCGTCGTTGTATTTTAAGAGTAAAAGAGTGTATGTGCGTGCGTGCGTACAATACGGAGTGACATTCACAATTATCGGATAAGTAATAAAAATCACATGAATAAGGAAAATTTAAGATTAACTTCAAGTCAGTACAGTTTAAACTACTATGTCTTGAAATTTTCCAACAATAACAAGCTACCTACCAACTAAGATTACTCGATGACTTGTGCAAAACAATACTGTATTGTATTGCACCAATAAACTAATTTTAATTTTCTTCATGTGAATGTGAGTACTAAATAAATCAGGTGAAACATTTCTTCCAAGAAACTATCAAAAGTTTACTTCGAGAACGTGTAATTTTCTTTGAGTATTGCTGAAAATAAATACAAATTTTTATTACAAATAACTACGTAAGAAACAGAGTTCCATTAAGTCGTGATACCTACCCACTTTAAATTAAGAGAGTATATATTTTAAAACCTTATACGACCATATGCCGGCTCTTTACAATAGATTTTAATCGGGTTCGCGCTTTCACATTAGACCTTGTTATATAAAATCCACCACAAAATTAGGGGTAGCAAAAAACATTATTCAATTTCTACGGCGTATCCTTTAAGAAATATTACTTTCCAAATTTAAGTATATTACGTGACTGTGCAATTTTCAAGAAGCGCAGATATTATCTACAATCCCGAAAGCAAACTTACCTCATTTGAGCTCACACCATCAATAAACGAAAATTATAATAACGCTTTCAGTGCTGTCATGTATGTCACTCATTTATGCGAAGTGCGAAATGAAAGTCACAAAACACTACCAGAGAAAAATACCTATATTCATGAGAATTATATAGAATTGTGAATTAACATTATTGATAAAACAATATAAAAATGTGTATCACATGATGTGAAACTAGTGTTTATTTTATTTCCGGAAATTTTTGGGAAATCACAAATATTTTGAAAATTATCCCAAAACGCAGTCGATGAATAATTTTCTTAAAAGAAGAAATAAATTCCAGAAATAATTTAAACAATTCTGTAAGAAAATTTCACACCCTATTTCAGAATTTATATTTTTGCTTTTGACAGTATATAATATACAGGGTGTCCTCGAACTGCGTGGCCAAAATAAAACCGAAGATTCTTCGATTCGAAAAAAAGTTGATGAGCCTTTTTACTTTTGCCTCAAGTGTCTTGTTTACCCGGTAGAGGGCTTCAAAATTGCAAAAATAATTTTGTTTTTTTGCTGTAACTTGAGAACGTGATGAAGAACTTTTACAATATTTAGCAAGTGAGTTACTGTCAATAATGGCAATTTTTGAGAGTGGAGCACAGAGCCTTAGAGACCAAAGAAATGGCTCAAACTTGAGGATGTAACGGGAAAAGTGTCCAGAACTTTTTTGTGGTCAATATAATTCACTCGATATTTTTTATGTAGATAGCTTATCTAATTTGAAAACTTTTCTTACTCTTAGAAAATTTTGATAAAATCAACGGATTAGCTTGAAAAAATTAATTTTCGAGTCTGCAATTTTGGCTTACTAATTTTACTTGATTAAAATACCTTAGTTGCCTTTGCTTTTCTAATGTCATTTTGGCATTTGAAGAATTTATTCTCAAAACTGTCAGTTTTTACTTTGCTTTCCGTAAAAATTTTATAAAATTATGGCTCAAAATTTCACTAACGCTGAAATGGTTGATATGTTATTGATTTATGGACTTTGTCGTTGCAATGGCCGGAGAAGGAAAAGATATCCGCATCGCATAATTCCAAATCGGCAAGCCTTCGCGAAACTGGCAAATTTGAAGCAAATCGCAGAGAAACTGGACGCAGACGCACAAGAAGGACGTTAGAGCTCGAAGAAGCGATACTGGAAGCGGTTGAAACTGAACCTGGGATAAGCACACTACGTTTGGGACTTCGTATTGGAGCCTCAAAATCATTAGTTCATAATGTACTGAAAGAAGAACTGTTGTATCCTTATCATATTAAAACAGTTCAAGACTTATTGCCCATGGATCCAGGTCATCGGCTAGATTTCTGTCGGCTTATTGTCCAAAGACAAAACGCAAACCCCAATTTTTGTAGAAGAATTCTGTTCACGGACGAAGATACTTTCACGAGATGTGGTCTTTTTAACCTCCATAATGAAAATCCTCATGAAACGGAAGTTACATATTTTCAGAATCAAACTAAAATAAATGTTTGGGTTGGAATAGTGGATAACTTTATTATTGGCTCTACCGTTATACCCGATCGATTGAACGGGGAGAACTACTTGAACTTTTTCGAACAAAGGCTACTTGAACTGTTGGAAGACTTGCCCTTACACATTCGTCGTGGCCTGGTTTATCCATGATAGTGCACCTCCTCACGATGCACCAGTGAACTGGCCGGCCCGCTCCCCTGATTTGACGCCCTGCGACTTCTTTCTATGGGGCGCTTTGGAGTAGAAAGTTTATGCAGCTCCAGTAAACACACGAGAGGAATTGTTGCAACGAATTAATCATGAAGCGGATTTATTGAAGAATGATCCTGAAGTACTAGCCAGAGTTCAATCCAATATCTTGAAACGAATTAATTTGTGTATTCAGGAAAATGGGCAACATTTCGAACAATTGATGCCTTAGCGATTTCCCAAAAAGTTTTGTTGTTTCTTTTAATTTAGCATTTGTTTTTCCTAAATAATCACATCGTTTCCCCATTTCTATTGTTTTTATTATTCGTGTTTTACCGAGATATTAACCATTTCAGTGTTAGTGAAATTTTGAGCCATAATTTCATAAAATTTTTACGGAAAGCAAAGTAAAAACTGACAGTTTTGAGAATAAATTCTCCAAATGCCAAAATGACATTAGAAAAGCAAAGGCAACTAAGGTATTTTAATCAAGTAAAATTAGTAAGCCAAAATTGCAGAGACTCGAAAATTATTTTTTTCAAGCTAATCCGTTGATTTTATCAAAATTTTCTAAGAGTACGAAAAGTTTTCAAATTAGATATGCTATGTACATAAAAAATATAGAGTGAATTACATCGACAACAAAAAAGTTCTGGACATTTTTCCCGTTACATCTTCAAGTTTGAGCCATTTCTATGGTCTCTAAGGCTCTATGCTCCACTCTCAAAAACGGCTATTATTGAAAGTAACTCACCTGCCAAATATTGTAAAAGTCCTCCATCACGTTCTCAAGTTATACCGAAAAAACAAAATTATTTTTGCAACTTTGAAGCCCTCTACCGGCTAAACAAGACACTTGAGGCAAAAGTGAAAAGGCTCTTCAAATTTTTTTCGAATCAAAGAATCTTCGGTTTTATTTTAGCCACGCAGTTAGAGGACACCCTGTACATTCCCTATTTTACCAACTGCTGCTGCACAGATTTATCAGTTTAAGATTTTATATTGCGTCCAGATGCGAGTTACTACAACCGGTGGAAAATCATGTTTTGATGGTTGTACTAAGTAGTTAAAATCATGAGTTTTCTATTTGTATATAAATTCTATTCCGAGATAACATAGCTTATTATATCTTCAATTTATATTGCTACAATTGTTAGTCAATTATATTTTATCAATTACATGTACAGATTTAGTTTGCTCCGCAGTTATTCATCTCAAAACCGGGATATCAAAAATTATCTTGGTCAAGGGTGGTTGTGGAATCTAAAACGTGTGTCTTACTTTACGTTATCAAAACTTGTGTCAAATTAATTAATTTGAAGTTTCTAAAAGTGAGAAATTTCGCAATTTTATACGAATGTTATAACACTCAGAAGTCTCTAGCGCTTTTGACTCCGGGATTTTCACGTAGCCTATCGAAATTAGAAGGTTCGAATTGTTTAAAAACACAATTGCATGAACGCCAGACGTCCTATGTAATTAGCTACGAACGTAATCATTTTGACATATGCCTCGAAGAGCTCACTACTCGTCAGTTAGAGTTTATACTTTTTACCTCGATCTTCTTAATTCGGAACCATTTTATGCCCCGTGCGGCCGGCGCCAGTTGTAATAAAGTGTTTTCGGCTATAGGCCGCTAGCTTTTAACAGCTTTTGGGTATATTTTAGTAGCTAGAAAATTCCCTTTGGTACGTCGCGCGTTAGACGCGCGCAGCTGAGACCTGAGAGTACCTGTTTCTATTTTAATTAAATTCTCCTATTTAATCGACATTTTGGGGTCCGAGACTATGCTATTTAGTTGGCCCCGTTCATAAACTAACGACATGGAGCGAAAACCGCATGCGAAAAGTCCTCGTAAAAATGTTCTATGTTCCGAAGATTTGCACTATTCTAACTCGCGAGCTATGCGCTCCTCACGTGAATGTCATTCGATTTATCGAAAATTAACCAATTTAAAACAACTTTCGACACCGTTTGTGGCTATTGCGACCTTGTAAAAGGTTCAAAGTTAACATTTCGTTTTACATTCCACAACCACCCTTGACAAGAGCTACTTTACATCCCTCATAATCTACATAGAACAGATTCAACTTGCCCTGCAGAACGATTCACATGTTTGGAGTTGTTGCGAAGTTGCCTAGTGAGGTCTTTCCTTGTGCTTATAACCTCCAAGAAAAATTCGAATGCCTATCGTCTCTCTCAATATTCCAACATTCGACACTTGGCTCACATGATGTTCTTCGAACATTATAGATTTTCATCTCGTGTGGTCATAGTATAGAAAAAAAATATAGTTGTTGGGGTACCCTGAAGCGAATAATTGTGGAAATTTTTTGACATAATCATAAAATAATTTTCTATCAACTATAGTAACTTAACTTAATGTAATATATAAGAATGAACTATCTTAAGTCTTAATATGATATTTCTGTACTGCATTCTACCGGGATATCAAAAATTATCTTGGTCAAGGGTGGTTGTGGAATCTAAAACTTGTGTCTTACTTTTCGTTTGAAATAATTATGTCACTGTCACACTGACATCATCAATAACCTACAAATTTCATACCTATTTATTTCAGTTGTAAAAAAATAATGAACTACAAATTAAAAATTATCTTGGTCAAGGGTGGTTGTGGAATGTAAAACGTGTGTCTTACTTTAAATTTTTGAATATGTTTTGTTGTTTCAGAATCTATTAAGTCATTGTGCTGAAATTTTCTAATCCAGTTTTTGAATCATGCCTCTTACCACAAAGCACAAAATTTTCATGATTGAAGCCTATTTTCGAACGGGTGAGCTAGTTAATGGAAATTGGCAATACAGTCAACATTTGTGTTTGGACAATTTTCGAGAGCACTTCCCAAACGTGGCAATATTACCGGAAAATTTTTATGGGTGCCTTACAAATTGTGTTGAAGTGTTTTGCGAAACTGGTTGTGTGACTCATAAAAAAGGTGCTGGTAGACCAAGAGTTCGTACAGAAGAAGTTGTCAATGGCGTTCGTCAACGTATGGAAGAGGAGCCTGCAAAACCTTTGAAACGTCTTTCTCAGGAAATTGGACTTTCTTATGAAACATGTCAGAAGATTTTAAAGAAAGACTTGAACATGCATCCATATAAGATGCAAGCACATCAAGCTCTTCTGCCCGCAGACCACCCCAGACGCCTTGCTTACTGCCATTGGTTTGTCAATAATTTAATGAATGACGATCTTCTTGACTTTTTTTTCTGACGAAGCGTGGTTCCACCTTTCGGGATACATCAATTCTCAAAATATGCGAATGTGGAGCAATGATAACCCTCATGTTTTTACTGAATCGCCACCACATGCTCAAGAAATTGGTGTTTGGATGACATTTTCTCGCAGAAGAATAATTGGGCCAATTTTTTTCGATTTCACCTTCAACGCAGAAAGGTACAGACACAACTTTTTAGCTGAATTTGTGCAACAGTTAAACGATGATGAACTTCGGTACGGTTATTTCCAGCATGATGGTGCAACAGCAGATACTACACGAGAAAATGTTATTTTCTCCGCGAGTTTTTTGATGACCGGCTGATAAGTTTGCATACAGAAGTCGAGTTTCCTCCGAGATCACCTTGTTTGACAATTATGGACTATTTTATATTACCTTACTTAAAAAACAAGATTTTCGCAACTCCGGTAAATAATTTGCAAGAACTTCAACAAAGAATAGTTCAGCAATGTGCAACCATAACGCCAGAAATGCTGCGAAATGGTTTTCACAGCATGAGGATGCGCGTCAACTTGTGCATCGAACAAAACGGGGCACATTTCCAAAATTACTGTAATTTAGCTTTTCTTGTTACTAAAACCGTTATTTCATAATTTGTAGTTCATTATTGTTTTACAACTGAAATAAATAGAAATGAAATTTGTAAGTTATTGATGATGTCAGTGTGACAGTGACATAATTATTTCAAACGTAAAGTAAGACACACGTTTTAGATTCCACAACCACCCTTGACCAAGATAATTTTTGATATCCCGGTATCATCCGGTAACCGGACGAATAAGCCGCCCTTAGCGGATCTACGTGACGTCATTCTAGGTTATTTTGACAACCAATCCACTTCAACAATTTCCTTATATATTCCATTTCAACAGTTGGCAACACATTACAGAGTTACCGATATAAATTGTTGATTTATTAAATTCTCTTGACCCCTGTTGGCAGTTTATAAATCGTTGTGAATCTAAATTTTTACAAAATCCTGGCAAGATTTAAGCACTAAAACTATGGAAACGATGAAAGCTGGTGGCGCATTGCATATTATAGATACTTTCGTCTGGTTGGGCAGCAGATTGTATTCCCAGTACCCTAATATTTTCTTCAAAAACAAGGGATGGCGATTATCATGGTGAAATGTAAAAACAACTTCCTAAATTGGTTTGAATTTCAAATTTCAGTGAATTTAGAAGAACTCACCACCATAGTTGAATAGTGAATAAGCTGCCAATAAGCGCTCTCAAGAAATATTATATTCACGAATAGTTAATTAGAAATAATATTTCTACGTCATGATAACTCCGTGTGGATCTTGGTAAAAATATAAGTCGTAACCAGTATACGTAGCAGATATGTTAAAAATATGGCCAACAAAGTGCTTGGTCTTACCATTAAAATTTTAACACCATTGAACACATCTGGGGTATAAGTGAAGTGAAACCTACTAAAGGGATAACGTCCGTACAGATGGTAATTCAACGGAAAAATCAGTGGGTATGTGTGGAGAGGCTAGGAAAACCAACTCCAAAAATATGGGCAAAGACTATTCGACATACTGATAAAGTGAATTGTTATGTGTTATTGTTAATGTGCAATGTTAAAGAGATTATAGTGTTTAAGGCAGTGGAGTAAAATGTAATTATTTTCATGAGCTTGTGCAACAACCTCAAGTTACAACAGCAATTGTAATACACACAACTGCAAATTTAATAGAAATATATGTTATCGATTTAAAGCGATGCACAATAGTTTTATTTTTAGCATCGTTTAAGAACCTTTTGTAAAATATACAAGATTGAACAGAGATCAATTTTTTCAACTTCCACTCGATTTTAGTTCAACTAAAGAGTGAATTCAATACCTAAAGTAATGTGTTCTTATATGGTGTTAAAAAAGTGAGTAAGCAAAGATGATTAATATCAAAGGTAATCTTTCAATTTACATGGCTTCTATTTGTTGAGATATTTCCTACTAATATAGTGTAATGAGATTATACAAAGTAAGTTTGAAAATCATACAGATCAGGTATTTTGAATGTTTGATTCCATGAATAATATACTTTCTTTAAGATCACAATATGGATTAATAATATTGACTTGAAGCTGAAAGTTAAGTTTCCATATCTTTATCTAAATCTTTCAGGTGTGAGATCAGTTTTGATAATCGATCAAGTAGACTCTGAAAAACATTTTATAACCTTCTTGAACCTTATGAAAAATACATCCTTCTGCCATTCATTGTCTTTCCGTCATTTAATACCAAAATTTGGGATTCGATTCGAATTACGTTTAAAATTACAAATAATTTGTATTGTTTGATATAATAAGTACATGCAGAACTCCTAAGTTTGTTTGTAACACAGTATATTGTATCACATGGGTAGTGGTATTCAAAAACCATGAATATCTACTGAACTTACCAAGAATGGCTGACCTTGATCAATGATGTCATATACTATCATTGTTTCAGCGAACAAGCCATAGACCGAATTGAATGTAAATATTACAACGGCGATTATAGGTCAGCCGGTTAGAAGGTTCGGAACTCCAAGCGGCAACGTTATCGTAGGTTAGTTTGTTAAATTTGTAAATATTTTTGGTGATAATAGGTAGGTTATTTGAAAGTTCGCTTTCGTAATTGATGTATTTTCGTTCCAAATTACCATTCCTCTTCGAAAAACCTTTCAGCTGATGGCTGCTTGGTAGCTTAATGGTCTTAATTTTAACAGTTGTTTAGTGGATAAGGGTGAATGTTTCTTATTTACAGTGTTAAAAACTCTAATCAGCACAGACAACAACACTGGGAGACGTGGTCGACGCGAGAAATACCGGATCTACTCCATTACGCGCGAATTACCGGATGAATAATTTTAAACCTATTCGTCCGGTAGCCTACATATATTTACTTCTATGCTTTCAACAAAGCATCATTACAAGAACACTCGAGGAGTTTCATAGATAATTTTGTTGAAAAATATGTTTTCTCGGCATTATATATAACTTAGGTGAAACGTGGAGGAGTTTTTATCACCTTCTAAACAGTTTTTTAGTTTCAACAGTTCCACTTATTAAAAACTCTATGTTGTGTGGTATGTTTGTTATTTTATGTGCTTCCCGCATTACGATACATTTCCATATTGCTGTATTATAGGCATATGAACGAAATAATTTACGTCTATTCACAGACATTGAAAAAGTTGAAGGGCATATAAGTTACCATCAATGAGTATAACTTTGATGAATAGCTACTTATTGGCTTCATTTACTTGAGTCAACGAAAGAGAAATCACATACATTTTTATTCATCAGAGTTCACCCAAAAGAAATATTCCAAAAAAATCCATCCTATTTTAGCTTTCCATCTCTATACATGCATTTATACCTGATGAGTTGGGAGGAATTCACCAAACTTTAGGTGATTGCATTTGCAATTATACTTCATTAATTCCAAGTTCGTTATCACAAAATGTCATGCCTTAACATTGTTTTAATCATAGCTTTATTGTAGAGAATGTTCAAAAAGTTGGCCATTAACCTCTACTTCGTTGCTCTGTTGTCTGGAGTATTCAAAATACGCCGAATTAGTGCATCCGAAGTGAAGGTATACCTCATTTTTGAGCCAGTCCGAAACAATAGTCAGGTCTCGATATCCTGGAGGCCAACTAATAGGACCACTGCGACCAATACAAAGCTGGTAATCTTTCGACAAAAAGTTGCCACACCTGCCGATCGAAATGTGCTGGAGCTGCATCATGCTGGTAATACATTTCTAATGTTTAAAGGAATATCCTCTAGCAGTCCTAGTAATTCATTTTGTTAAAAGTGTGAATGGTGTTCTCCTGTGTGTGGATCCTCCAATATGATACAATTAAATAGCAAACTTTTACTTGTGCGAAAATTAGTTTCCACTGTTGCCTGAGAATTTTTGTCTGAAAATTCAAGGGAGTTGGGAGTATTATTGATGCATTTCTATTTTGGGCCTTGAAAGCATAGATTCAGTTAGCCGGTGTATCTTCTGTTATAAGAAGCTGTAAGCAATATTGTATGGAGAACTCAACTGTTACACGAGTAGTCAATACAAGAATATTTTTATTTTATTTACGTATCAAACAAAATTAATATAATATAAAAAGACATTATAACTTTAAAACAAATGACAATCTGATGAGAATATATTATTATTTTAATTGAGTTTATTGGTACAATAGTGCGTTCCTCCCGACTCACCATGTATAGTTTGAACCAACTAGTGAATATTCTTAATTCAATATTACCAATACTAGTGTTAATAGAGTATGGCTGCAAAATAGTTTAGCATTCAGTCTATTTAATAACATTGTGTGTCAGTGCATAAAACTAGAAAGATGTGAAGGCCTTATATCAACTCCTAACTGTATCAATTGTCAGCGTCCCATTGAATTTTCTATATTCATTAAGCACACGCAACACCTTGCCTCCAGAATTGTACCTGCAATTTCATATTTTCAAATGTATTTTAAACGTTATCCTTAAGCTATATTAAATATATTTCAGCATTAGCCACTTATATGCCAAAATTATCATGTTGAAATGATACACATTTTTAACATTCTCAAATATTCCAAGTAATTAGTTCTGTCAGAATAATGGCATACGTGCAATTTGCTACGTTTTTTTGGTCTCTTTTTTTAAAAAGCGAGAGAAGATTTTATAAGATTTATTTTGCAGAATATTATCTGTAAGCTCTGATAAAATAGATGATTTACATTCGAAGTATTCCTCTCCATTCATAGGACTGCGTAAGATAAAAACTTTAGGAATGCAACAAATACTATTTCGCTCCGCCTCGCAGATTTTCATAAAATTCATAATTGATTGCCAGCCTCGGTAAATTTATATTTGATAATTACGCACACGGCCCAGCGATGACTTAAGTGATCGTCTAGGGTTTTTAAATTCAAGTGAGTAACTTAAACCTCCTTTGAGAAGCAAGCCATTAAGTTTACTCGAAAATTAAAATGTTCAAAATGAATGAAGCTACAATATTTTGGCATTATAGAAAGTCCATTTTTACCTCTATACTCCACAGCCTGCTTTAAATTTCCAGGACATTTGACCCAATCAATTGCCTGTTTGTCACCGAAATGTTGAAACACTCTGTGGTGTATGTAGGTGGAAATAGACTACCTCGCCAAAATATTGTAGCTTCATTCATTCTGAACATTTAAATTTTCGAGTTAACTTAATAGCTTGTTTCTCAAATGATATGAAGCTTTGCATTCGAGCATGTTTACACTGAGTGATGAAAAAGAAATGGATGTTGCATTTTCAATGTCAGTATAAACTAGTAATAAACTGAAATACACATCATACAATTATTACTAATAATCTGTAATATTCGTCCTGTTGAGATAATCTGCCCTCAACTGTTGAAAAGAACTAAATTCACGGCGAATATCTTGAGCAGTTGTAGGTGATTTTCTCGGAATTCGCTTTAATAGTAGTAGGAAAAACATATTATTAGACTGATTTGATCTCCAAAGTCACGGAATAATCTGCCCAGTATCTATAGCTTCCGAATCAAAAGTGCCTGGTGGTGGTGGTGCATAAAGCTGTCGTGATGAAGGACTTTTTCGTACGAAATTATGTATATGTATACATGCTACAGTTGTTAAGCTATTGCATATAGCTTTTATCGCGGGCTTTGAGCGCGGCGACCGAATCAAGAAATTCCGTAACGAAAAATAATGTAAGACCTAAACACCTAACATGTGTCAAATTAATTAATTAATTTGAAGTTTCTAAAAGTGAGAAATTTCGCTATTTTATACGAATGTTATAACACTCTAGCGCTTTAGACTCCGGGATTTTCACGTGGCCTATCGAAATTAGAAGGTTCGAATTATCTAAAAACATAATTGCATGAACTCCAGACGTCCTATGTAATTAGCTACCAACGAAATCATTTTGACATATGCCTCTAGGAGCTCGCTACGCGTCCGTTAGAGTTTATACGTTAGACGCGCGTAGCAGAGACCTGAGAGTACCTGTTTCTATTAAGCTATTGCATATATTGCATATAGCTTTTATCGCGGGCTTTGAGCGCGGCGACCGAATCAAGAAATTCCGTAACGAAAAATAACAGGAACTCGTTTATGTTGCGCTCTCTCGGGTGACTAATATTGAAAAATTGTATATCACGACAAAAAACGATATTTCTACATTCAAGTTTTATAATAATCGAAGGCAAGCTGCATCGACTGCATCTTTGTTGCAAGAATTCAAAAGACTGCCTTGAAATAGTGTTCAGACGACAGCTCAAAGTGTCTTAGATTTCCTTAGTAAAAGAAATGGCATTCAATAATGACTTTCAATTGCCAAAGTCTAAATAGTCACAAATACGATTTACAAGATTCAGTTACGAGACAAACAAATGTGTTACTTCTTACCGAATCTTGCATGGCGCATGATAATCCGATTGAAATACCTAATTTCAATTGTATTGTTCAATTCAAACGAGATACTGTTCCAAAAGGTGGGGTACCTATTTACCAAAATAATAATAATGTAACTAATATTATGACTCCGAATATTGAAATAAATATTGCACACGTTAGCGATGTTAATGTTAGGCGTTCATTTTTTCGAGATATTTGTGCGTTCTTATGCAAACTTAGAAATGGCCTACACATAGTCATGGTAGCAATTCACATTTCTCCGAATCCAAAATTGGACGAGGTAGAGCATTTTATTCATCGCACTTTACTGAAGAAGGGTCGAAAATACTTGGTACAAATGGTAATAAATTTCCACTTACCTTGGCTGGCGATTTCAACATCAACTTCGCGGATAAAAAATCAGAGCGGTTGAAACTTTTCTTTCGGAAAATTGACGCGGTATTTTCCAGATATTTAGAGGATATCAAGTCTCAAACTTATGTCTCTTATTTCAGTTACCATAAGCCTATAGTTTCAATGATAACAAATTCCTGAATAACCTACATGTATTGTAAGATAATTAAAATATTTTAAACGATATTAACTTCTCATTTATTCAATAAGAGAAAAAAATTTGTTTTCTTATCGGTCACCACGCTCAAAAAGTGTAACTTGAATTAATATCAAAGAAAAAACTTGAATTAATATCAAAGAAAAAAAAATACTGCATAAATTAAAAATAAATAAATAATTATATTTGCATAAGTTGAGAAAAAATGCTATCCAATAGCTTCACCGCGGCAGTCCCCGAGTGCCACACGTTTTTTTTTATGCTTTCTCGGCTTGTAGAAGTTGTGGTTATCTCAAAATCCGATAACAGAAGACATAATACCAAATACGTTTTCCACCACTCTTCGAGCCCTGCTCAAGCGGTAATTAAAAACCTTATCTTTGGAGCCTTTCTCTTGAAGACCAGCAAATGCTTTCACCATATTTGTGTGGAGCGGAAAAGTAACATCATAGGGTTTAGGTACACTCCTTCCAGGAAAACTTCTTTCACCGGGTAGGTTTAAAGCGCCACCTTCTAGCATCTTTTCAAAATGTGTGTTCGCCAAAACCCCTCCATCAGATATGCGTCCTTGGCATCCGAAGTTCACAAAGACAAAATAATAATCAGCATCGGCAATAGTAGAAAGATAATGTTGTTGTAGCGAACATAATATTAAGAGAAAGCAATTTCAATCTCCCAAATTGTTCCAAAAAACGGTCATCAGAAAGGTTCAACAAAAAACACAGATGCTAAGTCAGAGGAGGCATACAAAATGATGACGACAATGTACAATGAAAGGAGACAACGAGATGTCGAAAAGTCAAAAGACTACGTTCCGAACATGCTCGAGTCACTGAATTCAAAAAACAATATTTTATATCGTGCAGACATGAGAGATTTTGATGCTCCCCCTGCACAGTACAGAAGTGAAAACATGGAACTAGGATGTTCCTTCCACAAACCAATCTCCCCCTTCGAAGTCCAACGTTACGACTTCCGAAGCAACTCAAAACGAGGAGATGGCCAGCTTTTTACAACTTGTATCTTGTATGAATGTGAAATGCATTAAATTTTACTATGAATAATGAATATGTACTTTCGATTAGGATAAACATTCTTATTTTTCATTGCATGTTTGATATGATATAATTAAATATGCGACTATACTTACATGTTCATAATCTTTCAATCCATCGATCAATGCTTCACAAACTTCCGGTACTATTTCCGATATACTTTGCTTAGATATTTGAAATAAATACATGAGGCTGTGGTAAGTCTCCAGTTGCCAAAAATCTCAGAGTCACGTCCAATCGTTCTCTCACTGGAATAGATTCTCTGTAATTCGTATCCCTTTTACCAATTTTGTGGAAGATTAAATCAACTAAATATTCGAAGTCGTCATAAGATTTTTGAAACTTTCATTGCATCGAATCCTCCCAGTCAATAAGTCATCACACTTTACGTCTTCCAGTAAATCACTACCGTTGTATCTCTTCATACTTTTCAAAAATGGACATACCCACATCTTTTTCCTGCTCCTTTTATTTATTCCACAAATTACTACACATTATACTACCGCAGTATAGCGTTTCTGCTATACTTTTCTTTCGACTGTTAGTCCAGTAGCACTAACTTTTGGTCAGGAAATTTCATATATAATTTTTGTAAGGTGGCTATTATTATGCAAATCGGCCGTCTAAGAACCATGGTGATGCTATTTTTGGAGCAAAACCCTATGCCTCATGCCATAACCTCACTTTTTGTGTTAAAAAAACGCAGTATGAGGTCTTAAGCCGACACCGTTGAAGATATCAACTTCAAATTTTTGGTGATGGCAGACAACACTAAAACACGAAATTGTATGTTAACAAACAAATCCCAGCCCCCTCCAGTCACGTGGTTTACAGCATGTCAAGAACTACATATTAGTTCTAGAGTATAACTTAATTGTTTCAATTTGATATCTTCAATAGGTGGCGCGCTTTCCTTTTTGACTTCAGAACCTTCTGCAGTCTCTCAGGTTTCTCTAAACATCTTCTAATTAGGCTCATTCACTTTGGGGGATTTTATTCTATATTACCTATATGGTGTAGAACATATTTTTCGATATTTTCACTCCGAGCGACCATTATAGGTCGAAATTTGACTACGAATATCTCAATCCTCTAAAATAGAATCGAGTCACGGTTTGAGCCATTCGAATAAATCTATTTTTCCCTTTAATTTAAGCCCAGGCAGAACTTGGTACGATGAATAGATTCGGAGGAGCAGATTTTTTTTGCATTGGGTCCTACATTGGGCCCCTTTTATTTTTTGGACCCAAAACTTGATTCACATGAGAGGAAAAACCCACAGGACCTTAAATTTCAACGTCATTACCACTCCTCTCATAAGAAGTGGATGTTTCTCCGATTTGGCCGAAATATCCACCACAATTTGTAAAGAAATATTAAAAAGAGTGTGGGTGAGTTGATTGCTAAAATTAAATTTTAATCAGTTGAATAACTCTGTTGCTTTTGCTTTTATCGCAAAACTTGTAAGAACAAAAACTATTCAAAACTATTCAAAACTATTCAAAACATGTTTCAGAGTACGAATTCATATTTTAGTATTCCATTTTTCATTATTTCACCTGGGAAATTAGGAAAACTCGATGCATCGGGACGAATCAACGAAAGGTGACTAAAATAAAAAAAATAAAATAAAATAAAAGGTAATTTAAATTAAATTAAGTAAAATGAAGAGAATATATAAAAAACAGAATATGTAATATTTTTGCAATTAAAAATTATGGATAAATGAGATAGGGTAGGGTAAATAATAGTTTTACCAAAATACGTCAGATTTGTATTTTATAACAGCATATCAAATTTTGTATAAATATTTACTTCTTCCTCGCCATCACAATTCAATATCACATTTGTGATATGCTCGTTACATATTTCTTCGTCTAACTCATTTATTACTTTATCAACAACAATACTGATATTTTCCGTCGCAAAATTTTCTTTTGCTTATACCACGTGACTGGAGAGTGGTGGGGTTTTTTTTGCAAGCGGTTTCGTACTCTGATGTTGTCTATCACCACCAAAAATTTGAAGTCGATATCTTCAAAAACGACGATTTTGGACCACTTATTTCGTTTTTTTTACACAAAAAGTGAGGTTGTGGTATGAAGCACAGGGTTTGCCCCAAAAATTATTTCACCATCGTTTTTAGACGGTTGATTTGCATAATAATACCCACACTAGAAAAATTATATATGAAATTTCCAAAATCGTCGATTTTAAAAATAGTGCTACTGGAGTATGTCGAAATCGGTCTGGACGTGCACGTAAGTGCAATAAAACAATACAGTAACATTTGTCAGTGACAAATTTCGCAACAATGTTTTTGCGTATACCAAATTTGGAAATTTGTTGAAAAACATTATCAGTAACTGTTTTATTACTAACATTGTTTTCAACAATGTTTTTTGGTGCGGACAAGGCTTTAAGATGCAATGTTATTTCAATGTTATGTGTGAAATTGGTTTGAATTACAGGGTTATATTGATAAACATGAAGTTTTCAGAATTATAAAAATATTTGTGGATCAGGTATACAACCTTTTTACCTAAATTCAATTGTTTCCTTATAATTTGAAGTTCGTGTGAGTAAAAAATCTTGACCATGAGTTTCGCTACCGTTAAGTTTGAATCTGTCAGATGAGAATATATTTTTTCAACGGTTCACCCTTTAATGTGGAAAAAATGACCTAACGCCATGATAACATAGCTAAGTAGGAGCAAATGATAGTGATACACTACCGAGGTGTGAGATGCGTGTCTTATTTTAGATGTTTCAGCTGTTAAAAATTAGTTTTTGTGTTAGCTTGATGATGTTAAGATTGTTATGTCGTTCTGACGGCATTCCTTGATTGAGTCTAAACTTCATATTGTTCATTTCTGGTGTGTCATTCCTTATTTTCACGCTGGATTAAGTAATATTACCGTTGCAAGATGAATGTTGTTTTTATTGTTAATATCGCACATCCGTTTAACCTTTGTCAAATTCCCATCTATTTATCTGATTGAGTTTTGATTAGGTTCATACGATATCAAAATTTATATTTCCTTATTCGAACCAAAGCTAAGTAATATTCTGATTCGTGAATTCGATTGACGCATTCCAAAAATTTCCGTCATGTGGTGAACGTTTTGTTCAAATAGGTTATTGAAAAACATTTCAATACGGTTGGAACTTCTCTAAAGCGTGGAAATACATGTTGTGGGGCGCAACAACACAAATCTTTATCGACGATTTCAACAAGTGATATTTTATCCTGAAGAATTCTCTTTAATAGTAGTGGGGAAGACATATTATTAGACTGATCTGATCTCCAAAGTCCCGGAATTATCTGCCCAGTATCTATATCCTGGTGGTGTATAAAGCTGTTGTGATGGAGGATTTTTTCGTAGGAAATTATGTATATGTATACAGGGTGACATAGACAAAAGTACCGTGCATAGTGTCAGGCGATAGATGACACTAAAATAAGAAAAAAAGTTCCTCTGAACGTAGGTCCTCAACGCCTTCGTTCAAAAGATACGGATGGGTGTTGAATTTTAATTTTTTGTTTGGTTTTTTTTTAATATTTTTGAATAAACATGTGATAATGGACGAAATTTAGTATACAGGGGTTTTTTATCATGCTGAATTCAAATATGATCTTAGTTTTTTGATTACTGATAGGAAGCGCCACATACAGGGTTCCATCTCCTTTGAATCGGTCCTAACTTTTTTGCCTCACACTGTATGTCAATATCAACGAGAAAAATTTGTTTTCCCATCTTTTATGCTTAAGAAAGGTATACCTTGTCTAAGTCGCTAGAAGCAATGGTTTCCGGTAAAAATGCATCTAAAGCCGACAATGCACGAAAAATATTCAAAAGCGCAAAAGTAACTTATTTGCAAATACAATGTTATAATACTTCGATAATTAAATTTTAATATGAAAAATAATGATCAATCAAAACAAAACATTAAGTTTTTAAAAGATGTTCAAATTGTTGCCCTTGTACTTCAATACATTTTATCATTCTTCTTGTTAATGATTGACGGCATCTTTGAAATATTCCTGGGTTATTACGGAATCTATCTGCCGATTCCATACTTCTTAGCCATAATTATTCTTCATTATGTATTTCCACAGCATAAGCATGATTTTTCATAAATCCCCAAAATAAAAAATCTAGGGGATTAAAGTGGAGACTACGAGCTGGCCAGGATACAGGCCCCTCTCGACCAATCCATCTATTTCCAAATCTCCTGTCCAAATATTCCCTTGCCACTTGAGAAAAGTGAGCTGGCGCCCCATCATGCATGTAATACATTCTTCCAATAATGGCCAATGGGACATCCTCTCATAATGTGTTTAAATCGTTCTCCAAGAAATTTCGATAGAGTGCACCTGTCAATCGATTGGGCAATCGAAATGGGCCAATTAAGTAATTGTCCACTATACCTGCCCACACATTAATAGAAAACCCATATTGGTGACTTCAAATTACGGTTTGATGAGGATTTTCATCACTCCAATGGTGCATGTTATGTAGGTTTAGAATATTATCACGGCTAAAACCAGCTTCGTCAGTAAACAATATTGATGAAATGCTATTTTGTCTTTGATTTTGCAACCATTCGCAAAATTGTACATGAGGAAAAAAGTCATGTTCCAATAGTGAATGAATTTTTTGGAAATGATATGGGCGGAGAAGTTGTTCATTGAAAATTTGTCTTACTGATTCACGGTTAACGTTTCGTACCGCTGAACTTGTTTTCCTGGTGCTTGTTCTCGGATTACTTTCCACCATTCGTAAAACAGTTTCTTCGTTTCGCAGAGTGCGATGACTTCTGGAAACCCCACTATTAACTTTTGGTTTTTTAAAACAGCCATCTTCTCCCAAACGCCTATGCACGCCAATAAATGTTTTAGCATTAGGAATCTGCCGTGATGGATATCTTTCTCGATAGATACGTTGAGCTTCGAAAGAATTTGATCTAGCTTCGCCGTAACAAATAATCATGTCCCTGTATTCTTCAAAAGTGTAGTGAACCATTTTTGAAAGCAATTTTGAAAAATCAATAAGAAAATCAATGAAAAACTTAAGCAACAACACAAAATACCTCTAACAATTATTACATTAGTTTGGCAAGTGTCATAGATTTCATTTGTTTTTTCGTCGCACTCTGCGAAACGGAGAAACTGTTTTACGAATGGTAAAATGTATTGAAGTACAAGGGCAACAATTTAAACATCTTTTAAAAACTTAATGTTTTGTTCTGATTGTTCATTATTTTTCATATTAAAATTTAGTTATTGAAGAATTATAACATTGTATTTGCAAATGAGTTACTTTTGCGCTTTTGACTAATTTTCGTTCATTGTCGGCTTTAGATGCATTTTTACCGGAAACCATTGCTTCTAGCGACTTAGACAAGGTATACCTTTCTTAAGCATAAAAGATGGGAAATCAAATATTTCTAGTTGATATTGACATACAGTGTGAGGCAAAAAAGTTAGGACCGATTCAAAGGAGATGGAACCCTGTATGTGGCGCCTCCTATCAGTAATCAAAAAACTAAGATCATATTTGAATTCAGCGTGATAAAAAACCTCTGTATACTAAATTTCGTCCGATTATCACATGTTTGTCCAAAAATATTCAAAACAAACCAAATAAAAAATTAAAATTCAACACCCTGTATCTTTTGAACGAAGGCGTTGAGGACCTACATTCATAGGAACTTTTTTTTCTTATTTTAGTGTCATCTATCGCCTGACACTATGCACGGTACTTTTTTCTATGTCACCCTGTATATGCTAAAGTTATTTTTTATGCTTTCTCGGGTTGTAGAAGTTGTGGTTTTCTCAAAATCCGAAAAACAGCAGAAGACATAGTACCGAATACGTTTTCCACTACTCTCCGAGCTCTGCTCATGCGATAATTAAGCAATGAACCTTTTCTTAAGAGCCTGTCTCTTGAAGACCAATGAATAGTTTCATTATATTTGTGTGCAGTGGAAAAGCATAATCCGCGATAAATAATAGCGTGAAGGTACACTTCTTCCAGGAGGGTTTCTTTCACTGGGTATGTTTAAAGCGCAACCTTCTAGCATGTTTCAAAACGTGTGTTTGCAAAAACTCCTCCATCAGATATGCGTCCTTGGCATCCGAAGTTCACATAGACGAAACAATAAATAGCATCGGCAATAGTAAAGAGAACAATGCTAAAAAAAATTATAGTTGAAATAATCGCTTCCACTATTAAATGGTGATTGCAGTATAATGTACTTTCCATCCCTCGAACCTACACAGTAATTACAATTCCAATTAGTTTCAAAATCCCTCTCAATGTGCTTTCATTATTCCTCTGTTGTTGGCATCTATAAAGAAATTAATACAAATAATATAATGTAAAAATAAAATGTTCATGTATTGTTTCAGGAATCCCACAATGAAGGTCGATGTGATATAGATGTTGATGAGACGGAAACTCAAAGTACTGAAGCAGTAGAAGATAGTGATAGAATAGAGGAACATATTACTTGTAGCGAACATAATACTACCAGAAAGCAATTCCAATCTTCCAAAAAAATTGTTCCTAAAAATCGTCATAAGAAAGGTTCAACAAAAAACACAGATGCTAAGTCAGAGGAGGCATAGAAAATTATAACAACATTGTGTACAATGAAAGGAGACAACGAGATCACTATGACATTTATAAAGAGTATGTAAGTCGAGAAGACGTACTGAACATGCTCGAGTCACTGTACAGAATTTAATAAGCAATATATTATATCGTGCAGACATGACAGAATTTGATGCTGAATTAATCGAGATATTACCTGTTTCGTGATCACAGAATAAGAAAAAAAACTTAGTTTCTCTGCTTATTTGTAACTTCTTTCACCACTTTCCGAATGTATAAATCTATTTGGATTGCATTTGTTTGACACAATAATACGAAAATAATATCAGCCCCATGACAACACAAAAAACTATCGACGATTTCAACAAGTGATTTTTTATTCTGAAGAACATTATGCAGAATACGTATAAGCAATCTTAATTAACCAGTGTCAAATATCACCACCGTCAAATTCAAGCAGTTTATAACTCAAGTAGTAATGGAACGATAGGGACCTCCAGGATTTTTATATTGAAAGCTACTGACAAAATCAAGGGGATGTAGATTGAAAAATGTATGGTAAGTATATTTAGCAAAAATATTTTTTGTCTGATATTTGATTCTTTCCATTTCTTCATATCCTCACTTTGTGGCAACCTCTAAAGATGTTGATATTATTATTATTATTATTATTATTATTATTATGTATGAAAAGGGCAGAGGTTCTAGAACCTATTACGCCCAAAATACAAAATGTGAACAGTAGGTACCTAATAATTTACAATAAATGTAGAAATGGAAGCAATTGAATAATAACAAAATTATCAAAATTATAGCTAAAGAATGTGAAGTACACGATAAAAAAGAATGATGTAGTGAAGAAATGATGTAATAATTAGCTATTAGGTCACTCAAGTAGGACGAACAATAGAACCGCGCACTACCGAAAGCAACACAGGTATCACAAAAGAGACTCGGGAAATGCGTCACTAAAATAATATAGCGATTTTTAAAACAGTTGACAGATGTAGCTGACACTACATTATCCGGTAGTTGTTGGGAAGAAAGTATTGGCGGGATGTCAGAATTTAAGGTGAATAGATGTTTTAAGTCAACAGAAAATGAATCCTGTAGAATGCGATAAGTTTGTATTAGATCTCCACGAATTCTTCTATCAGCTAGCAAAGGCAAAACCAGCTTATGTAGTCGCGCTCTATGAGAAAGTTGAAGAGACTAAGGGGTCCAGTGGGAGGCTATTCGTTGAACTCCTTCGAGAAGTTGAATGTCTTTGATCAGATAAGGAGACCATATAACAGCGGCGTATTCGACAAGGGGCCGAATATATGTATTGTACAGTTGTAAGAACAAATCCTTGGATGGACTTTGGAACGCTTTTCTGAAAGTTTAGGAGACGTAGTTTGCTCTGCGTACGATCATGCTAGGACCAACTCAATCTGTAGGTTAATAGTTGCGATTTGCATTTCAACAGGAGTAATGAGTGGGGCCCTCCCCTTAAAGTGTAAACAATTTTGGGATTGTTATGTCCAAGATGTCAATTTGTGCATTTCTTTAAGTTTAGGGGGATATCCCATTCAGAACACAATTTTTCCACTTAAAAAAGATCAGATTGAAGTTCTCGATGATGCGTGAAAGAATTTGCGAATATCTTTTCATCATCAGCGTAAAATGAATTCTGGCAACTCAAGGAACGTGGTAGGTCTGAAGTATATATTTGAAAAAGGATAGGACCTAGCACTGATCCCTGTGGAACTACTGAGACAACAATATGCAACAGGAACAAGGAACTACCGACTTGAACTAAGAATGATATGTTGAATTAAAAAGAATATATCCATCGATGCAGCTATCCGCCGACTCCAAGAAAGTCAAGCTGAATTAAAAGCTACAGGCAAAATATTGGGGACATAGATTGAAAAATGTATGGAATATTCAGAAAAAATATTCCTTATTGACTCTATTTCTTCATATCCTCACTTTGTGGTAACCTCGATTGATTGTAGTTTCTTCCCTCTCTTCTACTGATCTTCCAAAACTGGGAGAAATAGGCAGAATTAAACTTGTGGTCAATTCATTGCATAAGCAATATAGCTGCATCTAATTTGGAGGGGTTCCGAATCTTATTATCTGATCACGATAACATCAGTAAGAACGGCCATAAATCCCTGGAGTAAAGCCACGTACGGTTTTTCGCATATATGTATGTACTTATCACAATCTGCTAGGCTCTTCTCTTTCAATAATTATTTTAAACTGCCTACTGGAAAATCGTCAATATCTATAGAATAAAATGTATACTAATATATGAGGGTTCAAGAGACACTTTATACTATTTTGAATTTTGGTATGACTGAATCGTAATGATCTTTTTTTATATTTCTCTACGTTTTTCATTCCGAAGAACACGAAAAAGGCAAGTATTTATCTCCTCAATAACTTCATGTATTGATACTCATTAAAAGTTCATTCGAATTGACAACATTGTTTCATACTTTTAATGAATGGGACAAACATATTAATCAATGGGCAAACTAATTTCTCGTTCATACCAACTCGATATCTCTTCAACAAGACGAACAGTTATTCCAAAATTGAGGTGTAACAGGTGCTTAAGCTTCTTTCGACATTTAAGCAGTGATTGATAGATTTTTCATATCTTCCGATGTGCTGGATATACTTCTTTGAAATTCCCCACACTATTTCTATTGCATTGAGACATAGTGATATGGAGCTAATTCATCGATTACGTACATCTTCAGTGGTTACTGCTCATTCAATTGATGGTTCAAACATTCTTATTTTTTTCCCTCAAGAACCAAATGCATTTTTTAATTCCTCTACGAGGATCGCCTTCTTGCACTGGACACCAATGTTACACAAAACGATTCATCTCAGCCTTTAAATAAATTAGATTATTTAATTCTTGTTGTAAAGAACAGCGTTATGTGTATGACTAAGAAAATGAAACATTAACCACACATCAACAATGATTGGCAAATTGGCATATAACGTATCCTTATTGCTATATGTGCTGCAAACAATTAACAAAAGTACAGTTTAAGAGATTGATTCGTGATATTATATCGATAGTTCGGTAGGTATTATCAGTTTTCTTGACGATATATTGATCTTTGGTGAGGAAATTTATTGTTTTTCATTTTGTATCACTTTATATTAGAATGCCAGCCAGCTAAATGCTGTGTACCAATCTGTAAAAGTAACTATGACAGTAATCCAGATAAGACTTATTATTCGACATTTGCTTTCCCATGATATGAAGAATACATGGATTAGAACAATTAATAGAGATTATTTCGATCCAATAAAAATTCATACGTAGGTATGTTGTAAACATTTTCCTGATTATAACATTATTATAGAACAAAAGATAACGAAATGGGATGGATATGTACTTGTATGTCCTAGAAAGATTCCTAAACTTGTTCAAGATTGCGTACCTTCTATTTTTCCAAATCAACCTTTCTATTTGTTAAAGAAAGTTCCAATCAAACGTAAAAATCCTGAAGAATATTCAAGAACAAAAATTTAAGTGAATTTTTTCATAAAATTTCTGAAATAAGACATCGAGATGATTTCGAAACCGGATTCAAAGAAGATGATGTTTTGAAGTATAATGACTTTATTTCAAAATTGAAAAAAATTTAAGTGACTTTTTTTATAACATTTCTAAAAAGTTTTTATTCTTTCTAAGGTCGATCCCCAGCATTCTTTCTTGATAAATATAAATAATGTACACATAATGCATAGTGAATATATAACACATATCGTTTGTAGTCAATAGACCAACTTTTGGTTCTTCAGGTTGAACGTCTTTTAGTCCCAGACAGCTATTTCGCTCTTCTCATGAACTCTGCCTCGTTCTTAAACAGCTGTCTGGAACTAAAAGGCGCAGCAATCTCCACTGGTCGGTAAGTGGCTTCATATTCCCAAATCGTGTGCCCTAAGTAGCCTTATTGAACCCAGAATGATTGCCTTCTGCATTCGGTCAGTAGTTACTTAGTATTGTTAGTATCATATTTCAATGCCAATGCATGTGTAGTTCGGTACTTCCATTCTCGAATATCAAACATTGGTTCTTGATTGTCCAAACACAAATACGTTCCATATCACGCTTGAGAACCTTGAATCTTTACAATCATATCAACTTATTGAAATATTATAAATAAGAAATAACCACCCTCATCCACTAAAATACTATTAAAGTACTGAGGACATTTCGGCTACCATGTAGCCATTATCAGAGTAAACTAAATTATAAATCAAAATTGTGCTTGTTTAAATACTATTTGGGAATAATAATGTAAACAAGGAGTTACCCTCAACTGGATAAATTGGAACTTATTAAATTGCTTTTTGGTTTATACATTTCCATCCCTTCTAACTGACCTAGATATTTGTACTGTGTTTTAAAATTGATAAACTTTCTTGAGAAATGGTGTGACCAGTATTTAAAGTATGTTCGGCTAACGCTGATTTTTCACCATTATTTTTCTTTACAAGGGCAAAATGTTCCTTCTAGTTTGACCCACATAGCATTTTGAACACGACTCACGACTCGATTTCGTGTTCAAAATGCTATGTAGTTCGTGTTCAATATTCTATGCGGGTCAGACTAGAAGGAACATTTTGCGCATATAAAGAAAAATAATGGTGAAAAATTAGTTTTAGTCGAACTTATTCTGAATACAGGTCACATGATTTCTCAAGAAAGTTTATCATTTTTAAAACACAGTACAGACAAATATCTAGGTAATTTAGAAGGGATGGAAATGTATACCTAAACGAAAAAAAAATTTATTAAATTTCGATTTATCTCCAGCTGAGGGTAAGCCCCTTGTTTACATTATTATCCCCAAATAGTATTTAAAAAAGGCACATGATTTATAATTTAGTTTACTCTGATGATGACTATTTGGTAGCCGAAAGGTCCTGAGTACTTTGATAACATAATTGATAGTATTTTTAGAGGATAAGTGTGATTATTATTCAGTGTTATAGTGTATCCACAGTTTGAACTCTTTTATACTCTATCGTCAAAATATAATTAAGCATATAGATTAGGTACAAGCGAGTCTTTATTGTAAATATTAATTTGTAACTGTTGCCGTACCCGAAATGCAAACTGGGAACGTCATCAGAAGTGAAAATCCAAGAATTATTTGTTGGTTTTGAGACCTGTTTGTAGGCTGCACACAAGTTATTCATATGTAATACTGGTTGTCTAAATACAGATGATAAACTAGAAAATGGGTTATTATAATTATAATCTAATTAGTAATTACTGATTGCAGGTTGACATCACGGATGTAGACATATAAGTTGCTCATTCAATATGAAGCTGGAAAATAGGGAGAATATTCGCGAATAGCTCAATTTACCATTCGGGATATCAATCACAGTATCCATACTAAGCCATTTAATAAACTGTACTAAATTTTTAATTCCTTCACTATATATAGTGTGAGGGAAGTGTTGTAACTTACCCTAAAAAAATACCAGATTTTCGGGGATGTGTGTGTCTCCAGGAAAACATCTGGTCGTGCTTTGAAGGCTGCTTTAAGGGTGACGTTCGGTATACACTGCCCGGGCTTCCGTGTGTGGGATTTCTTCCCACTGAAACCACCTCCCGTTACGTCCCAGCAAACCGCGGGACCGCAGTCAGGTATTAAGTCGCGGGGGACGAAATGACTGTTATGTGACCTTCCCTGGTCTAGCTGTTCGCCGTCTCCTTCTACGCCACGGGTTGGCCTCTTCTCTCGTTGTCTGTACGTCTGAGCTTCTTCAAAACGGTGGCCGCAAAATCGGACACGGCATACCAGGTGGTCCGTGACTCAAGCATCTCCTCAACTATATTTTCCGGGGACAACTGCTGCTGTAGATTTTCTTGCAGGATCTCGTGCGATCCTTTGAAACGCTGACAATTACCCAGAACGTGCTCTTCGTCCTCCAGCACTGATTGGCAGGTCGGGCACGACGCGTCATCGCCCTAAAGCACCCATGTCCTGTTAACAGCTGCACGAGGTGGTGATCTACCTGTCCGTGCCTCATCTGGGATGAGGTGATAGGTCCACCGCCCCTTGGTGGATGCATTCCAGAGTCGCTGCCATTGCGCTGACATCGCTATCCTCGCCTCTTGGGTTATGGTGCGTCGGACGGTATCTACAATGTGTGTGTGTGTAAGTGTGTGAGTATGTCAGTGTGCGAGTATGTGAGTGGGTCAGTGTGTGAGTGTGTATGTGTGTTTGGCGGACGAGTTTTGTGATTATGGTCAGATTATATTCAAAATTTGTATAAGGGGGTTTTTGTCGTCGGAGAGCGTGATTTTTTAGTCAAAATTCAAAAATTCAAGATGGCGGTCAATATGACACGAGTTTTGTGATTATGATCTGATTCTTTTCAAAATTGGTATATGGGAGTCTTTGGGATCATAGATCATGATTTATTTTCAAAATTTTAAGATTAAAGATGGCGGACGAGTTGTGTGATTATATCCTATTTTATTCAAAATTGGTATATGCGGGTTTTCGAGGTCGGAGATCATGTTTTATTAGTCAAAATTCGTAAATTCAATATGGAGGCTAAGATGGCGGTCGAGTTTGTGATTATGGTTAGATTCCATTCAAAATTGGTGTATACGGTTTTTGGAGTTGGAGATCATGATTTTTTATTTCATTTTAGTACAATTTAAAGTAAAAGGTTGTCTTTAGCTTTTTTCGCCCACTAAGATCAGAAGATACTTAAGAATACTTGCAGTTGCAGGAAAATATACGCAGGTTAAGTAAGGAAATACGAACCAAGATTCAGTTTTATAATAAAAGTGTGCTTTTAATTGACTCAATTATTTGAGAAATTCACTAAGACTGGAAGCAGTGAAAATTCAGGGAGAATTTGACCCGAAATACTGTCTTGTCTCGCTATAACCTGGATAATACAGGGATTTTCGAAAAAATCATCCATCTAAAAGTAAAGTGCAGGGAAAGGAAAGGTCTCTACTGATTTCTCTGTAAATGTTGAACTTTCCGCGTAAACCGCAGTTCAACATCATAACACCTTTTTCTTCATTGCTAGTGAAATTCCAAATAGATTACTCGGGATGTACTGAGATCGGAATAAAAAAAAACAAAGTTTTGATTGAACATACCTAAGCTTTGAAAGTTTTGCATCAGAATATCGATATATGTAGCCAGTAAATCACAACTAGGTTTTTCAGAAGAGGAAATTTGTGATTTGGAAAAATTGAATAGAATCAGACAATATGTTATGAAAATCCATTATAAACTTAAATAAAATAACTATTTATTAAAAGTTTGATTTTCACTAATTTAATAAATAAATGTAACTTATTATATATAAATTCTCGGGAAATAGGTCACATTAACACTTATGCTTTATATTTTGTCGTCTTTACGTACGTTTCTGTCTCACGACCATCATCAGAATACTTATTATGTCTAATCAAGAAATGTTTGAAAAAGTATGATATAAATGTCGCGCATAAGCCTACTAACTGTGTTAGAAAATATTTCTCAAATCTAAAACCTTTAATACCTTAAGATAAACAAACCCACACAGTATACAAATTAAATTGTTCAGACTGCAATGACACTTATACTGGAATCTCTAAACGATATTTACAAAAAGGAATGTATGGCCATAAGTATAGCACAAGAAACAAAAACTTAGAAATTCCACCGCCCTTGCTAAGCACTGCTTTGATTATAACCATGAATTCGATTACAAAAATGTTAATATTTTGACTAAGGAAACCAATTATTATAAAATATCTATTCTGGAGATGATTCACATAAAACGTGACTCCAAATCTGTAAATCATAGGACAGATTCAGACACGAGTTCGCATTTTTTAAGAGTACTGCTTAACAGTGGATTCTTGATATATTATACTTATAACATTGATGTGTTACAATTTCAATTATTCGTGTTTCTGTTCGTTCCGGCTAGGTGGGCATTTTAATTGAAATTGGTGCGATAATGACGCCTTGTGTTAATACAATTAGTTTTAAGTAATCCGGTTTTAGACATAATAAGTCTTCTGATGATGGTCGTGAGCGTGAGACCGAAACGTACGTAAAGACGACAAAATATAAAGCATAAGTGTTAAAGTGACCTATTTCTCGAGAATTTATATATAATTCATACTAGTACAGTCGCAAGAGGAACGAAATCCAGCGCATATCGCTTGAAAAATTAAGGTGTAAATTTTGTATGCTTTTAAACGAATTTTGATGCGCTGAAAACGGGAAAAATAAAGAAAAAATTCCTACGAGTTAGCTTCAAAAGTTATGGCCATTTTTTGGCGCGAAAAAAAATACGATTTTCATATTTTTTGCGTTTAAAAAGAAAACCATGGCCCAAATGGAAAAACATAGAGACAAATTGTACAAAAAGTGAAAACGCATCGTTTGAGCAGAAATATAAGTCATTTCGATGTTACAGTCTTGAGATATGAGCAAAATAGTGTTTTTTTAGGGGAATACAAATGTTTTTTTCTCATTCGAATATTGACCAAAAAAATATTCTTTTCAAATTGAAATATATTTTTTATAAACTTTCTAAGGTGTGCTCAAACGATGCGTTTTCACTTTTTGTACAATTTATCTCTCGACATGTTTTTCCATTTGGGCCACCGATTTCTTTTTAAACGCAAAAAACATGAAAATCGTCTTTTTTCGCGCCAAAACAAGTCCGTAACTTTTGAATTTGTAGGAATTTTTTAATTATTTTTCCCGTTTTCAGCACACCGAAATACATATAAAAACACTGCAAATTCACACCTTCGATTTTTGACGTGATAACGTCTTATAATTCGATGGAGCCGGCTGCACGCTCGAGAAAACATGACTCATGCGGCGTTACTTCGCTCTGACCGGCTGTACGTTACCTCGCTCTGACCGGCTGTACGTTACCTCGCTCTGAGGCGTTTTAAGGCTTGAAGTGCAAGCGAGAGCGCGCTGCTATACAATAATACATTTACATGTTTTCGTCAAGTATGAAGTGCAGTAAAAAGTGAATGTGGTGTCAATTGTTTATAGCAACGACAATTGCGGCGATAAAGCTAATGATTCTTTCGATATTAAATATATGTTCAGTGATATATTGTCGAATATTCGTGCTTTCATCATTAAAATAAATAGCATCGGTCCTTTAGTGCAGCGATTGTAGGTTATGCTATAATTGACAAAACTATAACAATAAGTTAACAGAACTATTTCACGATGAGTAAAAAATCAATTGCTTTACTATTCGATCGAAATACTTATCGAGCGTAGCTATGATTTCAAAAAATCGATTGTAGGTTATGCTATAATTAACAAAACTATAACAATAAGTTAACAGAACTATTTCACGATGAGTAAAAAATCAATTGCTTTACTATTCGATCGAAATAATTATCGAGCGTAGCTATGATTTCAAAAAATTAAAACATAAATGTTAAATCTTCCACATATCATAACAACGTGTCTGAAATGACAGGTTGGACCAGCCAGCCGTCAAAGGGAACAATTTTCTCCTATATCAAACACATTGAGGCGGGCTTTTTAAAAGCTAAATTGACATAATTGTATTTATGCGTACAAATAAATGTAACTTGATCAATTCAATTGTGATTTCCATTTACCTCCTTCTCTATATCCATACAAAATATCTATCAAACAAATAAAATTAAAATTTTCTTTTGAAAAATGAAACCATTCCATCAGTAATTTCTTATGACGTTGTCACGTTCAACTATCGTCAGTAAATTGACTTTACAGACAACCAACTTTTTTTTTTCTTAATTTTTCCTCTGGTGACTGGCCTATACCTGGGTCAAGAATCTTTATTATAATTAATGTAACTATAGTTTCGATAACAAACGTAGCTTCTTCAAACAAATATTACAAAGTACTGAAAAACTTCGTAATATTTGTTTAAAAAAGTAAGTTTTTGAGAAAAAAAGTGGCCACAGTAAAAGGCGCCAATCGACAGTGCAGTGATTGGTCATCCGCTCCATTTAATAGTCTTGTTCATAGATCATTAAACGTTCCTTTGAGACAGAAAAATTATAACAAAGAAGTTGAGAAACTTCAGCAAAAGCCACGGACAATGCTTACGACATTATCTTTGATAAATAAGCTAATTTCTAACCAAAAACGGAGAATGGAACATGGAACGGAATCAGCTAACCAAATTAGATCTATTAAAAAGTTTCACATATCATCCTTCGGTAATAAGTAAATTTCATAATCTGTTTTCTAAATTTGCAATAAAACTCTTTAATAGATTGAAACAAGAAAAATCCGTTTAGGCTTTAATGAAGTTCCTGACTTCAACAAATCCGGAATTGTGTTCAAAATGCTATGTTGTTCAAACTAGAAGGAACATTCTATTAACTCATTATAAAGAATATTCTGCTTTTATAAATATGAATAGTGAAAAATCAGCATTAGCAGAACATATTCTAAATATAGATCACACCATTTATCAATAAAGTTTTAACACTTTTAAAACACAGAGTACATACAAATATCCAGGTAATTTAGAATCGATGGAAATGTATAAGCGAAAAAGCAATTTATTAAATTCATATTCATCTCCAGCTGAGAGTAACCCCTTGTTTGCATTATTAACCACAAATAGTATTTAAACAATTACATTTTGTTTTCTAATTTAATTTCCTCTGATGATGGTTACTGGGTGGCTATAAGGTCCTTAGTACTTTAATAGTGTTTTTAGTGGATAAGGGTGATTTTTTCAGACTTATTAGTGAAACACTACTATGCTAAAAACAATTGTTAAAATATTGGTTAATAAACAGGTACATGCCAAATGGTTGATGAGTACCAGAATTTGTGTGTACATTGCTGAATAAAGAATTATCTGTTATTTAATTTACTAGAATAAGGTAAGTATTGAATGTTTAGTTCTTTAGAAAAGGTAAGTATTAAATGAACTTGAAGGTTATTACTTTATTAATGCTCTTTAAAAATAAATAATAAAACATTTATAAATTTCAATCATTGAAAACTTTGTTCAATTACAATGTTTTATATGCATGGAGTATGTTTTCCAATGTCTGGAATGATTGTAAAAAATATTGCTCATCAACATCATACTGGGCATAGTGATGAACATAAGCTCCATGTGTGAACAACTTCCATGCATCATCAATCAATAAGTTCAATGAAGTACATATATTATTACTATTTGTGATTGAAGTTGCTAATTTTTCATATTTACCAAATTTCCTAGGTTGGTGGTATGTGTTAAAATTATCTGTACTCCAAGTAACCGAACTCTTAAAGTCTTTGATTGAATCAACATCTTTCTCTGTTGGTTCAACAGCACCTCTGGTTATCAAACACTGACCAATGATTTTTGAATTTAGTGATTTCAATTTTTCTTGTTGTTGATAATCAAATCTAGATTGTTTAGAAATCATACCTAGCAAAGATTTCCAGCTTGGTGGTGGCTCGTATTTCGAATTTAAATTAATTTCATGAGGCGCACTCTTAATTTGTACAAATTTATAATAAGGCAATGATGTAAGATTTGATAACAGTGTAGAATTGTTCACTCTACCTAGAGGTTGATATACTGAAGCTATTTGGTGTGCTACTATTTTGTTAATGTCTGAAAAGTTGATATCCTTACCATCTACATAATTTGTACAGTGGCTATGCAGCCTATCATTTTCATACAGTATAGTTGTAGTACTGACTGAATATATTTTTGATAAACTCAAAACTGTATTGTAACATTGTGTTACAACTTCTCCATTCATATATGGTAAAATTACACAATTCACAATCGTTCTGTTGGGATAATCCCTCCTCAATTTTTCAATTATATTACACCCAACGCCAGAACCTGTTCCACCAGATGAACTAAATATATTTAAAAAACTGTCCAACACATCACATTTCTCCACTTCTTTTCGCAAAATATTGAGCACTTTTCCACTTATTAATTTGCTATGGCTGTTATATCCAAAGGCCCAATTGTTTGCCGACCCACCATATGAATTGGCGACAATATGATTAAATTTATATGGCGTTTCTTTTCTGGATTGTACTACTTTGTTTTCTGTATCAATCAAAACAGACTTAGCTTCCAATACTCCTCTTTTTCCAGTATTGAACCATTTATTAATAGATTTTTTCGAATAAGCAGAACCCTTTTCAGAGATACTATCTTCAAAAATTGTAGAATGTAAAGCTTCTCCGATTTGATTTCCACATTGGCCGTATTGCAAAGAGATGATGCTCATTGCAATTTGGCAGAAATATTTAAATTTGGTTAATTTGGTAATGTTTAGGTGTTATTTCTTATAAACTTGATCAAATAATCATCATATATACAATGGAATTTTAGCTGAAATTAGTAAATTATTGAATATCACCGCCGGTGATCAGTTCAAAATTAAATTCAAAACATTAATAGCCAAAGAAAAACAGATATGAATCATATTAACAAAAACCAAAAAGCATAACCTCCTTTCCCATAGATATTGCATAATACATATACATATACCACGGTCGTATCATCGACATATATCTCCCATATATAATATCTAATCTATGGACTGCGCGTGGCAATGATAAGCGCGGCTAGTGCAGGCGAGAGAGAGGGAAAACGAAGAGGACGGCTCGGGACGTAAACATACTAGCTACAGTCATGCTGCATAGACAGTATTAGGCCTCTTCGTTTCCCTCTCTCTCGCCTGCACTAGCCGCGCTTATCATTGCCACGAGCAGTCCATATGTATATGTCGATGGATCGTATACACAGGTCTGGAAACTCTATGGTTGACTTGAGTCTCTTACGGGTCGTCTAACTCGTAGTCCCTCGCTCAGCCACCAGCAAGCGCTTGAATTACGAAGTGGTAAACGATTTCTTCCCGAAATCGCAAGCATCCACTTTTTTCGCAATTCCGCATCTTTCGGCACTTTAAAAACAGAAGTTTCTTGCTTTACACTTTTGTACCCCGTTTTGCATTTCGGCACAATGCACGATTTCGTAATTTGTTTCTAAAAACGCAGGTATTCCTTGTGTTGACAAGTCAACTGACAGTTGTCAGAAAATACTCCTACGTGACGACTTTTGGTACTACGGGTCAGTCGACGCTTAGCGGACTCACTGCTCACATAGGAAACAACCTCGAGTTTCCAGACCTGTGTATACGACCGTAATCCCAAGTAATAGGTCTATGATGCTACCAGAGAACTAAGCGAGAACCGAGACCTACTGTCATGTTTTGTTTTTGTTTGTAAAGATGACATTTATATAAATGTCTACAATAAAAGCCGATCGGCTTCTTGATCAACAAATTTAAATTTGATTGAATGTAATAATTATGGATAAACAAAAGGCAGATAACTGTGATATTGATCCAGATTATGCTACTCACAACATTGCTTTAAAACGAGCGGTACGAATTAAAGAAGGTGTGTTTATTTGATTTACTTTTGTTTTTATTTCAATTTTATATTATTTTTTCAGAAAACGACGATAGTGTTGACACATTGAAACGAATTATACAAGAGGAATTCAACAATGAACTTTTTAATCGTCAAACTCAAATTGAAGAAATAGAAAAAAGAATTCATAAAAGCCAGAAACTGTTACATGTAATTAGATATGTTCTGATATCGTCTTACTATGATAACAAAGAACTAGAATATAATGGGATAGATGAGACAAATGTAGACACAGCATCTTTATTTGATCAGAATAGGATGCATCCTGCACTGAAGAAATTGCTTGGGAAAAATCCCAAGTTCGATTTTTCAGGAGGTCGTAGCAAAAGGAAAGTTGCTACACAGCAAAAACCTAATATGTTAGTTCAAGAAATGAGTGACTCCAGCTTACAGGAAGAACTGTTGAAATCTTTCGATGAACCTAATCCACAAATTACAAATCAGAATATGAGCACTGTTGATTATACACAAATCGATAGAAATAGGCATAAGATAAAAAATAGAATAATTGTTGGTAATATTTCGAAATGGTTACCATCGTATGAAGATGATAGTTTGACACACAAATGGATGATGTATGTTCGTGGACCAAAAGAATCTCCTGAAGTTTCTCATTTTATACAAAAAGTTAGCTTCTATTTACACCCATCTTACAAGCCTCATGATGTGGTTGATGTCTGGTAATTTTATTGAATTAAAAAAAATTATTTAGGGATAAATCCACTAAATTGCATATAACATTTTCCGATTGCATAAATATTAAAGATGGAAATAATTCCAATCTACAATGTGTTTGTTCCGATTGCATAAATATTAAAGATGGAAATAATTCCAATCTACAATGTGTTTGTTCTCTTACACATATTTGAACATAGTTTCTTCATGAATATTTTATATGCATATATATATATTTACAATTTCTTCGTCATATAGTGGAGGGCAGTTTTTTTGATTTTTTGTGCAATTTTCACGCTCGTTAACAGACCCAGCTCAAAATGTTCGTATTGATGGCCCAAACAATATACTTAAAAGTTGAATTATCAAAATGGGTGCCACCCAGTTTAATTGGCCAAAAACTGTTTTTTTGCGCTTTTTGAGAGCTATTTTTTTTTTTTTTTTGAAGGCTAGTGGTTTGGGATTGATACCCTTTTATTCTGGGTGTCAGAGGAACCCATTGGTTCAAGGTTTTTGAAAATCGGTTCATCTCCCCTCCCACAATATATGTATATATATATACATGTATCTTAGGAAAAAATTTAAATTGGTCTGCAAGAGCCAATAATCGATCAATTTAGCTGAAAATTTGGTTGAAGGTAGTTCTTTCCACAACCAAAAAAATGGTCCAAGGTTTGGTCAAAAATCTTTGATGGGTTCCCCTAAAACTCAATTTTAGCCCATTTTTTTTTGAAAAATTCAAATCCAAATATCTTATGTCATTTAAGGTTATCGTGGTCTACTTAGTCTCAAATGCAAGCTTTTTTTTATGTAGTCTAACTTTGTATATGGGCGTCATCCATTTATATTTGAAATTTGAACTAGTTTTTGGACATTTATTGTATATATATATTTGGATATGATTTATGACTTTCATGGCATTACGCCTATATTTGCATATAAATACATATACGTACTTATATTTATGCATATCAAACACAAATATGTATTAATATATATAGGTTATGTATAGGTGTCCAATGGACCCATGTTCATCGGATCTGGACTACCCAATTTTTTACTAAAATGGACATGCGACTAATGAATTCCGAAGCAAAATGATATTTTAAACAACTTTTATTCATTACATTTGTTTGAAAAAATGCATATTTTTTGAGAAAAAAGTAAAAAATTTGAAAAAAAAAACATCATTTTTATTAATTCTTATCAAAATTATTCAATTTTTTTTAAAACCAATAAAATCATCATTTTAGTAATAACTTATGTTATTATTATTCAATAATATAATATATATTTCATAGTCTCTGACATCTCCAAAGTGATCAGTAGCTCGCGTCCTTGTTATTTATAAAATTTATAAAACTCGGAAGTATAACTATGTGCTTATATTATTCGAATAATATATATTTGTGTTTGATATGCATAAATATAAGAATGTATATGTATTTATATGCAAATATAAGCGTAATGCCATAAAAGTCATAAATCATATCCAAATATATATATATCTACAATAAATGTTCAAAAACTAGTCCAAATTTCAAATATAAATGGATGACACCCGTATACAAAGTTAAACTACATAGAAAAAGCTTTCATTTGAGACTAAGTAGACCTCGATAACCCTAAAATTACGAAAGATATTTGGATTTGAATTTTTCAAAAAAAATGGGCTAAAATTGAGTTTTAAGGGAACCCATCAAAGATTTTTGACCAAACCTTGGACCAATTTTTTAGTTGTGGAAAGAACTACCTTCACCCAAATTTTCAGCTAAATTGATCAATTATTGGCTCTTGCAGACCAATTTGAATTTTTTCCTAAAATACATGTATATATATATTGTGGGAGGGGGGATGGACTGTTTTCAAAAACCTTGGACCAATGGCTCTGACACCCAGAATAAAAGGGTATCAATCCCAAACCACTAAGGTCTTCAAAAAAAAAAAAAGTACCTCTCAAAAAGCGCAAAATCAGTTTTTGGCCAATTATTTGGTAATTCAACTTTTTAGTATGTTGTTTGGGTCATCAATACGAACATTTTGAGCCAGGTCCCGTTAACGAGCGCGAAAATTGCACAAAAACTCATAACTGCCCTCCACTAACACTATAATTTGGGCACTTATACTATAATTTGGGTGAAAGAAACGAAGTTTTTCACCAAATTTTATTTTGGTTGTACGAACTAAGGAATCGGAAGATATTTTTCAAATTATAATATAATTAATTATGTATACCTACCCATTAAAAAATGATATAATATGAAATATATTGGATTTCTTGAATAGTAGACTTCCGCGGATAGCTAATTTTGAAAAATCTTGTCATCCGGATGGATTCCTCGTCACAAAAGCTCGACTTGATGCCGACGTTTCGCCAACCATTACAGGCGGCATCTTCATGGCAGGCTTGAGGCTTTAACTGAACTGTTTCCCAAAGATGCCGCCTGTAATGTTTGTGACGCGAAATCCACCCGGAAGCCAAGATTTTTTATATTTGATTTGCAAACTAACAATGAAATGAAATCTAAAAAGAATGAAATTTCAGAAAATAGCAATCCATTTCTGCCATGAAGTTTAATTACTCATTAGTATTTGGTTTTGATTAGGTACTTATGTATGCTATTTATTTTAGTGAAACACCATTTCACTTATCTCGACGGGGATGGGGTGAATTCCCAATAAGAGTTCAAATTCATTTTAAATGTTTTTTGAATAAACCTGTGGACATAATTCATAACTTGAAACTCGATAAAACCTATTCAGGTAGACAAACATTAGGTGAGTTGTTGTTTACATTATGTTAACTGTAAGTAATTTGCAATTTTAAACCAACAGAAATGTTAGAATGAGTAATATAATAAGCGAGTCATGTTATGTGTTATATTTGTTGATATTGGTGAAAATAATCCACAATTTACACTGATTGTAACATTAATCTATTCATAATCATTCAGTCTATATTTCAAGTGGCAAAATTATTTACAGGAATTGTAGGTTCGTGAATAATCAAATGTGAATAACACACAAATTTACACTTTGATAACATTATATTCACAATTTTTTCTCCACACAGCATCCTCAGAATGTACTATGTTTAGGTACAGTTATTAAATCGTTTTTTCTAATATTTACATTAAGGACATCTGTGTGACTAGTAATTTTCCTATCTAAGTTCGGCTGTGATTTGTGCAATATGTGTATGTAGAAAAAAATGGCAACTAAACAGGCTCATTGGAGTCGTAGGAATCCGTGAATAACGTCATGCGCATACTGAACGTGTCGTACTCGCCTCGCTACTTCCGTTCCGTCCTGAGTACTTCCGTCTCGCACTTTCGCGTCGGAAATGGCATTAATACCTCTCGCATTGATATGAAAATTGATTTTAATGAACAAGTCGCTCGTAATCTATCTGTACTTCTGTGATTCTGTACTATAAAAAAATGCAGCCTCTAATGTTATATTTACTGATGTTAGCAATTTATAAACCTATGGACAATACAATTATTCTATTCTATTCTAAATTGCTTATAAACTCCGATAATCGCTGAATACGACCACTCTTGAAATTCACTTTACAGTTCCCAATTCATGCTATGACATTAAGAATTGGTAAGATTACACCCTAAATAAATTTCGCATTGATTTTTTATCTTTTCTAATTTTTAATTAATTAAATTAAGACCCTAATATATTTACAATGTAACAATGTTATACATTACCCCATGGATATGCTAGGAAAACGTTGTATTTAATTGAATTACTCCCAGAGTAATTATTTTTTGCATTTTCATCTTTATCATGAACTATGAATTGTGAATAATATTTATAAAAAATTAATTCAACTTCCGACAGGTAACGAGTCTGTGATTGATTTGTATCTTTATGAAGATACGGAGAATAATATAACTCAAGGCACTATTAAGAGAATTCCAAAGAAAGAAGAAATAGATTTTGTTGAGGTGGAAGATCATGAATTGAATATTAAAAGCATTAAACATGAGATTGTTGATTACAGTGATATTTGTGAATCTAGTGTTTTAAAGGACACACGTGAAATTCTGGAGGATTGGAAAGACAGGAAATGGGAAGATGTAAAACCTGTCTTTGTAGTGAGTGAAGGTAAATATTTCTGCCTAACAACTGTACCGTTAATTTTAATTGACAGCTTAGAAATTTTTATATTTGTAAGCTCATTATTTTTAATTGAAATTCAACATTTTCTCTCAAATTTATTAAATTGCTTTATATTATTATTATCTAGAAACTGTCAATTGCAAAAACCCAAACTTAACCCAAATACTTAGTTAACATGTTGAAATAATTCATATTACTGAGTTTACTTTATTTTTCTTGAAACAGCTTCTACTTCAAGTTTTGAACATGATTATTGCTCTGGTAACACTGTGACCATTAAAATGGAACCCGCAATGTCAAACGAAATCTTAAATTCAGAACATTCATATAGTTGTCCTTCAACATATGAGTTCTTGAATCTCAAAAGTATCCCAGAATCAACTAGTTATGCCGATCAATCAGATAACCTACTTATCTATGGATTAGATGAATCTTATTCGCAACCAGATGAAGATCTGAGTAAGAAAGAACCATTGTTCTACAGGAAAACTCTAGTTTATACAGTAAAACAACCTGTAACTAACATCATCCAAAAGAATGGAAAAATAGCAGTTATGAAACGGAAACCCAATGAATCTTTATGGAAGAAAATGTTTACCAATAAACTTGCAACACAACTTTCCACCAAACCAAATGTTGATGATATCACTTCTGACATGTCTGAGCAACTTGATCTAGCAGAACCAATTAACTATGATGAATACAAGCTTATCATTCCAAAGAACTGTTTCAAATGTGTGGCCGAAGCTTTGCCTTATTTATTTAATAGATTACCTTTGATATCTCATTTGGCTAATGAGCCGAATTACAAGTGTTTATATCCATTCACTGCAAAATCTATGAATGAATATTATTCATCGTGGAATTTTATCAAAAGATCAAGCACTGAGGTGAGTAGAAAAAATTCCTTATTTTACAACCTTACTTTAATGCTTTTTTCGAACCTGATTACCAACGCCAAATGATAAGTACCTAGAATTTTGACCAACGGTGTTCACAGGAACCTCAGAGAAACAAGAGGTCAAAAATTAAGGGTATAAAAATGACAAAATAGTGTTAAGTGATATGATAATGCCCTAAATAGGATTTAGGGCAATCTTTATTAATGTTTACAATAACCATACTTCTGTGAATCAGTTGGAAGTGAAACATTACTTTTCTGTATTAATAGAAAACTAAATTGACTCCAAAAATGTCAATATATGCGTAAAATTCATAGACCTATTATTCTAAGGAGTCGAAACATCTCATTCATAAAACTCCATTTGACTTGTCGTAATGATTACATGAAGTATGAGAAAGAAAACCAACGGACCTCTTTGTCGTCGAGTCATAATTACTCCTTATTGGCAACGCTGTAACTATGATTTCAATCTCGGTACCACTTGTAAGGCAACAGCGCTTCGAAATAGCTACGAGAAATATGGAAGCTGTCAAACTGCGTAGTAAAGAACAAAGTCCCCATTCCGAAAAAGGTGCGCGACATTGTCGCCTTCTGAACAAATGATGCAATAGAATGGAATAGTTCTATATTTAAAAATTTAAATATTCTATAATTCGATTGTATATTCCAGGTTACCATAAATTATGGAATATTTTTCAGTTAAAACGACATTTCAACATTATTGGTTCTAATATAACCAATAAATAACGCTATGGACGTTTTTATAATAATTACAAATCTCAATCCGGCACACAGAACAACTAATCCGGCAACATCACATTCCATACGGCCATACTTGTAATATACCGCGGTCTGATTGGCCGGAAATTTTGTCTGATCGCATTTAAATGTAAACAATTCTGTCTCCTTAGGATAATAGGTCTATGGTAAAATCGATCTTTGAAAGGATACAGTAACTATCTGTGGTAGTTACATAAACCTTATTTCTAAAGTAAGTATAATCCTGATAACGGGCCTAGCCATGTATGGGCAGATATAGCCACCTCTCCCCACCAAATACCTACTCGAAAAACCAAAATTAAATATAAAAAAATGGATAGCTGAGACATGAATGTAATTTAAAAGTATTATTGATGTTTTCAAGCTCAACTTAATGGCTATTGTAGGTCTGACTATCTGTTTTCGTTATGATACACTTTGAAATTCTGAACAAATTTCCATATTACACTGGAAATAGGGTTTACAGTCACTTATATAAAGTAGGTGAAATTATTCAAAATATTCGTGATATGGTAATTAGTTCATGTCCACTAACTGAACCAGCAGTTTGAAGAAGGGGATGAATCCAAAACCTGTTTTGTTTTTCATTTTTTCTTAACTAGCGATGATGGTGGACGAGCTTGGTACCAATGGAGCAAACGAACTGGAAAAATAAGTAGTGTTTGCTTAGAAAAATTGTTCGTAACGGCATCTGTATTCAAGATACAGGATGGGTGTTGCAAACAAAATTTTTAAACGCATTTTTTACGATTATTCCGAAACTACTGGCAACATTGTAATGAAATTTTGTATGAACATGTTTTGAAAGCTGATGCATCGTATGAATTTATTTTTATATCTGACTTGCAGAGAGGTCGCTAATTACACGGTTCGTACCAAGTAGTTCTAAACATAGATGAAATTAAACATCATTCCATTTTACACGAAAAAGGTACTCTAGGTAAAACTCGATATTGTGTACCGTTTTCGGAATATTTTGATTTGAAAATGATGAAGTAATAACTGATGCTGGTATAAAGAAAAAAACAATTACCAATTTATTAAAATCCAAAAACAATGACATTATTTTTATGCTAAACTTATTAATTAAACAAAGAATCACAAGAAGAAAATCAAAATAAATTAGAATATTTAATCAGTTAGAGTAAGTGTTCAAAATGTCCTCCGTTTTCACGAATACACAATTCTATCCTTTTTTCTAAAGAATGCATTAATTTTCTAAATGGTAGGTTGAGGATCAACTATGAGGTATTAAAGTGACGTTCAATTCTGTCTTGCAATTCTTGACGTGAATTTACCTCTGTAGAATAGACTTTTCCTTAACATACGACCAAACTGTGTAGTCCAAAGGTTTGAAATCGCATGATTGAATATTTCATGTTTTTATTCAAATATATTTTAATTTCCTTCTTTTGATTCTTTGTTAGATTAATAACTTTAGCATTAGAATAATGTTATTGTTCTTGGTTTTTAATAAATTGGTTTTTACTTTATACCGGTATCAGTTATTACTTCATCATTTTCAAATCAAAATATTTCGAAAACGGTACACAATATCGAGTTTTACCAAGAGTACCTTTTGCGTGTAAAATTGAATGATGTTTAATTTCACCTAAAATTTGTATTAGAAAATCTAACCTCAAAAAAGTTATGTTTAAAACTATTTGGTACTAACCGTGTTATTAGCGCCCTCTATGAAAGTCAGTCTACCTATCCTAGCAACGGGGCCCCCTTTTTTTGAAACACTGTATAGTATAAGGAAACTTGGTGTGTTTCCTTCTAGCTGGAATATATCTAGAGTCCAACCAATTTCAAAAAAAGGAAAGAAGACCCTTCCTTATAAATAATGACCCGTTGCGTTATCATCTAATCTTTAAATTAATGGAGAAAATGATGAATGACTGAGAATATGCGTTTCGTCACTAGAGATCAACAGGAGACCTGCTTGTCTACACAACACATATATGGCAAACAATCCATTGAAAAATATGGCGAATCTCTAGCTGTAGCGTTCGATTTGTTCAAAGCATTTGATCAATATTGTAGCTGATATATTAACTGAAACATATGGCCAGCGAAGTGCTTCATCTATCCCCTTACCATTATATTTTTAACCCCATTGAACACATGTGGGGTATAACTGACAACTACTACAGGGATTACGTTAGTTCGACGGAAAAAGCAGTGGCTATGTGGAAAGAGGTTAGGACTATTGGACATACTGACAAAGTGAATAATTCTGTGTTATTGTTAATGTGCAATGTTTGAAGGAATTAAAGTGCTTAACGGCCGGTTCCATAATGAAATTAAAGTTACTTTAAATATTAAAGTCGACTTTATGTTTTGAAACCGGTTCCATAAACATACTTTAAAGATAAAGCAGCCATTACCGTCGTTTTTAAATAGAAACATAACCTGCCTAAACTTTCTCGTTTGTCAATGTGATCTGAATATTTACGAATTCTGAATCGAAAGAATCGAAATGAATAATGTTGCTTATGATTCAAGTTCAAGCTCGTCGTCCGAGGATGAGGAATTCATAATCTTAAGATGATTGAAAGTCTACAGAAAAAGAGAAGATTCCTTACAAATATGACAATTTTAATTTTTTTGAAAGATTCAGATTAACGAAACCCACTGTACTTTCCCTATTGGAATAAATAGAACATTTAATATCATTTCCTACAAAAAGGTGGGCAATCGTTTTATCATATCACATATCTTTGGATTATTATTGAATGGTATTGGCACTTATGAAATATTAATTGTAATTTTGTGTCTCAATCGCCAATCTTTCCTTGTAAATTTCATCCAATAGCAATAGTTTCTGCGGTGGTAAAATTAACTCCCCTGTTGCACTTCTTTTCGATTTCCTTCTTTTTATCGCACATTATTGTTAATAAATATGCGAATCCTCGGTAATCTATAACGCGAATGAAGAGCCGTATCTAGAAATAAAGCCTGGAGCCACAACCCCTCAAGCTGCAAAGTATGGGACAATGAACCCATCCCATGTATAGAATTCACTGGTTTCCCAAACCACAGAATAAAAGGTATAACCACCATTATTCTTTGGTCTTACGTCTGCTGGATCTCAAAATCAGTTGTCTATAGTATCGCGACATGCGAATATCTGAATTTCAGTACTGCCAACCAAAACAAATAATCTTAAAGTGGACTTTAGCTGAAGGAGACATGAGGTCCCGTTATGGAACCCGATTAACTTTAAATAATTTTAAAGTAACTTTTACCTTAAAGCTTTCTTTAACTAAAGGCGCTTTTAAGGATTCATTATGGAACCGGCTGTAAGGCAAAGAAGTAATATTGATTATTTTGATGTATTTGTGCAATAATCTCTAGTTACAACAGCAATTTTAATACAAATAAATGTTATCGACTTAAAGCTATACACTTCCTCTTCGGAAGTTTAATATTTCGTACCTGTATTTGGAACTTTGTTATCGAAATATTTGTATCTTTTATATCATTCATGAACCTCTTATAAAATATATGTAAAATGTAACAAGAAATGAATTCCACTAAGTTATCATTCAACTAAAGAGTGAATTTAATACTGAAAATAATGTTTTTTAAAGTAAGTAAGCTCTATATTTCATAGTAACAAAATTTACCCATGTCCATATATATAGAGGGTGTCCTAGGTTTTAGTAACAGAACTTCAACAGTCGTTAGAAAATTTGATTTTGAGAAAAAGTTCCTATTAACATATATGCACAGCCGCTTAATTTTTACGGGTGTTGAATTTTATAAAAAATTTCTTGATTTTGTTCGTATCTCCGAAGATAATTGAGATGTCAGAATGAAATTTGGTACCGTGAATGCGTAGATAGGTTGCCACATTTGCAGTGGCGTAGATATAGGTATTTAATAACAATAAATAGACCCGAAAAGTGTGATCACCCTGTAAAGACTACTATTAAGGAACAAACTTCGATGCAGAATTTAATTCCAAACAAATAAGGTCTCTTGATATTTCTTTGTACCTGGCACCGTTTCACGTCAAATTTAATTTTTGTTATTAATTACCACCACCATGAAAATCGGGTGAAAATTGGAAAAAGAGGAACCTTAAATTAAAGAACGTCTTTGAGTCACAAAAATAAAATATGCAGTCTTTTCTAATCTCTACATCGATATATTACAAAGAAAGGCCGAATAACAAATTTTAATTTCCAAAAATGTTTAATATATAATAATAATATTTTCCATAAGATTCTTTGGACGAATGAATCCTCTTTTACCAGACGAGGGGTAACAAATTACCATAATACCCATATTTGGGCACATCAGAATCCTCGAGAAATTCGGCCAAGATTATTTCAAAATGAATTTTCCGTAAATGTTTGCTTGGGCGTTATTGATGTTAATGTTTGTGGTTCACAACCCTAAGGTTGAATTCGCAACTTTTTATGGAGTTTCTTAACAATAATCTACAGGACTACCTAGAGGATTTACCCATTAATTTAAGGCATGAAAGTTGGATACAACTGGATGGAGCTCCCCCACATTTTGGAATAGCTCAATACCAATTATCCTCGACGATGGATTGGCCGGTTAGGGAGGAATGACATGAATAATGACGTGGTTAATGGTATTGGACCAGTGGCCTGGCCACCCAGGTCACCGGATCTTAATCCGCTAGACTTTTATGTTTGGGGCACTATTAAAGATAAAGTCTACACTAATCCCGTATTAACAAGGGAAGATTTAGTTTTAAGAATTCAGCAAGCCTGCAATGATATGCGGCAAAATCCGCATGAAGTATCTGCTACAGTAAATGCGTTAGTGAGTAGATGTCGAAAATGTATTGAGGTGGGTGGACTACATTTCAAGCAATTCTTGTGATTTTACCTTTAATTTTCTTTCATTTTGTTATTGTCGTTGTAAGCCACTAATTAAATTTCTTATTTTCGTTTTTGTTTAATTGTTTTTCAGAAATCAGGTATTTTAATTTACTGGCAAACGATGTGTCAAACGAAAAAAGTATAGGGCCTGTTTTTGTTGTAAATTGAACAAGGATTCTAGAAATATTTTTTGCTTCTAAAAAAATCAGTGGCATACCATATTTTTTATGAAAAATAGCCGAAGATGTGTCTGTAAGCACGCCACTGGTGGAAGTAAAATAATATTTTTACGTAAAAAGATGTATTTAAATTATCTATTCAAACGCGCCATATTATAGTATCAAATCTGGATTTTTTTATAAAAATTTTGAAACCCTGTATCTTTGTAACGAAGCATTTTTCGAATATAGTTTATAATACAAATTGATATTATTTTGTAGTTATATTTCTGCCTGTAAAGTTTCCTCTTTCGAAACTGGACCATTCTGTATAATATGTATCATTTAAAACAACGAATTTCCGAAAATATATCATTCAATCGAAGGATTTCACGTTCTAGAGAGTATATGAATATTTTTCTCCTCCCACACTCTAAGTGGGTACATACTTGTATTGTGTAGTGAGAAAAAAAAAGAACAGCATAACATGAATATAGACAAAAGAGTCAGAAATAGGAAGTAGGAACAGTATAAATAATATAAAAGATGGAGGGTGAATAGGTACAAAGTAAATCAAAATTCAACAATGCAGTTATCAAGGCTGTAAGTTGGTAAATAGTAATAAATATTTTATTGTTATACTGTTTCTATGTTTATATGATTCTCAAGAAGTTCCTGTTAATTACTATAAATATGAAGTTTAATGGCTGAAATGAATCGGTTGAGGTTAGCCCATTTTCGAATGGCGATAGGTAGTAGATTATAGGGTTTAGGTTGAATAAATGTTGCAAAACGGCGACTAATGTTCTTGTTGTTAAGTGGTGTAACAAGTAGCTGGATCAACGTGCCGCGAGTATTGTAACCATGATTTAATGTTTGCTGACAATGACTACTCTTATAGGCCGATATTAAAATTGTTAGAAAATATAATGACCGAATATTAAATATGTCTGGAGAATACAATGCATTTGTCGACGATCGTTTTTTTCGTCTAAAAATGATTTTTATTATAAAATTCTGGATCACTTTGAGATTTTGTAATGAGTTCTCATACAGACCACCCCACACTAGTATTCCATAGTGTAGGAGTGACTCCACAAGTGATTTGTATATTATAAGTAACAGTTTAATCGACAGTATCTCTCTCAGTTTATAAAATTTGTAAATCAGCTTTGTGAGTTTTGTTGTTGAGTAGTTAACATGAGTTTCATACCTGAGATATTTGTCGATTATAATGCCTAAGTATTTGATTTGTTTAACTTCTGTGATGTTTTTATTCAGATTAGTGATGCTAATATTCTGGAAGTCTGGTATATTTGCATTATTGGCAGAAAAAGCTGTATAGTGTGTTTTTTCAACATTCAGAGATAGCTGGAAAGCATTCAGCCAATTCGTTATTATTTTTAGTTCTCTTTGGACATGTAATTTAACTTGTGACCAAGAATCACCCTCGAATAAGATCACAGTGTCATCAGCATATAAAACAATTTTATCATTTGATAGTGAAAGCATTGAATTGATACAGAGCAGAAAGAGTACTGGTCCCAGTACCGTTTCTTGAGGTATTCCTATCTTGACGGTCGGAACACTTAGCGAGTCATGGATTTTAACTTGTTGTCTATTATCTAAATAATGGCTGTAAACATCCATCACGAATATGATCAAAGATAATTAATTTGAAAGATAATCTTCATACTTTAATGGCTGCATAAAATGGATTCTGCTTGAATATTTGTTGAGATTTTATATTACTACTAAATATAGTGGTACATACTGAGATTATTGAAAGGAGATTTGAAAATCATGCATTGATTTGAAGATTTGATAATCGGGTATTTTGAGTGTTTCCATAATAATAATGCTTACTTTAACATCACAATATGAATTAATAATATTGACTTGAAGCTGAAAGTTAATTTCCATATCTTTATCATCGAAATGTTGTTCAGCAATTAATGACTTCCTCTATTAATTTATTAATATTATTATTATCTAAGATACTACAAAGTCTTCTATTCTTGGCCTGTATCAGATTCAAACTGTTATTATTGTGGTTAAATTTGTATTCACAAAGATTTACATACTTTTTTTTTTTAGTGGAGTAGAGCTAAAACCGTAAAAAATATTATGAAGCAAGAAGCCATATATGATTGTGATAATTGGAACACAAAAGCAATTTTGATGTACGGTAGATCACATGGCTATACACCTTTAGCAAATTACAGTTTAATCAGTAAAGAATCTCCAGAGAAGGATACATTATCATCTTGTTTCAACGTGAGAGGCAGTTTAAAAAGATCGGTTTTATTCAATTATGAGCCTTCTGTTGACGTGGAACACGATGAAACTAAAATGGGTAAGCATATTTAGGTTTAACGAATGCGAACTAGATTTTTGTAAATATTATTCACAACTCTTTGTGCCTTTTAATTTATCCAGTCGTGAAAAATTATAAATTTTTTTATATTTGAACTGATATTTATCTGTGGTTGACTCTCAATGTTAGATGCGTAAAGACGCCATGAGAACAACAGGCGGAAATCCGTCTAACCCATAGCCATGTTAGTATTGAGATGAAGTAGAGTATGTTTTTTGTTTTAGTTGTTATTTAAGTAGAAAAATGGGTGTTGTACACGTAATGTAGTTTTGTATATACAGACTGAGTTTAAATCAGCAGTTATAGTGATTTAATAAGTGGGAGCGATTTCGACAAATATAAATGATAAATGGAATTTATAGCTATTCCTAAAACAGATTTACGAGTTACCAGAAATTCTCAAATCAATGTATAACCGTGCTTCTATCGTGAGTTGCATACATCGCTTTACTCTCTTTTAAAACAATACAATGCGTCTAGCTCGCTCTAACTCACATAACTCCTATAATACACCGCTGATTTAAACTCAATCTGTATAACGGCTAATGGTGCCTGAACATCCTTTACTATTGACTTAACGAAAATTTTAACTTTTCTGAATATGGACATAGCGTTTGGGAGTTTAACAACAGCAATTACGTTTATTTCAATTGCCAGAAATCACTAATATGAATTGATTACAGGCGATAATTAAAATTTTGCGAGGCTATCTTCAAATATTGGAAAGAAAGAAAAGTGGCTTATTTGTTTTCCAAATTTATGGTGTGTGAATATGTTATGCTTCCTGAAAAATCAAGCCTTGAACCTTTTATTTATTAATTTCCCAGAATTTGTATTATATAGCTTCAATCTTCTGATATTTTAGAACCAAGCCCAAAGAAAAGAAAATTATCTCAGTTGGATATATCAGATCCAGTTTTTGAACCACATTGTTCCTATATACGTCAAGAAGCTCTAGATTGTGGTATTGTATTTAAAAATGAACAATTCGACGAAGACATCACGTTTAATGGAGCTGAAAGAATGATATTAGAGGCTGTGAAATGTTTAGGAAACCAGTTAGTTAGACGTTCCCTATTCTTCGGTATTTCAAATGGTGATTATAGGTAAGTCGATATTTCTATTCCGGGACACTTATGACTTCTATAATCATCCGCTATAGCGCTATAATCTGACGCATCAATTACGTGTGACATTGATATAATCTGTCTCACAAAAACGTAGACAGATTCAAGTGTTTTTGATGGTTACTTAATGTTCAGAAAAGACCGTAATTTTTTAGCGTGGGTCTCGTCTTCAACGTGGTGATCGTGTATAGACTGCTTTGACCTCGTCATACAACTTTTTGAATGTTAGCCCAATCTATCAAGCTTTACTAAATGTAGACATTGTGGACATTTGTATTTTCTTATAGGAAATAGTTTTGCAGTTATTGTTATTTATGTACCTCCATATTGCAATTCGGGTTTATTTGAGACTATTTGAATGTTCACCAATCTGAATTGTCCAATTGGCTTTGATATTTTGCTCTTAGGCGACTTCAATGTATTGAAATAAGTCTGCTCTATCCAACTCCAACCCAACGTTAAAATTAGTCCAATCTGTAATTTTTATAATTTTGAGCAACAGTAATGTAGTAAATGATAATAATACATTACTTGATCTTGTGTTCAGTAACTTATCTTGTTCAGTATCTTGAATAGTAGACTTCCGCGGCCAGCTAATCTTGAAAAATCTTGGCTTTCGGATGGATTCCGCGTCACAATAGCTCGACTCGATGCCGACGTTTCGCCAACCATCACAGGTGGCATCTTCAGGGCAGGCTTGACGCTTGAACTGAAACTGGTTCTACTTGTTTCTGTAGCCGTATTTATTGTAGAAAAAATCCTTCACGCTACACAGTTCACTGCCTTTATTCAGGTGGTTAACTCCGTTCCGGCACCTGACCCTGCCGTTGTGTGATCATGTGCGAAGTGGAATTTTCGAGGATGGGTTTCCAAATGTTGGCTAGAGCCTGGGCGTACCAGCCTCGCATTTCTTGCATTGGCTCAAGTCTGGTCCGAAATTGATGAAGCAGTATCTGCCCAAACTCCGAGCTTTGAGCTATAAAGTCTCACTAAGCCCCAGCCAGACTTTACAAATCGAGCAATGACTCTCAAGCCTCTAGCCAAGCCTCAGCCTTAGCATTGGAAATCAAGCCTAAGTCACGGTTCAGATTAATAGGATGTTTTAGGATTCCTATAGCTTCAAGGATTTTTCGCTGATAGAAGTTTGGGGCTCGGGCTAGGATTTTAGTATTTTCGAAAAGGATTTGATGATTAGTGTCAAACTTGTGTTCCGCAAGTGCAGATCTACTGGTGTCACGAAGCCTTGTACAGCGCTCATGTTCTTTCACACGAGTAGCTACTGTACGACCTGTTTCACCAATGTAGACTTTACCGCAAGAACAGGGAATGCTATAAACACCTTCTAAGTGAAGAGGGGAAAGGGGATCTTTGATAGGTTTGTAAAACTGAGATAATTTTGGAAGTGTGGAAAATCGGGTAGAAATATTATGTTTTTTGAGGATTTTGGAAATTCGATCTGTTATATTTTCAATATATGGAAGATAGGCAGTAGGTAAAGGAGGTGGGGGGAGGCTTGTGGCTCAGGTCGATTTGAAATTTTAAGCGAAGTGTATTTCTTTATGGCTTTTTGAATGCTATGATGGAAGAAATTATTTGATAATAAGACAGATAAAAGGTGTTTTAATTCTGATTTTAAGGATTGAGGTGAGATAAGTTGACAGGTCTGTAGACCAAGGAGTTTATGACAGATTGCTTTTGGGCAGGGTGGTGGTGGGAAAGACTATTAAGGTATCTATCGGTATGAGTGGGTTTTTGAAACTCAGAATGTCCTAAAGTACCGTCAGTCTGTCGACTAACCAATACAACTAGGAAAGGGAGTGAACCTTGCGATTCGACTTCCATGATGAAAAGGATATTGGGGTGTAATGAATTTAAATGATTGAGGAAGGGAACAAGCTTTTCCCGACCATGTTGCCAAATAACAAGTGTCGTCGACATATCTAAATCAAGATTTCGGCTTGAGAACAGATGAGTCAATAGCAAGTGTCAGTCACAACGATCAGAATAGCTGACTAGATGTTCAGAAATAATTACCTCATTGGTCGAATAAATGAAAACAAGCTTCCTTTTGTGGGACCTATAAAAGGCAAATGAAGGAAAGCTAGTTTAGTTTGCCATCAACATCTGTAAAGAGCATATGACTCTCTCAGCAACTCAAATTAAACATCGGAGGTTTAAGCTCCACTGCAAATCAACATAACCAAAGTTTTATTAGTATCTCCTACGAAGCAGTTAAAGTGTTCGTAACTCTTCCAGTTCAACTGCGATAAAGGTTAACATAACCAAAGTTTTTAATAAAGTAGCATCGGAGTAAAACCAAGTCCCGATAGCAGTTCCAGTTAGTTACAACCAACAAAGTTCTTATATCTTAGAAAGAATAAAACCATTATCAACAAATTCCTAAATTAGAAGGAATATCAACAAGTGTTACCTGTGATTGTGTACGCACATAGTTAATAGCAGAGTAAGTTTCAATAAGTGTTTTAGATAATTGTTTGAATTTGTTCAACTATTTTATTTAATAAACGTTGATTAATATTAGGAAAAGAAATAAGTTGGAAATTGTAATCAACGTTTTTTTAATGAATTAAGTGATAGTTAATGAAGCAATGCTTGGTTTTATTGTTCTAATGAAAATTTTTATTTAAAATGGAATATCACTATCTCAATTCGATATTTGAAAACAAGATAGGTATACAGGTAGTCATGATGCAAATTAAATATTTAAATCTTTTTTAAAAAGGAAGAAATTAAACTCACATTGGCTAAATTATGACTATTTTCAAATTATTTGCATGTCTCCAGAATTGAAGGTGATAAACTAGAAATCATTTTCTAAATAAGAATTAATGAAAATTCCATTCGCCTAACTACTTCAACATGCTTAAATTATTCTTACTGCTCATCTATTATATTCTAGAAATATAGGTATACCATTAGACGTCTTTAGTTTTTGTAATGTTGATTAATCATTTTTATATGAAAAACATACTTGCTCAGTAGGCAAAACGTGGTTGGATTATTAATTTGTATTTGGGTATTCATATGATTTCCAAAATTCAAGAATTAATTAACAATATGAAGCAAATTTATATCTACATTGAATTTTGATTGCTATTTTTCATATTTTGTGACACTATTAGTAATTGTTATATCCAGGATTAAAAATGGTCTAGAGTAAAATAATTTAATTGTTAAACCATTCTAACAATTTTTCTTATATTCCAGTGAAATCGGCGGGAAAATAAACGATAATCATGTGAAGCAAGCCATTGAAGAAAGGCAAGACTTACAAGCCTTGAAGGAATTCAAAAATAAACAAAATAATATGAAATATTTCTTCCAATAGTGTTCTTTTTTTTGTTCCAAATATATTTATATTTGTTTTTTAATTATTTTTATAATAAAACTGTTGTTTGTTCAATTGTTGTAGTCTTTTTTTATGACGCTTCTATTAGCTTCACACTGTAAAATTGTAACGTGTAAATTCCACTTAACGGCTTAGAAATGGCCGCTATACTACAATCGGTTAACTCCTGTGACGTCAGCTATGCTAGACCGTATATTCTCCGAGTCATGGTTATTCAGTGTCAGATTCGGTAGTTACCGCTTCTATTTCGAGGTTGTTCTGTGAGACATTGAAGCGCCGGAAAGGCCGAGAAAATGGCACTTCTTGTCAAATCGTCCAAGTCGAAGGTCGTGTTTCTAGGTTATTTCAACAGGGAGGTGATACCAAACTTATGTTTGGAACCAAATTCTGGGAATATTCTTCCGTTGAAAGCAAAGGCATCAATTACCAATTTGGATTGGAATAATTGGAATTATTTGTGTAATTAGTGCACCTTAGGGGATTAAAACTTAGTTTCTACGTGACTGGTTTTGGACATAAGTAAAGTCGTTTCATAACCCTATCGTGATAAGAGGGTTTTTATTTATGTTGTGGAAAAGTCAACAAGTGTACGAGTTCTGAGGTTGGCTTGAATCTGCTGTGGAAAAATTGCTCTAGAAGTTGCTGATTTACTTGTGATGTACCATCGTGGAAACTGTATTAGAATTGTGGCAGGAATCCATACATCAAGTAGGAAGTACTAATCCATAATCGAGCAAGTATAACATCTTACCCAGCAGTCACCAGGTCAGGCTACCCAACTTTTGGTTTATGTAACATTTGAAATAATCATTTGAGTACTTGTATATGTGTAAACTTAACTGTTCACTTTGATTTAAGCAATTTAACTTCATCCATATTTCAATTCATTCACTTCATAACTCATTAATATTAAGTTCTGTTACAAATTGTATCAACAATAGTATTTCAATTACCGGTAAATTTCAATCATTCTGGGTACAGCTCTTTTATTTTTTTTGTATACTTTCAGGGTAATTTAACCTGGGGACTTTGAGTGTTTGAATCCCCTAGTTACATACATAATTTATTGGTTGGTTAAAAATACTGTGGTGCCCAAATTTTAACATCTGAAATATAACTCACGACCGTCTTCACTGTAGCTGTCGGCAACCAAGCGATAAAATAGAACTTATAGTTTATCCAGAAGTAAGAGTAATTTGTACCTTTATAAAATGCATGTAAACAATTACGATATTTACGACATGCCGTAAAAATGAGAGTTGGGTTGCGATGTCACGAACTGTGATTTTGTCACTGTTACAGTACTGTCAGTCACAGCTTCTATAAATAGCAGTGATCATACTTAACCGGTAGTAGATTTATATATGGCAGTGACTCTCAGTCACCGTTAAGCGGAGCTGGCTCTTGAGCGAAGTTGTGGGACCACGGTCGTATATACAAGTCTGGGAACTCGAGGCTGTTTCCTATGTGAGAAGTGAGTCCGCTAAACGTAAACTGTCGCGTAGTACCAAAAGGGTGGCGCATGAGTCGAGGAATGATCTCTGGCACGTATACGACCGTGTTCTCTGGCAACTGTCATTGTTGACTTGTAAACACAAGGAATACCGGCGTTTTTACAAAAAAATTACGAAACCATGCATTGTGCCAAAATGCAAAACGGGGTACAAAAGTGTAAAGCAAGAAACTTCTGTTTTGAAAGTGCCGAAAGATGTGGAAATGCGAGAAAAAAGTGGATGCTCACGATTCGGGATAGAAATCGTTTTAACGAGGTCTTTTATGTGTGCTAGCATGTATAACGAAAAAGGGGAAGTTATTTTTAAGGTGAGTAATACATTTTGACAAGAGTAACAGTTCTATTCCTCTCTCAAATCAGAATACTTAGTAACACTGCTTGAGATTCCGGAAAGAAATCGTTTTACCACTTCGATCCAAGCGCAAGCTAGTGGCTGAGCGAGGGACTGTTTCACTTGTTATTTATTTTATATTAAAACAACTTTGGTTTTATAAGTTTTATACTAATTTTATTAGAGTGTACTGAGAATGGCGTGACTCTCCTTTCCTTCTCTTAGTTGTCACTAAACTGGTACCAACATAAAAATATACAAAGACCTAAAACTAATCATAGAACACGCTCTTCTTTTTTTTTTAAACCAAGTTCATAGTCTTTTAAATAACTAGGTAATTTCACTACACGAGATGTACGCGATTTTTTCCGAGTATTTTTAGTTTCGTCGAAAATAGTGTTATCAGATTCACTTGATTCACTTTCGCGTTCACTAAAGTGACTAATAGCATCACTTATGGACGATGAACTACTACTACTCAAATAAACATATTCTATATCACTGTCTGTTACTCTCTTGCCTTCATTTTCTGAGCCAGAAACATTGGGGTTAATGTTTGTTATAGTTTCTTCATGTTGTGAGGTTTCAACTACAGTTTGTTCAATTTCAGCAACACCTAAATAATCATCCGATGAATCTGCCTCAGAAAATGTTTCACTATGAGCATGTTGCTCTATTACAGAAGTGTTATTTACAATGTTATTTACATTTGCAGGTTCAGTGTTGAAATCAAATAAATCATACAATAAATCATCAAACAAGTTATTATCATTGATTTGTACGGGTAAATTAGTCTTGTTAAACTTTCTGTTCCTTCTGAATTCTTTCCCATTAGTATCTTTGATTAAGTAGGATCTATCATTGTATTTTCCTATAATTTTACCTTTATTCCAAGAATTATTCTTCTGAAATAAAACATTATCATCTCTTTGCAAAGGTGGTAAATCTTTTGCTGTTTTATTATAATTCTTTTGAACAGTTTCTGAGTTTTTGCGTAATTTTGATGAAACTTCTTTTTGATCAATAACTCGTGGGATAAGATTTTCTGAAGTAATAGAAAGTTTTGTTTTTACAAGCCGGTTTAAAAGCAGTTGGACTGGAGCATACCCTATACTAGGAAGAGGAGTATTTCGATATTCAAGCAAATAATATGGAAGTTCATCTGAATGTTTCATCTTTTTAAGCATTGTTTTGGATATATCGACATACTTCTCTGCAAAACCGTTAGATCTATGATTATGAGGACTAGAAAATTAAACATCAAAATTCCACGATTTGGCAAAATTTTTAAACTCTATGCTATTATATGGTACATTGTCCGAATAAAAAATGTCTGGGACACCAAATTTAGAGAACAAGTCCTTACAATGCATAATCACAGTTTTTGCTGTTTTATCATGAGTAGGAAAAACTTCTAGCCAACGAGAAAAACTGTCGGCAACTACCAAGTACCAAAATGAGCACAATGAATTAATTTGAGCATATCATTCCTCAGTTCAGAAGGAATAATAATTTTATGGTTAAAGAAAAGTAAATTATCAGAAAGATGAATGTTTTCTTTCAAATTATAATAATATTTTAATTCTGAAGTCAATTTTTTATCAGAATGTGGCCATTCTGTTAAACAAAAAGTTTTAACTTGTGATAAAATAAAGTCATTGTCAATAGCTTTTTGGAATATCACTTTTTTCTCTCTGGTCATAGGAACAGACAAAGATAAAGTATTAACTGTGTATTCTAATTCTATATCAAGCGGAGTATCAGTTTTTATATAGGATCTACTCAATGTGTCAGCGACATACATCTGTGATCCAGGCAAGTATTCAATTTTCAGGTCATATTTTTGTAATTTAAGCAACATTCTTTGAAGTCTTGCAGTAACATTATCAAGATTGTTTTTAAAAATTGATATAAGAGGTTTATGATCCGTTTTTATCACGACCTCTCTACCATAAATCCAAAAATGAAATTTCTCACATGAAAATACAATAGCAAGAAGCTCTTTCTTAATCTGAGCATATTTCACCTCAGTTTTGTTAAGAGATCTGGATGCAAATGACACTGGATGTCCATTTTGCATCAAACAAGTTCCTATTCCCTTGGTAGATGAATCTGTCTGAATTTCAATATTTTTATTTTCATCGAATATTTTCAAGATCGGTTTATTAGTTACTAGTTGTTGTTGATGTATATCTAGCCATTCAAATTTAACATCATTACGAGTTAGATTTCGCATGTTAAAAGTTAATTGAGAAAGGTTTGGGATAAATTTTGAAAAAAATTTAAAAAGTCCAAGAATTCTTAGTAAATCTTTTTTACTTGAAGGATTTTCTATAGCTAAAACAGCTTCAATGTTTTTTAGAGATGGTTTTATGCCATCTTTTGATATGACTTGGCCTAAAAAATTAACTTCATCTAATTTGTACTGTAACTTTTCGAAATTGAATTTTATGTTATATTTAAGAGCTTTTTCTATAACACTTTTTAATGCCTTATCATGCTCTGTCTCATCAGATCCTGATACAATTATATCGTCAAAATAAATACTTACATTTGGAATATCACCAAAAATTTCCATGTTCTTTTTTTGAAAAATCTCAGGTATACTACTTAAACCAAACGGTACTCTAATAAATTTGTAACGTCCAAATGGAGTATTAAAAGTACATAAATCTGAACCTTTTTCTGATAATTGTACTTGCCAGAATCCATCTTTCATATCTATTACTGTAAAAATTGTTTTTCCTTCTAAGTTTGTTAAAATAGCATCACACTTTGGAATAATGTAATGTTCTCGATTAATATATTCATTTAGTGGTTTGGGATCTAAACACAAACGAAGGGATCCATTAGGTTTTTCCACTATCATCAAAGAATTTACCCAATCAGTTGGATAATCAACTTTTGTAATAATGTTTTTACTTTCAAGATCTTTTAAAGTTGACTTTAACATGTCATGCAAAGCTAGTGGTACCTTCCTTTGTGTTTGAATAACTGGTTTAGCATTATCTTTTAGTTTAATATCAACTTCACCTGGCATACAACCTAATCCTACAAAAATATCTTTAAATTTTTTGTATAACTCATCTCTAGTTTTAGGTAATGGTTCATTTTCAAGTAAAATTTTATTATGAACAGAATTTATTCTACAAATCATTTCAAAATTAACGCAATCTCTCAAACCAAGTAAAGGTACTGAGTTTTCCAAATCCACTATCAAGAAGTTAACATTTTTTTGTGATATCTTTATACTTACAAGGTAATGTTATTTGACCAAGAGGCTTAGACTTGAAATTGCCATATGAAATTATTGTTATTGACGTTGGATTGACTTGACTTTTATCTATATTTAAAGTATTAAAAATTTTTTTTGCCAAAATGCTTGACTCAGCCCCTGTATCAAGCTTAAACTGAATACAAACATCATTAATTTTTAGTTTCTCATACCAACAAGATTTATCTGGATAAAAAGTTTGTTTATGCTCATAAATAAATATTGAATCTTCTTGATTTATGTCTTTTTCACTACTTACAGTTGATTCTACTGCATCCAATACCTGTACTTCTGATGTTTTCTTTACATTCTTATTTTCCTCTGGGTTATTATTCGATCTAAAAGAACTGTTACCTTCTTTTGATGTCCTTTCTGGCTGTCTTTTGTTCTTATAAAAGCATAAATTAGAGTAGTGACCTTTACGTTCACATACTGTGCACATCTGATTATATGCAGGACACTGGCGTTGTTCATGTGTACCATCACAACTTATACATTTATTTGTAGAGTTTGTGTATTTCTTCCTATATTTTATGGCATTTACTTCTTGTGTTTCTCCCGGACCATTAAGCAGTTGAACATGTTTCATGGTAACCTCTATTGTACGACAATACTCTTGCATTTTATCTAGTGTCATGGTAGGTTCTCTAAGCAAATGTCTTTGAACATTCTTATCACTTACACCTAATACCATTCTGTCTTTTATCATTCGTTCCGCATAACTAGTCTTACAATTATCTTTCTCACATACAAAAGAACAACTTGCTGCTTGCTTCTTTAACTCAGTCAAAAAAGAGTCTATATTTTGTCCTTCTTTTTGCTGTATATTATTGAACTTAAATGATTCCATGCTAATGTTTTGCTTTGGCAAAAAGTGATCATCGAAACATGACAAAACATCTAATTTTGTGGTTTTTGTAGCATCAAATGTATTGTAGATGTCTAAGCATGCTTCTCCTAATATACTTAATAATAGGACTACTTTTACCTTCTCGTCAGCTGTATCTTTACCTGTGGCTAATGTAAATATCTCAAATCTTTGTTTCCATTTGGGCCATCCACTTGGTTCTTGTACGTTAAATGCTTCTGGTGGCTTAAAGTACTCCATTATGCTGTTTTTCTTGTGTATTAATTATCTTTTTACGGATTTTTTGCTGTCCAATTTTATTTTTAGTTTTGGAGGGAAATGGGTTTTTTATTTTTACTAACCTCTCCTTTCCTCTTGCAGTTATCTTCAATTGGGCAACACATCTGACACCATGTTTTACTTGTTATTTGTTTTATATTAAAACAACTTTGGTTTTATAAGTTTTATACTAATTTTATTAGAGTGTACTGAGAATGGTGTGACTCTCCTTTCCTTCTCTTAGTTGTCACTAAACTGGTACCAATACCAACATAAAAATATACAAAGACCTAAAACTAATCATAGAACAGGGACTACGAGTTTGGCGACGCGTAAGAGACCCATGTCAAACATACCAGTTGCGAGTTCCCACTCCCAGACCTGTATGTACGACCATGGTACAAGCAAATAAAATATATCGTGCTAGTTAGTATTTGGCATTTACATTAAAAAACATAATCTTTTTAACTTTCCATGGACGTCTCTCCGAAATGAGTTGCCCTGATTTGCAAAACACTCGTTCACAAGGTACTGATGTAGCTACTGTGCCAAATTATTCTATCACTACTTTCGATAGGTACGGATAATTATACTCATATTAGCGCCACCATTAGAATAATTGGAATATACTTTAATATAAGATAAGGAGAGATGTAGAGATATTATTCTTGCAATGCCGAACGCCGGTGATTCCCCGCTTTCTGTTTTCCCCTCTTAAGTGCGATATACCTAAATGCGTGACAGAATGAGACAGCTTACATTCCAGTTTTATCCGCCCCTCACAGAAGTGGAGAAGGAGAACAGTTACAACTGCAAAGCGCTACTACCGCGATCGTTCCACAAAACAATAACAAACTAACATACCGCTCCAGTGGAACGGTTACTTTGGAACAGGTAGTTGCGGACAGGCGCAGTGGAATAGCCTTACGGTCACGTTCATATTCAGAAGCGGTTACTTGTGAATCTGTGCTATTATAATTTTGATAATAATTTTCATTAAGAACTAAATAATTTTTATTGAAAGTTAAGTTCCCTCACGGCAGTGGTATTGGTATCGTTTTTTGTGAACCGTCTACATATATGAATTCATTGAAAATATAAATGTACTTTTTATTTTTATTCCATTGTTCTGACATACTCCCTTTGTCATCCTGATTTCTTCGTTTTATTTTATTTTTGGAAATTGCACATCTTAACTCTTGAAATGTTGAAGCAAAGTTTCTTTATTTTCTCTACTACTTTCCTAGTTTACCTTAAGAAACGTGTACATCTTAAATTTCCTAACAACACTATTTTTAACATGCCTGAACCAGTTTTCGGTTGGAGCTTGAAGCATTATTACTACATAAGGATAAAGAGTATAGGGCTGCGTTCGAAAAATTTTAGATTATAGATCGTTCGCTATTGTATTGGCGCGTAGAGGTAAATAAGACAAATATTTTCTTAAGATATATTTGGGCACTATAATGCATTTTCATAAACTTTCTTCTATTATATTCTATATAATTTCGATTGCTCGTGTTTCTGTTCGTTTCGGCGACGTGGGCATTTTTAAATGAAATCAGTGCGATAACGATAACTTGTAGTGATACAATTAGTTTTAAGAAATCACGTTTATACAGTTATACGTCTTCTGATGATGGTCGTGAGACCGAAACGTACGTAAAGACGAGAAAATAATAAGCATATGTGTGACCTATTTCCCGAGAATTTTATATATAATTCTATTATAGCGATTTTTTATAATAAATGTTCAAAGTGAATAAATGAAACAAGAAGTCTCTAAACTTCTTAAAATGAAATATAACAAGTGTAGTCAGTGACATGGCCATAGAGGTAATTTATATCTTGCTTCTATGAACATGGCATGGAGAGTTTTATTTGAAGCATAGACGCAAATTATTATTACAAAAAATAAGATTCAAGCATTCAATATTATTACATATATTTTATCCTAGGTTGGCTGCTATAAATCAAAAGAAAATAGGAAACAAACTGATAGTTGTTCTGTGACAAACAGTTAACAAGACAATTGAACCAGGGGGCAGGGAACGAGCGAACAGATTATGAAGACAAACTGTAATCATAGAACTGTACTGTCAGATCAGAAACGGTTGGAAAATTGCTTTTAAGTTTTTAATACTCGTGTGAAAATGGAGTTACTTCATTGAAAAAAAAAACAGTAAATCAAGAAAGTAAGTGATTAAGCAATTTCAGTATGTAGTTGCAAAAAGAATAATTCACAATTATTTTCATAACCAAAAAGGCACCCTTCAATATTTTTGGATTTTTTTATCAATCTGATAAGTGGCAAAATGAAATAAATTTGATTTTATCAATTCCAATGTGCCTCACTGAACATGTAGTAAATAATTGAAGTGCAGTTATAAGAAGAAGTAACAGTTTTTTGTAAATAAAAAAATTAAAACAAAAAACTGAAGCCTGCGAGAAAACATTGGTACATGGATTTTTGTTTGGGACAGAGTTGTATTTGGGATTATGTGCATTCGATGCAGGTTCAAGTAGCATGTTTTGTCAAATGGAAAATTCAGAGTATATTCACATAAATGTTTCTATCTTATTTATGAGCATTTACTGGTTTTGTAATCTTTTCATCAGTTTTTGGTTAATTCACCAACAATTTGGAAAAGCCTCAATGTTTGAGAAAATCCATCTCTATAGCTTTGTGGATGTCATCAGATCTGTGAAATGATATTTTTGTACCCATTATCTATTCTTTTCTTTCATAACATATCCAAAATTCCTAAATAATTATGAAGATCGGAATTATTTTTAATTAGATCTATACCCATTGCAAATGCTCTTATATACAAAACAACAATGAGAATAAGTAGACCTAGGTTTTATGATATGAATTGATATGTGTAATGAATATTATGTTTGGTCTTCATAAAAGTTGAATACTTAATAGTAGGGTTATTTCAGGAATTTTTGTTGCAAGGTTTCTTGATGTACAAAACGATGGATTTTTCAAACTCTGCCAATGTTACATTAACAGATAGTATAAATGATAGTTATGCCACTGCTGATGAAGATAACGAAACACAATATTTGTCAGTACTAGAATCGTCTTCCGTACTAGATACATCTTCTGGAATAGGTTTAGATGAGCAATTGACTTTGAATAATTCAAAAATGGAAATATTGGATGACTCTGATAATACAGAATTGCTACAAGATACAACTTCAAATGGAACTGATGCAATCACAGAAAGTCAATCTTTTGTGTTTACTATTGATGGATCTGAAGAGGTTTATGGCCTTCAACTTGCACAAGATGAACATGGGAATTTGCAGAAATTTCAGTTCCAATACAGGTAACTTTTAGCAACAAATTAACTTTTGATAAATTATTTACCTTTGAAAGAACTCTAACAAATGTCATAAATAAAATTGAAATGTTTTATACTATGAGGGTCATTTGAAAAGTTTCCGGCCTTTTGAAGGCATTTGGTTAAACGCTTTTCCCAACCCTTCAGGCCATCAGAAAAAAATTCTTTAGGTAAACCTGAAAAATACAGGTTTACTGCCTCTTCAACCTCGGTATTTGACCCATATATTTTCCCACCCAGAAATTTTTCCAAGTTGGGAAATAAAGAAAAGTCACTCGGAGCTAGGTCTGGTGAGTAGGGTGGGTGTTGAAGCAATTCGAACTTCAATTCGTCCAATTTCGCCATTGCGACCATGCACGTGTGGACTCGCGCGTTGCCCTGATGAAACAGCACCTTCTTCCTCGCCAAGTGTGGTCGTTTCTTCTTGAGTTCCGTCTTCAGTTGGTCCAGCAACGCAGCGTAATAGGGTCCGTTAGTGGTCTTACCTTTTTGAAGGTAATCAACCATAACTACTCCACGGCTGTCCCGAAAAACTGTCGCCATCACTTTTCCGGCAGAAAGAACGACCTTCGCCTTCTTCGGAGCTGGTTCCTTCACCTCAATCCACTGCATTAACTGTTGTTTTGTCTCCGGAGTATGGTGATGGATCCAGGTTTCGTCGACAGTAATTAATCAACGCAAAAACTCGGTAGGATCCTTTTGGAACAGCTGAAGAGTTTCGCGCGACATGTCCATCCGTACCTGCTGTTGGTCGATCGTCAACAAACGCGGCACCCATCGCGCGGATAATTTTCTCATGCACAAATCTTCATCGAAAATCTTATGCACCCGTTCAGTTGATATCCTACAAGCCTCAGCAATTTCATTAATGGTTAATTGGCGATCTTCCATCACGGTTGGGTGCACTAAACTGACGATATCTTCCGTGGAAATAGTTTTTGGACGTCCTGAACGTTTATCGTCAAAAATGCTTGTACGACCGCGTTTGAACTCGGCCACCCAATGTTTCACGGTTGTAAATGAGGGCGACGATTCACCATACACTTAGTCTAACTCTTCTTTCACCTCCCGAGTTTTTTTCCCTCTCAAATACAGGAACTTTATCACCGCGCGATACTCGATTTCATCCATTGTCGTTAACAAACGTAACCTGTCAACTTTGGAAGGGTACCATGTGTTTTGTACTGATCGGAATGACTTGAAATTTTCATGGCATACATATGTTAAAGCCATCTATTGGTTGGCAAGAGAACTTGAATACACCATGACTTTTTGCCGGTAAGGCCGGAAACTTATCAAATGACCCTCGTACCATTGTAAAAGTGTTAAGGATGTGCTTATATATAATGAAAACTTTGAAGCTGAGTTTTCATAAAGGACAACATGCACCTCATGCATACAAGAATACAGGAATTTGAATCATTATTTTTATTCTCATTATCTTAGTTTATTCACTAATTAAAATTATTATTATTATAGTTTATAAGTTAGGAGTATTAGGTTAGTTGCTGGAATTATCAATATGGTTTTTAATTAACAAAATTAGGTCTCAATTAGATCAATTAGTTCTTGAGCAAGGCATGGGTTGTGGAACTGAACAGTTGGTTACATTCAGACAAAAGCCAACCTCTACACCATTTCTGAACTTTCTTCAAATCTTTTATATGTGTTTCATAGTTGGTTATAGGATTGTTATAGATGTTTGCATCGTCTACCAATAATCTGGAATCCAAACCTATGGATGTCATATAATTGTATAACAAGTTGAAACAGAATTGGCCCTAGAACTGAACCCTGAGGTATCCAACTGGAAGTATCATATTCATGGGATAACACTCCTTGGATCTGTACTGAGCTGGTTTTGTTAGAAAAGAAATATTCAATCAATCGCAACTGATAGCCCTTCACGCTGTAAAACTCTAATTTTTGTGAGAGTCGTTTGTGTGGTACAAGGTTGAAAGCTCTTTCAAAACCAGGATTAATAATATCTACTGGGTTACCTTTATCTTCAGAGGAAATCCAATTATTGACACCCTAGCAAGTTTGATGTGATAAAAGTCATTCTGGTTTTTTGGGATTACTGGTAAAACTTCTTCTTGTTTTTACTGTTCGACCGGATCGTGTTTATATTTTGACTTTACATTATTTATTTCAGATGTAACTTCATTGCAAGCAGCTCTGTAGACTTGGTAATTATCCTCAGATTTAGTTGATCTATATCTGTGCCAGTATTTTCGTTTCCGATCGATTTTCTTTCTTTGAAATGGTGCCATCCATGGTTTGGTTTCAGTAATGACAACCTTATTCAGGAACATAACGATTAATGCAGTTGTTCATTGTCTCCAATAGTACATTCCATGAATCATGAATCCCATCACAGGACATTGCTATGTTTTCAATATATTAGTTGATTTTCTTGTAATTTCTCAAAGGAAATTTTTTTATTATCTTATCAATTGCCATATTCCCCAATAATTGTGAAGTAGCAACATTAACTAGATTATCGCTCAAACCTATTGCAGATTCAAAATAAATGGTGTAAATAATAAATATGGTTGGTTCAATTGATAATTTAATAATGTAACATATTAGTTTAAGGCATTTAAGGATGAACATCGACGATTTTTGTCCGAATTTCCGCGAGGTCTAATTTTGGTCTATTCTTATGTATTTTGACACGCTGAACACGATGGGTAGATTAAATTTGGATTAACCTTGTGCTCGAAAAACTATGGTCATTTTTTGGACCCGAAAATGGCCATTTTTCAATTTTTTGCGTTTTGAGACAAAACTGAGTTTTATGAAAAAATGTTTCGAACAAAAGTTGTTGGAAAAACTAATACGCAACTTTTGGATTTAGTCTCAAGTCGGTTGGAGGTTGTGGGCCCAAGATAGGGCCCATTTAATGTGTTTTTTGGCACATTGAAAAATTGAGTATATGTCAAAGAGTTTTCAATTTTTCAAATTCTGTTTTGGTGAAAAGATAATATTTTCATTCTTCTTTTATTTGATTTTTAGTATTTTGACCTATATCATTTTTTGAAGTCACAATCGGCCATTTTGAAAAATCCGTATTTTGCGAATTTCAGACGGAATACTATTGTTATCAATCTAAAACCAAAATTATTAGAAAGACTTCATCATTGTGCATATAATATCCAAAATTCAAGCATTTTGCTCCGAAGACATAACTTTAGCGCCATTTTGAAAATTTTGAACCAACGAAAAATCTAAACTTTTTGAGGTTAGAATTCTCTCAAATTCTAGGTTCTATTAGAGGTTTTGATAGCGAGTATTTTAAGTCTAAGCAGATTGTATGATATGATTGTTTTTCGCAAAAATCAGTATTTCGTCACTTAGGTTGATTACCCTTGAATATTTTGTATTATTTCGCTGATTGTGTTTTGAAATATTTCTGCAGTTGAGTTGATTCCAAAACTGAGTCTTTTATATCTGAACAAACCAATGTGTGTTGAAAAAGTTGTAATGTATCTAGACTCCTCAGACAATATTAGTTGGTGATATCCTTCTGACAAGTCAATCTTGCTAAATAATGTTGATCCATTGAGTTGCGTTACCACATCATCAATTGTTGGAGTCACATACGTTCCCGTACGATGGCTTTGTTTGCATGTCTCACATCCACACAGTTCCTTTGAGTTGCTTTGCTTTGGGACAATGACAATTATTGATGACACCCAAGGTGTTGGTCCTGTTGTTCTATCAATGACGTCTTGTTTTTCTAGGCGTGACAGCTCTTGACACAACTTTTTTTCTTAGGTGGAACTGAATTCTTCTGTGTTTGTTACTGGTTGTATGTTTGAATGTTGAATGGTAGTTTTCCAATAATTTCCAGTTTTGTAATATGGGCAATTCCATTTTCAAGGAGCCCAGTTCAGGGGGGGTGTGTCAGCTCATGGCCCGGCTTCTGGTTTTTTCGATTCTACTACTAAAATGATGGCTTCCTGCCAAATTTCAGCTGAAATGGTAAGAACAAGAAAAAACGGCGCCTATTTTTCGTTTTTCTGTCATTTTTTGATATTAATTTTTGAAACATCGTCTTGAGAGCCGTTCGCGCCAGTTTGAGTCTAGAAATTTATTTGAAAACCCATAGGAAATCGGAAATTTCCCGTAGAATTCGAATTTTTCATTAGTTTGAGCCCAGCGGCCATATTTTTTTTGTAAAATCAAAAAAACCGATTTTTCGTATTTTTTTTTATTTTTGAAGCCGCACTTTTCAAAACGTTCTCGTCAAAAAATATCAAGGAAAATTCAATCAGTACCATTTTTCCTTCAAACGCTCTTTGTATATTGGCTGTTTTTTATTAAAAACCTCTCAAAAACTCAAAAAATGATATAGGCCAGTCACCTGAGGAAAAATTAAGGAAAAACAATTGAAGGTGTGAATTTGCAGTATTTTTATATGTATTTCGGTGTGCTGAAAACGGGAAAAATAATCAAAAAATTCCTAGAAGTTAGCTTCAAAAGTTACGGCCATTTTTTGGCGCGAAAAAATACGATTTCCATATTTTTTGCGTTTTAAAAGAAAACGGTGGCCCAAATGGAAAAACATGTCGAGAGACAAATTGTACAAAAAGTGAAAGCGCATCGTTTGAGCAGAAATATAAGTTATTTCGATGTTACAGTCTTGAGATATGAGGAAATAGTGTTTTTTTAGGGGAATACAAATGTTTTTTTTCTCATTCGAATATTGACCAAAAAAATATTCTATTCAAATTGAAATGTATTTTTTTATAAACTTTCTACGGTGTCTTTTTTTTTATCTTTCATTTTGGCTCCACAATCGGCCATTTCCAAAAATCCCTAAAACTGTGCAGTCGAAAAATGGACTTATCGACAAGAAAAAGAAATTCTCTTGTAGATCTCAACAAATGTGATACAAAACATCCTTCAATACTGTTTTTGGGGCTTAAAAAAAATGTAGGACAACTTTGAAAATTTCGGACCTCGGAAAATGTGCAAATTTTTTAGGTTAGAAATTGTTTAGGATGATCAAATCTCAGGTTCTGTTATAGTATTTCACGACGGGTATTAACGCTGAAGAAAACTTTTCTAGGTTGAGTAGAAGTTGACATATTGATATAAATGTGTTTGAGCCTACCCAGAACCCAATTTTGGGCCTATAGAAAAAAATTGGAGATCATTGGAAAGTAGACAAATTTTCTGATCTAAATCCAAAAATAAGACCTCGTAGCTATCATCATCTAGAACTTAGAGCGCGTTGACATAAAAAAATCACGTGTAAAATAATGCAGCGGCTTAAATTTCTATACCGCTTATCTGCCGTAATAGTAGATTTCAACTAGTAAATTGAAATTTTGATTACTTAAATCTTGATTACTATCAAAATAACTAAAAAATGATCACTTCAATGTAAAATATTATTATTGCACACTGTTATATTCAATTTAAATTATTTTTCTTGTCAAGAATCATATCTAACAAATGTAAACGCATTTTCATGTGACCACCATAAACTTCAAATTAATAGTATATTCAAAAGAATCGGAAAACTAATCGATGACTCATCATACTTACGTATATTAATTTATTGGCTAGAAATTTCTCATTTTTTCTGAACCTGTAATGGTTATTATATTTTTGTATAAACTTATAATGACTCAAAGTATAATGTTTTAAAGCGTTGAAAGGAAAGGTTAAAACAAATTATTCATTGTTCAATGTGCAATAATAATATTTTAGATTGATGTGATAATTTTTTAGTTATTTTGATTCTAATCAAGTTGTGAAAATTCAAAAAAAAAATTTAATTTCAATTTACTAGTTGAAATCTACTATTACGGCAGATAAGCGGTAAAGAAATTTAAGCCGCTGCACTATTTTACACATGATTTTTTGTATGTCAACGCGCTCTAAATTCGAGACGATGATAGCTACGAGGTCTTATTTTTGGATTTAGATCAGAACATTTGTCTACTTTCCAACGACTTCCGAATTTTTCCTATAGGCCCAAAATTGGGTTCTGTGGAGGCCCAAACACATTTATATCAATATCTCAACTTCTACATAACCTAGAAAAGTTTTCTTCAGCGTTAAATACGCGTCGTGAAATACTATAACAGAACCTGAGATTTGATCATCCTAAAAAATTTCTAACCTAAAAAATTTGCACATTTTCCGAGGTCCGAAATTTTCAAAAATGTCCTACATTTTTTTTAAGCCCCAAAAACAGTATCGAAGGATGTTTTGCATCACATTTGTTGAGATCTACAAGAGAATTTCTTTTTCTTGTCGATAAGTCCATTTTTCGACTGCTCAGTCTTAGGGATTTTTGGAAATGGCCGATTATGGAGCCAAAATGGAAGATAAAAAAAAACACCGTAGAAAGTTTATAAAAAAATATATTTCAATTTGAATAGGATATTTTTTTGGTCAATATTCGAATGAGAAAAAAAAACATTTGTATTCCCCTAAAAAACTCTATTTTGCTCATATCTCAAGACTGTAACATCGAAATGACTTATATTTCTGCTCAAACGATGCGTTTTCACTTTTTGTACAATTTGTCTCTCGACATGTTTTTCCATTTGGGCCATCGTTTTCTATTAAAACGCAAAAAATATGGAAATCGTATTTTTTCGCGCCAAAAAATGGCCGTAACGTTTGAAGCTAACTCGTAGGAATTTTTTGATTATTTTTCCCGTTTTCAGCATACCAAATTGTGTTTAAAAACATACCAAATCTACACCTTCATTTTTTAAGTGATATGCGCTGATATCTCAAGACCATAACCTCAAAATATATTTTACTTCATTTCAAACGATGCGTTTCTACTTTTTCTACGATTTGTCTCCTAACATGTTATTCTTTTTGGGCCACCGTTTTATTTTGAAACGCAAAAAACATGAAAATCGTATTTTTTCGCGCCAAAAATGCCGGTAACTTTTGAAGCTAACTTGTAGGAATTTTTTGATTATTTTTCCCGTTTTCAGCACACCGAAATACATATAAAAACACTGCAAATTCACACCTTCAATTGTTTTTCCTCAATTTTTCCTCAGGTGACTGGCCTATATCTTTTTTGAGTTTTTGAGAGGTTTTTAAAAAAAAACAGCCAATATACAAAGAGCGTTTGAAGAAAAAATGGTACTGATTGAATTTTCCGTGATATTTTTTCACGAGAACGTTTTGAAAAGTGCAGCTCCGAAAATAAAAAAAAAGACGAAAAATCGGTTTTTTTGATTTTACAAAAAAAATATGGCCGCTGGGCTCAAACTAATAAAAAATTCGAATTCCACGGGAAATTTCCGATTTCTTATGGGTTTTCAAAAAAATTTCTAGACTCAAACTGGCGCGAACGGCTCTCAAGACGATGTTTCAAAAATTAATATCAAAAAATGACAGAAAAACGAAAAATAGGCGCCGTTTTTTCTTGTTCTCATCATTTCAGCTGAAATTTCGCAGGAAGCCATCATTTTAGTAGTAGAATCGAAAAAAACAGAAGCCGGGCCATGAGCTGACACCCCACCCCCCCCTGAACTGGGCTCCTTGAAAATGGAATTGCCCATATATAAAATGGTCATATGGAAAAATGTTGGTATCATCTGTTTGAAATTTTGTAAATATGGTTGCTCAGAGATCAGATTTACTGATGTGCCTGTGTCGATGATGAATTTTATTGGTTGATCGTTAACTCTCAGAGTGATTTGTGGAAGAGAGCTGCTCTTTGTCGCTATATTGAAGGATTAGTCAAAATCACTTTTCTCATCTTGTCTTGAATGGTTGACCTTGCCTGATGCTTTATTGTCGTACTGTTGCCGAGATCTATAATTTGAAGGGTGACTGTTTGCTCCAGATGTTTTTCATTTTGCGTGCTCTTGCGTTTGCATTTTCCGTGCATACTTGTTTAAAGTGACCTCTTATTGCAGAAATGACAATTACTCCGAGAGCGGGACAGGCTTTTCTTCCACGGTCGTTACCAAAGTTTTTTACAAACTAGGTCTTGTTTGTATTTTTGATTGTTACTTGTTTTTTCATTGTTTATTTTTATTCTATTAGCGTTGATTTCATTGTTTTCCTTTTCAGAGACTTGTTTTTCAGTCATTTCATAGACTTTAGCTTGTGTTAATATTTGTTGAAGCGAGGGCTTGTCAGTCAAGGCTTACCTTCTTAATTTAGATGAGGTTGTGCCCTGGATGATCTGAGATTTTATCTCTCCCCTATCTCTATCTGCAAAACCACAGTTGGAACTAAGTTTTAGTAGTCTAGCGTAGTGTTTATTGTTTCTGCGTTATCTTGTTTGGACTGTCGAATGTTATAAATTTCGAACTCTGCGTTGATTCGAGGAGAAAAATGAGTGTTTAATTTTTGCTAAGCTTTGTCATACTTTGAAGTTGCAATAGGAGTGTTCCTAATGGGGTCAATTTGGGGTATTGTTTCAGGTAGAGAAAATATCAAATACCTCTTCTCCTATGCAATGAAGTATCATTGCCTCCTTTCGTTCATTGTTTTTTATGCCTGCTGCAATCAGAAAGTTGTCAAATCTACGTTTGCGGTATGAACGTCTCGATTTTTCCCAGCGTTTTCTCCATGTTGTAGTCTAAAATACTTGTCGCCAGAATGTCATATTTAGTCTCTTTATTATTTATAATAAAATATACAAGGCTCCATAGATATTTAGCATCGTACAACTAACTTTTCTACTTCTCTCGTTCTTATCCTGCTTGTCAATCGTTCGTTCACTTACTGCCAACTTAACTCTCTATTCCAGTCGACCAGTTATTATAGTTGATCAGCTAGATACTACAGGATATCAGCCTTGAATCTCTTGGTCTACTGTGAGAGTCAATTTTCTAGGCATACTCATTAAAAACTTCACCCCCTTTGTAGGCCCGTCTGACTGTTGCCTTCGGTGACACTTAGGCCTGTTGGCTCATTGTATCTTACCTCTGTATTGTTTAATCACATTACCCATTCCAGTACTTGTGTGCTTTGTACTTTACTGTGTGAGAACTGTGTAATTCTGGTTCGCCAGTTGGCTACCCAAAAATTAACTGTGTTTTGCGGTCCAGTGCCTCGCATCTACTCATTATATGTGTCACTGCTTCTGGATCCTTACCGCACAGTCTACATGTCAGGGCGCCATTATACAGTCCCATCTTCTTGAGGTGCCCTTTTACTGACACATGGGCAGTCAGGTTCTCTGTTTGATGTTAATAGGTTTGTACTTCTTTTGTAACACTGTCCTTTGATGTATTTTTTCCTATGTTTGTTTCCTGGGATTTTTCTCAGTATTCTTTGTTGTTGGAACCAGTCTTTTACAGACCTTCATGCTGTACGTTTTGGGTACTCCTGTAGTATGTACTGGATCGTTTTCCGACCCTCTTCTAGCAGGTTCGTCGGATTTCTCATTGTCTGCAGTTCTCTGATGTCCCGGCACCCAAATCAGCTTAACGCGGTTCTGCTAGTGTTTAAAGTTCTTATTTGCATGTCCGTACTAGTCGGGATGTCACTTCCTGACTTCTCATCAACTCATCTTCGATGAATCTCTGATTGTTCTATTTCGCGCACTGAAGGATTGCATATACCTCTGCTTGAAGGCAGAAGTGTGTTTGCCCTATGAATAGCTGAAGCCAGTCTTTGGTTTTTTTTTTAATATACCTGCACCTTTTTTAGTCTTAACCCGTCTGTGTACCAGATATTTCCCTGAAAACGGTGGCCAGGTCTGTTTTTTTATTCAGTTACATCTGGGATTGGTACCCTCATTGTTTTGTCGAAAGAGTTCCGTTTCGGAATGTGATCTGTTCTCATGTCTAACACGTTCTTTGTTACAATTCTTACGATACTCATGTATCCTGTCCCAACGTGAACATAATCCAATGTGTTTTGTATTCTGAAGGCACCAAGCCTCACCCTAGGACCCCCAAGCGGTGGGGAGGCAATATCAGTAGTGTCTCCATAGCTGCAGGGGGCGTTGACTTTATAGCCCCTGTGATCCCAAGAAGGCAAGTCTCTGGACCTTCATTAGTCTTGTCGTAGTCCTTTGTTGTGTCTCAGGCCACCATACCAAAGAGGCATATGTTATTGCAGACTTTACCACCATGTTATAGAACCAATAGAGCATGTCTAGTCTTGGCCACCATTTTTCCATAAATAGCGTCTGGCCAAAAATAGCGAGGTCTCCGCTTTTTTGATTACATTTCCCAGATGTTAGTTCCAGGTCAGTTTGGACTCTCGTTTCAGCCCGAATCCCCCGCTTTATCTGTAGAGTTTCTCCTCTAGGTTCCAGGCCCTCTAATTTGCTTCTTCGAATTAATGTTACTATGGTGGCTTTGTGAGGACTGATATTCAGTCCCTCCGAATCCGTCCATCTTAATAGCAGGTTCAGCGCCTCTTGCATGTGACCTCTAAGCGTGGTGCTATGTTTTCCTTGTGCCATGGCAACTACGTCATCGGCATATTCCATGGGTTCTGTATTCTTTGTCCTGGAGGGCACCCAATAGTCAAAGGACAAGACTTACGGACCGTTTTCCTGTCCAATTTTCCCAGGTTGCGGTATAAAGATAACCCTAACATTTCTCCATGATTCTGGAATATACCCGGGAGCCAGACTGACTCTGAATATATTACAAAGCCTGATCTGCAGTAGTTCCGGGCCATTCTGCAGCAGTACTAGGTAAATTCCGCCTGGGTCCGGTGATTTAAACGATTCAAATGAGCTTATAGTTCATTAAACTTTCTCATACGTCACCACCTCATTGACTAATCCCCAGCTTTTCCTTTCCTCCCCTGCTCTTGTGTGCTCCTCCAGTAAATTTTTAAGGGTATTTATTACTTGTTGTGGGTCCTTAGACAGTATTTTTTGGAGTCTAGCACACTCGTGAGTGCTTTCTATCTCCTGACAGTACAAATTAAAGGTCTATAAGCCTAATTAATCCTACGGCTAAAATATTTGAAAAATGCCAGGTGAGACTAAATTTCTATCAAAAAATAAAATTTTGAGTATAGACACTATGGCTTTCAAGAGGGTGTTAGCACACATGTGATACAATGTTTGTCTTAGTCATTAACATCAAAGGTTGTTGGAATCAAATCAGAAGAGTATTGCTATCTTTCTAGACTTAGCGAAGGCCTTTCAGACGGTACCTCGCACACAATTATCAAACACTAGTAACATGCATTTAGACTCCTTTGACACCTACTTAATCATTTGTTTTTCTTTTCTATCTGAAACACTCTGTGCACATACAGGTAATATGCATTTGGTTATGTAGGATGGGTACAGGGTTCTCAGAGAGTTCTGACTAGACTCGCAAGCAGAGACAGCTATTAACACTTAACAGCTTTTAGTCCAGTCGTCCTGCAATTGAGCTACACTTAAAATGATATTTTTTCCACATCTCTATTTTATGATTGATATTTATGTTTTTTGAGACGCTGATCACGAATATGGGGGTTAAAAGATAGTAGATCCATGGCGTTCCGAGATATTGGCCATTTTTGACCCAAGTTTTCGTCGTTTTTGGCGATTTAAAGGAAAACAACACATTTTATCGACTATAAAGTGTTAAGCAAAGTTGTAGAAAAATGAAAGATGCGTCTCTAAGTTATTCGGGGCCTGATATAAGGCCTATTTTGTGTTTTTTTTTGCGGTAACATAAAAATTGAATTTTGTATTACAAATTTTCCTCCAAGAACGTCATTTTCTGTCCAATGGTAGTATTTTATGTGTACTTTCGAACCAATCTTGCTTTTTTGTCTATCTTTTTTTTTTATGCCAAAATCCGCTATCTTAGAAAAAACTGTTTTTTTCATCAAAACTTCATTAAAAATTAGTCTTTTGACTCAAAACAAAATCAAATTGAAAAGTTTGATGTCCTCTATAACATATTCAAAATCCAAGCATTTTGAATAAAAAATGGAGGAATGGCACTGTTTTAAAAAATCAAGGGTCCAGAAAAAATTAATAATTTTCAGGTTAGAATACTGGTATGAAATTAAAATTTCACATGCAGATAGAAGACTTTTCTACGAGTATTTCAAGCCACCGTAGGTCTTTTTTAGATTAGTGAAACTTGAGGTATCTTTTGATGTAGGTTTGGGTTCACAATGAGCCCAATTTTGACCCTAATCAAAAAAATTCTCACAGAAGAGACTTCTGGCTATCTATCTCCGAATCGTTGACCTCCCACATATCTTTGAAGAAATTATAGCGCGGGTTAAAAAAAAAACGGAGCAAACAAAGTACAAAAAAATTCAAATTTTTGAATGTATTTTTTAGATAGGAAAATGAAATACTATCAATGTAATAATGAATTTAAGATTTATTATTAATAATTTTCATAATAATCAATAAACTAATAATAAACATGAATTTTATTATTGACGAATTGAAAAATAATTATAATAATAATAATTTCTGTATTTTTTTTTGATAGGAAAATTTTGAAAAAAAATTTATATATATTTAATTATGACTGACATTGTTATAGATATTATATATTGCTTCTTTCTTATTTAAAAAAAAGTTATCAATAATACATTTGTACATGGCAGATTTTATTATTTGAGATAAATAGCAATTAATTCTTATCATTAATAAACTAACAACCTATAACATCATACTATATAATACTTATTCTGTACGCTTTTTAGGTGCAATGCTTTCTTCATTATCAGTCGTAGTAGAGTCTGATGATGTCATATCTTCAGTTTCCTCATCACTTTCGTAGCAAGTTGCTGATGTGATATGATCATTATTGATATTATCGTTATCATTTTCAAAATCACTTTCAGGTTCTTGATCATCATCATTTCCTTCTAACGAAGGAATTACGTTACTGTCATCATTACGATCATCATCATCATCGACATCGTCATTTATTGCAAATTCATTATCATCTAATAATGTAACTTCCGGTTCAGCGCTATTTGCACAGTCTTTACCCTCACCGTATTTACATAGAATTGTGCATGGTATACCTACTTTCTCACAAAAGCATTTGCCACTGCAACTGACTTTGCAACCACATGAAATTATTTTTAGCAAATTTTTAGATGCTGCTTCTTTATATGTTTGAATAGGCTCAAGACCATTTTCTGTATTTTTCCAACCCCATTTGGTTGGGTCAATGGTATCATTGCCTATCCAAAGCTACACCTGATGATAATTTAAGTTCACATGCCGACTTTTGAACTCTATTGGTATAAGAAATAAAGCGTAAGTGGCCGAGGTTTTCAATTTTTTTTTTGAAATTTAGGAGCATATATTTGATATAAAATACTTCTACCAGTTCTCAATAATTTCTCAACATCTGGCTCAGTTTAATAAAATTCATTTAAATCGTCTGGTGAAAAATTGACATTGAGAACATTTTTTTTACCCTGCCTGTAAAAAGCGGATGTTGTGTCCCATTCACTAAAAGCATGGAAAAAACAAATGAAAGGTTTGATATGACTATAAATGAAGGAATTTTAATGATAATATGCCGCTGGTTATGTTTTCGCTTCAACGGTTTTCTCTGCTTTTTGAAAATAAATGGGTTTTGTTATGTTTTTCAAATCAGTTAATTGAGCTAATAAAACTAGAACATCAGTATCCTCGGCCACTATAAGAATATTTTTGTTTGGATTGTTTTCACTTAAATCTATAGCCTTGTTTACAATTAATGCATCTGCATCACACAAAGCTCTAAAAATCTGATTACCATTTTCTGTTAAAGAAGTTACCGGATTGTTTTTTATTATTTATATTTGACAAAAATGTATCCTAAAATTCAAAAATCTGAATTTTTTTTTTTGAAATTCACCTTAAGCGTTTGTATTTTTTATGCTGCGGTTTTTTTTTTAATTCGCGCTATAATTTCTTCAAAGATATGTGGGAGGTCGACGATTTAGGATTAGATACCCAGAAGCCTCTTATATAAGAATTGTTTTTATTTTTTCGATTAGGGTCAAAATTGGGGTCACTGTGAACCCAAACCTACATCAAAAGATATCTCATTTCTACTTCTCCAAAAAAGACCCACATAGGCTTGAAATACTTGTAGAACGGTCCTCTATTCGCATGTAAAATTTTAATTTCATACGAGTATTCTAACCTAAAAATTATTAATTTTTTCTGGGACCTTGATTTAAAACGGTTCCATTTCTTCATTTTTCATTCAAAATGCTTGAATTTTGGATATGTTATAGAAGACATCAAATTCTTCAATTTGCATTTTGGTTTGGGTCAAAAGACCCATTTTTGACGGAGTTGTAATAAAAGAACAATTTTATCTAACATGGCGAGTTTTGGCGCCAAAAAAAAAGATAAATAACTAAAATTGGTTCGAAAGTACACATAAAATATTACCACTGAGCGGAAAATGGAGTTCTTATAGGGAAATTTGTATTACGAAATTCAATTTTTATGTTACCGAAAAAAAAAACACAAAATGGGCCTTATATCAGGCCTCAAATAACATACGAGACTTCTACTTGTTGCCATTCGACGCATTTTTTATTCCTCTAAAACTTTGCTTATCACTGTTTAGTCGATGAAATGTGTTGTTTTCCTTTAAATCGCCAAAAACGACAAAAACTCGAAAAAATTGCCATTTTTGAGTCGATTTTTTAACCTCCACCTTCGTGATCAGCGACCCCAAAAACATAAATATCAATCATAAAATAGAGATGTAGAAAAATTTCCAATTCAAACTGCAGAACGACCGAACTATTTGTTCACATCCTATTATTCTCTTGAGTTATACTTGTAAGTGCCTGGAGACGTAAAACATGTCGAATGGATTATAATATATAATTTGAAAATTGGTATAAAATAGAGATAACACAGCATTGTTAAAAAACTACCATTAAGATTAAATAAATTATTAAAACATTTCCAGTATTATTTAAATGACATATTTCGGTCGATATTCATTTACAGTAGTCTTCACTAATGAGGAATTTGGTCAGCTTTGCTTTCATTTCCGTTTCAGGTAGCAGTATAACTGTTATTAGAATTTTGTTAAATATGTTTTGAATAGTGTTTTTTATTTTTTTTTGGCATACATCTCTCAAAAATAAGATCTTCTTTATGCATGTCATAGCAGTGGTTTCTGTCATTAAATAGCGCTTTATTGAGCCTTACAAACAACACATTCTCATATGTGCTAATCACATTGCAACAAATCTTACCATATATCATGATTTTCTAAAAAATTTAAATCTTTTTTCTTTCAGTAAAAATGATGAAGGCGAATTGGTACCCATGTTAGACACGATACAGATTCTCCCCTTAGATGATGACAGTCAGTCAGAAGTGCTTATTGATGAAGCTGATGAAACTGCTGTAGGTGATGAACTTGAAGATACATTCACTGACCTACATGTCAGTGAAATAACTAACAATGAGGCTGAAGCAGAACATGGATTGGAAATGGTCGAGTATGAAGAAAATGTATGTGAGCAAGAAGAAAATTGTGTTCCTGATTTCAATGAAAATTCTTCAGATGTTATCGATACCAAAGCAGGTACATATTTTATTTGGTGTTATTGTACATTTTTTGCAGTTAAAGGTTATGTCTAATTAAAAATATAAAATGTATTGTTACTGATTTGATAGGAGTATATTGTTCTTCATGATATTCTCCAATTTTTCAGGCGCAGAATACTTGCTACGTGGTGTACAAGTATATGGAGATTTCAATTGATTCCTATTCACGAATAATGTTTTGTTAATGATCAGGCAAATTTTAATACAATAATAACATAATAATTTTTTCCGAGAGATGGACTGTTATAAAAATGAACAAACTCCATCCAAAATACCCTAAAAATTAGGTTTATTTCTAAGTTTTTACTGCTACCAACTATAAAAGATGTAGTAGGAAATTCTATAGTTATTTATTATTTTGATTTCTTTCTTCGAATTATTCGTTTATGAATTAAATGTATTCTCAATTTGAAGAATAATTATTACTGTTCTATAGAATAGAACCAAGTACCAAGAAAAACATGATTCATTCTCATATAGGAACAGATGTTCCCTAAACTGGCGGGAATATTGAAAATCAAATAATTCTCATTTGAGATGAACTGTGTAAAACTAAATGCTCCACTAAAGTACAATCAATAATGAACTATAAGTATGCCACATGCTGTTAGTCAGTCGGTGATGAAATGCTGCAAGGAACAAGCTATATTTGTTTTGATTCAGTCCAGCTTGGAGATGAATTTACAATGCTTCAAGAAATTAACACATACACCACTTGAATAATTTTAAAAATATTTTATTCTTACGTTGGAAATAAACTTGAAGGTGTATACACTTACTACTTATATTATTGAACTTCACAAAAAAATACTTCATTTCAGTATAACCTCAAGATTCAATTGAGTCAATATTGGATATTTCCATCTATTTCGGATTACATCCTCGCATCGACGGTTCATGCGTTCATATTTAGTTTTGGTCCAATCCATTCCATATATCGATAAGAAGACATCCCACTTCGTCCAAGTCATTAGGCCTTTTCGGATGATCACTTAGTTGTCTTCCAAGTATTCCCAGACTGTTTCAATGGGATTGAGGTCTGTTGAACAGGTCCAAAAACTTGAACTTCAAAAATATGGTTTTGAACCATCGAGCAGTGTGAGGTCTGGCGTTATCCTGCATAAGCTAGAAATGTCGACCAATAAAAGGAGCAAAGAATGACATTATTTGAGGATGTCCATTATATCGTTCCATTTCGGGAGAAGTGCAAATTTGAGATTTTCAAGAACGTTTGAATAGTCATTTAAAATCAATCCTTTCATAAATTAACATCAAATTATTCTACATAAATTGGCTTTGCCACGGTAATTGATCAATTGATACAATTTTTCGCAGATTCGTCATTATTTATCATAACTGAGCTTCCACCGAATAAAGTGGTGCGCATAAAGTTACGCTATACGTATTGTTCATTTGGCCGTCGAAAAACACGAACACGTCTATCGCAATTTGCAGGCAAAATCTGAACTCATCAGTTCAGATAACTTATTCCTAGTAAGCTTCCATCACAGAACTATACAACCTGTGCCACTAAATTGGACGTGTTCTCAAGAAAATTGTAACTCGGCTCAAGGATCATCCACGTTTGATGCTGTGCCTCGAGCAGTAACATGGGACCGTAATTATCTACCCTAAGTTGTTATTGAATCGTTTCAATGTCTCTTCGAATACCTTCCACGTTTAAAAACTGGGATTACAACATTCTTGTTGACCAAATCGATGCCTCAAGGTAAATGCCCTTTAAAAAACGATCTTGTGCAGGCGTTGTGTCACGATTTCTACCTTGTTCAGCTCTTCTAGTATGGTCATCATCATCACTATGCCTATATCGTTGCAACATTCCTGAAACCGAGGTATGGGCACACCCCATAAAGCTCTTCTGTGTTAACTCCAACCTTCTTCGGCCAACAGGAACTGCTTGAGCATATTGATCACGTGACATGACCCAATTAATTGATTACAGCCAAAGATTCCTTATTGAATCTATACCGCTGTGACTCATGCTGCGGTGGTGTGGTGGTCGGGGACAAGGACTGGTATGTCCAAGCGCCCCCTAGACCGACTGCAGCGGCTTGCATGCGTAGGCTTATTGAGCGGTATGAGGTCGGCTCCAACGAGAGCCCTTGAAGCACTCGCCGGATTACCACCTCTACACTTATACATAAAAACTGGGCCATGAGAACTGCATATAGGTTAAAGGGTCACTGATCGGTTTTAAATGCCCCATACTAGAAATGAAACAAAATAGCATGATCCCCGCTATATGTCTCACTTCTCCCAAAATCCTCATCTCGGATAGAGGAGATTTGAGTATGGAAACTCACGCCCTACTGCCACCAGAAGGGCTCATATGGTTCACAGATGGGTTCAAGGTTGGTCAGGCTTCTGAGGCGGGAGTGTACCTAAAAAAAGTCAAAGATCACTATCTCAGTGACTGTAGGCGCTTACTGCACGGTTTTTCAGGCAGAGGTCTACGCAATATTGACTTTTGCCATGGAAAACCTGCTAAGAAACTATATAAATAGGCGCATATACTTGTATATTTGCACAGACAGCCGGTCGGCTCTGGGAGCTCTCAAATCACCCAGTCACATCAAGGCTTGTCAAAGAATGCAGGGATACACTGGCTGAACTAGCCAGGAGAAATAAAGTACAACTCATCTGGGTCCCTGGACACAGTGGAGTTGAAGGAAACGAAATGACCGACTCCCTAGCCAGTCGAGGGTTGTCTAGTGCCCCTGTCGGGCCAACCATCGCTTTATCATATTGCGTTGGGGTCTCAACCTTCTGGGCCAACAAAAAAAAGAGTGGTCTGAACTGTGGCGAGAATCCTCACGCAGGAGGCAGGCCAAGCTCTTTATGAAAGAACCTGTGTCTAGTCTCTCAAAGAAACTCCTTTCTCTGAACAGAAGGAACATCAGAGAGATAACTGGAATCCTAACCTGTCACGGTAGTCTTAACAAACACCTTCACACTATGGGCATCGCAGATGACCCAATATGTATGAAATGCAGAGAGGCACCGACACTTCGGAGAGTCAAAACTGCTCCCAGAAGAACTTATGGAAGCCAGTACTGGCAATATTCTGGGTTTCTGGCGGGCCACAAGCCTGCTAGAACAGAATAGGCTTCTGAACACGGAGCGCACAATGGGCCGAGCTAGGTGGCCTGAGTGTCCTCAAACGATGATGATGATCACCCAATTAACTAGAAACCTTAATATTTTTATATTAAGGTCCACTTTAAACATATCTATGGTTTCGGCGTTTACGTAGTGTAAATTCATAATACTTTGAAAGTTGGAGAATAAAACTCAAATTTTACACAAAACTTTTAACATTTAATTTAAAAATGCTGACAAATTGTTTCACCACACTGTGGCATTATCAAAGCGAGGAGTTATCAATTAAAGCTAAATCTAAAAGTATGTCCTTAAATATCGGGGATCAGAATGTGGTACAAATTGAGGGATGGGGGTGGATAAAATCATCCGGCAGAATGGAAAAAATAAATAAGAAAGAGTCGTTTCGATTTTAAACCCAGAGTCTCAATAATTGACTAATTTATCATAAAATTGGTCATATTATCATATGATTCATATTTTTTTGGGGGTGGTTTTAGAGGGTTTTGGGGGGTTGAAACAGGCAAGGAGTGATGGCAATAATTTTAAATATTTATTTGACATCCAATAAAGTTATTTAACATGGTGCCATCATGTTACCTTGTAACCTGCAAGTTGTATCCACAAAATGAAAAAAAGAAACATTTTTGGTCCAAATAATGGCCAATTACTCGGAAATGGACCGATAACTTTTGACGGCATGGGGTATGTTAACAATTGCCAATACCAATGAACAGTTTCCACCAGGTTTGGGAGGGTTAACTTGCAGTCCATTTTCGGTTCAATTTTAACTGGTTGGCCTGATAAACGGACACGATAAAAAATGATGGCACATGGTGGAAGTGTATAAGAATGACATGCTTCTCAAGTAACCGCAACTTGGAAAGGGTTAACATCCAGTCAAAAAAAAATGCGATTGCTGTATCTCGAGATCTACCAGCTGAGGAAAATTCGGTCTGTGAGATGAATTGTTCATTGAACCGTCCTCTAACGATAAACCATAGTGCCATCGGGTTAATTTCAGACCATCAATATCGCTCTGGCTCCTAGACTATTACAGTCAGCATATCACTATATAACCTTATCATGTTAGGATGAATTGATTGAGTCATATTCATCAATCCAATGGTATTATTAAACAACAATTAATTTTATCTTGCAAATGTTTTGTATTTCCACGTTCACGGATTTTATAAGTCTGTTTTACTTCTAGGAATTATTGAAGAAAGTTATCATCTAATGAATCCAAATATTAAACAAGAACTTTCAGCTGATGAAAATTCACATTATGAATCTGAAAACGAATGTGAAGAGTATACAAATTTGGACAATCAAGAAGGGTATATTGTAACACAAAAACATCAATCACAATTTGAAAATGTTAATATCAAACCAATACAGCATACTTCGGATTCTGAAGATGCAGAACGTTTCACACATGTGGAAACTGATGAGCACATATCTCAAGGGAGTTATGAAGAGGTACCAGTTACGGAGAATGGAGATCAATACGTAGAAGCAGAATTCGAGGAAGATAACATGGACGACGAGGTGAATGCCGACGGTAACGAACATTACGAAGAATTATTCGTCCAAGAGAGTCATATGCTAGGGACTAACGGGGCTGAAGATGACGAGGATTCGGAAGAAAATGACTCGGATAACGAAGTCTATCATATAGTAGATGGAATACATGTTACAGGTGAAGTGGACACTGAGGAAACGCTATACGACAGCCAGACACATAGCATACTTAGAGAAACATTGGAGCATCACACTAAAATGAATATATTGAAAAAAACAATGAGCGCAAATGCATTACCCGAGAAAAATTACGGATCTCCTAAAATATACTACGTTTTGAAAAAACCCGAAAAGGAAAACGTCAACTCTTTGGAAATCGAACAGATTATACAACCTATGAAGCCGAATCCTAGAAGTATTTTAAAAAGTTCACACATGACTGCAATCGTAAAAGAAACGGACCCAGAACCTGTAGATAAGATATCCAAACGGTTCTTTCGAAGTAAAGAAGCGGTACAAGCCCGACAGTTCTTGAATTTTATCAATTCGACGACGGTTCCTCAGGCTCCCGTGCGTAAAGAAAGACTACCCAGGAAGCAACAAATCAAACCAGTGGAGCGATTGAACGAAGATATTGTCGTGCAAGAGGTCATGGTATCGTCCAAGGGCTTCGTCGAACCACTTACGGAGGACGGAAAAAAGGAATTGCCAATTACCGATTACGTCAATCTGACTGACAGTGACGACGAGTACAATCCTAATCGAGTCGACGTTAGAAGAAAAAAGTATAGAAAAAACAAATCGAACGTGGAGATAACGATATCCGATTCGGATGATTCGAATGCAAGTTTGGTTGAAATTGACCTAACGGGTGGAGAAAGTGAAAGAGGAAAAAAAGGGAATTCGGAAGTTAAAGAATCGGGTGCGAGTAAACGACGCCGTGGAAGACCACCAAAAAATCGTAAATTCCAACAGGACACTGAGAATTTGAACACGGTTTCGAGTTCGGAATCTCCACTGAAAAAAAGTCGCACCGATACAGAAAACGAGTCTGATAGCGCAACGAAGGTCGATATGAAATGTCCCCAGTGTACGGAAACTTTTCTCACTGAGAATATCTTGAAAACACATCTTGGACATCATAATTTACAGAAGGGACTGAAAGATCTACATACCATAAGTAACAAAATAGCGTACAAACACACATGCGAAGCTTGTGGAAATAACTTTAAAAACAGTTTACTTCTAAGCCGTCACAAATGCGACAATAAAACAAAAATGAAATACACCTGTAACATATGCAAGAAAGGTTTTAGCGAATTATTCCCATTTAACTTACACAAGAAAAGTCACGCGAAAGAACAATTGATGAAAACCACTGAAGCTACAACGATTTCTCCGAAGAAAATCAAATCGAGAGTGTCGGTCTTGAAACCTCCCAGAACATCTAAGGCCATTCTGAAGTGTGACATTTGCAGTAAAGTGTGCTCGTCGAAAGATATTCTGGACACGCATCAAAAAACGCATAAGCAATTCAATTGCGCGACTTGTTCGCAAACTTTCAATTCCAAGTTATTGCTCAATTTGCACGTCACGAAACATTGTGTCAAAGTTAAATCTACATCGAACCGAAGACTTTCTTTTAAAATCAGAAAATCCTTCGTAAATTCTCCGACGTTATCCAGGAAAGTTTCAAACAGACGAAGAGTCACCGTATCTGATAGTGTTCAATCGGAAATATCGAGATTACCAACACGGACTCAACCAGTTGTTACTCCTGCTAGGAGGGTTGAGCAAGAAACGCATGTTACACCAGATATGACAAAAGAAAGTGGGATTCCATATGGTCATTTGCAATGCGACAAATGTCCAATGAAGTTTTCCATGCACGCTAAACTCTTCAACCATAAGGTAATAATGAATAAATACTAATGTCACTTACGGGCAATTCTAAATTAAAGGAGACGGCCAAGGGAGGGGGCGGGGGGGTCTGCGAAACTTGCCGGGCCAATTTTTTCTCCGTTCCGTATTTGAATCCGTTTATCGGCATTTAGAGATTAAAATACCCTTTGAGAAGTTTTTTATGAATTTTTTCAAATTTTTGGGTTGTTTTTCAACGAAAATTTCAAAAAACTGTTTTTGACCCCAGAAATCGACATTTTATAGTAAAAAAACGTCCAAGAAGTCAATTCCGATCGAAAATTGGCCGCTGAATCCGTAAATGGTGTCAGTTTCCTTCCATAATCCTCACATAACGCATCATTTTCTATCCATTGGCTGATTTCCGGCAAAATTTCTTTTTTTTACGGCGTCATATCGGTGTGAGCAGCCACTTAAAAAAAAATTTATTAGCGAAATCTGTGTGTTGTTACTTCAGCTTTACGATAAAATGAGAATTCTTCAGACCAATTGGATTTTAGATGGAGGTCGAAAAATCGAAAAAACTAAAGAAAACGACAAAAACCCGTTATTACTGTACAAAAATCTTATTTTGGGACATATGACCTCTGAATCAGATTCAGCGGAAATTTTACGATAAGAAAACAGTTCCCGAACGTCATCCAAGTACACTCCAGTGTACCATTAATTTTACGCCATAAAACCAGGTAAACGTAATTTTCTTCCAGTTTTTGACCTTTTTCGACCTGAAAGTTACAGAATTTAGAATTGTAAGTAGGATATTTGGATTACTTGGACAATTTTCGATCGAAAACATCGTAGAATTCCCCGCTGAATCCGATTCCGGGGACATATATCCCAAAAAAAGACTTGTCAGCGACTTGACGACAGATTTTTGTACAGTAATATCGTTTTTTTTTTCTGTTTTTCGGCCTCTAAAATTCATTTAGTCAGAAGAATTCTCATTTTATCGTAAAGCTGATATAAAAACACGCAGTTTTCGCTAAAAAAAATTAAGTGGCTCCTCACACCGATAGGACGCCGTCAAAAAAAAAGCTATTTTGCGGAAAATCAGCCAATGGATAGAAAATGATGCGTTATCTAAGGGGTCATTCACAAATTACGTAACGCAGTTGGGGGGGGGGGGTCATGGATTCGTTACATTTTGTGACGAAGGGGGGCTGAGGGTTTATACGGTCGCGTTACGTAACAAAATGCAATACAAATACATTTTTCGTTTGAATATTGCATTTAAAATAAATGGACTAGTCAATTCATTATTCCGTGCAATTACTTTAAATTTTAATACAAATGTTACAATTTAAAATAATATATAAATATATATAATATAGTTAAATATCAATAAACAAACTTTTTATTTAGAAATTTTTTTTACCAGTACCATTTTTTATGCAACAAAATGAGAATTTGAGGGGGGTACATTTATAACACGTTACGTAATATCACGGGGGGACTCAATGGTTTGTTACGGTTCGTGACAAAGGGGAGGGGGTGGCAAAATAGTGAAAAGCAGCGTTACGTAATTTGGGAATGACCCCTTAGGAAACTGACACCATTTTCGGATTCAGCGGCCAATTTCCGATCGGAAATGACTTCTTGGACGTTTATTTATTATAAAATGTCGAAAAAATTCATAAAAACCTTTTAAAGGGTATTTTAATCCCTATATGCCGGTAAACGAGTTCAAGTACGATGTGGAAACGGAAAAAAATTTCCCCGGCAAGTTCCGCAGACCCCTACCCCCCCCCCCCCCTCCCTTTGGCCGTCTCCTTTAATTTAGAATTGCCCTCATAGGAACCGAAAATATATTGGTAATGATTAGAAACGTAGAAAGACATCAAATTATACATTCCTCGAAAGTTTATTCGAATTTACAACATATGTGCTTTACAACGGTCTATACTAGGACCTTTATCGTATTACTATACACTGCGGTCTAAATGTAATAGATAAATGCATGGTCTACGTTGTCAGCCATTTTCAAGACAACCCTGGAATAGGTCGATTTTTGTTTCGAATTGCACATCTCTGATATTCGTTTCGATGATGACTTCATGGTTTTGACGTCGTAAACAATTTTTCTCATGTAATCAGATACCATACCAGTTTGTTTATAACTTGATTGCCAGCTATTTTCAAAAAATGCAATGACATACATTTTCATATCCTTCCTTTTCTTATATATTTTAGTCTGTATCATGTTAACATTATTATAATCTTCAGAATCAGTATAACTTAATAAATTCTCAGATAATGATACATAAATTATGAGTTCAGAACACTTAAAAATTTTAAACAGAAAGCATCATGGTTCTAGTTCAGCCAATGTTGTCAAGTTGAGCAAGTTTTCATGGTTTTTGAATAAAACTATCCATTGTGTTTATTGAATCAAATTTAGGAGGTCTTTACTTATTACATTAAATAATAATTTTAAATGTAATTCACAAACTGTTGTATAGTTTACCAAATATGTGAAGAAAAATAAAGCACCTACTTAGTAGTTCTGTTTGCATGCAATAGTACCAAAAATCATATATTTTGATATTGAATGATTAGTAAAGGAAATGAATGGAAGAACCTCTTATTTTTTTGTAACCGGATGGAACTGAATGAAACCTTTTGCATCCGCTTCATTTTTGGACCAATAAACTTTGTTAACCTTTAGATTTTGGCGGTCGCACCCCCTCTTTTTGCTAGAGGGATTGTTAGCAACCCCATTTTCTATCTCGCCGAGTTCTTAACCGAATTCCTTCAAATTTACATACAGGGATTTTGAGGGGTCAGCTATTACGAATTCGACGAGAAAATTTGAAAATTCAAAATGGCGGGTTAAGATATAAAAATGCACGTAACCTAACTGATGATTTTAGAGAAAAATACCAAGAGTCCAAAAGTGTTTAGAATCCAATTTTGCATAAGAATACCTTATTTTTATGACTCGAATATCACCACCCCTTAGCGGACCTCTTAGTTACCCCCACGCTGCAAATCCAAAATTGCCATTCAGCCATGATTTTGATTTTAGAGAAAAATTTCAAGGTACAAAAATGTTCTAAATTCGGGCTTTTGTAGGAATTGACCATTTTTAATGTCATTTACTACCCCCTCCACTTTCCCTCACCCCTAAAAGTTTAAATGCATTTTCGGGCCATTCTATTGGTTTTAAGCAAAATTGACTAAGACACAAAAAGTGTTGAGAATTCAATTTTAAGTAATAAAAGTAGATTCATATGTTCACTTTCAACCCCTTTTCACCTTGAGAGGGTGAACATCCCTACTTATTTCGTAAAAGAGCCGGATTTTTCCATGTAAATAGGAAAATGTTATATAAAAACATGTGAAAATTATATTTAAAGAATATCCCTTCATTCTGCACCCTATCAGATAGATCTCCAAGTGTGGGGGTAAAGTCACATGCTGCATTGCTATACACAAGACGAAATAAAATTCATATTTTATCACGAAAAAATCATCATAAATTATAAAGTTCATATGTAATACAAATTATTGTGTCTTGAGTTATTTGTACAATATAAATAAATTTGTATGGTCACGTACATACCCCTTAACACACTTTGGGGGTGAACATCCCTCTGTACCAGTAGAATCTTTGCATAGGGGTGGGGGGTGTAGATATTTTATTTAAAATAAATACTATCAAGACACAAGTTCAGAATTAAATTTTACACAATAAAAGTATATTTATATGGTTACTTTTCAACCCTTTTTCAGTCTTGAAGGGTGAATGTCCCAGCTTCGTAGGTTCGTAAGCCGCATGAAAATACGAAAATGCTATATAAAAACATGACTAATATTTTTCAAAAATATTTCTTCTCTGCACCCGAGGAGATTTTATTTCGTCTTGTATATAGCGATGCAGCATGTGACTTCACCCCCACCCGTGGGAGATCTATCTGATAGGGTGCAGAGTGAGGGGATATTCTTCAAATATAATTTTCACGTGTTTTTATATAACATTTCCCTATTTACTAGTAAAAATCCGGCTCTTTTACGGAATAAGTAGGGATGTTCACCCTCTCAAGGTAAAAAGGGCTTGAAAGTGAACATACGAATATACTTTTAACACGTAAAATTGAATACTAAACACTTTTTGTATCTTGTCAATTATGCCTAAAACCTATAGAATGGCCCGAAAATGCAATTAAAATCTTAGGGGAGGGGGAAAGTGGAAGGGGGTGGTAAATGACATTAAAAATGGCCAATTCCTACAAAAATCTGAATTTAAAACATTTTTTGTATCTTGAAATTTTTCTCTAAAATAAAAATCATGGCTGCAAATGGCAATTTGAGATTTGCAGCGTGTGGGTAACTAAGAGGTCGGCTAAGGGGTGGTTGATGAGTGGTGATATATGAGTCATAAAAATAAGTTCTAAACACTTTTGGACTCCTGGTATGTTTCTCTAAAATCATCAGTTAGGCTACAAAATGCATTTTTAAATTTTAAGCCGCCATTTTGAATTTTCAAATTTTCTCGTCGGATTCGTAATCGCTGACCCCTCAAAACCACTATATGTAAATTTGAAGCAATTCGGTTAAGAACTGGTCGAGATAGAAAATGGGGTTGCTAACAACCCCTCTAACAAAAAGAGGGGGTGCGACCGCCAAAATCTAAAGGTTAACAAAGTTTATTGGTCTAAAAATAAAGCGAATGTGAAACGTTTCATTCAAATCCATCCCATTACAAAAAAATAAGAGATGAGGGTCTTTTTATGCATTCATTTCCTCTACTAAAGGAGGTTATTGCTTTTTGAGAGTTTGATAAATTATTAAAATAAAACTGATCCTACACCTGAAAGTATGGGAAATTAAATTTCAGCTCCAATCAATATTATTAATCCATATTGTGTGTTAAAGTAAAGTAAGCATTATTATTTATGGTAACAAACACTCAACAAAATGCCTAATTATCAAAATCTTCAAATCAGTGCATGATTTTCAAATCTACTTTCGATAATCTCGGTACCACTATTTTAGTAGGATGAATATAATGTCCAACTATCCAAGTAGAATTAATTTTTTGGTGGCATACAAGTTGGAAGATTATCTTTCATATTAATCATCTTTGATCATGTGAACTCGTAAATTCAATCTTTAGTTGAATGAAAACAGAGTTGAATTTTGAAGAATTCATTTTGGTTACATCTTTCATATATTTGAAAAGAGGTTCATAAACGATATAAAAAATTTAACATTTATCTGCATTAAATTTGCAGTTGAGTATTAAAATTGATGTTGTAACTTGAAGTTATTTCACAATAACATCAGAATAATAAATATTACTTCACTACCTTAAACATTAACACAGAAATATTCACTTCATCATTATCTCAAACAGCCTTTGCCCATATTTCTGGTGTTCGTTTTCCAAGTCTTTATCCACAAACCGATTCATTTTCCGTCTAACTACCATCTGTGCCTATGTGATTCCTGTAGTAGTTCATTTTTGACAAGATCGACAACAGGGGTTTTGAAGTGTTATTATAATGTAGGTAAATTATTCCTACTCCACCATTGTTGTATATATATTTCTTGGGGGTGTTTGTTGGCAGCTTATTCATTGTTCACAACAATGGGGGGGGGGGGGCGAAAGGGGTGGTTATAAATTCATTAAAAGTTGAAATTCAAACAAATTTAGGAACACTAATAAGTACGAAATGATCACCCTTATCCACATATTCCAATTTACGAAGTTGTTTTGATACGTTTCACCATGATAATCGATATCCTTCGTTTTTGAAGGAAATATTAGTGCCCTAATGGTATAAATTGCTGTACAACCAGCATGAAATGCCTATGATATACACAGCGCCACCAACTTTCATCGTTTCAACACTATTAGTGCTAAAATCTTGCCAGGATTGTCAGTACCATCTTCGAAGACCCATCCATGTTTCGTCGAGATAAACAAATAGACGTACTAGTCGAGTCAATTTAGCAAAAAAACTCGGAATTTTTTCCAAACAGACCAATCAACTTAATTTTTTTTTGAAAATCGTTCCTGGACGGAGACTGAACGATATTGAACTTTAAGATCTAGTCGGTCGACCATTTTTCACCTGTTAAACCGGAAATTCGCCAATTTTAATGGGAAAATTTATTGTGAAATTTGTAAAATTATTGCCAAAATTGGCTGGAAAACTCAACTCGGGGGGTTTTCGGGGTCGCCGATCACGATTCCGTTAGATTTACCATTTCCGACCGCAGTATCTAGAAATTGGCCAATTATATGTCTGAAAAATAGCCAAATTTAATAATTTCCTAATTTTTGTTGAAAATAACTAAAACGTTTCACTCGGGGGTTCTCGAGGTCGCTGATCACGATTCCGAAGTTAGATTCACCATTTTCCACCGCGGTAGCTAGAAATTGGCCTATTTTATGTCAGAAAAATGGATAAATTAGATAATTCCGTAATTTTTGTTGAAAATGGCTAGAAAATTTCACTCGGAAGTCATTTGATATTGGATATGAAACAAATGATTTACAGTCACGGATAAATTCCCTGACTTTTGATAGCAGTGCCAATTTCTAGATACTGCGGTCGAAAATGGTAAATCTAACTTCGGAATCGTGATCAGCGACCCCGAAAACCCCGACTGGAGTTTTCCAGCCAATTTTGGCAATACTTACCAATTTTACAAATTTTACAATAAATTTTCCCATTAAAATTGGCCAATTTCCGGTTTAACAGGTGAAAAATGGTCGAGCGACTAGATCTCAAAGTTCAATATCGTTCAGTATCCGTCCAGGAACGATTTGCAAAAAAAATTAAGGTGATTGGTCTGTTTGAAAAAAATTCCGAGCTTTCACATTTTTAACGTCTAATTTGACCCGACTATACCTACAGCACTAGATTCTTCTATATAGTACTATAGACAAACCTACTCACCTATAGAAATTATTTAACGTATTTTTACAACCGTCCTGAAAAATTATATCTCAACTAACAAGTCTTTTCTTTGAAAACTATCAATAAAAAAACTTGTTCTATGATCGTGACTAGACCTACACAATTTTACATTTAGCTAATTAATACACTATTTTTCCTTACACCTTCATTTTTCAGTTTAATTATACTGAAATAAAAAAATTACATTTTTCGCAGTTTACACAGCACACACAAGTAAATGTACGTTGAATTGCAGTTCAGAGAAGAATAATTGCTCCTGTTCTTTTGAAGTTGAATAGTATCAAAATTTAATTCACTACGAATTATGACCTATCAACAGCGAGCTGTCAAGTCAATTTAATAAATGGACAGTTTATATCGGAAACTTTGTAATGTGTTGCCAACTGTTAAAATAGAATATTATACCTGGTTTGGTTTGGCAAATATAGCGTGGCAGTTATTTATACAAGTTGTTGAAGTGAATTGGCTGAAAAAATAACAAGGTATGACGTAATTTCTTTGTTTAAGCGAACAGTGTTCACTAAGTTTATAAAATTGCAAACTTTCTTGTTCTACTGATGAGCTCAATGAAAAGAGCGAAACAGCTGTCTATAACTATTAGTTGGTGGCGTTATTGATCGATCTAGACCAGAGAGACCGTATCGACGTTATTTTAACTTGAAGGTCAAATTCAGCTCCCTTACGCTGGCAAAGCAAAGTGATATTTGTGCAAAAGATTGGGTGCTTTCACGTTTAAAAAAAATGTTTTTGCTAGCTTAATAAGAAGCGAAGCATTTAATAAAACTATGCGGCGTAACATAAAACAGGAAGGATAATACAAATTTATTTAGTGCTAATACATTACAACTAACGTATATAACTTACTAGCTGAATCTACCCGACGTTTCCAGGGCATATGTTGAAATGGTATCAGATCGGGAGATATTGAGGAGGGAGAAGGAAGGCGTCGGCTCCGCAGTCGCGATGTTATATTCCCCTAGTTTCATAACTTGATGAATATTTCAAATGAGTAGCAAAAAAATACAAAATTTTGTTGTTACACCTAGGTTGGATGAGTTATAACATTATAAAATTAAAGAGTATGATAAAATAGTTTTTAATTATATATAAATTTTCGGGAAATAGATCACACTAACACATATGCTTATTATTTCTGTCTCTGACCTATTTCCCGAAAATTTATATATAATTCATACCTGGGTCAAGAATCTTTATTGATAGTTTTTAATTGTTTTTACTTCTCCATTAGTTCATTTACCTGCTTATTATTCAAATTGTTAAGTAAGTGAACGGTCATTGTATCAGCTTTCTTTCATGTAAACGTTAAGCGAAAGAACATGAAGAGGAAAGAAGAACGGCTTCAGCCAAAGTCTTTAGAGTCAAAAATTGATCTAAAAAAAGTTGGGTAATAGTATAGTTTACTGGATTCTATTGAAAAGTAATGATTTTCGAAATGTACTCCTTATAACGTGTTTAATTAGCTCGAAATATGAAAAAACCGGTTGCGGAACTCGATAATTCCATCGGAAAATATTTTAAAAGCTGTGCTCAATTGATATCAACAGGCAAAATAGCTTTCGGACATTCCTACGGGTCAACTGTAAATGATTGTAGGCGCAGCAAATATATTGGAAAAGATACAGAAACCGCTAATGAATTACGTTAAATTATATTCTATGTTGCATTGAAATTTTATCCAAATCGTCTACATAATGTATTCCACAAATCTATGTTTCATACTGACACCTGCCGTCAGGTTGACTTTTTTTTAAAGTTCAACGAAAATAAAGTATTTAGCAAATTATTCAGTACTATAATGTCAATTAAGATTAGTACGTAAATTGCGTTACTTTATATGCGTTCATAGTTGTTCAGAATGTAAAATGTAATATCACTTTCAATAATGAAGGGTCTATTTTTGGTTTTTAATGTTGGCTGTCTCCCCATCGATTAATACATACACAGAATCGAAAACAATCATAACACTGTAATGTCGTATTTGCAACGCCACGGGTTTACATGCTTTATGATCGTGACTTCTATCCTTCGATTGTCTCAAAGAAGGAATATCTTACCGCAGTTAATCCTTCTTTGAGCAGTTGTTCCTTCTTTGAGAAAATCGAAGAACAGATGAAGCCGCGGCAATGCTGATCGACTTCTCAATATAATTATTTTCACGTAAATTTATTACAATTATCTCCCTTCTTCTTGTTTTCTGCAGCATGACTGTTGCCCATACTCTCCATATTTTTATATTATCCAAGCCTTTATAACAATGTTTTTATGTCAGCTTTAAAACTCCTTCAAAGATTTCATTTACCAGTTTGATGCATTTCTGTTCCTTATTTAGTAGTTAGAAATAACATATCCCAATTCCTTCAAATGTTATTTACCCTACACATTTCCTTTCTTCTTTTTAGATTTGAAGACATGTTCAGGAAGTTTTTTTCCAGGGTATTCAGTGAATGTGTATTATTAAAAAAAAAATGTTAACTAATGGAACTGCAATATAATAATTATCGGTCAATCTTCGTACGTTAAACGAAGGGCCACAAAGATCTCGAACAATTGTTTTTCTAATTCTAACGGACCATCAAACATTTTTTCCACAATATAACGACATTATCAACTCAGATCTATGTATGGCTCACAATTTAATTATTTTCTCGTAACATTTATTACAATTATTATTTCATTTCTCCCTGTTGTCTGCAGCACGGCTGTTGTACAAACTCTCCTTATTTTTTGTTCTGTATTTTTTCGTTATTATTCAAGCTCTTACAATACAAGGTTTTATATAGTAGCTCAAAAACTGGTTTATGGTACCAGCGGATTGTTGTATGAAGGGGTGAAAATTAACGTGCCATTTCATCTTCATTACCTGCATTGCAATCAATTATTGCGGTGGCTGATATGTTCACCTAAACATTTTATTTACTGGTTTGATGCTTTTTTGTTCCATATTTAAAGGCTAGAAATAGCACATCCCGCATATCCTGCCACGTTCCAAACACAATTCCTTCAAAAGTTCTTTAACCTCCTCATTTCGTTTCTTCAGTTTGGACTTGATATTTTCAGAAAGATTTTTTTCGAGTAGTTCCTAGTGAATGCGTATTACATTTTTAGCCAATTGAACTGATATGTAATAATTACTATTATCGGTCAGTTATCATTCATTCGTTCAAGCAAATTGACCACAAAGAGCTATAACAATAATTGTATTCCTATTCCTAGCGGACCACCTAAGAATTTTTTCTACAATAAAACTACATAACACAAGTATAACCAACCGGGTTACAAACTTTTAAACGTTTTCAACCCATATCTATGTCTCTTGCTGGGTATATATTGTCCAAGTAGTAACCATGGTCTCATCTATAACACTTCAACTGCATTCATAAATTTAAGTAGTTGAAATCTATTTCTTATCATTACTTTCAGAGGATTAATAGAATTCTCATACAAAATGTTTGCTGTCCAGTAATCACAGACTAGGGTATTTCAAATACCCGTGTGAATTACAAAAACCAGAAACTAGCGTGTTTCTTCTTTGTTTGTTTGTTTGTTCTCATAAATAGATTCTTGTAGATCTCTTGTGGATTTCATTAATATGTAAACGACTGCATTTCATCATTTGATATTCAAAATGTTCGACAGAACAAAAGCGACCTTCGTTAATTTGAGCACTGCAACAGTGTTCAAATCAATAAATTTTCCTGATACTCAAGAATTGGAATTGCCGGGTTCCTTTTTTGAGGTATTCATGTTTTTACCTTTCATTGAAGAAACTTTATTTTCATACCTCACTCATGTAGATCAAAACAGCTGGATATGTTTAAATCAGTTGTAAAGTAGTACAGTTATTGTTGTTGTATTATTTCAATTGGGAATTGTTCTTTGAAAGTATTTACAGTAAATAGAATTCTTCATTATTGGATCTACAAGTTCACAGTTTCCCGGTATTTCAACAACGCGTTTAAGTAATAATTTATTGCTTTCCTGTTTCCGAAATATTAATTTGAAATTAATTTTACTTTATATCAGATTTTCCATGGCAAATCTGCCGTAAAATATAAATCAAACTGTAAATGATCAAATAAACTATTAAAGAGTTTACGCTGTGGATACACTATAACACTATAAATAACTAATAATCACCCTTATCCACTTAAAATACTGTTAAAGTACTGAGGACCTTTCAGCTACCAAGTATCAGTTTACTCTGATGATAGCTACTTGGTAGCTGAAAGGCCCTCGGTACTTTAAATGTATTTTAAGTGGATAAGGGTGATTATTTCTTATTTATAGTGTTATAGTGTATCCACATTGTAAATCCTTTTATAGTTTATTTGATCATTTACAGTATCATTTGGAAAAAAAAATTAGTATCAGTTTACTCTGATGATGGCTACTTGGTAGCTGAAAGGCCCTCAGTATTTTAAGTGGATAAGGGTGATTATTTCTTACTTATAGAGTAAATGATCAAGTCAACATTTGTATCCGTTTCTAGAATGTATATGCCCTATGTATACCCAATCAATGCTTTATTAAGTAGATATAACTAGCGAGATGTAATGTTCTTATGAAAATATTGAACAACAGTAAAAAATGTGTATCAATTTTTCCAGGTAATCAAACACGGTCTAGAAACTCCAGATAAGAGTATTTTGGAATCTACTGGACAGAAACGAAACGCGTCCAAACAAACAGTTGGTCATGGGGGAATACCAGCTAGTCGCAAAATGGCAAACGCTTATGCCCTACTACAGAATAAGTTGCAAGCACCATGACTTGTTAACTTACACGGCGAGACAAATGGAATTGCAGAAAACATGACTGCATAATATTTGATGATGTGTTTATTGAATTTTAAATTGTGTTTAGGTACATTATTTTATTAAGTCTAATGAGTGGGTGTCACAAACAATTATCGAAAATTTATTGACATGTAGAACCAGAGAATTTTTCAAAATAATATTTTCATGTGACTGGCAGTGTTGTGTCAGTTGAGATCTACAAATAAGTCTTATGAGGCCATATATTATTAATTTTTGCTACATACTTGACTGGACTCGCTAGATTCTCAGAGAGGTTATAATTAAGAGGAAATTAATATATAATAACAGTTTCACCATCGAGAATAACATAGAAGTGGAGAATCTTTTCTTTTTAAACAGCAATATTTGAACTGGGCAACAACTGCAATGTAAGAGGACTCAGTATGAAATAAAAAATACAGAAAATATTTTAACTGTAAGAAAATTATTTGAATCTAAAATAATAAGATATGTATGGGTGAAAAACTAAGTTAAATGGTGATTTTACTAGCGCTAGATGAATTCTTACATTGAAGTAGTTAGAAGAAATCCGTAGGTCAAATTTTGTAAATTTGAGTAGAATTCGTCAGTGCTGGAAATGTAAAAGTTAAACGGCAAGAAACAAAAAATTTGTTCAAATGGTTAACAACACTATCATCTACAACTCTTCGCATTATTAAAGCGAAGTTACCTACAGAACAGTTTGTTATATCTCAAGTTCTATATGCCTTGAAATTTTCGATAGTTTTATTTCAGGAAACTTATATTGCATGTATAGTTTTCATTTCTATGATGATACAAAGATGCAAAAGCCAATTATATGAGATTAATAAGCTAGATATCGATCCATATTGATAATTGCTGATGTGGTTGCCAACTTGCGTTGAAAATCAAGTTGACCATTTTATGTTCGATGTTTTATATAATTTTTATTGACACCTTTAGTTGTGTACTTTATCTGCTATGCAGACTTGTAAATTTGTAAAAAGTTCTGTACATTTGCAAATTTGTAAAATAAGTAATCTTGTTATTTACAACTTATATATACAAATTTTTTAATATTTTTAATTGTAGCGTACTAAGCAGGTTCATAAATTGATAATACTTGGTTTTGAGTTTTTATTTCCACCTTCACTGCACCATAATTTGTTATGATTGGTAAAATAGTCAACATCAGTTCTCCATGATTTTCCCAGGTTCAAGATCAGCAAGAACCCAAAGCAAGTATTTTGATAGACAAAGTTTAGGTTCTCCAGACTGAACAGTGACAACATAAACAAGGTGTATCAACACCTTCGACCGGAAAAAAAGATGTCGCACTGAGAACTGAGAGTCAGTCACGCATTGATAAAACATCTCGCGAATTAAAGGATGAATGGGGAAACAGTTGGAAATGCTTCCGCCAGGTGTCGGTCCCGAAACTGCACAGTAAATCACTGAATCCGAACACATTCGATAGACAAAGTTTTGGTTCCCAGATTGAACAACGCTGGCTTGAAAACCAAGAAGTAGAACACGGTCGTATTAGTCTAGGAGCCAAAGCGATATTGATGGTCTGAACATTAACCCGATGGCACTATGGTTTATCGTTAGAGGACGGTTCAATGATCAATTCATCTCACAGACCGAATTTTCCCTGGCTGCTAGATCTCGAGATACAGCATCCACATTCTTTTTTTTGACTGGAGGTTAACCCTTTCCAAGTTGCGATTACTTGAAAAGCATGCCATTCTTATACACTTCCACCATGTGCCATCATTTTTTATCGTGTCCGTTTATCAGACCGACCAGTTAAAAATGGACTACAAGTTAACCCTCTCAAACCTGGTGGAAAATGTTCATTGGTGTTGGCAATTGTTAACATACCCTATCATCAAAAGTTATCGATCCATTTCCGAGTAATTGGTCATTATTTGGACCAAAACTGTTTCTTTTTTTCATTTAGAAACAGTTTGTGGATAAAACTTGCGAGTTACAAGGTAACATGATGGCACCATGTTAAATAACTTTATTGGAGGTAAAATAAAGATTTAAAATTGTTGCCATCACTCCTTATTTATTTCAACCCCCCAAAACCCAATAAAATCACCCCCAACAAAATATGGATAATATAACCAATCGTATGATAAATTAGTCAATTATTGAGATTCTGGCGGGGTTTAAAATCGAAACGCCCGTTTTTTTTTGGAGGGTGGTCTTATGGGTTTTTGGGGGGGTTGAAATAGGCAAGGAGTGATGGCAATAATTTTATATCTTTATTTGACCTCCAATAAAGTTATTTAACATGGTGCCATCATGTTACCTTGTAACCCGCAAGTTTTATCCACAAAATGAAAAAAAGAAACATTTTTGGTCCAAATAATGGCCAATTACTCGGAAATGGACCGATAGCTTTTGATGGCATAGGATATGTTAACAATTGCCAACACCAATGAACATTTCCCACCAGGTTTGGGGGGGTTAACTTGCAGTCCATTTTCGGTCCAAATTTTAACTGGTCGGTCTGTTAAACGGACACTATAAAAAATAATGGCACATGGTGGAAGTGTATAAGAATGGCATGCTATTTAAGTAACCGCAACTTGGAAAGGGTTAACCTCGAGTCAAAAAAAAAATGCGGATGCTGTATCTCGAGATCTAGCAGCCGGGGAAAATTCGGTCTGTGAGATGAATTGATCATTGAACCGTCCTCTAACGATAAACCATAATGCCATCGGGTTAATGTTCAGACCGTCAATATCGTTCTGGCTCCTAGACTATATATACAGGTCTGGAATCTCGAGGCTGTTTCCTATGTGAGAAGTGAGTTCGCTAAGCGTCATCTGTTGCGTAGTACCAAAAGGGTGGCGCATGAGTCGAGAGATGTTCTCTGGCACGTATACGACCGTGCTCGCTGGCAACTGTCATTGTTGACTTGTAAACACAAGGAATACCGGTGTTTTTAGACAAAAATGAGGGAACCGTGCATTGTGCCGAAATGCAAAACGGGGTACAAAAGTGTGAAGCAAAAAAATTTCTGATTTTAAAGTGGCGGAAGATGCGAGAAAAGTGGATACTAGCGATTCCGGAAAGAAATCATTTTAACGAGGTCTTTTATGTGTGCGAAAAAGGGGAAGTTATTTTTAAGGTGAGTAACACATTTTGACAAGAGTAACAGTTCTATATTTCTCTTTTAAATCAGAATAGTAAATATTGCGTTACGAGAAAAATTATTTTACTTAATAATGTGATTGTTGCCATACTTCGATCCAAGCGCTAGCTGGTGGCTGAGCGAGGGACTACGAGTTTGGAGACATGTAAGAGACTCATGTCAAACATACGAGTTCCCAGACCTGTATGTACGACCGTGGTCTCGTTTAATGCTGTAGTAGGTATAATACTTCTATGTCTCTGATTGACTTGTTCAGTGTGAGTGACTGACCCAAGCGAAATCATAAAGATAAGGAATAAGGTGCTTGAAGGTGCTATATTTTTCACTCCATCTAAGAAATTTAAAGACAAGCTATCTCTTTCTATTCGGTCCCGATATGCCCCGCCCACTTACGTTCCGTGAACACATAGCGATGCGAGAATTAGAAAGAGAAAGGCTGCCTTCAAATTTCTTAGAGAGGGTCTTTTTGTAAAGCACTGCCCTTATGGACACTGTATCTTCATCTCTATGAGCGAAATACCCCAGATGTTGGCACCATAGAGGTATTATGAATATAATAATTTAATTAATATATTGTCTCTATGGTAGACACACAGAATGTTTTACAACAGTATAGGACACGGTCGTATATACAGGTCTGGAAACGGTTTTCATGTTTGACATGAGTCTCTTATATGTCGCCAAATTCGTAGTCCCTCGCTCAGCCACAAGCTGGCGCATGAATCGAAGTATGTTGTCAGGATGTCAGGATATCCGCCATATCGCTCAAACACGGTCATATACGTTCCAGAGAACATCCCCTGACGCTCAGCAGACTCACTTCTCACATAGGAAACAGCCTCGAGTTTCCAGACCTGTATATACGACCGTGATATAGGATAGCCACGGTCCACAGATCTGTGGCGTATCGTATTTTTTTTTTACATAAAAACCTGGAGGGGGCAGCTGCGCGCTCCGACATCAAAGTAATCTCGCCAGAAAAAAAATCAGTCAGTTCACCGAAGGTACTTCTCCCCCCGGTCGGTAAGTAGCTTCAGGCTCCTAAATCGTGTGCCCTAAGTAGCCTTATTCAACCCAGAATGACTGCCTTCTGCATCGGTCTATCAAAATCTGTCCCGAGTTTTTACAAGCCGGAGTGATCTTCAAGTTCGAACGCAGCGAAGACCGAATTTCGCCAAAAACACCGATGATCAGAACCACTAATATGACCTTGTAGCCTGGGTATAGCGTGCGGAGCTCTAACAGGAGATCTTGATACTTTGTCCATTTTTCCTCCTCTTTCAAGACTATGTTCTTCTCTGCCAGAGCATAGAATTCTGAGTACTTTAACATCATTTTCAGTTGATAAGGGTGATTATTTCTCATGTACTGCTTTTCTACCCTTGTTTAGAATCCAACATAGCATGTTTTGTTTATTTATGTTAGAGCCTGGTTAAGGATATAACTAGATTTCATCAGGTAGTTTTGTGTATATGCCCGTTTATTGGATTAGTGAATTATGACGATTGATTCCACATGTTTATCTTTGTGTTGTTAGTATGAATTGTGCCTTTGTAAATATATTCTTGGGTAATAAGACTGTTCAATAATTTAATTGATGAATATCTCAAATTTCTATAGAAGATATGAACAGTATAATTAAATGATATATTTTTCCATGTTTCCTTTTCACCGTACCTTTCATAAATTATACAATGACTCCAGGTTCCATGTAAACAAACCGCTTATGATGTCCCAGTTTCCTGCATCTATATATCAGACAGTAAACGATAGCCAACGAGGTCGAAGGTCGAAGTCTAGTATAGAGTAGACAAGTAGTGTGTTAAGCATAGGGAACCGCTGGTAACCAGTCGGACATTCTGTCCTCGCACATGTCGTACGCTCGTAGTGCGCTCTCCACATGTGTGTGAGAAGGACAGAATGTCCGATAAATTACTCGTGAAAGGCTTAGTTGTCTACTCTATGTATAGACCTCGTTGAGGATAGCCAGATGTTGGCTCCACTAAGAAGTGTATATTAGTAAGAGTTATTATATCTAAGGTTCTTTTATATATTTTATTGCTCTGAGGAAGGTATGCATCTCCTCTGTGGTATTGACATGGAGGAAGATAATATCTCTTTGATTAATAGCTTTACATACTCTATGTTGCGTACGTCACGTGAACCCACGGTCGTACATACAGGTCTAGGGACTCGAGGCTGTTTCCTATGTGAGAAGTGGTTCCGCTAAGCGTCGACTGTCGCGTAGTACCAAAAAAGGTGGCACAGTAGTCGAAATTCTCTGACAACTGTCATACTTGACTTGTAAACACAAGTCAACCTGCGTTTTTAGAAACAAATTCCGAAACCGTGCATTGTGCCGAAATGCAAAACGGGGTACAAAAGTGTAAAGCAAGAAACTTCTGTTTTTAAAGTGCCGAAAGATGTGGAAATGCGAAAAAACTGGATGCTTGCGATTCCGGATAGAAATCGTTTTAACGAGGTCTTTTATGTGTGCGAGCATGTATAGCGAAATAGGGGAAGTTATTTTTAAGGTGAGTTATACATTTTGACAAGAGTAACGGTTATATTCCTCTCTCAAATCAGAATACTTAGTAATACTGCTTGCGATTCCGGAAAGAAATCGTTTTACCACTTCGATCCAAGCGCTAGTTAGTGGCTGAACGAGGGACTACGAGTTTATCGACTCGTAAGAGACCCATGTCAAACATACGAGTCCGCAGCCTGTATGTACGACCGTGCGTGAACCTGAACCAGAGGGATCTAGGATCTAGAGCAACCCGCGCCACTACGACAAATTGACATAAAAGCATAAAAGATGGGAACGGTTGAAATTTATCATTATATACTGTGCTCAATCAACGGTTTGTGTTGATGTTCAAGTCTTAAATGGTAAAGGGTCTGGCTACGGATTGTACTTTCCGATTTCGAAACTTTGAAGTGGCATTCTACTACTTTGTTTTTTTCTGCCCTTGAACACATGTATTATAAACATGTATATATTATATGATCTCTATGATTATAAAAGGCCATGTAATTGATTCATGTTCCTTGGTTTCTTGTTCCTTCTTTATATTTTAGACTGATGGTCATCGATCCAAAACTTAAAATCTGATTGATTGACCTTGTCATTCGTTATCAACCGCATACGACATGATAAACCAGCAATCGTTTCAAAGTTATAAAAAAAAAGTAAATATGGAAAATCACCTAACCATCGCACATCGCTTCACCTATTTACTGCTACTAGAGATCCAGTCCGTGCGGATTTGATTGTGGCAATTTGCAATTGCACTATATTCATTAATCATAATAATTATTTTTGGTGCAGGATTCGGAATTGTAGCCACTTTCTAAGATAATAAAACAAATAAAACGTAGCTGTACGCAGTGTATCGTTGTGTATTACAAATACAACAAATCGCGTCATCCCAGTCATGGGTCATGCGCATCACATTGTACGAGGGGATTTTTAGTTAATTCCCTCTTACGTCTTGATCACCCGAACATGTCTAGATTTGATATGGGGAATAACCTAGTTCGCATTAACTTGTGATTAAATCGTATAATTTCTACAGGCTCAACACAATAAGAGAGAGGTGAGTTGTCATTCGAATGTTATCCATCGATGTTCTCTACAAAACAGTCGTGAATTATTTAATTATATTATAGTAAGTTGTAAAATTTCGTTATTGTGCATCATAAGAGGTTAAAAACTTTGACATCAACAAAACTAAAAGCTAGTATTTTTATAATATAAAAATGATACAAATGGCTGATGTTGCAATGCCTCATAAATTTGGTGGAATTGGTGAGTAACTAATTTTTTGAAGATAACTTGTTTACATAACAAACAGACGTATATTATGTATATTTCTAACATGAAATGACTATTTTTACATTAATCATCATATTACGTAGATACTTGAGAGATGATAGCTACGCTATACGCATATAAGTATGCCAGTTTTATCATTTATCTATAGAACACGTTGAACAATGCTTCCCATAACTTATAAAAAATTGATCCTTGGTGTAGATGTTTGATATTCACGCCTATAAAGTACTTAGAATACATATAAAGATATTTTTTGGCAAGCTTTTATATCCTGTCATACCTACATTGGCTGTTCATTTTCCACAATTAATCACTCTTTCATAGAAAATTAATATGTAATTTTGCAAGATAATTTTTGAATTAGTAAGCTAATATTCATTTCCCTCTATTCAGTAGTTTATTGATAATTCTGTATATTACAATATGAAGATATAACAAAAAACACATTAGCTATTACCCACCCCATGCATTAAAATAGTGAATAGTACAAAATTGTATGAGGTCTGCTGTATTAGGTAATTGCTTAAGACAGAAATCGGATTGTTTATATGTTTGAATATTTCCAGTGATTCTATTAAATTCAATATTAAGCTATCGGACATAAGTGTAATTCGTTTGTTGTCATTATATTTCGAAAGCTTACTTAACTGGTGGGTAGTGAATGTAGAAAACATTCTGTTAGAACTAAAATACTTTAAATGTTCTTCGAATTGAACGTCTATTCGTCAACTTGTTTGTTGTATGTAATTGCTGGATGAAAGAAGTTATACATTTTTTTCAAAAATTATACTCTGATTCTTCAACAATTTTTTAATTTACATCTCAATGAAGCACAATTTTTATTACTTTACATTTTTAGAAATGAGTATATAGTAGACTTAGTAATGAGCATATTATCAAAGTGACTCAGTGTTTTTAAATTTCTAAAAAATGAGTCCACACTGGAATTATCTACATTCATTGTAAAGCCATCAGTTGAAAATTGAATTATCAATATTAATAGCAAATAATACTGATGTTTACTTTTCGGTTTTTCAGAATTTTTGTCCAATATTGAGATTTCAATAAAACTTTGTATCTTTAATGCAGAAAAGGTTAGCTGTTGTCCATAGAAATAGGCTAATAATTAAACTTTTCATATTTCTTATATTTTTATTATTATTTTATATAATTGAAAAAGTGGAGAATAGGGTAAGGTATTTGGGTTTGTTCTTAGACACTACTATGCACTGTTTAAATCTGTTTATTATGGTAGTATTTATATGTAAAAACACCATTAACTAAATTGCAGCAAAAAAATAACAATAATTTTCGAAAAAACAATCTGGATGAAGTCTAAAAAGATACAAGATATTGAAGTTTGATAGAGAGAGATATTGCAATGTATTATATAATTAAAAAAATAAAATTTGGATATTACTACTACTAGTATAACAACGAAAAATAAAACTTAGGTCAAAAAAACATTCTTATGCAACAGTATATTAACAAATTGCCTAGCCAATTAAAAACTTCTAATACAAGATAACAAAAATATTAGTAAAAATAAAAAATGGCTATTTAACAATATTGAAGAAATGCTCTTTATTTTGAATATTAAACATTTTCTATGTTTTAATAAACTCAAATTAATTATGGAATACAAAGATTTATTTGTGTAAAGTGAGAATACAACATAATTTTCAGCCCTTCGCACAGGTGCTACTGTATCTGCAGGAATTATTTTAGGTTGTATATGAATAACATAACAAATAATCTGTAATAATATACACTTGAAATGCGATGAATCAAATAAATAAATAATAATTACATTTTTTGAAGAGATTGAATTCATTCTTCATAGTGAAAGTTGTCAACAATTGTATAGAAAATTCTATGAGAAACTTTGTTTGGATGATATAGATAAAATGTAATTGATTTGATAGTTACTTTGTGATATCCCATAAGAATATAATTACTTTTTGAATATATTGCAAAACTTAGAATAACATGACTACTTTCCATAACAGAAAAAGCACATGCACACCCACACTGCCCGTATTTACTTTTTATTTTATTGTAACGTGATTTGGTTTTATTTTATTTGAATTGGAACATGTCTATAATAATCAGATGCTGTGTGGCAATATTGATCGTGCTATATTTCTATGGATATTTGAAATATAGTAAATGTGAACGACGTCATTACAAAATTAAACATTCACACTTCATCATGTTAATAGTTGTACCACCATACTGAGAATGCTAACTAATTGACTTGTTAAAGTGTAATTTGTGTTTGATTCACGTTTTATTCTTGATTGAATATTTTATATTTTGAGCATGGATTAATTTGAAATTAATCCAACTTCACGATTGCTGTATTAACAGGTTGCCAAGTAGGTATTCAAAATATTCTAGATTCATTATGCTATTCTAGGTGAGATTGTGTTCGAACATTTTATTTAATCGAATACTGGATTTCGAAACTTCCAGGATCCTAAGAATAAAAGGTTCAGCATGTGCTACTAATTCTGAATAAAAATTGATCAACTGTTTTTAGATTTGGAAACAGAAACATGGTCTAATGATAAAGGCAAATCATCCTTTAAACATGCCTATAAGATTGTGTTGAAAGTAAATTGTTACAAAAAGAAATCACATCCCTACTTATGTTAATATTACGTTCATCACTTTAGTGAATACATTATATAATTTTTTGTAGACATGAATTACCCGAATTTGTTGACACCACCTTCCAATGAAGACTCTCCAGTTTCATTATACCTGATGTCATCGCCGTCATCGACGTACACACATTCTGAAAGCAGCACTTCGCCTATACACTACCAAACACAAGTTTCATTCGCTCCGAATCTAGGAACCAATGAATTAAATAATGGTGAGTTAGGAATGCTGGTTAATATTTGGCTTTTAGGAAAATTTTTCTAATCGAAATGAAAAATGCTCTAGGCAGCTTGGAAGTCTTTTTTCTCATGTATTGAAAATGTAAAGTACTCTACTCGACATAATATATCTATATTTATAGTTCCAAGTTTGCATAGTGTTTCATTTCATGAGTCATAAGCTAATTTTTCTTAAAATCGTTGCGGCTTATTAGAAGAGTCGAGATTTATGAGTTATATCAATAAGAAGACAACTTGAGTCTATTTTTATATCGTTTGCTCCATGAGGTGAAGTTATTCCATACAGGTTAAATATGATCCACCTAGCCATTATATAAGTCAAGGGATGTTAAATTAGATAGATATACTGGTGCTCGATGAGGCACTAGATGAAAATGTCAGAAGCATGGATGGATATCTGTGCTTATTAGTCAGAAGAGATACTAAGTGGCCTAGATTATTGATGGGCAATATCCAAAATAAAATTCTAGAATTTAAAAATATATATTGTTTGTTAATACTCTTATTAGTTATGTGCAGATTTATACTGACAATTCTCGAAAGAAAAAGTCAGTAGTAAACCCATGGCCAAATACCAACGACATTGGTCTAGATTTCATCAAAATGTTAGGTGCAATTTCATCATAATATATCTACAATACAAATTGTTACTTAGAATGAATGTTACTACTGCAAAAGTATTTGTTTGTAAGATTTAGGTAAGTAGAGATCATAATATGAGATGATAACTGCCTCTCGTTCTCTTGAAGAAACTTTAAAACTATTTACAATTCAATGATATTAAAAGCGTATAATCCAGCTAGTAATAGTCCAAATAAACGTCAAAAAACAAAGTAGTAGTATCTAATGTAGATACTGCAATTATGTGATTTCTTTTAGATTATCGAAACATAGTTCATTGCATTTGAATAATAAGTCCTGTTATCTTATGACCGGCTGTCAGAGCTGTCTGCTAGAGAGGTTGAACCAAACTCAAGTGGATTCCAGCGATGCTCGAAAACCGAACCGTGCTGGCATTACTACATGGGGAAACTCAGTTTTAGAGTCGCAAGAGAGTGTCCACAGGGGATTGTTATTTGGCCACTTCTTTGGTCACTGCTTGACATGCATATGCGGATGATATAGTAATTGTGATCAAAATAAATGTGGAGAGGTGATCTCTCATTATATATTAGATACTGAACTATTCTTGTATAAGAGGGAGCAAATGCTTAGCATATGTGTAAAATTTTGAAAAGACGAGCATGTCTGACCATTACCGGAGCCTTCTGCGCCGCACCAACTTCTGGTACTATAAGCCCTTCGAAAACAAGAGCTACAATACTTCTAGTGAAAAGTAACCCGCTTTGCAGTTGATTTACTGCGCCATGGGTGGCGAAAATTTCATAAAGACAATTGATAGAAACACATTTCATAGACATCTTTCGATCAAAAGTTGATTTGATAGAAATATATTTGATCGAATAGTTGGTAGGAAATGCATTTTATATAAACATAAATGATAGAATATATTATACGATAGGAGTATTATTTGATAGAAAATACATTTGATACAAACAATTTTTGATTGGTAATACATAATATAATCTAACCAAACCTAACCTAGAGAAATTCGATCCTTTTAGGTTAGGTTATGTTATGTATTAACAATCAAAAATTGTTTCTACCAAATACTGCTCCTATCAATTGTATTTTAAATCATTTATGTTTCTATCAATATTCGACCAAATGTACTTTCTTTAAAAATTTTATCTTCTGTTTTTCGCACAAAAGAGTTCTAGAAGTGTTTTTCTATCATTTTTCTCTCGATCAAAATTCCGCCACCCCTGCGCCATAGCGGACACCGGTGACCACCATTTGCGATGGTAGGTGGAAATATTCAAAAGACGCTGCGAAGCCCGCGCTTCAGTGTGTGGGATTTCTTTCTTCTATCCACTAAAACCATCTCCCGTTACGTCCCAGCATCCCGCGGGACCGCCGTTAGGCAGGTAGGTGATTGTGTGTAGGCGTATGTGTGTGTGGGGGGGGGGGGATAATTTTCAAATTAAAATCCAAAAAGTCAAGACGGCGGACGAGTTAGGTCATTATGGTCCGATTTTTTGCAAAATTGGTATGTGGGGTCTTTGAGGTAGGAGATCATGCTTTTTCAGACAAAATAAAAAATTTCAATATGGAAGCTAAGAGGGCGGACGAATTTTATGATTATGGTCCGATTCTATTCAAAATTGGTGTAGAGGGTTTGGGGTAGGAGATCGTGATCTTTTGTTTCATTTTAGTACACTTTAAAATAAAAGCTTGTCTTCAAAAAATGTTTTTACGTTTAATATTATTTTCCGATATATTTTTTGTTTCTACAATCATATACATTTGATCCGCATGAGCGTTCGAAAGCTAGTTTGCTAATAAAAGTGTTGGAAGGAGATAAAGAGAGCAATCGCTCTCGTAATCTCCTTCCAAGTAATGGCTGAAAATATTTAAATGTTTTTATCAGGAAGATCGGAAGTGGAAGCCGCGATAATGAATCAGCTGTTACATTCTGTTCTGATTTAATATAATTATTATTTTACTCATATGTCGTTGAAATTATGCCCACCTCTGATGCTAAAATTCGCAATTCGTGAAATCCGTTTCATTTGCAATAATAGCCAATAATGGATTACAGTTTTATATAACGTCAAAAAAAGATGATTTGGAATATGAATATTACGTTAGGTGGATCATATTAAATTTTCATTTAGTCTCGTTATGATAGTTTTGACTGTACGCAATGGATTAATGCGAAATAAATGGAACACTAGATACTGCACTACAGTCAATATGAAGATATACTTTGTACTAGTCTCTGGATGAGAGCTAATATCTGGAGGTAGTTGCCGAAAAGGTGTTTCAAATCAGCTTATGCATTTTATCTCAGTATTAAATTCAGAAAAAGTAATTGCCTTAAATTATAATATACCACAAACGAATCATGAATCATGAACATTCGATTTTTTTTCGTAGCACCTTGCTTGAAGATAATTGAGCAACCACTGGACAAATTCCGATTTCGATACAAATCTGAAATGACCGGTACCCACGGGAGTCTAAATGGTGAAACATCGGACAAAACAAGAAGGCAAACTTTTCCCACCGTTCAGGTATTAGATGATTTTTATATAATAAAAAACCATATTACTTTGTTTCTATCACTTATGTTATAAGTGATAAAAACAAAATAATAAATGTTTTATAACATCAATATGATGAATTATCACAAAGTAACGGCTTTCACCATCAGTTATTAGATGATTCTTTGAAATTAACCAAATAGTGCAATATATTTTGATGTTTCAGTTATTTAATTATCATGAAGCTGCTGTGGTACGATGCTCCATTTATCAAATCAATTCGATGGATAAAGACTTAATGCCACACGCACATAGATTAGTGAAGAAGAATGGTAAGGATGAATGTGACGATCCACATGACATGACAGTCTCTAAAGATGGGGATTTTCAAGCAACGTGAGTAGAAATTATTTTCATTTCATATTGCAACTTTTTTTTAAGTTTCTTGGGTGAGGGTGATTATTTCTTATTTATAGTGTGTGAATTGGAAGTAATGGCTTGAAACTTTATTGTTCTAGGTTTCACAGCATGGGAATTATTCATACTGCTAAAAAGAATATTATAGGGGAATTAATCAAAAAGAAAACACATTTGAAGAAAGAAGAAATTTCCCGATTAGAAGGCCACTACCGTTCCTTAAATAAGAAGGAAGAAATGGAGGTGAGTACTATTGAAAAGTTTCTTCTGAAATATTTTGTTTGAAGCAGTTTTTGCTTAGAAGCTCGTAAATAATGTATTCAGAAATTATTGTACGTTTCTATAACAAAAAAGTTTTAGTGAGAGTAATTGATAAACAACAGAAATGACATGAATGAACAAATAAAAAATATATAAACAGTAAGTGGTGTACTGCAAAAATGATCATGGTGGATAATGACTCCATTCATATTCATAACCCTCCATTGTTTACGGTTGGTTTCAATAAAATGGGTAGCCATTACATCGCATTTGATTCAGAAATAAGGTGAACAACATTTGTTATATATGCTCACTTAAGGGCTTGTGTGTCGTCATACACAGTACACATCAGCGGGCCGTACATACAGATTGAAACCTGAAACCATCATTCATCCTACTAATACGAAATGAATTAGATCAGCTAAAATAGTCCAGGAAATAAGCTGGGAAAAAGGCCATTATAGAAAAAATATATAGTAAGCTAGAATTTCAAAAATTTTTTTGCATTTTGTTCCTAATACTCCATAGATCATTCATGACTATCAAGACCGCGGGGGTCGACCTTTCTACCCCCCCCAAAACGGGGTTTCAACCCCTCGGAGGAGCATTCTTATAAAAACAATCCAAAAGCTTAGAAAATTAATGAATTAAGAGCCGAAAATGACCCCTAGTATGTTTTTTGGGTCGTTGATCACGATTCCGCAGTTAGTTTTCTCGAAAAGCTCCCTCCAGATGGCAAATTTGGAAAATTTATATATAATATATAATTTATAATTTTGTTGCAAAAATAACCTCTAGTAGGTTTTTTGGGTCGCTGATCACGATTCCGCTGTTATTTTTCCCAAAAAAGTATCTCCAGGTGGAAAATTCGGGAAATTTGAGATTTTCCTGAGACGGTTATGAATAAATAAAGTATAATTTTGTTGCAAAAATGAGTAGAGGTCATTTTTGCAACAAAATTATACTTTATTATTCATAACCGTCTCAGGAAAATCTCAAATTATCCGAATTTTCCATCTGGAGAGTTTTTTTGGGAAAAATAACAGCGGAATCGTTATCAGCGACCCAAAAAACCTACAAGAGGTCATTTTTGCAACAAAATTATACTTTATTATTCATAACCGTCTCAGGGAAATCTCAAATTTTCCGAATTTTCCATCTGGCGAGAGTTTTTTGGAAAAAATAACAGCGGAATCGTGATCAGCGACCCAAAAAACCTACTAGAGATCATTTTTGTAACAAAATTATATATTATATATAAACTTTCCAAATTTCCCATCTGGAGGGAGTTTTCCGAGAAAACTAACTGCGGAATCGTGATCAGCGACCCAAAAAACTTACTAGAGATCATTTTTGTAACAAAATTATATATTAAATATAAATTTTCCAAATTTCCCATCTGCAGGGAGTTTACCGAGAAAACTAATTGCGGAATCGTGATCAGCGACCCTAAAAACAATCTAGGGGTCATTTTCGGCTCTTAATTCATTAATTTTCTAAACTTTTGGATTGTTTTTATAAGAATGCTCCTCTGAGGGGTTGAAACTCCGTTTTGGGAGGGTAGAAAGGTCGACCCCCGCGGTCTTGATAGTCATAAATAATCTATGGGGTATTAGGAACAAAATGCAAAAAAAAATTGAAATTCTAGAATGTATTAATCTTTTTATATATTCTGACTGAAAAATGATGAAACTGTTACTTACACTTTTTAATAATAATATTATTAAACAAACCTAAAAATAACACGATAAATTCGCAGAGACCTGACACTAGACCTGATACCTGATACCGCTAGGTCTGATACTGCATCGCTGCGACATCATCCAAAGACTGAAATTCTATGTTGAAAGTTTTTGCGATGATAATTACGTGGCACATTTTGTCTAATATTTGTGAAATAAGTTTCATGTCGCCGCGATGCGGTTTCAGACTCTGGTTTAAACAATAATTGTAATACATAAGAACAAAATATATATTTTTCATTGTTTGCTGCCATTCCTTGTTGCTTTAGTCATTACACCTTTTGTTGTTGGAATTATGCCATTACATTTCTGAATACTGAATTTTGCTGATTATTTATAAACATTTTCTGTTTGAATTTCCTCAGGACACTAATGAATTCATATAATATAAGTTGTAATAATTGATTTTTCCGCTCCTTTGGTATGTTTGATTAATGAAACTATGAAACAAGCGTTATTTAGTATAGGTTTTATTGTGAATATATCATTTGAAATCGTCCACTGAAATTAAATGCATAATTACTATTAGGATAAGCTAAATTTAAAATCAAAATTCCTCCAAGGAATACCATACCCAAGCCTTATTGTCTACTTAATTAAAACGTGACATTAATTATATTTTTATAAAAACGGATTCATTTCATTGAGAATCTTCCATTGAAGGGCGTTTTGTCTCAATTACAAAAATTCAATGAACAATGATATGATCAAACAGTTAAATATTTGCAATTTTTTGTAATTCCAACGAGGAATAAACCTTCACTTACTCATGCATCATCTTGCGAATTTGGTTGGGTCTTCATTGTATCAAAACAAATTGCAAGGCACTATTGCATTCACAACCCAAAGTCAACGGTACAAGATGGAGTGTCGTTAAGTCGGCTGGCCTCCAATTCGACACGTCATTCGAAAGTTAAAACAGTATTTTCAGCTTGTTCAGAGCTGAGCCAAATCACAAAAGGAGTAATTCCGTTTCAAACAAATGTAATTAGAATACACATTACTTTCGTTCAGAGAAAAAGGAATTTTAAATATCATTTTATTGTAAGAAAATAAAACGACTAAATGAATATATCATACTGCAATAAGGTTTATTTAAAAATAAAGAACATAATACTTTTTAAATCTCCATGTATCACAAAACAAAGGAACGTAAAACATAACTCAGTCTCAAGTAATAACATAATATAAATCTCTTGAATACACAGTGTCATAGTCTAGGAGCCAGAGCGATATTGATGGTCTGAACATTAACCCGGATGGCACTATGGTTTATCGTTAGAGGACGGTTCAATGACAAATTCATCTCAAAGACCGAATTTTCCCCGGCTGCTAGATCTCGAGATACAGTATCCGCATTTTTTGTTTGTTTTGACTGGAGGTTAACCCTTTCCAAGTTGCGGTTACTTGAAAAACATGCCATTCTTATGCACTTCCACCATGTGCCATCATTTTTTATCGTGCCCGTTTATCAGGCCGACCAGTTAAAATTGAACCGAAAATGGACTGCTAGTTAACCCTCCCAAACCTGGTGGAAAATGTTCATTGGTGTTGGCAATTGTTAACATACCCTATGCCATCAAAAGTTATCGGTCCATTTCCGAGTAATTGGCCTTTATTTGGACCAAGAATGTTTATTTTTTTCATTTTGTGGCTAAAACTTGCAGGTTACAAGATAACATGATGGCACCATGTTAAATAACTTTATTGGAGGTTATTTAAAGCCTATTTAAACCCCCCAAAATCCCCTAAAACCACCCCCAATAAAATATGAATAATATGGATAATATGACCAAATTTATCATAAATTAGTAAATTTTTGAGACTGGCTGGGTTTAAAATCGAAACGGCAGTTTTTTTGTTTTGTTTTGGGAGGTTTGAATAGGCGAGGAGTGATGGCAATAATTTAAAATCTTTATTTGACCTCCAATAAAGTTATCTAACATGGTGCCATCATGTTATCTTATAACCCGCAAGTTTTAGCCACAAAATGAAAAAAAGAAACATTTTTGGTCCAAATAATGGCCAATTACTCGGAAATGGACCGATAACTTTTGATGGCATAGGGTATGTTAACAATTGCCAACACCAATGAATATTTTCCACCAGGTTTGGGAGGGTTAACTAGCAGTCCATTTTTGGTCCAATTTTAACTGATCGGCCTGATAAACGGGCACGATAAAAAATGATGGCACATGATGGAAGTGCATAAGAATGGCATGCTTATCAAGTAACCGCAACTTGGAAAGGGTTAACCTCCAGTCAAAAGAAAAAAAATGCGGATACTGTATCTTGAGATCTAGCAGCCGGGGAAAATTCGGTCTGTGAGATGAATTGGTCATTGAAACGTCCTCTAACGATAAACCATAGTGCCATCGGGTTAATGTTCAGACCATTAATATCGCTCTGGCTCCTAGACTATCAGGGTGTTCCTGTTTTTAGTGGCCAATCTGAAATAGGTGATGGAGACATTAATTCTAAGCCAAAAGTTCATTATTAACTTACGAGTATGTCCGGAAATGCTAAACAAAAAATATATACGCAGTTAAAATTTTATAAAATAGGAATTTTAGAACTGGAAAGGAATCATTACAGAAAGTAAGGATTACTTTAAAAGTAATGTAATTCCTTTTTTGTAATAATTACTGTAATTAGGAAAGAAATAATGACATTTAGTAATGATTCCTTTTAAAAAGTAATGTCCAGTTACTGTGCGCTGATATACTAAATTACACATTACCATTACATTTTTATCCAACGTAATTCAATTACAATTCCTTTTGTAAAAAAATATTTAATTACTGTAAAGTATACAAAATGTAATCATTACTGCCCTGCTCTGCTTCTGGACTCAATCTCATTTTGTTCAGGTTCGCACAACGCACGGATACTACAGTCATGATGATTTTGTTCGTCCATTGCTTCGCGTCGATTGTGTGATATTCTTTTTATACACGAACTAATAATTCCTTATTTATTTTATGACGAAATTGATAAGCAAGTCTAGAATATTGAACATACAACCCTCTAAAATTTGTCAAGTAAATAATCATTATAATTTCATGTTTGAGAATAAAGAATAGGAAATAGGAATTGCTTATATCTGTTTATACTGTTCACATCTTTGGAGTTGAGCTTTCAAAATGCGCCGAAGCTCTCAGATTCTAATCAAAAGAGGCTATTCATCTGATTGGTGATGTCACACTTACGAATTCATTGACCTCTCTGGAACATCGTAGAGAGGTGGGATATCTCTCCCTTTTCTATAGATATTTCCATGGTCGATGTTGTTCAGAAATATCGTCCCTTATTCATCAACGAGATATTCCAATCCTATCTCCTTGAGGCATTCAAGGCACCCACATACCATATAGACGAATGCATTAGGAAGCAGTAATCAGGTCTATTGCGGTCCACCGCGTTTGGTCGGTTAGTCGTTATTCAACCTGCGGGTAAACATTGGAATGTGTTTGTGTTTTGAATGTGTATATGAATAAATTAAAATGGGTAAATGTGTTGTGGATACTTGTGATAATAGAAGCGATAGACCCCGTAAGTTGAAATATGGTAAATAGTTTCATCATAAATATCAAGTAAATATGCATGTAAAATTGTCATAACGCGGCATGTCACAGTCTGTCCGCCAAACCCGTATTAGCCAAATACTAAACGAGTAAACGCTCTAACTTATCGTGTTTTTTTTTTATAATTCTTGATTTTTCAATACTTAATCATTATTATAATAATTATATTACATATGTATATACACAATTTTTTAGTAAAAGTGTATCAGATGCTCTCTTAGATTTGTTTTAGATAGAGTGAAATATCATTTAATTAACCTTAAAACGGTAGAAAATGTTAAAATCGTTGACACTAACAGAAAAGTGGGATGTATTGGATTATGTTCTTGCATCGAAAGCACCAAAATTTTGTACAAAAATATTGTTGAAGAAAAAAGTTTCTTCCGATGTACAGGTTAAGTCAAGATCATTTGGAGCTTTGTTTTGCAATATTCGACAACAGGAAGGTGGATTTAACAATAATTCAACTTACCAACAATTCGGGGCTGCATATAAAAAATTATTTATGCGCATGCAGCTAAAACTATCCTTCACAGGAAATTGCCTTCCTTTGGGAAATATTTCAATTTTAAACTGATTCTCCAATTGAAAAAATTAATTTTACATGTGACAAGTATAGATCAATTAACGAAATAGAGGGTAGTGAGTCATCACACGATGAAGAATATCCTTCCAATATTTCTGTAGAATCATTAGAACTGTCTGCATACTGATCGATCATAGTTCATATTAGTGGATTTGTAGTACGTTCAATCATGAAGAATGTGCAAAGTCGCTTTTATCCAATGGAAAAAAACATCTGCAGTTAATTTTTTTAAGATCATCCCTCTGATGATGTTATTAAGAACAAACCGAGAAACGTATTCGCCCATATTATTTTAACAAAACATTTTATATGAACCCAATTGTGAAAACTAAAATTATGCATGATATTTAAAAACCTTTAATTAATATGGACATTTTTCAATCTCTTGAAATACATCAATTTGATACACAATGCCAATGGGATTGTGGAAAAATACATTGATTTGAGAATTCACCATTTAACAAAAGTTTTTACAAACGTTAAAACCACCAAACGCTACATTTTAAATAAATTGACTATATTTAGAGAGCAATATGACAACATTTATTATTCTAGAGTTTGGATGTTTACTATAACATACCTTGGGTTTCGATTTAGTTGAGAAAGTACATTTAGTTGTCACGACATCTATACAGATGGCTTATATAAGATTTGTAAAAATGTAATTCAAAATTATTTACTTATGTTCTATATATAAAAATTCTCGGGAAATAGGTCACAATAACACTTTGTTTTAACTATTCGTCTTCACGTACGTTTCGGTCTCACGACCATCGTCAGAAGACTCACTATGTCTAAAAAGGGGGTTTATTAAAACTAATTATAGCACCCTTTTTAGACATAGTGAGTCTTCTGATGATGGTCGTGAGACCGAAACGTACGTGAAGACGAATAGTTAAAACAAAGTGTTATTGTGACCTATTTCCCGAGAATTTTTATATATAATTCATACTGGGTCAAGAATCTTATTATTACTTATGTTCCTTCAGTCTTTTCTGATACGCTCCTCCGTCCACACTCCGTAACCCGGGTCAACTGCCATCAATGGTTTTCATGCTATTTCTGCGATATGCGTAGTCTATGTGATCTGTGAAGGTACCAAATAAAGGTTATCAGATAGAGCTCACTGACGAGGTCAAGTATCCGGGAGTAATCCTAGATTCTCACAGTAGACGATGAGACTCAAAGGCTCATAACCTCCCCCCATAAACCTCAGCAACAAAAAACAAACAAAAATTCTAGATAGGAAAGTGATACAAAAAAAAATTACAAAGAGATCTATAGCATTTTTATGGTAATAATGATGTGACTTGATACTTTGGCAGCCAATTCATTTCAACAATTTCTCTAAGTAAGTGCGGCGCTACCATCGTCAAACCAGGTATATTTAATTTTTACTGTTGGCAACACAGATTTGCCGATATAAATTGTACATTTCTTGGTTTGACTTGACAGTTCATATATTTATTGTGAATCTGAATTTTAATAGAATTAAACTTCAAAAGTACAGGAACAATTCTTCCCAGGACTGGAATTTTACGTTCTACATACATTTACTTTGTGTGCTGTGTAAATTGCGAAACGTGTACCAAAATTTTCTTACATCACTATATTAAACTGAAAAATGAATGTGTAAATACTTCTATTTGTTTATCTCGACGGGACATGGATCTTCGAAAATGGTACTGTCTGTCGTTCTAGCACTAAAACTGTAAAACGCGGAGCTCGAACAGGAGATCTTGATACTTTGTCAATTTTTTCTCCTCTTTCAAGATTATGTTTTTCTCTGCCGGAGCAGAGAATTCGATAACGTACATAGTTTGCTTTGTTTATCGAGGACAACGTCAGGCCTATTTGTATGAACCTGAAGATCGGAAACCGGTAATTCCAGTAGATCTGGCATTTTTCGTTACCGACAACGGACTCAATATTTCCTGGCATGTAATGCAGTACCGGCTCTTTGTTTATTTCGTTCGAGTCCCTTAAATGGTAATACACCGCCCGTAGGGCTGAATTATGACGATGGGTGTACGTCGAGGCCGCTTTTGCCGGAGATGCCCACAGCAGACGCCTTTCGACAGACACTGAAGCTAACATCAGGAACCTTCACCAAGGTGTTAATTACGCCATATTAGCAAGCTGCGGAAAATCTCCTAGGTCTCGGATGTAAGCCCGGGTGACCTTAGGTAGCCGATTCTCGACTGATGTTAAATTCGAGTCCAAGTTCTTCCGCATTCGTGACTTTTGACACGGAATAGAAGGGGGTCCGAACTCTTGAGAACTTTACAAGCTATACTCAGAATCACACGTCGACACAGACCCTCCAGACTAAGGAGTCCTCTACCTCCCGGTGACGTGGGAGATAAATGCGGGAAACGGACGACCTAGGATGCTGGATGTGCATCATTTTCCTGGTATCTTTGTCGAGTCTATACAACTCATCGATCATCCATTTCACCACTCCAAAAGAATGAAGCAGAACTGGAACGGCAAGCATATTTGTTGCAGACGCCTTGTTCTCACTCGAAAGTTCGGAAGACCAAATCTTTTGAACAAGGCTACTGTGCGGAGAGCCATCTTTACCTGGGAAGCGTCATAATTAGGACTGTTCAATTCCCACGTATCGATAGGTATCTCCACCATCAAGATGTTTAAATATGCTTCCGTCGGCTGCATATTGTCGTGCACTTCCGGAGCTCGTCCTCTCCTCAAATGAAACATTGCGCACTTTTTCAATCCCAACTCAATGCCTACGGCTCTTGTATATTCTTGAACCACGTTGAGAGCTGGATGGGGGTTTTTCTCCTCAGAGGTATACAGTTTCAGATCATCCATCTAAAATAAATGGGTGATCTGATGCCTCCGGTCGTTCGGTGGTCCAGAGTAATATCCAAGAGTCCGTCTTAACGCAATGAAGAGCGGCAGCAGTGTGATATTGAACAAGAGGGAACACACTTAAGTCTCCTTGGAAAACACCCCTCTTGAATGTTACCAATTCTGTCAAGATCAGTCGTGTGCCTGAGGTTAGGGCAATACGATTCTTCCAGAGTAGCAACATATGTTCTATGCATCTCACTAGTGAGGTTGGTACTGCAAGGGATTGGAGCAAGTATGATAATGCTCATATAAAAGTTGCGTTTGTAGAGTATGGGGTCCTGAGTGATAGATCTATCTATCATCACCAGGTTGACCCGGCAACCCTCCATGCTTTGCTTTGCCCCACGCTGCTCGCTGATGTTACTAATTACCGGGCCGATCGATCTCAACAACCTAGCATACAAGATACGTGTAAATAACTTGTAGCAGCTGTTGAGACAAGTGATCGGCCAGTGGTTCTTGGGATCAGACAAGTTTCCATTCTTTGGAAGTAGCACAGTGTACCCCTCGACAGCCCAGCTTGGAATTTGTCGCTCCTCTTTAAGCCAAATGGCAGTGAGTGAAAGGAAATTTTTCCACCACCATATGTTAATGCCGTCAGGGCCGGGAGCAGTAAAATGTTGGTCCTCGCTGACTGCCTAGCACACTTCTGTTTGCGAAAGTTGATGTTCAGCACAACACATGTCGAAGTGTGCTAGGTCTGGGGTGTCTAGGTGAATTGAACGCGGTGACTCGTACACTCCTTTTCAGAACTGCTCGGCCTCCTCCACAATCGGGGGGCAGCAATTGTGGGCGGTTGAGATTCAAAAAGGAATTTTCCCTGATGCGTCTAACACGTCTGGCCAGATTTTTCAATACCACGCCCAGGGCTCTAATCCTATCCGCACAATGTTGCTTGATGGTCTGCAACACTACGTTTCAGTGTGTGATGGTGGCGGCGCAGTTTGGCGGCTATACGCCTATTCTTTGGCGTGAAAGCCCTGCCGCTAGAAATAAAATCCATCACACACTGGATTCGAGACGCTCTCTGCCTCGCCTCGACTTGGTGTAGGCGCCCGTCGGTTTTCTCGATCCGGTCGTGCGGTCTCTCACTCCGTCCTTCCGGAACGAATCGCTTTGCGGCACCGTACACGGCCTCGTTGATTTCCCAGAGGTCGGCGAATTTCGGAAGCTCGTCATTAATCAAGGTGTCCAATTCTACCAGCTCGTGTAGTCCTACGGAGACCCTGACGTTGATTCGGGTACTCCTAGTTCTAAGATCAACTTCGGTGTTTTGGAGCAGGCTTGCTCTACCAGATCTGTTGCGACCCACCACAGGTGGTGCTGGTGCGGCTAGATCTGGTTTTAGTCCTGCAGCCTGCCGGAGATTCGTTCTTACTTATATAGCCGGTCCTCACATCATTTAGGATGCATGATGCCCCAAAGTGCGTGCAACTGCGACATGTATCCCCTACGGACTGACTCACTGAGCTCGAAGCAGTTCAACAAGTCATCCCGAAGTTCATTCGTCCACTCAGAGCGTCCATGTACATCGCGGTTGTCAACGTCGGGACCATCTTGTTGGGCCCCACCCAGTTGTCCCTGCTCCTAATCCGACGAGGAGCTGATGTGGGAGGCCAATCTTTTGCTGCCAGGAACAAAAGGTGTATCCTTCTGTTGGGTTGTTAGCTCAACATCGGGACGGCATCGGTATTGAGTGGTATCGAGCCGATTTGACCCCTACTTTTTAATTTTTATCGAGGTTGTCCCCTCTACGCTCGGATATGTGGTTGCGCCATCGCAGCAATCGCGCCAGAAAAACCAAATCAGTTAACCGAAGCTACTCTTCCCCACCGGTCGGTAAGTAGCTTCAGGTTCCCAAATCGTGTGCCCTAAGTAGTCTTATTGAACCCAGAATGACTGCCTTCTGCATTCGGTCTATCAAGAAATGCGCCGAGTTCTTAGGAATCTTCAAGTTCGAACGCAGTGAAGACCGAATTTCGGATAAAACACCGATGATCGGAACCACTAATACGACCTTGTGGCCTGGGTATGGCTGCTGAGCTCGAACAGGAGATCTTAATACTTTGTCCATTTTTCCTCCTCTTTCAAGACATTATGTAGACCTTCTGGATAAATTTTTTATGCAACATGTAGTATAATTTAACGTTTTTCATTAGCGGTTTCTAAATCATTTCAATCATATTTTCTGTTCCTACAATCATTTACATTTGACTCGCAGGAGTTATTTTGCTATCAAGAGTGGGAAGTCACATGATCAATTGATCACTGGTTTTTTATTATTTTACTATCAAGAGTGGGAAGTCACGTGATCAATTGATCACTGCTTTTTTATTAATATATTCTTTCCATTTTAGTTAGTGATCTGAATGCAATCCTAGGTATTTAGCCGTTTGTTTAAGTAAAATGCTGTTATTATTTATTTCAGCAGAAATGTGATTCATTTTCTTATTCTTGAAGCTTATATGCATTGATTTAGATTCGTTGATTTTTATATGTCATATTTTTGTTTATGGCTCTATTGTATTTGTCGCTTTTTGGATAACACTCTTTGTTCTGTCTAGTGAATTTCCTACTGCTAATATTGTAGTATTATTCAGATAGGTAGCTAAAGTTGTCTCCTTATTTGTTGGTATATCGCATGTTATAACATGTTGAGAACTGGCCCAAGGAAAAATGGAAAATACATTGGGCCACCCCTGTATTCAGTCGCTTTAATTCATAGTAAGCAGCTTCATGTTTAACCCTGAATGTTCTGACAAACACATAAGAACGTAACGCTCAGGTAAATTTTCTCTTAGTTTCTCTAGGGTGCCTTCTTCCCAGACTTTATCGTATGCAAATATAACCGAACAGATCTTGTAGAGATGTTTCAATAACATTCGTTATTCAGTGAAAGTGATCAACTATCCAATGTTTTTCGAAATCCAAACTGGAATTAGTTGAATTTGGTTGATTAAGTCACTAATTCGTTCCAATATCCTCGAATTGAGTTATACAGGGTGTCCCAGGTTTTAGTAGCAGAACTTCAACAGTCGATAGAAAATTTGATTTTGAGGAAAAAAGTTCCTATTAACATATATGCACAGACGCTTAGTTTTTGAGATAGAGGGTGTTGAAATTAAAAAAAAAATTTCGTTTTTGCAAATATCTCCGGAACCGTCTATGGTACAGAAAACAGCTTTTGCAAGCTTTTCCTGCTCATAGTAAGCTATGTTCTGTGTGATAAAAAATTTTTTTTTAGTCATAATTGGTGAAGATTTTGAAGGGGTGGTGGTTGTTTTTCTCCCCAACTTCTACGCCACTGAAAAAAGTACGGTTTTGACACGACCATTTGAACCGCCAATGTTTCTACACAATAAAGATACCGTGGTCATAAGCTCTAAAGTTGACCGTTTTCGAGAAAAATCAACTTTTACGTTGAAAAACATGGTCAATTTTTTGGTTTTGTTACTTGTTCTAACGTTTGAATAAATTTTGTTTAATTAGTAAGAATTGACCATGTTTTTCAACATAAAAGTTGATTTTTCTCGAAAACTGTCAATTTTAGATCTTATGACCAAGAGTAGCTTTTTTGTGTAAAAAACATTGGCGGTTCAAATAGTTGTCTCAAAACTGTACTTTTTTCAGTGGCGTAGAAGTTGGGGAGAAAAACACCTACTACCCCTTTAAAATCTTCACCAATTATTACTAAAAAAAAAATTTGTATCACACGTAACATAGCTTACTATGAATAGAAAAAGTTTGCAGAAGCTGTTTTCTGTACGATTAACGGTTCCGGAGATATTCGCAAGAAACTAAATTTTTTTTTCAATTTCAACACCCTGTATCTCAAAAACTGAGCGTCTGTGCATATATGTTAATAGGAACTTTTTTTCTCAAAATCAAATTTTCTATCGACTGTTGAAGTTCTGCTACTAAAACCTGGGACACCCTGTATACTGGGTGTCCCATTTTAATCCGCCAATAGCAATAATTCTGAAGCAGTGCATTGAAGCAAAAAGTGTTCCGAATAAAAAATTAACGGTTATGAGAGGGGGACATCTGATGCCGTCGACTTTCCCCCCCCTGCCCCCGGGGGGCGGCGGGAACAGGGAGAAACTGTCAAATCTTAAATGAAAACCCCTATTTTGTATTGCAGATTCGGATAGAGCGTTAAAAAGTGGGTAAATTTTATCCGGGTTGTTTTCCACAATTGATGATAGATGGCGCTGCAAAAGTGAAAATGTGTTTTTTTTATCGATTAAATAGCAAGATTTTTTCCTTTGGGGTTACCTGAGAGACGTCGTCTTCCGCGATCCTCCAACCACGCGCGAGAACATGATGGAGCGAATAACTAATGCCTGTCATGACATTTCTCCAAACACGTTGCGGGCGTGCGTGGAGAATTTCGCTAAACGTGTACGATTGTGTCGAGACCATCATGGACTTAATTTTGAGCAGTACATGTGAATTGCAATGACGACGTACTCACACACACGCACATGCCCATGCAACACACGAACATCCACACAGACACACAAACAGATTTTGACGTTTGCAGCGCTATCTATCACCAAATTTTGAAAACACCCCGAATAAAATTGACCTACCTACTCTTCAACACTATCCAAATCTGCAATACAAAATAGGGGATTCCATTTAAGATTTGAAAGTTGCCCCCTGTTCCCGCCGCCCCCGGGGGGCTGGGGGCAAAGTCGACGGCATCAGATTTCCCCCTCATAACCGTTGACTTTTTATTCGGAACACTTTTTGCTTCAATGCACTGCTTCAGAATTATCGCTACTGGCGGATTAAAATGGGACACCCAGTATAAAGATTAATCAATAATTCAAAATCATTGAAAAGAAATAAGCCACATGAACAGACGAAACAGGACGCGGCCTCAACACTTTTTGATATAATCACTCGTTAAAATATGAACATGATTTTACCTATAGTCTAGATATTTTCGATAAATAACAAAAATGGTAGAAATTGGATATATTTAGAATCAATACAAATTTTCCAACACATTGAATTATCAAATAGGTATTATTAATTCATTAATCATAAATAACATTGTCATAATATTAACCACGGTATAAATGGTTCCAAGTTTTGTAATATGATTGCTCAACAGTATTTCCGTTGTAATAAATTTGTGTTATATATTATGTGTTCGCTAGTGCGAAATAATCTGTTCCCATACACATTCTTATCGTTATGGCTGCGAATTCTTATCTCGTCTATAAACAAATTAGATAAACGATGAATTATGTATAAATTCCCAGAAAATTGGTAACACTTAACATATAGGCTTATTATTTTCGTCTACGTACGTTTCGGTCTCACGACCATCATCAGAAGACGTATGTCTAAAACTATATTTCTTAAAACTAATTTTATCAAGCACAAACCACCCTTATCGTACTAATTTCAATTAAAAATGCCCACGTCGCCGAAATTAACAGAAACACGAGTAATCGAAATTGTAACGCATTAATGTTTTAAGTATGTGGATATGTATCAAGAATTCACTGCATAGCAATTTTCTTATAATATTCGAAGTCATTTCAAGTAATGTTTGAATAAAACTGGAAACAAAAAATTTAACGCTCAAGTATACCCTTTCGAACCAGATGTTATGATTTATGAGGTAATAGAAGAATGTTGCCAGTTGCTATTTCAGCATTTTACCTAAAATATACTTTTAACATCATAAAGATGCATGTAGGAATTTGAAATGGTGTAATTAATTAAATTAGTATAAATCTGACTTAATGATTGAACGTCTGCTCTATGATTTACAGACTTGGAGTCACGTTTTATGGGAATCTTCTCCAGAATAGATCTTTTATAATAATTGGTTTCTAATTATAATTATTATGATTGGGTGAAACAATTTAATAGCGTAAGGCTGTTTATAAAACATTTTCCATCTGAATCATGCCTAATATTCATATCTTGGAAATTTATGTTTTTGTTCACTTCTATTTTACAAGTAAACTGGGGTTTATTTATAATTTCGATTGTTCGTGTTTCTGTTCGTTTCGGCGACGTGGGCATTTTAAATTGAAATTTGTGCATAAGGACTCCTTGTGGTGATATAATCAGTTTTAAGAATTCAAGTTTATACAGTTATAAGTCTTCTGATGATAGTCGTGAGACCGAAACGTACGTAAAGACGAAAATAATACGCATATGTGTTGGTGTGACCTATTTCCCGAGAAATGTATATAGAAACCATTAATTGAACAATTACTTGTTATAAATTAACCAAATTCATAAAGATAGTATATCTAGACCGATCAGTGACACCAGAGCTAAATAGCTCCAGACAGCTGTTTCGCCTTCTCTGGCTCATCAGTTGAACGAGTAGAGCTTCAGTGCCACCGATCTATCTCTGATAATGTTTATATAAACCAACAACAGAAACTTCGAGATAGTTCTGTACTTAATATAAGAAATGACGGGCAATGTTAGGACCAATAAGTGTACCAGAGGGCGATACAAACCAATGAAAAAGTCATTAATTGAACAATTTCTTGTTAGAAATTGATCTATTTTAATATATCAGTGAAATATATTGTTAAATGAAAGGTTATCAGAATACAGATTGTCTTATAAATTTTATAAACGATTGTTCGATATTTATAAAGCAACAAATAAGTGAGATAATTTTTTTTATAAATATTTAAAAGAAACAAATTAATAAAAAATCGATGGTGGAAGCCGTTACTTTTTGGTAATTTATCATTTTGATTATATAAGAATAACTACTTTGTTTTTATACCACTTTTATTAATAATAACGTGAAAACGTAACTATAGTTTCAACACCGAAGTGCCATTATCAAACAATTAGAAAATTATGAAGAAATCAATGAAACAGTTCAAGTATAAATAGAGTAGAGTAAAGTAGGGTTGAGATTAAGGGGTCAATGGAAATTCCAAAAGCAGGTAGATCCTAGGAAAGTACAGTATTACATAGTAAACATTAAGGGTCAATGGAAATTCCAAAAGCCATTATATGGTGAGTATAACAATAATTCTTTTATTGACGGAAATATAAGGTGTTATGTTGAAAATATTTAATCATTAAATTATCTCCGAATTCAAAATCCTTTATCTCCAATAACATTAACAACTTCCTCCAAATCATTATTAGTTTATTTTTATATCAATTTTAGATTGAGATATGAGTGTAATATTAGAAATATTTAATATGTTATCTATTCTTTCAATTCTTTCTCCAAATTCAAAGTCCATTATCTCCAATATCATTCATAATACCCTCCAACTCATTACTTTTTATCTACCCCATATTGAGATATAAAACTTTGTTTTAATTTTCTAATTTTTTTCCTAAGCTTTTGTTTTGGATTTGTCCTGTCTATCGAAAATTGTTTTGGATTATTCTATATTATACAAACACGTACTTTATACTTTGTTCTGGAAGAACTCCATTTCTAAATACGCAGTAATGTTAAAATTGTGCATCATATTCATTGAGAAGGAATATAACTTATTATAATTATTCGAGAGGCCGAAAACATTCTATATTCTATAATCTATATGTCATGGAACATGAACATAAAAAAAATTCTATGTATATGTTGCACGTGTCGGTGCTCTCGAAGGGGGGAGTTCGGCTGCGTTCCTCCTTTATTCCAGTTGTTCGTTTTAAAGCATAGCACAGAATAACGTGTCGGAAGTGCTGAGATCCATTTATTATATATACTCTTTGCCTCTGCTCTAGGCTAGTAACATTTTGTGTTCACGTTATTGTTGCATTGCATTGCAAATTAATGTCAACTGTCACTTGCCATCTGACTTTAAATTTCCCAATAATTGTGAATAAAAGGCAGTGAGTGGGTTACAAAGATTTTCAGGTATCTAGCTATTTCAATAATTATTGCATTCAAGAGGTGCATCAAAATTTTAGTGTTGATATATACTTGCCTATATGTAGTGAAATTATAATTCCATGTAAGTTTCTAATATATAAATATTGAATTGAGTTGTCCCTTACTTTGTGATATTCCATTATAGCTATAAAAGTAAGTATCACTGAATTTATTTAATAAACCTTTATTGCAATTTCGACAAGTGAACGACCATTGAGGAATTTTCAGTCATTATCACTCGAATTAAACCTTTATTTCTTTTTATATCCTAGTCAAGAATTCTATAAGTTATAATCCTTTCCAAATTATTTCAAATACTCACTTCATAATCCTTTATAAATGCTACAATTCAATTAATCGTTCAAATAACCTTCTAGATCTAATAGCTTGTACCTCATGTATGTCAAATTCAATTTCTTTAATATATTATTTTACCCGGAACACCATTTATCAGCCTATAATTTGTCAAAAATCCCGTCGCAATTTACCACTCAAGATTATTTGTTTAGTACCAATAAATTCATTGATGTTTCAATCTTATCTAATTGTATCATTTGAAAATGAACTCGTTCCAAACAAAGTTTAATAAATACATTCAGGTTAACGAAGTAAACCTTGAAAGTTCTTGTTCTAATATATAACCCGAATTTGATTAGGCATTTACCTATATTTTTCATAAGCTTTGAGACCACCTGATTATGTATTTAACGTTTAACCGCGAGATTATTTACAGTTGTAATTATAGCTTATTTATTTTCAAATGAATTAGTCACTTCATTATTATCCAGATTCAATAAACTGACTAGGTATTAGAATATTCTCAATGGCACATCATGTATTTTGTGTATTCATATCGTTTTTAAGACTTTCAATGAGCTTGTCAATTTAATTTCCATAGAAATAGTGCCATTGAACAAATTATTGGGAGAAGCCATTTGGTCTATTTAATAGAATGAATTAATAAATATTACATTATATCATTAAGTTTGAGTTTGTACGTTACAACGGGATCATTGAAATAAAAAGATGTGATTAATTGATTACATGACAAATATTATATTATATCCTTACCTAAGTTTAAAATTGTACGTTACAAGGGGTCATTAAAATAAAAGGGTGTGATTGATTTCGTGTCTTCCCTGACTTTTCTAAGCAAAATATTTTTCGGACACTACAATCATACATTTGATTGCGGGTCAAATGTATGATTGTATGAACAAAAGATATATTGGAAACGATTTTGAAACCGCTAATGAAAGACATTAGGATATACCCTATGTTAAATTGAAAATATTCAAATAAACATATTTACTATTTTAATGTGAAAAAATGTAGATACACGTTTCGCAAATTGCACAGCACACGACGTAAATGTACGTGCAGAATTGCAGTCCTAGGACCACTGGGATGAATTGAGTTTGTACTTTTGAAGTTAAATTCTAATAAAACTCAGATTCGAACAAATATAGGAATTGTCAAGTCAAATGAAGAAATGTTCAATTTATGTCTGTATAATGTGTTGCCAACTGTAAAAATGAAATATACCTGGATTGACAAAGATAACGCGGCACTTACTTCGGGAAATTGTTAAAAGTAAACCAAATATGACGTCATATCATTGTTAACGAAAAATACTATAGAACCACATGTGTAACGTAATGTACAGAGTATATACGTAGTATAGAGTAGCAAAGCGTCCATCTCGGTAGCGGGCATACTAAATGTGATTTGAATGAAATTGAAAGTTGAAATAATCCTTTATATTTCTGTTTATTCATGTTCTTGAATTGTTTGATTTATTAAAAGTTATTTCTTACTTTATTGTGTATATTCTACTAGTAATAGTATTCCGGAGAGTTCAATAATCCCGGAATAAGAGTAACTAAGTACAAAATAACCTTGTGTCGCATATACCAAGGCCTAATAAAGGACTAACTTTGAGGGACAGTACTAATTCGGTTCTGCTGAATCCCAAAATTCCCGTTGTCATGTATGGTTTCACTTTCGAACGTTGGAAAAAATTGAACGTAGAAGAAACAGCTATGACAATATTTCTTTCAAAGTCGCCATGGTAGAGAATACAAACAGAAAAAGTCAAACATCAGTAATCGGGAAGAAGACACACTCGGAGTAATGTCTTAACTCCCGATTGTCCCAGTACTTCGATTAAATTCAGAGTACCGAACATTGAATAGAGTCTTTTTGAAAAGCAACCAAGGAGGTAAGTTTATCAAAGGAAGATGTATGTGAACTCATCGAAGTAGAGCAGCTACCTAGCTCAGCCAAGAAATAAGCCAGCAAACTTATGACACATAATCTTCATATACAAACAAAGTGCTGTCAATAAGATGAGAATTGCTTGACTTTCTTAGAGAATCTTCAAGAAATGTATCTATCATGTGGTTATGTATATGTGGGAGATGTGAAAGCGCATTTAGAAGTCATACTAAAGCTAAACACAGTCAGAACTGAAACAACAAAATCCGCATTGACGAAACATGCGATTAGTGGTCATCTTGAGTTATTAGAAAATACAAAAAATGGTTCTGTACCGAATTCCACAACGCAACCAAGCTGAGCTAAGCTTGAGTAAGCCGTTCTCATCTTGTGTAAAAGTACGATTCAAATCGGAATTGGATATTCTTGAACCGCTCAAATGTTCTGGTAATCTGGAAATATTCCAAGACAATGAAATCATATAAAAAGTAGATATTGTGAATCAGCAAAATTGTCTACAACATTCAAATAATCCTACCTTATGTGGCCCAGATCGACATTATATATACGTTTATCAATTTAATATATTTCTGGTTAATTTTTCGGCATCCGATTAATCAGGCACAACCATGTTGTTAAGTTGATTACACTATTGAATCAATAAAAATATTTTGGATAATTGTCTATTTTTGGAAATCCCTTAATTTTATAAATGTTATTCCCATGTGATTATAGATAATGAATTAATTAAGCATGTAAATTTGGTCAACAGTCTGCCTCTGATCTATGCTTTTAAGATTTACAATCTATTAAAGAGTAGATTTGCTGTTGTAGTTGTTCTCTTCAATTTATCTTGTATATCCTTATCATTTTATTAATTTTTATTCTTATCTACACTTTAGAGTCTTAATCATGTACATGTTAAATAAGATAGCATGCTATCATAATTGGTGTGGTGTGATATCTGGAGGTAGTTTCGTGCATGTGTAGATTGAATCATAAAATTCTATTTGGTGCTGCTAATCAGGTTAGAGGTCCGGAAATTACGTTTTTAAGAAAAGACAATACTCAAGCACAGGAACTATATTACAGTAGGTTATAGTCTGTTTTAGAATATCTGCGTTGCGTGATGTGTTGCACGTTCTCCGTCCACTGATGCAATTCCTGTGACTGACAACTCAGAACTTCTTTTGTTGTTCTTTTTCTTCGTCTGCTCCAGAATGGCAAGCCGTGGTGTTCATAATCACAATGTTGCTACGTACTGGTACTTGAGATTGAGGATGCGGTAAAGGATTCTACAGGACGTCCAGGTCCAGGGAACTGTTTGAGCATCTTGTCAAGCTATAATTGACTAATCCTGGGTGCTTTTCCACTGCACTGGATCGCAGTTGCGTTGCAGGGGTGGGCGAAGGGCTTAACTCCTCCCAACAGAGGCGTCTACTTCTTAGCAACGTGTTCACATGAAACGGATCTCATCAGGCCTTATTTATTGGAACTGCGTCTATTTTGTTTGGAATCATGTTTCACATAAAATGGATAGTTCTGATGAAGGAATGATTTGTTTCGTTTGAAAGATGAAGAACCAAATGAACAATAACTAATGTGTATGAGTACATATAATTTCTGCAATTCTTGTCATATACTTCGACGCTGTTTGTCGTGATTCTAGAGTCTCCAGTATTATTCAATAATTAATGTTGTGATACTAGAGATATTTAGTAATTGTTCATTTATCGCGCTTTGTTGATTATATTGAAATTAACTGCCGTAATAATCAAGATAATAAATTAGCACGTTGGCTTGGTGTTCGTCAACTGGAGACTGAACCAGAGAGATGTAAGGATAGAGTGCGCTAGGGCCATCGATCGCGCTCTCTATCTTAACATCTCTCTAGACTGAACACGGCACGCAATGCAACGCGCCGCGCCGCCCAAGAACCAATCCTCCGATATGTACCGCCCTGCCCCATGCGACTCTGCAGTGGACCCGCCGGTATAGGGGACGCTCTCCTTTACAATTATCCAGGAATGACGTTTATACACAGGAATAAAGATTATTCTTATGTCTTATATATTATTATTATGATGGAAGGGGAGACCGTGAAAGCGCACTAACATGTGCGAGAAGGGCAGAGTTACCAGCGCTTCCCTATTCTTAACACACTACTTGTCTACTCTATATATAGAACTCTTTGCATAAACCAGGTAATTCCGCGAGACCAATCATTTCAAACATTAATTGTCCTACGTATAACATAGCAAAATGGTTAGTGAAGGAATTGGGCAACTTCCAAGCCGCACCAAGTTTGTCTGTAAAAAATTCTTTGGAACTTATTCCAAAATTGAAAGGTTTCAAACTTGAGCGTGGTGATACTCTCGTTCAATTTGTTGTTTCACTATTTATAAATACTCCTATCCCCGAGTCGAAAAATATTCTGAAGAAATGGCTTTCAACTATTAATATCTCCGATAGAAACTGCACAGAATACGTGATCCTTACATCTTTATGTATGGAGCAAAATTATTTTACTTTCAACAAAAATTACTATAAACAAACAAGCGGATGTAAAATGGGCAATCCACTCTCTCTCTCTTTTTTGGCCAATATTTTTCTAAGCGAACTTGAAACCTCTAAATCAAAATTGAATCAGTTTCCAAAAATTTGGTATAGTTATGTTGACTACATTTTCGCAATTACATGTAAATATTTTGATTTACATGGGTTTTTGAACACGCTTAATATCCAATTTGATTCACTGTCGAAATAGAAACAGATAATGAGCTTCCTTTCCTTGATCTTAACATTATAAAAGATGGTATGATTTACATGGGTTTTTGAACACTCTTAATAGCCAATTTGATTCACTGTCGAAATAGAAACAGATAATGAGCTTCCTTTCCTTGATCTTAACATTATAAAAGATGGTCACTTGGATTTTGACATTATAAAAAACACACTCAAACAAATAGGTATACCCCGGCAGATTCAACTACATTTAGATATAAAACAGCTCCGTTTAATAGTCTAGTCTCTCTCCAGTTCATAGATTATTGAACGTCCCTTTGAGCCAGCCAAATTATAACAACGAAGTTGAGACACTTCGGTAAATTGCGTTGGACAATGGTTACCACATATCTTTGATCAATTATTTAATTTCTAAACAAAAAAGAAAATTAGATCGTAGTCAACTAACCAAATTAGAGCCATTACCTTCGAATACTTCTATATATATAACAATAAGTTTCACTTATTATTTTTCAGTAATTAATAAATTCCATAGTTTGTTTTCTAAATTTGCAATACAACCAGTTTATAGATGCAAGAACAAGCTAAAACACCGTTTAGGCAACACCTTTGATAAAATTTCCGATTTCGACAAATCCTGGATATAAAAAATCAAATGTGAGTCGCGTTCAAAATGCTATGTGGGTCAAACTAGAAGAAACCTTTTCACTCGTTATAAGGAACATTTTGGCCATATTAAGAAAAATAGTGGTGACAAACCAGCGGTAGTCGAACATATTTTAAATACACGTCTCACCATTTCTCAAGAAAGTTTATCACTTCAATTATGAAGGGGTGGAAATGTATAAACGAAGAAGCAATTTATTAAGTTCCTATTCATCTCCAGCTGAGGGTTACCCATTGTTTAAATTACTATCCCCAAATATTATTCAAACAGGCACATTTTGATTTATAATTTAGTTTACTCTGATGATGGCTACTTAATCAAAAGCTTAATTCTTACCTGTTTGACATTTAGATCTTCCACTCTCTTGTTCAAGTGTGTATACAGACTATAATAGGGAATAAAACTATTTTTTAAATTAGGACGTGAGATATCTGTAGTTATGAATGAAAATTCCGAAAATGAGAGAACTAAAAATGCTTTAATTTGCAGTGTTGTTATGTGCGGCATAACAGAAATGCGACACAATCTAGAAGGTACGTTACTCTTTCACATTTGTGTATGTTCAATATTTCATATTTAAACATTATGCGGATATCTTCCTACATAATATCTAATGTCCTGAGGAAATTTCGAAGCTATCTGTATTTGTTTAATTTAGTTTTGGATTTGTTATTCCTTTCAGATTAAGGGATTGGCCGAGCAAGAGAGTAAATCCATTAATCTGAATGTAGTTTGCCTACGCTTCGATGCATTTGCTGTCGATAATAATGGCATTTACTTTCCTATATGTAACCCTGTGTATTCTCATGGGATAAATAATTTGAGTGAGTAATCAGGCTCCACATAATAGCAGTTTGGATTTTTATTAACTATCTTGTTTGTTCTTAATTTAGAAAGCGCCTTGACAGGCGAATTGAAGATTGTACGAATGGATCATTGTACCAGCCCTGCTACTGGGAATCGAGAAATATTTCTTCTGGTGGAACGAGTCACGAAGAGTATGTATAATTTCCTATTTTTGCTCATAGTTCTTGTACCAAGATTGATCGAATACTAATTGAGGCTTCGAACGGTTAAGCTGTATAGATTGATTAAGAACATTTCTAATGATCCAAACAATTCCCCATTTTTTACAATACTTTTGGCCATGGAAGGAAATCAAAGCACCAATACATTAAATTAAAATTGACATTTTAATAAATTTCAAACTCGCAAAAACTAAAATAAGAACGTTTCGAAGAACTATACCTGAATATATCATCATCATTATTTTGTACTCTCTGTCTCTGTCTATTTGTTTAAGTCAAAACACGTAATCAATTTTTCACTCACTTTTCTAATCCAGACTTTGTTGAAATTTTGCCTACGTACATATTTCTGATCACAATGACATATTCTAATAAATAAGGACCCCTTCCTCTCCTCTCTTCCTTGCACCATAACCCCCTTTAAAAAAGAAGAAATGGAAGTGAGTTTGATCAAAACGAAAAAACTAAAAGTATTCTCTTCCACATTTAAAATGTTAATTTGTTGCTAAAAATAATGAGCCGAAACTGACATAATATCGGTATTGTCACCATATTTTAAAAAGATTTGAAAATATTCGATATATGATAACAAAAGTAAAATTGTCATAGTGGCACCCCTGTAAAGCATTAAGTCAAATACTGGCATCGAGGCGGACGTGATGTGAAGAAATTTCGGTAATTCTCATACCGACGGAGTCAAAATATCAGCGGTGATTACCCGTTTTACGCGGAAAGTAGTGCTGCAATCGTTGCTCTGCTCAGCTCTTGAATCGAATTAGGACATTGCTACTTCAGATAATCGTGTCGTGCAATATTTTCATTTTTTGTGATACACGTAAAAATACGATATGAGAAAATAGCGATAATATTCCAAAAGAAATATGTGTATTTTCTAAACCAAAAGAACAAAATAGTACACAATTACTAGATAAAGATGTTATTCCCAAAGCTGCAGGAGATTCCAATAAAACGAATGGGAAAAAAAGTTCTCTATGGCAGTTTTTTGAAAAGAAAGTGACTGCTAAATCTGAAAAAGATGCTGCTATTTGTAACATGTGTAATACTATAGTATCCTTGGGAGGAAGTGGACGAACAGCTAACACATCGAATTTAAAGCATCATTTGTTGAGATCTCACAGAAAAGAATATAAAAAGATTGAAAAGCTGGGTATGTAAATGTGTTTTTATATATTAATAGTAGTACCTTTCCTAGTCAAGCATTAGCTTATAGCTGGGATGATAGTATGTCTGTTTGTGCCATGGTATCTTTAAAATTTTGTTGATCATAAATGAATACCACTTTTTAAATGTCATTTAAGTTAACTACTTGTTCTTTAGTTTGGTTACCTTCAGAAAGCTGTCGTAAAATGTACCACCGCTTTTGGTAGGTTCGGTTATTTCCGTCACCATGACGATTACGCTATTCTCAGTACCTTCCTAAAACTGTCAGATGGATGTCGGTGCTGTTGAAAATTTAATGTTGTGAATGGTTATGTGTTTTCACAAGCCTCGTAATATTTACGTGTGATTGGTATTAATGCTACTTTTTTTGGTAAGCTTCAAAACGACTGGACATGTTCTACGACATGATAAATATTACGGCTATAAATGCTTTCAAAATATATTCCTTCAATACGAACAACATCAATCAAAAGCCTCTTTATCGCCAGGATCATGTTGAATTTGGACTAATAAAACTCTGGCTACACATGAGAAAAAATACCCCAACTTTGAGGTGTGATATGTCCACGGATGCAACTATCCAAGCCAGTTTGTGTTTTTGGCCAAGCGGCCGTGGAAAAATGACCACCAACTAATGTGTTACATGCAACAACCTATCTGCGGTGTACGTCGATCGTATTATTGTTTGAATTGCACCAAGTAATATGTTTATAGTATTGGAATCTGTTATTTTCTTATAACGTACTGTTATGGATGTATTTACGTTGAATGCAATCAAGAATAACTAAATATATATATTTTTGAGAAAAATTGATAAACATCGCAAATTTTTATAGAAGATATAAACGGTACAACTAATTGGTATATATTTTTCAATTGAGAACGTTCCCTTTTCACCGTACCTTTCAACAAATTACTCGATGAGCCACTGTCCCAGTCCCTCATCTATAAATCAGACAGTAAAGGATAGCCAGATGTTGGCTTCACTACAAAGTGTAGTGTTATCATGTCCAAGGCGCTCTGAGGTGTTGGCCGATCCCTACCCTCCATAAATGAGTAATATCCTTATGGTAGTTAGTTATATGTGACTATGAACAAAAAAATTCGTACGGCACCCATAAAAGACTGGACTCTTCGTCATGTATGATCAACTATGAGTACTTATTTTTGTCATTTTGATGCACACAATATATGTTTTCTCTATTGATATCATTTTCACTTCAAATTTGATTATTTCATATATTTTCATAATCACTATTGTCATTAGAACCGGAAAGGAGATCGCATCATTTTGTTTCTGCCTACAAGAATACACTATTTGAGCTTAATTAGAATTGCTCTTATTATATGTACTTTATATCATATGATATGTATCGCTACATTATTATGTCAATAACAACTCTGATTATATTTTATAGAAAATATCAAGGTGCGTTTCTTTGAAGTAGATGATGAAGATAATGAAATATGGCAAGATTTTGGAAAGTTTAGTGACCTGGATGTCCACCATCAGTATGCTATAGTTTTAAAGTAAGTATATTAATTATATTAAGCCTTCAAGTGTTGTAGACAATGTTGCTGATTTAGTATACTTTCGTCAGACTTGTCTTGAATATTTTCATTAGGTTTTGGTTGGTAAACTGCCTACTCTGTTGCGTAGTGACGTGAATTTATTCGCTTGCTTTTAGATACAGGTACACAGATACATTTGGTATAAGAAAAGTTCCCAGCCTTGTGTGGCTCTATCGAATATTTTTCTCGAGTATGTTTGTATTCAGCTCATGTTTTTTCAGTTTTCCAAAGGCTGTTTTGTCTCGCCCACATTTATTTCTCTACAGTCACAACATACCTCAGATATAGCTCTTGGAGTGCATTCCAAATGGGATCAGGTTTTGGAGTAGCTTTCTTCCTTTTTATCATACTCTCTGTTTTCTCATTTGTCTGATTTTGTTTCTGATGTGACTGATTTGTTATTGTTGGTTTTCTACTGAGTGTTAATTTTTTGTGTGTTATTATTACATGTATATGATCTGGACATCTTGTAGATCTATGTACATTTTATGTTGCATTGAGATCAATTATTTGATAAGCTTAATATTTAATATAATTCCTAGCCTGACATAGCTCCCATCGTGCTAATGTGTTCAGTCCTATATGGAGCTTTGTGAAGAAAACCCTGTGGTTGTGTTCGAGGACACTATTTCAGTGATTACGGAGAGATGAAGGTTGCAGTTTTTTAAGACAAAACCAAGGAATATTTTTTCAGGAGTAATGAATTGTTGCAGAAACGTTGTTAAACATAGAGTATATAATCTCCTTTTTGTTTGTTTGTGATGCATTTTTTTCCACATCGTACTAACTATTGAGTAATTTTTTTCATTTATTTCAGAACCCCTCCATATAGAAATAAAGACATTGTCCAACAAGTGAAAGTATTCATGGAGCTTGTTAGACCGACAGATAATGCTAAAAGTGAACCTAAAGAATTTACCTTTACACCAAACCCAAATAACTATAAAACTGGCGCGAAAAGGTCGCGACCCAGTTATGACAGTGGAGACTATGACACATCCACTGAAGGCAGTGAAGCTATCCTTCCTGCTTCATTGAATGAATTATCGATCAGTACGACAGGTCTGAGTGCTGACTTGCGAGTCAATAGTGCAGAACTTGAAAAGGCATTGGGCAATATGAATTCGGCGGAATTTGAAAAAATTTTCAGTCAATATGAATATCAATTTTCCGAAGGTTGCAAAGGAGACATGCTTAATCAAATTGGATCGCTACAACACATGCTACCTCCCGTAAGTTGCGATGTAGATGCTCCTGTTAAACTTGAGCCTCAGGATGACAGTGAAGGTAAGTAACTTATTCAGGCCAGATACATTATTTTCTTCGATGAATTCCTGGAGGTTATGAAAAATAATTCAGAAATCAAAACGCAACAATTTTTGCTATTATTGATAAATTTTCGAAGTGTCACGATAACATGTTCGAATCAATGTTTTTTTTCACATAAAGATAAACCATACTCTTAACAAATCAGCGCTGCAAACTAGCGAGTTTTTATTACTACCCACTTTTTTTTCTCAAAAATAACAAAACCTCATTTTATCATTGACAACTATATCTTTATCTTTAATTATAAAACGTATAACAGTGACAGTTTATTCTGATAGGCCAGCCATTTAGTCATGACATGAGAGTTTGTTATTTTTGTTGGAATCGATAGATGTTGGTCCAAATAATACTAAAATCAAATTTTGGACAAATTTAAATTATGGGATCAATTATTTATTTAACTGCTTTTAGCCAAATAAAACGCACACGAACAAACGAATTGTCGAAAATCAAAATTCATATCAATCAAGGCGCGATGTTTGAGACCAATACCGATAGTGTATGGTTTTTATATAATTTGTTGTAAACAATAAAAAAGTTTTTAAAACAATTTTTTTTTCCGACAACTGCTTGCTGAGATGAATCTAATAATGCATAAATATAGTGTTTGGGTCCCGAAACTGCAATAATTTTTTGTTGCAAAATTGCTTATTTTTAGCGACTAATTGAGGAAATAGAAAATTATGTTCATGGTTATTCGAGAAATTTTTGCCGGTCTAACCTAGTGCAATCGCCAGAAATGAATTTTTTTTGCATTGTTTTTCCCCTTTCTTTGATTTTATAACTAATAAACTAATATTTCTGAACAATATTTACACCAAACGATGCGTCTTAATTAGACCTTTCATATGAATTTTGACCTTCGAAAATCCTTTCATTCGTTTGCGTTTTAAAGATTTCAAGATTCAAATGTTTGCAAATATTTCAATAATTAAAAATAAATAAACAAAGTTAACCTGACATCTATAATTTGTATTCAAAATGTTTTATGTTGAATCATTATTTTTTGATTTCAGGTCACTTGGTTTCAAGAACGAAACCTACGCTGTAAGTATTACAGTTGATATTAACTATTCTCAGTTTTATATTTGGAATACTATCAACAATTTTATTTTATTGGCAATATAACAAACAATACTAAACGGCGGACATTTTGATTTATCTAGAATTAACTTATTGTATTTTGTCGAGTAGTAATATCTCACCATTATAATAAAGATTCTTGACCCATTATGAATTATATAGGAAATTCTCGGGAAATAGGTCACATTAACACTCTGTTTTATATTTTCGTCTTTATGTACGTTTCGGTCTCACGACCATCATCAGGAGACTTATTATGTCTAATACGGGATTTCTTAAAACTAATTATATTAGCACAAAGCGTCCATATCGCACCAATTTCAATTAAAAATGCCCACGTCGCCGAAACGAAAAGAACCACGAATAATCGAAATTGTACCACATCAATATATTGAGTATAAAATATAACAAGAATCCACTATTCAGTAATATTCTTATAATATTCAAGCGCATGTTGGTATAGTGTCTCAACGACTGAAGATCAAATCTATTTAATACGTTAAGTATCTACTCTCGAACCAGATGTTACGATTTACGAGGTACTTGAAAAAGGTTGCAGACCTATATTGGAACATAACTTTTGGATTCTTCCTAAAATATACTTTTAACATTATAAAGACGCATGTAGGAATTTGTAAGAGTTTTAATTAATTAAGTTAGTATAAATGTGACTTAATGTCTGAATATCAATCCTATGATTTACAGATTTGGAGTCACGTTTTATGTGAATCATCTGCAGAATAGATCTTTTATAATAATTGGTTTCCTTAGTTAAAATATTAACAATGATGGTTAAAGTCAAAGCAGTGTTTAGCAAGGGCTGTGGAAGTTTTTATTTCTTGTGCTATACTTATGTATGGCCATACATTCTTTTTTGTAAATATTGTAGATTCCAGTATAAGTCCCATCGCAATCTAAACAATTTAATTTGTATACTGTGTGGGTTTGTTTATCTTTAGGTATTAAAGGTTTTAGATTTGAGAAAAATTTTCCAACACAATTAGTAGGTTTATGCGCGACATTTATATCATACTTTTTTAAACATTTTTTAATTTTTTCTGAGGTCTCCGGAATGTATGGTAACGTTATATAAATATCTGTATTACCTTTTATGTTACTTATATATGACGTTCCATTATAGATTTTGTTTATTCTTCCTTTAATGATGAGATTGAAAAACGTTTCTGGGATTCTGGAGATGATTCACATAAAACGTGACTCCAAATCTGTAAATCATAGGACTGATATTCAGACATTAAGTCACATTTATACTAACTTGAATAATTAAAACTTGTAAATTCCTACATGCGTCTTTATAATGTTAAAAGTATCTTTTAGGAAGAATCCAAAAGTTATGTTCCAATATAGGTCTGCAACATTTTTCAAGTACTTCATAAATCGTAACATTTGGTTCGAGAGTAGATACTTAACGTAATAAATAGTTTTAATCTTCAGTCGTTGAGACACTTTACCAACATGCGCTTGTATATTATAAGAATATTACTGAATAGTATTGTTATATTTTATACTTAAATATTGATGTCGTACAATTTCGATTATTCGTGGTTCTGTTCGTTTCGTCGAAGTGGGCATTTTTAATTGAAATTGGTGCGATATGGCTTCGTGGTAATATAATTAGTTTTAAGAAATCCCGTTTTGTACATAATAAGTCTCCCGAAGATGGTCGCGAGACCGAAACGTACGTAAAGACGAAAATATAAAACAAAGTGTTAATGTGACCTATTTCCCGAGAATTTCATATAATATCTCTCCATTTCTATTGATAGAGCAAGGAAATTAATTCTTAAAACAATAAAAAAGAAAATTCAATAATTTACTGATGGAGGATTTTGTAACCTAAATAGACTACACTATAAATGAGAAACAATCGCCCTTATCCACTAAAAATACTGAAGACCTTTCAGGTACATTAATGTAGCCATGGTGGGTGTGTGTGTGAGTATGTGTGTGTGTGCGTGTGGTGGGGGGGGGGGGGGGTAGGGGGGGGTGGATGTGTGGGTGGGCGTGTTTGTGTATGTGTGTGTGAATAAGCACAACATGATGTAGTAATTTATTCTTTATAAAACGATCAGATTATTACATAAGCATTTCAATTTGTTTCAAGTTGAAAAGATTTCCAAAAATTATTAAATGTACAATAACCAATTTTTATTTTAGTTACTGGGGCAGGAACGCGGTAATTCGGCAGCAAATTGATGACATGGACTTGGTTAAACTGAATCGTGTTTTCCAAGAATTGACTGCTTTTTTCAAAACAAATCCTTCCATGAAAAGAATAGTGCAAGTGACTCGTCATTACTTGGAAACAAAGAATGAAACAAAGTAAGTTATGAGTATTGATTCTTATTAATAAATGAACTTGGTCACTTTTGTTAAGGATAATTATCTTTTTTTTTGCCCATTCAAACCTGAATAATCTGTGAAATCGACGAAAAAAAACCATTTGCAATGCCTTTTTTATTTCTTTGAAAGTATAGAGTTCTTTGATAATGTATAATTTTTTCGACATGGGAATTTTGGTTTTCGTTGTAGGTATTCCATCTAGTAAGATCATTAACGAAATGAACAACTATCGTAATGATATGTGTCTCTGGATCTGGCACTCATACTCTGACATTAATCCTATACACCGCTCGTTCTGACTCAATCTGTATGAAGAATAACAGTCAGCGGAAGTCTACAAATGAATAATGTTTTGATCAATATTTCAATATTGAATTTTTGCTTTCCTTACATGTACGTTTCCGTCTCTATGAAATATCGCTATACATATATTATATCATATCATGTTTTTTTTTAGTGCCTTCCACATTGCTATTTTGCAAAACTAACCTGATTAACAAAATTCAACTTTTTGTTTTGCATAACCTTTTCGATGTTTGCGTTTGATTCTCCATCTATTTCGAATAATTAAAAGCCACCTTAGAAGTTGCTTTTGCGCTCAGGCCGATTTTTTTCCAAAAGTAAAACTTCGATGTGAATATCCTGGAATAACTTGTTATAAACTTGACTCAGCACCAGTCTGATATATCAAATTATTCGCAATTGTGTGAAGAAGTGAGATAAACAACGATATGCAACTTAAAAGTTGCATATGTAAGACTGTTTGGCTGCTATTTGCAGAAAAGTAAAAAAAACGCTAAATTTTCATCAAATATGACGTAAAAATCGCCAAATAAAAAATCGTAGAGCCAAATTAAGATCGAAATATCATTTTTTCGCGATTTGTATCTGTAGAGTGACTCATTACGAAGAGATTGATACCATTCTGAAGTACATATGAACTTTTTTAATTAAAAAGTTATAGCGCGTTTACCGATTAAGTTTTGTGAAAATTCTCACATATTTAACTCATCAAGGCCCAGGCAAAACGCAGCCTAAATTACAGCCAAACTAACTATGCAGTTCATAGCATAAGTGGAAAAAAATTACCCGCTTTTCTTTGTTTGGCCCAATTGATTATTAAAAAGTTATAGCGCGTTTACCGATTAAGTTTTGTGAAAATTCTCACATATTTAACCCATCAAGGCCCAGGCAAAACGCAGCCTAAATTACAGCCAAACTAACTATGCAGTTCATAGCATAAGTGGAAAAAAATTACCCGCTTTTCTTTGTTTGGCCTAATTGATTATTAAAAAGTTATAGCGCGTTTACCGATTAAGTTTTGTGAAAATTCTCACATATTTAACACATATTTGTTTAAAAAATCAATTTGGCTAAACAAAAAAACACTGGTAATTTTTTTTCATTGATTCTATGATTTGTCTAGTTAGTTTCATTTTTTTGCACTTTCCTGAGCATGGATCTAATGGACTTTTCAACAGCTGAATTGTTTATTAGCGTTTTAACAATAAACAATTGTGCAAAATGCTAGGATAAGTTCATATCTCGTAGTAATTTGGTCTTCTAAGTCGATCGGCACCCTCAAATCGAAAAAATTCCGATGCTTTTTACAATTGTTTAAACAACTATTTGGGCATAAAAAAACACTAGTAATTTTCTTTAGACTCATGCTATGAACTGCGTAGTTAGTTTGGCCGTAATTAGGCTGCGTTTTGCCTGGGCCTTGATGGGTTAGATATGTGAGAATTTTCACGAAACTTAATCGGTTGACGCGCTATAACTTTTTGATAAAAGTCCATATGTACTTCGGAATGGTATCAATCTCTTCGTAATGAGTCATTCTACAGATAAATATCGCGAAAAAATGGTATTTGGATCTGAATTTGGCTCTACGATATTTTATTTGGCGGTTTTTACGTTAAATTATCGTTTTTATTTACTTTTCTGCAAATAGCAGCCAAACAGTCTTACATATGCAACTTTTAACTTCTCCACACAATTGCGAATAATTTGATATATCATAGACTGGAGCTGACTCAAGTTTATAAAAGTTATTCCAGGATATTCACAGCGAAGTTTTACTTTTGGAAAAAAATTCGCCCTGAGCGCAAAAGCAAACTTTTTAACTTCTAAGGTGGCTTTTAATTATTCGAAATAGATATAGAATCGAACGCAAACATCGAGAAGGTTAGGCATAAAAGTGTGTTACATAGTGTAATCTGGGAAAACGACGAAAAAAAAATATTTGCAACACCTTTTTTATTTCTTTGAGAGTCTAGAGCTCTTTGATAATGTAGAACTTTTTCGACATGGGAATTTTGGTTATCGTTGTAGGTTTGGTGGTTTTTGATTATATGAGGTTGGGATATCTGCTTGGACACCGCAGAATAAAAGATGACGTTGTGGTAAGGTGGTTTATTCACTGATACACAATAAGAAACATCACTAAGTCAATAGTACCCGTGACAGGATTGTACCATGTCGTTCTCGGTAGAATATCGAGACATCTATCCCTATCAATGTAAGTGTTACCTGAAAGGTAACGTTCGCCCCTCTTGTCACGGGTGACGTACTGCTTAGTGTATCAATAATAATTGTTCTAAATAATATATACATATTCAGCATGAATATAATAACTTAAATATCATGCTATATTTTCCCTACACCTTCCCTGCAGAGAAAAGAATTTATTTGCTATGTCTAAAGTGAATAAATTCGTCAAAACAACAATAACACTCCTATCATAAATTTGGATTCTAAAATCTTTCTTTTCTCTCCAGCATCGGTGCTAATATGAGTAAGTGTAATACGATACATAATACCAATAAATATAATAATTTACAAATTCTTATAATAAAATGAAATATTTGATGTCGATTGTTTTTTTTTCAAGGTAAGCTCTATAATATAGTAAACATAAAATAAGTGTCAAGTTCACAGCTACTTATAAAAACATCAATGCTCTACTAAAATTATGTAATTCAAGGTTGTTGCGATGCATTCTCGAACACATCCCGTTTTGTGCATAGTTCAGCATTTTTCAATTAAATCGTCGCGCACTTAAATCCGATAGGTCTTTGTTCTATTTTTGTGCACTTCAATAGTTTTTCCTCCTTTTAGAAACAGAACATTCGGTTCGCGTTCCGCGATCACAACATAAGGACCTTCGTACACTTCGGTAAGTTTATTTCCCGTTTCACTCTTAACTAATATCAAATCATCTTTGTTGTAAGACCTAGGATAACAATTCTTATCGTAGTGTTCCTTACGTTTTACCTTGCTCGACACCAAATTCTGATGAGCATCCAACCATGCTCGTTGCAACCTATATTTCAATTCGCTTAGATAATTATCATGATTATAAATGGGATCAGTTTTTTCAATGTTTATCAAATTAGATGGCAATGCCGCCAGAAAACCAAAAACTAGCTCAAACGGGGTGTAACCAGTCTCAGTATGAACTGTAGTATTAAACACGAAACACCAATATCGAAGCCACGAGCTCCAATTTTCAGGTTGATTCCCCGTCATTATACGTAAGAAAGCTTTCAAATGTTTATGGGTGTTTTCCAGCGCCCCAATTGTTTCATGGTGATATGCTGTACTGTTTAATTTGTTGATATTCAGGAGCCTCGCTGCATCACACATAACTGTTGACATGAACTCTGTCCCACGATCAGTACAAATTTCCGTAGGCGTCCCATATCTTAGGATGAAATCCTCCACAAATGTTCTAGCTACAACATTGGCCTCCTTTGATTTAAGTGGATAAACCTCTATGAATTTAGTTAAATCACACTGCAACGTCAGTATGTATGTAAAATCATCATTGTCTTTGTCTAGTGGTCCAACAATGTCTAGAAATACTTTTCTAAATGCTCGATCCGCAGTTGTTGTGACTACTAGAGGTTGTCTTGTATGTCTATCGTGTTTATTCCGCTGACATTGGTCACACCTCGCTACATATTTGTAAATGTCGTTAGTCATGCCTGGCCAAAAATAATATTTCTGTATTTTTTTTGTCATTCTCCTAATACCTGCATGTCCACTCGACGGCAATAGATGGAAATCATTTAGAATAACTGTACGCATTTCTTTATCCTCAATACATTTTCTTTTATTAACGATGCATATCCTAGGTACATCATAATTTTTATATTCATTTTTATTAAGTTCGTTGGCCAACGATTTCAAAAATGCAATATTGCTATCTTCTTTCATTATTACTACCTCTTCTATGTCGATTTCATCACACAATGTTTCCAAATGTCCCAACAAACGGCGTAGCGGTTTTGCTGCCAGATCATCTGGATCGATAAAGATCGTTTTCATAGAGGGCATGTATATTAACTTTTCATCTTCAGTAGCTACTCTATCATCGTTTTTCATTAGTTTATTCTTCAATTTCTTATTCATTATTGTTAGTTGCGTACATTGTTTGGGTTTTTTAAGGATCTCAACGATTTTCGGTTGCGCACCCGAATTTCGTTCGATAACCTGATTATTATCCCTCACTTTAGTTTCTATTTCCTCTTTCTCTTTAGTTATTGTTTGTGCCCTTGTAACAACTGCTATGCTGTGTTGATTTATGCTCTTAAGCTCTTCAATCGAAATTCGTGACAAGGCATCAGCTATTACGTTGTCAGAACCTTTAATGTATGTAATGTCGAAATCGTATTCCTCTAAGCATAACCTAAACTTTGTCAGACGGCTTGAGGGATTGTTGTGTGTGAAAAGAAAAATCAACGGCCTGTGATCTGTCATGATCTTGAATCGCTTACCAAATAAATACGGCCGAAAATGTCGTGTTGCCCATACTATCGCTAGTAACTCTTTTTCTATTGTGGCATAGTTACTTTCTGCCTTGTTAAGTGTTCTACTGGCATAGGCAATCGGTTTTCCATTTCCATTAGATAGTACTGCACCCAAAGCTTTTCCTGACGCATCAGTGTGTACGATGAACTGGTTCTCAGCAGAAAAATCTGGAAAATCTAGTACTGGTGGGGACATCAAAGCCTTTTTTATTGTTTCAAATGATATTTGGCAATTATTCGTCCAAATAAATGCTGCGTTTTTCCGGGTCAGTTGAGTTAAACACCAAGTTCGCTTCGCGAAATTTGGGATAAATTTTCTATAATAGTTAGCGAACGCAACAAACCTCTTAACCTCATCCGCCGACTTTGGCTCCGGATAATTATGCAAGGCTGCTATTTTGCTCGAATCAGGTAGGATGCCCTCTGATGTTATAACATGCCCCAAATATAAGATATCCTTTTTTAAAAATTCGCACTTTGAAGGATTCAGTTTCAAGTTGACTTTCCTTAACCTCTCAAACACTTTGATCAGATTAGCATTGTGATCTCTCAGATTTCTTCCAAACACAATCAGATCGTCTAAATATACAAAACATCTTTCATAATTGAGACCTGCCATGGCTATTGTCATTATTCGAGAAAAACTTGGAGGGCTAATCTTTAGGCCCATTGGTAGCCTCTTCATTTGAAACATTCCGCGACCTGATGTAAAAGCGGTACACGGCCTACTTCCTGGTTCTAGTTCGACCTGATAGTACCCTTGAGCAAGGTCCAAATGTGTGAAATACATTGAGCCTGACACTGATTCTAGAATTTCAGTTATATTTGGTAATGGGAATTTATCATCGACAATATTAAGGTTCAGGTGACGATAATCAATTACGACACGCCATCGTTTCTTTCCGTCTTGACCTATTTTCTTGGGAACAATCAACAACGGTGATGACCAAGCACTTTCGGCTTCCTCAATGATGTCATTTTCCAGCATTTCTCCTATTTGTTTCTCTATCTCTGCCTTTTGAGCGTGCGGTATACGATATGGTTTTTTATAAACTGGCTTGGCTTCAGGTTTAATTTTAATCTCTTGTTGACCTAGATTTGTAGTTGTCAGCTTATCTCCTGGTATGTGAAAGATATCTGCGTATTTGGCGCAGATGTTCTCAATAGGGATCTTCTCTTCTAATATCATATCCTTCCAATCAATTTCCGCAAACATTCTTTTCACTCGTTCTACATTTTTGTCCACTTTCTCAAATTCGAAACAATCATATTCATTTGTACTGTGAATTTCTGGAATACAACTTTCTAAACTTACTGACTCATCTCTTGTATTTAAAATTCTCACTGGAATCATTCCGTTTTTTGGCTTCACAATCAATCCTGCCATAAAAACTCCCTCACATAACTCTCTCGCTATTATTACACAGTCATCCCTTAACTTTGTCTCTACATATTGAATTCTTTCACACCTAGGCGGAATAATCATCAACTGGCTGTTACCAGATGTATATAAACTTAATTTTGTTGATCCAACTTCATTTTTCAAACTGAGTGTACTAAGTTCAAAATTTATTAATCCACAATACTTAATTAAAAAATTCTGACCGATTATTCCGTCAGCATCGCAAGCTAAATTTTTAAACACATAAAATCGTTCATTAAACATTTGTGCATTCGCTTCCAAATTTAAATCAACACATCCTTCTGCTACTAACATACCTCCTATTCCTTTAATTTTCAATTTATTCTCTGTCATACACACGTCTTTTGGTAATCTTTCATACTTTAAAGCACACAAGGATGCACCTGTATCCACTAAAAATGTTACATTCTTTCCATTTACATTGAAATACACTCGATTCATACCAATACATTCATATATACAATCACGCTCAGTTCTCTCGAAAAAACTGCTGCAGTGAACTTTCATCCTCAACATTCTTACTTTCATCTCCTTGCGCACAATACACATTGCCTTGATACCCTCTATTTAGCGTATTTCGAGCTAAATTCTTAAACTGTCCTCGACCGTGGTTATTGTAACCCCTATACTGTCCACGTTTATAATTACTACAGTTCTTACTCCCTTGGTTGTAATTATTAGCTTGTTTTGTATAATTATTCCCGTAGTTGTGGTTGTAGTTATTTCGGTAATTTTGATTTTGATATATTCCTCTGTTAGAACGGCCTCTATAATTATTTCTGAATTCTCTCCTATTCGAAATTTCGCCTCTATATTTATGATATCCTCCATCATTGTCGTTACGGCTTTTTCCCATGGCATTTATTTCAGGCGTTTTCGTTAGACTTTCATTATCTTGCGCTACTTTTATCGCTTCTTTTAGGGATGTTGGATTTCTTGCAGCTAGAATTATACTTAAGGACTGGTTATTCAAGCCCGAAGTAAATTTCCTTATTGCAGTTTTCTCATTGAGTGGCTGCAAGATCGCATATGCATTGTCGTCGTCATTGGCCTGGGAGATTGTCAAGTTGCGGAAGAGTTCCTGTACGTCTTTTCCAAATTCTTCAACTGTCCTGGATCCTTGTTTTGTTCTTGACAACTTCTCTTCCAAAGCCGCGTGTGATTTTTTAGGTATTAAATGCATACGCATATCACGCACCAAAACCCCCACAACATTATATTGTCTGTTAATCTGTGCCAACGCGCTGGTGGTCAATCTTGTTTTTAAGACAAAATCGATCAGCCGTTGTTTGTCCACAGCTTGAGTCAAATCTTGTTCGTAAAACTCAATTGCGTTGATGAGTTGCTCTGTCGTCTCATCTTTACCATCAAATTTTGGTAATAACTCTACTGCTGTTCTATAATCGAACCGCGACATCTTAATTAAAAACTGATCTGTAATTTCGGTATCAGTTTCCACTTTCCCTTTCTTCGTTAAATTAACAATTTCCAAATACAATTTATCAATTGCCTCCAAAGACTCTTGGAAAATCGGAATATCTTCCTTTTTAACAATAATCTCACCTTTTCGTACCTTATCCTCAAATTCCTTTATAGTTTGATAATATAATTTAGCTTCAACTGCCTTATTATGATTTACTCGCCTTTCTATGTTACATTTAACAATTACGGCTCTGATCTCGCCTAGTTGTACCCTTATTTGAGCAACTTCCGGCAATAGCGGCATTTACCTCAATTTGATAAACATATGTGAATAAATAAACCAAATACCAAACCCAAAAAAATTAATACATAAACCGATAGCCAATGAAATATAGGTCCCAATGAAATAAAATATTTAGGTAATTACATGAATAATTTTTTCTAGTGCCTATGAGTAGAGGTTAGATAATAAATATATATAAATTATTATATAAAGTGACCTATTAAATACAACATTTTGTTAATTCATTGAACTTAAATTGTTTTTCATAGCACAAATTTGCGAAACATTGCTACAATTTCTATTCTAATTACGAATATCAATGTCATCAAAATTATGAAACAATTAAACATTATTCATTAAATGGTGAACATACCGGTTGATACTTTCTGCTGATTCGGGACTTTCGTGGCGTTGAACCATCGCGCTCAATCTTGGGTCGGGTCGGCGAACTGCTGACATCCTAGACCTCGTCCGAGAATGCTCCTTTCGTCCTTCCCAATCTCAGCTGGACCGTCACTGATTCTTAAACACGTTCCGATGTGCCTGTTGCATCAAGAAGTGCCATACTTCTATGAATCTTTCTTGATTGTTTAGCCTGTATCCTTTTCTTGCACCTTTCATATCCCAATATTGCAAGTATGAGAATTACTCCAACAAAGGCTATAATTCCGGGATAGTCCGCTGAATTGATAACAACTTCCGTCGTTTTGGATTGAGAACCACCCATTTTGTTAAGTATATTAGTACATTTCCTTACTCGAAGATTCTCCTAGCTTCACAGAACTTGCCTCCAGTTTCCGGCCTAATTCCGCATCACGAAGCAGTTTGCAGGATCGCCATTTGGTGGTTTTTGATTATATGAGGTTGGGATATCTGCTTGGACACCGCAGAATAAAAGATGACGTTGTGGTAAGGTGGTTTATTCACTGATACACAATAAGAAACATCACTAAGTCAATAGTACCCGTGACAGGATTGTACCATGTCGTTCTCGGTAGAATATCGAGACATCTATCCCTATCAATGTAAGTGTTACCTGAAAGGTAACGTTCGCCCCTCTTGTCACGGGTGACGTACTGCTTAGTGTATCAATAATAATTGTTCTAAATAATATATACATATTCAGCATGAATATAATAACTTAAATATCATGCTATATTTTCCCTACATAGGTATTCCATCTAGTAAGATCATTAACGAAATGAACAACTATCATATTGATATGTGTCTCCGGATGTGGCACTCATACTCTCATATTAATCTTATACACCGCTCGTTCTGACTCAATCTGTATGAAGAATAACAGTCAGCGGAAGTCCACAAATAAATGATGTTTTTATCAATATTTCAATATTGAATTTTTGCTTTCCCTTTCCATGTACTTCTCTGAAATATCGCTATATATATTATATCATATCAATGTTTTTTTTTTAGTGCCTTCCACATTGCAATTTTGCAAAACAATGAGAAAATGATCAGATTTTTCCAAAGACTTATCCATAGAACATCCCAGTTCGATTTGGTCAATGTTCAAAGTGAAAAGTCGGGGACAGCTCTGCACTTAGCTACGCTCTGCAACAATTTGGATGTTGTTAATTTTTTGGTAACAAAATGTAATGCAGATGTTTCACTTACTGATCCCAATCATAACACTCCATTACATCTGGCGGCGAATGATTGCATTTCATTCAATTTATTGGAAACTCTATTCCAATCCAAGCAACAGTTTTCTTGTTTCATCGATCTCCAAAATAATGGTGAGTAGCATTATTTGCGATGTATAAAATCAGTTAATCCTTGTAACAAAATACCTGCGGATAGTTGTAATAGATAAAATTTTGAGAAAAATTTAATCACATTGAAATTTATTATTCCTAGAATTCAGAAACAAATTATGGTTATGAGATATATAAGCAAGGAAAATTACGAATTGAATATTCATAATAATTATGAATATTCAATTCAATCTATCACAGATTGGAATATTGGTAATAATTATGATATACATCTATCCTTGAAATTATTGTTAGGGAAAAGTTTTTCTACTACGAAGAGAAGATTTTAATATTAGGATTGTTGTTCTTAGCAATTGGGAAGATGACATAATAATAGTCAGTAGACTCTGATTGAGCGTTTTATTTATTAATATCGATGGCCTTAGCATTGCTCAGGGGTATTTCTACAGGGTGTTTCAAAAAAGGTGACTCCGTTGCTAGGATAGGTAGAACACTGAAAGATAAGTGCTTCGCTTAGTAAAAAATTTTCGTAACCGCATCCGTATTCAAAATACAGGATGTTGTAAAAGAAAAATTTAAAAGACATTTTTACGGTTATGTCGAAACTAATGGCAACATTGTAATGCAATTTGGTATGAATATGTTTTGGAAGCTGACACATCGCATGAATTCATTTTTATATCTGACTCTCATAGAGGGCGCTAATTACACGGTTCATACCGAGTAGTTTTAATCATAACTTTTTTGAAGCTAGATTTTCTTATTCAATTTTACGTGAAATTAAACATCATTCAATTTTGCACAAAAAAGGTACTCTTGGTAAAATTCGATACCGTTTCCGGAACATTTTGATTTGGAAATAATGAAGTAATAACTGATGCTGGTATAAAGTAAAAAACAACTACCAATTTATTAAAAACCAAAAACAATAACATTATTCTAAGACTAAAGTTATTAATTGAACGAAGAATCACATTAAATATTGAAATGAATTTTAATAAAAACATGAAATATTCAATGAGTTGGAGTAAGTGTTCAAAATGTCCCCAGTTTTCACGAATACACAATTCTATCCTTTTTTCTAAAGAATACTAAATGGTTCTGAACGGTTGAGGATCAGCTATGAGGTCATTAAAGTGTCGTTCAATTCTGCCTTGCAACTCCTGATGTAGAATATACTTTTTCCTTAATATACGACCAAAGTGTGTAGTCCAAAGGATTGAAATCACATGAACGTGGAGGTCAATGAATCGGAGCTTCTGCACCTCTACCAATCCATCGATTCGGATAATGGCTACTTAACCAATTACGACATCTATCAAAATGTATAAAAAGAGACCTTCGCTCGTTTAGCGTTAAATCTTCTAATATGTCGAATAAATGATTTTCTGAAAAGTGGAGATACACCTTACCATTTAAATTTCCAGAAATAATGTGATAACCAATTAATTTGTTGCTGCCCAAACATTAATTTTAAACGAATGTTGGTAATGTGGATTGAGATTGAGGACTGTCCTTCCTTGTAAAGTTTCACAAAAATCCACTCTAACCGGTAGATCGTCTGGCAAGAGCTCTTGAACTTATCTGTAGTGATAAGGATGTAGCTGATGCTCCTTAAGAATCCTCCAAGTGCTTGCAGCAGACGTATTTGTTTGTCGTGCCATATTCCTTAAGCTAATTGTTGTATCTTGATCAACTAAATCTAAAATAATATTCTCTTTCTGAATGGTTCTTGTTCTGGGCGGCATACCAGAATTTTTTTTTGTCACATTCCTAGTTTCTCGACAACGTCGTTCCACGGCTCTTTTTTTATCTGGTATGTTTCTTCTGGGAAACTTTTCTGCATAACGCGTAACGGATGCGATTACGAAATTTTTTTACTTAGCGAAGCACTCATCTTTCAGTGTTCTACCTACCCTAGCAACGCGGTCTTTTTTTTAAACACCCTGTATAATAGTATCGAGATGGTTAAACTGAACAAAAAATCAAAGATGTTTTTAATGAACCATATTCCAGAACATATGGAATTGCAGTATCATACATTCATTAAAATCATACATAAGTTATAATCAAAAAAAAAATTAATGTTATTCAACAAGAAAAATTCAGTTCATGTAATTTGCAATTTCTATTTTGAGCAATAATAAAGCAATGTTGTTTTAAGCTCCTCAGAAACATAATAGAATATTGAGTAGAATCTATAGGACATTTAGAGATATTAAATGGAAATGATCTTTTATTTTTACATATTCATAATTTAAATTATTGTTGTGTATCTGACTGAACCTCATATCATCCTTGCAGTGTGGTTAAAGATGGATATTCAGTGTTCCAATTGCAGAAATATGTATTTAGAATACGAAATATCTATGTGGTCTTTTTGGTTGGCCACAGTCTCTGGAACCATTTTGACTGTATATCTTTATGTTTCAGAGGGCGATACGCCTCTACATATCGCTATCAAACATCAGAACATTCAAGCTTTCAAGCTGCTTTGTTTAAAAAAAGCAGACATAAATAAAAGGGACAACAGGAATGGTTACACTCCGCTACGCTTTGCGATCGAAATCCCTTGCCTAAAGATATTGCGATACATTTTGTTCCAAACCGATGTTATCCCAGATATTCGAGACTTTAATGACGTCAGTCCTTTAGAGTTTGTTATGAGGAATCAGAGTACAAGTGAAGTAAAAGAAATCGTTACAAAATATATGGTAAGTTTAACATTAAATTGTGAAATTCGGAATACCCCATGATATACTTGATACTACTAAGGTATTGCCCATATATTCTATCGTTTCACCCTTTATTATATGATTGAAACTTTATCAATATTGTAAAACTAGTCCGGTAGGTTCGTACGTTGCGCATGAAGGCTTATGCTTTCACTACGGTCACGCCGTCTTTCGCATACGTCGGTTAAGAGAAGCCGATAAAGAGCGCGGAGCGCGCGCCGCAGTCAACAACTGTATAGGCTAGGAGCCAGAGCGATATTGATGGTCTGAACATTAACCCGATGGCACTATGGTTTATCGTCAGAGGACGATTCAATGACCAATTCATCTGCGGTTACTTCAAAAGCATGCCATTCTTATACACTTCCACCATGTGCCATCATTTTTTATCGTGCCCGTTAATCAGGCCGACCAGTTAAAATTGAACCGAAAATGCACTGCTACTTAACCCTCCCAAACCTGGTGGAAAATGTTCGTTGGTGTTGGCAATTGTTAACATACCCTATGCCATCAAAAGTTATCGGTCCATTTCCGAGTAATTGGCTATTATTTGAACCAAAAGTGTTTCTTTTTTTCATTTTGTGCCTAAAACTTGTGGGTTACAAGATAACATGATGGCACCATGTTAAATAACTTTATTGGAGGTCAAATAAAGATTTAAAATTATTGCCATCACTCCTTGCCTATTCAAACCCCCCCAAACCCCCTAAAACCACCCCCCAAAACACAACAAAAACAAAAAGCTGCCGTTTTGATTTTAAACTCAGCCAGAATCTCAAAAATTTACTAATTTTTGATAAAATTGGTCATATCCATATTGTTCATATTTTTATAGGGATGGTTTTAGGGGATTTTGGGGGGTTTAAATAGGCAAGGAGTGATGTCAATAATTCCAAATCTTCATTTGACCTCCAATAAAGTTATTTAACATGGTGCCATCATGTTATCTTGTAACCTGCAAGTTTGAGCCACAAAATGAAAGAAAGAAACATTTTTGGTCCAAATAATGGCCAATTACTCGGAAATGGACCGATAACTTTTGATGGCATAGGGTATGTTAACAATTGCCAACACCAGTGAAAATTTTCCATCAGGTTTGGGAGGGTTTACTAGCAGTCCATTTTCGGTCCAATTTTAACTGGCCGGCCTGATTAACGGGCACGATAAAAAATGATGGCACATGGTGGAAGTGTATAAGAATGGCATGCTTTTCAAGTAACCGCAACTTGGAAAGGGTTAACCTCCAGTCAAAAAAAAAATGCGGATGCTGTATCTCGAGATCTAGCAGCCGGGGAAAATTCGGTCTGCGAGATGAATTGGTTATTGAACCGTCCTCTAACGATAAACCATAGTGCCATCGGGTTAATGTTCAGACCATCAATATCGCTCTGGTTCCTAGACTAATACCGTATGAACTGATTTTTTCATTAAATTTGTTAATGTTTCAAATAAAATTGCATATTTGTTCTAAGCTGGTCAGCATCAAAACGCGATATGAGTAGAAACGGAAACGATCAATCGAACCGCCTGTCGGTCGCTACCCACAGTGACAACATAGTATGGATCAGTAAAATAACTAGATCTTGTTTAATCAACCATCATTATTTGTTGTCAAACCAACTATAGGCATGTCCATTTACTCCAAATTAAAGGTTTAGTATTTTAAGTAGAATTTCCCAATCTACAACTTTAAATGTCCTACGCAAGTCCAAAAAGCTGCTAAAACAACATGGCCTTTATCAATTGAATATTAATTGAAATCATTTACAACTTTCTGTAATGCAGTTTCAAATGAAAAAACTCCCAAGATAATATGTGAATTGTTCATATACCATAGTTTTCATTATACAAATTATCCATTTTCAATATTTTCTGAAATTACTACTCCATTCTTGAGTATAATCGATACATTCCTTTTATGTTTCGTACTTACTAATGATTGCTTGTGGATTTCCACATCAATTACGAATAATTTTTGGCATTATCAATCTTAGATTCATAAAATCTTTGTTTACAACATTATTATCTTTTTGTGTATATGCTAACCAGTTGGCTTCATCCTTGGTTATGATGAATTTGTTGTTGTGTTCATAAATGGCTCTTCTAGTACTTTCATCAAACCATTCTTTAGATTTCAAAATTTTTTTAATCTGTTGAGGACATTTATGATCTAATATATCTTTCATGTTGAAGACAAAATTATATAGCCATACATCAATACTGACTGATGTCAATATCAAGGTTAAGATATATTTACCATTAACGTTTCATGATCTGTAAATATACGGTTTATTTTTGTCATTTCAATATCTTAATTATTAGAAAAATGCTGATCGATTATACTCTCAAAGTATTAAGTTACTCTAGTATAAAATGGGACGACAAACTGTTTGACACCATACAAAGAGCACACATTTTTCATATTGTTTGTGTAGCTGTCATCAGGTAAATCCCAACATATAAAAAGTCTCTCGGCAAAATACAATTTTGTCTAAAATTCAAAGTATTTGCAAAAATCTGCATGCTTGCATTAGGTGAATATTAAATATATTTCAATTGCCATGTGCTGTGGTCGATAATTAATGAGATAATGATTATCCAGTATCTTGTATAACAAAATATTTAAAATAACGTTTCAAGTTGATTCGAAGATAAAAAATTAGCCCACCAGTGTGTCTATTTTGTGAATTACATCTAAAACAATCATATCCCCGAATTGTATCGGTCGACACCTACATACTCTGGCCTAATATAAGGGTTGTAAATTCACTTATGTTGTTTGCTGGAACAGACATCTTCAATGAGGTATAGATAGCAGGATATTTCGATTGCATTTGCTCGTATTTCACATTTGCAATATTTTTTTATTTTAGGTTCATTATATGTCATATCAATTGAACGGGGTCGTGCCCTTGAAGGTGTTATCATTACTTGATTTTCCAAAGATTATATTGTTTCTTCGCCTAGTCCTATATCACCTTTCATTTTCGCGGCCATCATTCTGGTTATTTACTTGTACCGGGATATCAAAAATTATCTTGGTCAAGGGTGGTTGTGGAATCTAAAACGTGTGTCTTATTTTACGTTTGAAATAATTATGTCACTGTCACACTGACATCATCAATAACCTACAAATTTTATACCTATTTATTCCAGTTGTAAAACAATAATGAACTACAAATTAAAAATTATCTTGGTCAAGGGTCGAAACGTTAACTTTGAACCTTTTACAAGGTCGCAACTGCCCCAAACCGGGTCGAAAACTGTTTTAAATTGGTTAATTTTTCGTAAATCGAATGACGTGCACGTTAGGAGTGCGTAGCTCGCAAGTTAGATAAGTGCAAAATAGTGCTCCCTCCTACGACTTGAAAGCGACATTTGGAGTGCGGTTTTCGATCCATGTCGTTAGTTTATGAACCGGGTCAACTTAATAGCATAGTCTCGGGCCCCAAAATGTAGTTTAAATACGAAATTTTAATTCAAATAGAAACAGGTACTCTCACGTCTCAGCTACGAGCGTCTGACGTGCGACGTACCAAAGGGAATTTTCTAGCTACTAAAATATACCCGATGCGAGTAAAAGCTAGCGGCCTATAGCCGAAAACACTTTATTACAACTAGCGCCGGCCACACGGGGTACGAAACGGCCCCAAATTAACAAGATCGAGGTAAAATGTATAAACTCTAACTGACGCGTAGCGAGCTCCTGGAGGCATATGTCAAAATGATTACGTTCGTAGCTAATTACATAGGACGCCTGGCGTTGATGCAATTGTGTTTTTATACAATTCGAACCTTCTAATTTCGATAGGCCACGTGAAAATCCCGGAGTCAGAAGCGCTAGAGACTTCAGAGTGTAACAATATTCGTATAAAACTGCGTTATTGATGATGTCAGTGTGACAGTGACTTAATTATTTCAAACGTAAAATAAGACACACGTTTTAGATTCCACAACCACCCTTGACCAAGATAATTTTTGATATCCCGGTACTATCACTTCAGGTTCTTTATCTTCTTGTGTATTTAAATATTTTGTAGTATTGACAATATAAGCATAATTAGTCAATGCCATTTGTTGTTATTAATAATTAGCACCTGATACCGATTTCGAGCGAAGCATAATTTTCTGCCTGTCCTGCTGTTTTGGGTTTTTAGTGAGGTGTATTTCCTATCTAAGAATTTTCATATTCTTTTGTAGTTTTAACTAGAAAATATCAGTTATTTAATAGTTGTATGTTGCTCTCCTTCAGTATTATTATTTCTTCCTTCAACTTACCGATTACTTCGTGCAGTTTTTTGTTTCTGTCTTAGTAACTTCTGATAAGGTTTCACTAAACTCTTCATTCGGGTAGTCATATTACATATCGTTATTTTATATATTGTTATTCACATAAATAAATAACAATATTCACTTCTACGTTGATATCAAAACGTCCATCTTCGTATTCGTATTGTTATTCTATAAATTGTTAGTCGTATAGATAAATGATAATATTCACTACAGGGAATATTATATTCTTGAATCCTTCAAGTTTTTCCTTGATTTGCAATTTATCTATCTTTTAAATATTTTTTCTTCACCAATTTCCAAGATAAACTGATTTTAATGTACTTATTGGAATTATTTCAATATCAACAAACAAGAACTACTTCGGCATTCCAATTTGTAACAAATTGTATTTTAACTTCATTTCAATGTGGATTGCAATTTTTCAGATGGAGAATAACATTCTGCCATCAGAGATTGATATCAAACCTGAAATAGAGGATGATGAGTCTGACGAAGAAATGACCATCTGTGTGAGTACAATTCTAATTTTTTTATCTAATCAAATGAATTAATTTGACATGAGTGTTTTAATTACAGGATGAAGGAGTAAAGTTGGAACCCTTAACTCCAGAAGAGCTATTAGCATTGTACAAAAACATAACGAACTTCACACCTGAATGTCTCGATGAAGTTTCGATTGAATTGGATCGAAGTGGTACATGGCAAAACTTGGCTGATTTACTGGATTTGGGACATTTATTGAGATGTGGTACATTTGATTCTAGAAAAAGTCCTAGCCGGCAGCTGCTCACTTATGCAGTTATGGTGAGTAACATATAAAACTTATTTACTAAACAAAAATTATGTAGTACTTAATCATTACGTTTGATGTTTATCCAGGTCTTTTTTTTTTACGGGTAAAATTTGCTAGAGCTTGTAGTTTTATGAAGCTGTGACATAAATTGGTACCAAACTTGAATTGAACGGGACTTGCTTCATATAATTATAGTCCAGTCAATGACAGTAAAAATGAGGTATTACCTCAGAATTTTGAGAACCGTCATCGATTTTTGTGAAAATTTGGAATAATGTTCTTTATACCCTTTATAACCTTGTCATAACTTCGTTATTTTTCAGGCTACCCTGGTAAACAATGAACCATTCTATAGGTCTCTTCATGAAATTTTTTTTTTTAATAAGCTTCCGGTTTGCAGTTATTCAACTGAATATTCGTATTTCTGTTTTCAGTGAGCCTCCACAAAGTTTTAACCCAGTCGATATTGTTCCTACAAAGATAATTACTGACACTTTTATCGATAAATGTAAGGTTGTCGAGTTATTTACGAAAAATTGTTCAAAACCTGCTTCATTCGCCGAAAATAACAGTAAATAACTCAGTTACGTTGGACTTTACGGAAAGAGTGTAGGAGACTTTGTTTGCTTGGAATTCATTACCCCATCCATACCTGTGGTCATTTTGAATTTCAAAATATTCACCCAGGAAAAAAGCACAACCCTTAGACCGGCTCAAAACTTAATTTTGAATTGAATTGATTCACCAAATATCTAAATGATTTAAATCAATTAATTTTTACCGATACACTGACACCTTTGAATCGCTCATCCCTACTTATATATCCTGCATAAAGGCCACAAACAACAAAACCTCTATCACAAAACTCCAGATTTAGAATATCCTTGAGTTAATAACAATAAATCAACAACAAATTATACACGTTTAATGACGTGGGTCCGCCATCACTAAATGTATCTAAATTACTATAAATTTTTTTGCTGCAACTACAATTGATAGTGTGACGTCACACCAGATGAACCACTGTATTGTTTTGTCATTAGATTGCATTATATTTGCTGTCAGAATGATTTAGTTCACATTTTCTATTTTCGGGGGTATTGACATTTTTTTAAATGGTGAACGTAAATTGTTATTTTTATAGTTTTATTTTGATCATGGAAAAAAGAATATATTGAAAGCTTGATATTAAAATTAAATTAAATATTTCTGAAAATAAATAATATATGATAGTCTACATGTTACAGAGAATCAAGAAATGAAATAGTAATATTTATACTTGTCAGCATCACTGTCTGACGAAAAGCTTTATTTTCAGTTTTAAACTTGAAGAATAGCTGCAAATGAAGTATTTGAAAATTTTGAATATTTATTTAGTTATTAACGGGACGAACCCTTTTACAGTATAACAAATTCAGTAAGATATAATGTATCGTAAAAAGAATATAAAATAAAAAGTTTACATTGCAAATATACACAGACATATACATACATTCGAAATTACATAATTTATCTGTGTTGAGCCAGCTACCTTTGAAAAGCAACCAAAGAAATACTCCGAAAATTGAGATTTGAATAATGATTTGCGATAGTTAAAATACGACAAAATGGAGAATGCATTAGGTAGTTCGTTCTGCTATATGGTATGTGAAATACCTTGCGTCCTTATAATGTTAAAAGTTTATTTTAGGTAGAATGGTCAAAAGTATATATAGAAGGCCAGACCTTCTTTTAATCGTGACATCTGGTTAAAAGTAAATACTTGAACTTGTCTCGCTTGTTAGTCGTTCATAGACTATGATGAAATGTGTTCGTATTTTTTGAGATTTCTACTAAATAGTGGATTCTTGATATATTATAACATTGTTCGCACTTTAAACGAAATTGGTGCGATAAGGACGCTTTGTATTAATACAATTAGTTCTAAGTAATCAGGTTATTGAAATAATAAGTCTTCTGATGATGGTCGTGAGACCGAAACGTACGTAAAGACTAAAATATAAAACATAAGTGTTAATGTGACCTATTTCCCGAGAATTTAAAATAAAGTATGTGAAATATATTAATATTAGACGAGCGGGTATTCCTTTGGGGAATGCAGAAATTAATTTGTGATAGTAAATCAGGACAGTTAACTAACCCATTAATGAGTTTGAATAACAATTTTAGATCATTGTGATTTCTACGTAATGTTAATTTTTCAATATTTAGAATAGATATTGTTATAATATGCTAACTTGTTAGGCATGGGCGTCATGAAAATGTAAATGTTGCAGGCAAACTATAGGAACAGGTATTTTGTTGAAATTGAAATATACCTACGATAATAGCTCTAATTTACTTTGATTATTTCATACTTGGTATTCTGATAGAAGGCAGCCAAATGAAAGAATATTTCGTAAACAAATTTAATCAATTTCTTTTAAAACGCCGAGATCGAATACTACAAATACAAAAATGCATTCGCGATGCGGATGAAACTGCCATATTTTGGTTTTTAACTATAACACCTGCAACGTCTTGAAGAACAATTGAAAATAAAGTAGGCAGTGTAATCTGGCATTCAGACAATATTAAGAAAACATAAATAACCTTGTAGAACAAGAATTGTCAAACATTTATATTTTGGAGATGCTCAAAAGCGTATGATTTTTTGTCAGTGGTATTTAGGGAGGATAAATCCAGATTTAAAGTAAGTTGATATTTACGACCAAATGAGCCGCTACTATAGTTGTCTAAGAAAGTCACTTAGGGGACGTTCATAAATGACGTAACGCTTAAAATAGCCGCTTTTGCCCCCTACCCCCCACCCCCTTGTCACACTATGTCACAATTAACAATCGGTTCATGCCGCCTTAGGCAATGGTGTTTTCATAAAATATACGTCTAATATCGATATGCCATAAAGAAAATTCCGGAGCCTCATGCGCCAGCAAGTTATAAACGTAACAAGATTTCAATAGCATACATTTAAACATTTAGGAAATCAACGGATACACAACAGTGGAACAAGTTTGTGTGCATAAGTCACTATCTTGTATTTTTCAATATATATAGATCCAGTTTATTACTTTACACCTTTTTTCGTCTTACATATTTCTTGTTGGAGTATGAAACAGTAATTAGTAGTTTTGATAGCTATGTAAATTTTGAGATCATCTGCAAGTATCTGGTAGTTATAACTAACGATATATTTATTTCAATTTCAGTCAAATGGAGACAACATAAGAGAAATTCGTGACTTTTTAGAAAATCTTGACGAATTAAAAGCTGTGCAAGCCATTGACAGGATGGTCCAGTTACAGGGAACACATTGAAAAATTGATTTTTTCAAACAGAGGATACACTTTTTAGAAATTGATTCTTATTTAAATTATGCATTTTCACTATGAATTCTGATATTTCAAATAATGTTATTATTGATAGCCATTATTTTTATGAAACGATATACTTAGCTTTATATTTTGGACATAGTTGCTGTGGTTTTCATATCTACAATAAAATGTCTGTTTCTATGGAATGTCAATCAAAGAATATAGATATCTTTCTTTTTATTTTGTGAAGGACAGTTTTAAATGCAGTTTGTAATGATTGTGTTCTAGTATTCTTTAAAAAACGAAAAATTGATTCCTAAAGTATCACAACGAGGTGTTCCTGAATTAAGTTCCTCATGTTTTTATCAAACTCACTTACCAAATTTTCCTCTTCAGGTAAACGGCGAATTAATTCTTTATACAATTAAGAAATTGATTCCTAAAGTATCACAAGGTGTTCCTAAATTCATTTGCTCAGGTTTCTACCAAACTCACTTTTACCAAATTTTCCTTTCAGTAAACTCGGGGAATTTATTTCATGACGAATTAATTCCAATGGTAATGTAATCACTAAATGCACAATAATCTGTTATAGTTAAATAGTCCTCTTGAGAAAAATTTAAACTCTACAAATGAGGCTTTGACTTTTTTCATTTTCAAAACCTTGGAAATCATGAGTTTGGCATTCTGTGTAAAGTTGAATTGAAAATTTTAAATAATACTTGTTCAATTTCGAAGACTGCCAATCATGAGTAACATAGAAAAAACGTATATCGAGAACTGGAGGCAGATTTCTTGAATCTATTAACAGCACTTTACTCTAAATTTCTCTGATTTTATTTCCAATGCAATAGTACAAGCCAAATTGAGCATTTGGTTATTTTCAATATTTACATTACATAAAGGGTCTGATTAGGATTTATATGGTGTAAGGAACTGATGATGCGAAAATCGTGTATCGTGCATTTACTGTATACAAAATTTTTACTAAAAATATTAGTATTGAATTCATTTTAAAAAGTAGGCAATCAAAATTTAATTTTAAACTTATTATTGAGATGAAATATGAATTAGTGTTTCACTTAATTGCTCTGATAGACTGCTTCCCATAAAATGCTCAAATGTATAGTAACATCAATAATTGTAAAAACGATTGGAGCCCACTGGGAAGTACAATAAAAAAATCTGCAGTCTGGTACATAATTCATTTTGAATTACATAATTTTCTAATTTCCAATAGTAAATTGGTTTTGCACTAAGATTCTTCAATTTGAATTTATTATGCCTATGTTTTTAAAAGGTAAAACAAAATTACTGTGTAAATTTTGTTTACTAAAAATATTAGTATTGAATTCATTTTAAAAAGTAGGCAAGCAAAATTTAATTTTAAACATATTATTGAGATAAAAGATGAATTAGTGTTTCATTTAATTGCTCTGGTAGTCTGCTTTCCTTAAAATGCTCAAATGTACTTATCAGTAACATCAAGAAATGTAAAAACGATTGGAGCCCACTGGGAAGTACAATAAAAAAAATCGACAGTCTGGGACATAATTCATTTTGAATTACATAGTTTTCTAATTTCCAATAGTAAATTGGTTTTGCGCTAACATTCTTGAATTTAAATTTATTATTCTTATGTTTTTAAAGGTAGAACACAATTATGAAATATTATGAATTTATGCCAAAATTTTACTTGGAAAACTTCACATATAGATACAATTATGTTTCCAGTATGTACAATTTAGAAAACTAAAATAATTTTGATTAAATGAAAGAAAAATTAATTGTTCTTTCATTTAATCATGATGATAAATTACCACAAAGTAACGGCATTTTTGAAAAATAATTTTGATTTGATTGCCATGCCATTGTCATATTTATCTTGTAACTAAGAATCACTGTCGTCTACATTAAGGACCTTATGTTATGTACAAAATTGTTCAAAGATATTTTAAAATAGTTTATAGTGTATTTTGTAATATATGTTTTTTTTAATTATGAATTTTTATTTTCCTTCCTTCCAATTCACTTCGTTGATTGGAGAACAGAAGATAGCTTCTGAAATTGTTAAGATCAACTGTTCCTGTGGACCCTTAACGCCTCTTGCACATACCGATCCTTTCACACCGGCCAGCGACGTAACAGAGCACACCTGTTCTGTTTGTCGGCCGGCCGCGCCGTGCAGTGATCCAGTACCCATGAACGTGATAAACCTAAAAGGCAATCCAGCGAACCTAGGGACTTTTGCGACAGACTTCCCAGCAAAAATAGTTGCAATTACAACATCTGCTCAAATTATGAGGGAGAGAGCCTATGAAAATAGAAAAATCACAATCATAGTGAGCAACCTGACTGCTCAAGGCATTGGAGTCATACACAATCACCTCACAATGTGTACTTGATTGCGTTAAAGAACTAACGGCACTAGTAAAGAACCCCAATAGAGTAACACTCGTGTGGGAGTCTGAGGAAACCAAACGAAAAGGGACAGAAACTGCCGTCGCACTCGATAAAGCGGGGGCGCAAAAACCACTGATTCGACCAGAGCCAACCTGTGGCATTTCTCATGCCACAGCGAAATCTGTAATCCAAAAATGGCTCGAGATAGAGCACCGTGCCTACTGGAGGGAACTGCCCCGTATGTCGCACTCCAAGCGACTGATGGGAGATCTCCAGCAGCAACGAGTGAAAAATCTACTGACGTTCAGCAGACAAGAAATACGGAATCTTGTTGCATTCCTGACCGGACACGCCCCATGCAACAAACACCTCTGCACGATGAGTCTGGTTGATCAGCCCACTTGCAGGGGTTGCGGCGTTGAAGATAAGGCACCTATGCATGTGCTGTGGCAGTGCATGACATATGCGGTTGGTCGTCGGACATACCTCTGAGACGATAAAACTACACCCGAGGAAATCAGAAGTATCCCCTATATCAGGCTACTGAAATTCATAGAATACACCGGACCGATGAGGAGGTAGCAACATGTGAGGGCACAATAGAACTATAATGACCGCAGTGCAGTGGGGCTCCCCTTAGGATGGAGAATCAACCTCACGGAGGAGGGGTTTTAGTCGGTAGGAATCCGGCACACCCGGGGGCACGGGCACCCGAAACGTCTATGCAAGATTTCCCCTCTACGAAAAAAAAAAAATATGATATGGCGGCTGAGGGCAACATTGTCTTTAGTCATAAGCGACCATAGTGATAGAAGTGCCTAGTGTTGTTAGATCTGTGCGAATTTGAGTAGTTTTATTAATTTTGAATTATTATTAGTGCTTCGACTGAGGAAAAATGCCCGTTACTTGCATTGTGGTTGGCTATGAGTCTCGCCACGACAGGGATAAAGTCGGGTTTTACTCGGTTCCTACAGTTGTAACCCACAAGTTTTTGACACGGTCGTACAATACGTACATACAGGTCTGGGAACTCGTATGTTTGACATGAGTCTCTTACATGTCGCCAAACTCGTAGTCCCTCGCTCAGCCACCAGCTAGCGCTTGGATCGAAGTATGGCAACAATCACATTATTAAGTGAGAACACGATCGTATACGTGCCAGACATCATTCTTCGACTGACGCGCCACGTATGCAACAGATGACGCTTAGCGGACTCACTTCTCACATAGGAAACAGCCTCGAGTTCCCAGACCTGTATATACGACCGTGCTTTTTGACCAGTAAAAATTACTTATCGAGGAAGAGACGAATTTATGGTAAGCTGCAATCAAGCGAGAAGATCTCACGGATTCGAAAATCAAATATCAGAGACCCTGCAGCAGACATTTTATAACAGGTGAGTCGTTGCAAACTTGAATGTCCATTGAAAAATATTTTGCGTGTAGTGAACATTTATTTGTATGCAATTATTCTCAGGAAAACCTGCTCCTTTAGAGGACGAAACCAATCCTGACTGGGTTCCCTCACAGAACATGTGATATTCTTCACAAAATGTTGGGAACAATGTTGATGCAGTCGAAAGAAAAGCGAGATTGGACAAGAGAAAAATCAAACCAACTAGTGTGAATGGTATAGTTTTGCCAATACCCTGTCACAAAAGTTATAAAATCTTATTTTCCAAAGTTCCTAGTAACATTTCTTTCTTCCAAATTTTCAAATCAATTTATGAATGTGCATGTACCTCCTCAAAAAACATTCTTATAGCAGACTTGTTAATTACTGTAATAAAAATGTTCCTTAGGATTCTGGTGACTCAATAAATAAAAATATTTTGAAATATGCGTTTTTCAATTTGAACCTTTCCTTTATAAATATTTCAGCGAAATGAGGAAAGGGTCAATCAAGTTTTATGATGGGTGTGCTGAATCTTTTAGAAAGCTTTGAAATTAATAAGCACAAAAAGCATATATGTTGAATGACCAGATTGATTTGAATAATTCCTCATTGATGAATTTATTTTACTTTCATGACCATTTGATAACTTGTTAAATCTTTCTTTTCTATTGAACCTTCTTAGAATTAGACAGCTAATCTTTTGCACCTATAATAATAACCCATCTCATCTGATATTAATGTAAATTACATTTTTCAATAGTAATTTAGTGAGATATTGGATATTGTTTTCAAGTTATTTGATGATTGGTACTTAATTAGAGTACTTGACTGAAAATTATTGACACAAACGACTAAAAATACATAGTAAGGGATTAAGTCATGAATATTTTATTGAACCATGGCAACAGTATTTCTGGTTATGAATATATATATCACACGCATATATTTAACTTGCAGAAGTGTCCGAAATTGTCATTTTAAGATCAAGTCACGCCATCGATGGTGTAATCTGTGGCAAATATTGATAGTAAATTTGATAGGAGGTGTCAGTGTAAAACAAGGTTATATTATATTGGGAATGTCAGTATAAATCATAAAGTTGTAAAATACATTATGTAGACAATTTCAATGAAACATCCCTACCGGATGTCCAAAAAGTCTCGAAACTGCTGAATATTTCGAAATATTGGCATTGTATCGCGGAACAAACAAAACACGCATTTAATATTTTTGAAAAGACTTACAAATGTATATAAATCTACTACCCACCCCCCTCCACTGCGGGTGGTGCAGGGATTAATTTTAAAAACTTGAACAGGAACCCCCACTTTTGATTGCAGATTCGCATTCTACGCTAAAACTACGTTTTTGTTTTGTCTGAAACATTTTTTTACTCTTGGTAGATGGAACTCAATTTGCAAAAACTTGCATTTCTCGCTATTTCCTAGAAACGTGCATCGGATGGAAAAACTAACAAGTGGTTTAGGTTTTCGATGATAACTGAAGCAACTCCTATCCTAAGTTACTTACCGGATCATATCCGAAGTGGTTCAAAAAATAAGAACACATTCTAAACATTAGAATAATTATCAATGTGAATTAATTTAATATTGATAACAAAGTCACAGTACTTCCGAAGATATCGTTTGCAGCACGGGTGATGGTGGAAAATTCGTGCGATATGCGAATTATCACACCACAGGGGTGGGGGTGGATGGTCAATTTTATTGTCATTCGAAAGGTTCTTCAAAAATTTCAAATGCGACTTTTGTCGTTTCCCGATTCAAATCGTATTTTGCGAGATATTCAGTCGTTTCCAGACTTTACGACACCCGGCATAATTCAACGTCTTTCATTAGCGGTTTCTAAAACATTTTCAACATATTTTCTGGTTCTGCAATTATACATTTGAATCGCAAAACTGCCAGAAAGATATGTTCTTAACATTATTTGCAGACAGACCACCTCGTGTGACGTTCTCTTGCAACACATCTAGCCCTATCGTCCAAAGTTATGCAGCCGAATAAACGCAAACGCATTGACAATATCTACGGAAAAATCAGATCCCGATGAAATGTTTTCCACTTTATTTGTCAAAATGCCAACAGCGCACTCTACATTACATCCCGCTCTACACAGTCGGTAGTTGACGAGTTCTCCCAAAAGGTTTCTTGATGGATTTGTCAAACTTTAATAATTCATTTTGAAGATAGTTTTTGTACCCACCGGCGATTATTTATCAACAGAGGAGATTCTCGGGATGTATGAAGTAAGCATTTCTTGAATTACCTACTGTTTTAAAAGCATGCAGACTAACTTGTGTTGCCTAATGTTCATTTTTGATTGAACCCATATTGCATACACTTTAATTATAAATTCGCCAAGGTTCTAAAGTTGGGGGTAGGTTCTTGAAATCCAGTATAAAAACGAAATACTCTGTTTGTCATTGTAAGCTACCTAGAATGGGAGTTTTGCCGGGACTACGATTTGCTAAACTTGGACTGACTCCCTCACTTGAAATAGTTCACAAATATTATATAGATGTGATCGGTCTGTACCACGGTCGTACATATAGGTCTGGGAACTCGAGACCAAAAAGGGTGGCGCAGAAGTCGAAGAGTGTTCTCTGACAACTGTCAATCTTGACTTGTAAGCACAAGGAATACCTGCGTTTTTAGAAACAAATTACGAAACCGTGCATTGTGCCGAAATGTAAAATGGGGGACAAAAGTGTAAAGCAAAAAACTTCTGTTTTTAAAGTGCCGAAAGATGCGGACATGCGAAAAAAGTGAATGCTTGCGATTCCGGATAGAAATCGTTTTAACGAGAGTAAACTTAATTAGAAATCAAAATGTGCCTGTTTAAATATTAAATAAATAAGGAATTACCCTCAGCTGTAGATAAATCTGATTTTATTAAATTACTTTTTCGCTTATGCATTTCCATCTTTTCTAGATTACCTAGATATCTATTTCATTACTGTGTTCCAAATTTAAGTGATAAACTTTTTTGAGAAATTGTGACCTATTTTTGAAATTATATTGAAAAAAATCTGACATTTTTTCAATCTGCTGGAAAAATTAGCTAGTTTGCTTCGGTAAATTTTCGTTAATAAAAATAGACACTAGCTAGGATTTTATCAGCTTCAAAAAAGATTTGACGATAAGTGTCAACCCTATGTTCCGCGAATCTATATTCGCGGATACGAATTGACCGATGGCACGAAGAGACAAGTAGCAACTAAAGATTGGTAGGTAGGCAGATGAAGTGAATTCCTTTATGTCGGAATGCAAGTGGCCAAGAGGTCATACGACAATTGCACAGTTGTCAGATAGGGATCAAATACTCTTATCGTGCTTAGAATTTCTTACTGGGGTCGTTTGGTTACATTGTAGGCAATAAAATAGTTTTTTTTTTAAGAAAAATCTTCAACAAATCAGAAAAATTCTGGAAAACAGTGAGAATTTTGGTGAAATTGGACAAAAGTCACTACCGGACCATTTTTGCCTTACAGACACATTTCGTGAAGTTTTAGCCAGCTTAGAGAAAAATTAAAATATAGGTATTTTGGGAATTGAATTTAAAAAAAAAAACTTTTTCTCAATTTCCATTTTCCTTCCAGCATCGTATTCTACGGAAAATTTCCGATCGATTATGTGCTGACAAAAATTTTTTAGGCTAATTTTCGAATATTTTACGACAATAAAACAAATTTTATTTTTTTTACTTAAAAAATTCCAAAGAAACTTCATGATGTTCTCCTCGGCGCAATATCGACACTTAAGACCCGAAATTTTGGGAATCGTCATATTTTTCAATATGGAGAAGGTAGGAAAAACTTTCAGCAGTTTTCCTCAACTCTCAGACAATTTTAGGTAAAAACTGTCAAACTCTCAATTGGTTGTGGTCTGATCTCGAAATTTATTGGAGTGTCCGTTTCTAAAGGAAACGAATTTTTGTTTCTTTGCTGAATAAATAATAAAAGTAAGGCAAATAACCTCTGAATAAGTTCATTTTTCAGGAAATTTTCTTATAGATTAAATAAATTTACTGCAAAGTTTGAGTTTGATTTAAGATCTCCTAAGCTGCGATTTCCTTCAATAATTGTTTTATAATAAAATAATATTTAAAATTTAATAAGAAATGGCAAATATATTATTTTCTTCAAATGCGAAATATTCGTACCTATAGCATCAGATATTCGCACTCAGTAGCAATAGTAAATAAAGACGGCTTCTGTACTTCATCTGAATATACCGAGATCAGTATTGAAAAATTTTAACTTTTTTAATTTAAAAGTTTCAAGGTTTGTATTTATATTGGCATATTTAATTAGCAGACGTGTGCTCATGGTTAGATTTTCTTTTAATCTGAAAAGATTTTTTGCAAGCAAAGGTCTAACCTAGGAATTCGATACGAAAAATATCGGAATGCAAGTGGTCATGGGGTCATTCGACAATTGCACAGTTGTCAAATGAGGATCAAATACTCTTATCGTGGAGAAGTGAAAGAAAGGAGCGTGTAAATGATATCTGCGAAAAACATCTTTCCCAATTCCTAGTTTTATTCTATGCGTCAATCGTATTGTTGCGATAAAAAAATGGCCAATCGTCTGAGGGAAATTGACTTGGCTTTTGCTGAAGATGTTCAAAGGTGGATGGGTGGCTTCCTGATAATCCCAAGTCAGAAGATATTGCAGTAGATTTATGAAATCTATAAGAAAATTTTCTGAAAAATGTTCGTTTCCTTAAGAAACTTGGACACTCCAATAAATTTCGAGATCAGACCTACAACCAATTGCGAGTTTGACAGTTTTTTACGTAAAATTGTCTCAGGAAAACTGCTTGGAATTTCTTAATTTCTTACTGGGGTCGTTTGGTTATATTGTAGGCAATAAAATAGGTTGTCTTTAAAGAAAAATCTGAAAAATTCTGGAAAACAGTGAAAATTTTGGTGAAATTGGGCTAGTCACTACCTGACAATTTTTGCCTTAAAGTAGACACATTTCGTGAGTTTTAGCCAGGTTAGAAAACATTAAAATATAGGTATTTTGGGAAATGAATAAAAAAAAGGTTATTCCCATTGTCCGAATTTTCCTTGCAAGATATCTCCAATCTGACTGAAGCATCGTATTCTACGAAAAATTTCCGATCGATTATGTGCTGGCTAAAATTTTTTAGGCTCATTTTCGAATATTTTACGATAATAAGACCAATTTTATTTTTTTACTTAAAAAAGGTCAAAAAAAACTTCATTATGTTCTCCTCGGCGCAATATCGACACTCAAGACCAGAAATTTTGGGAATCGTCATATTTTTCAATATGGAAAAGGTAGGAAAAACTTTTCGGGCGATCCCCGAGGGGGTGAGCTGGGAACAAAGTGCTGATTTCATATGGAATGCCTCATCATATCTAAAATCGCGGTTTCTGAAAGTGTACAATTCAAATAATTCAACCGAAATTGTATTTATCCTTATGAAACTCAACTTACTTACTCTGATCCTCTTCAGTATTTATTTCAACTATAAATGTGATCCATGATAATAGATATATTATTGGGAAGGTTGCGATTGAAAGTCTTTATTCTAATCAAAGTTTTATTTCAGAATTACATTTGGAATTAAAAAAATGAATGCAGATTATAAATTATACCATTTTAAGGTTTACAATGGTTTAAATAACGTGGATACAAGCCAACTTCCCTGATGTGGTACCTGTTCAGCAGCCAACAAACAAATCTCTCCAAACCCAAACCATAACCACCGTGAGGGCAAGTGCCATATTTCCTCTGATCCGTATACCAGAAATATGGTGTTGGGTCTATACCGTCACGCTTATATCTGAAACCATGTGAAGAATTGCAGTACAAATATCTCTGAATTAGTTGGTTGCAACAAAGTAGAATGAAGTAACACATAGCAAAAGGATGAGACAATATCAATTTTTTTTATAACTCGTGAAATAATCAATTTAATTAAAATATGACATTCACCAATATCAGTTTTACTTAGTTTAAGAAGTTAGCATTCCATCGAATTTTCTGAGCTAGACTAAATTACCATTCAAAAGATGTTACTTTGCTAAAATTATGTTTTAAGTTGATAAATTACAAACTTATCAAAAAACAATTTTTCAAACCAAATGTTTTTTATTTTAGCGAAAAATACTTTTTCAATTTATTTTCCAAAGCCAAAGAATTGTGTTTTTTTTTAATTAAAAGCAAGAAATCAAATAATTGCTTATAGGTAGTTTCAAAAGTTGAGATTTCAATTTTAGGTGTAGATGTAAATATTTAAAACATTGTTTTCTCAGAACTAAGACTTTTTGGCATTGTACCGACGATGTTTTCATGTGTTTGTTCAAATTGTAAGTTCTATAATATCAATCGTCTCAAGAAGTTTTATCAATATTCATGCATTTTGTAGAATCGTGGATTCCTCCTAAAGAATATATCATCTATCATTCCACTTTTCGAAATCTCAACTCACCCTTCCAGTAGTTCTTCCATATCCCATATCCTCATGGAACCTCCTACAATTTCACCTACGTTAGGTAATAAAACATCCACACTTTCAGTTAGTTTCCTGTCCTCAGGGCATTTACTCATATAGAATGCTTTAATATTGGCTGGGAAACGACAAAGCATAATGGGTCTCTTCAGAAGGTCAGTCATTTTTCGTTCAGGCATTTCCGGAATGTCCTAAAATAAATAAGGAACTCGAATATTGTTTGTAACATATAATAATAAATATTCTTGACCCAGGTATGAATTATATATAAATTCTCGGGAAATAGGTCACAATAACACTTATGCTTTATATTTTTCTTGTCTTTACGTACGTTTCGGCCTCACGACCATCATCAGAAGACTTATTATGTCTAACTTGATTACTTAAAACTAATTGTATTACACAAAGCGTCCTAATCGCACCAATTTCAATTAAAATTACAATTTCGTTTATTCGTGTTTCTGTTCGTTTCGGCGACGTGGGCATTTTATTTGAAATTGGTGCGATTAGGACGCTTTGTGTAATACAATTAGTTTTAAGTAATCAAGTGGTAGACATAATACGTCTTCTGATGATGGTCGTGAGACCGAAACGTACGTAAAGACAAGAAAAATATAAAGCATAAGTGTTATTGTGACCTATTTCCCGAGAATTTATATATAAGTAACATATAATGTATGAATGTGGTCTTGCAACAAGTTATTGATATACCTGGTATAATGAAGTTCATACAAACGAGCTAATATAATGCAAATCAATTCAGATATACTATATCTCAATGGCCTTTATTCAGTTTGCACACTGGCATTATAAGAATTAGACCAAAAATCAAAGATTTAGATGTATATTCGTAAGTTTAGACATGCAATAATTCTTGATAACATTAAATTATGGCCCACATGTTACCTGACACCAAGTTGTTATACCAAATTAGAAATTTTCATCTGAAAATTAAATAAATTCTATTCAGCCCTCCAAGAAAATCTGTATACTATTGATATGAAGTATGTTGTATTTATTTAGTCTTGATATTTTCTCATTAATGAATGATTAATAGTTTTCTTACTAAGTTATTGAGTTATTCCCGAAACACAATTCATATTACATACTTTGCGTTTGGGCTTATAAATCAATAATTATTGAACCGTATAATAACTCATAAAACAATGCCATTTTGTTATTATTGTAAAACAACTTTAATTTTGATTGCAACGTAAAGTCAACTTTATATTGAAAAATAATAATTGTAATGAAACTTTATTACCACTAGAAATCTCATAATCATAATCTCATCATTTTTCCACTTAAATTGTAACTTATCTAAAGCTCTTTTCAATCAAAGGGATAATTACAACCAATAATAAAGCGACCATTATGCTAATTATAATGTAACAAAATATTACAGGTACGTCTTGGCTGAAAATAAACATCAAATATTACAGGTAGTCAATATCCTATTATGCAACAAATAATTACTTATAATATGTTTTCTAGGAGTTAACCCGAGGTTTATCGAAGTACTTGTAATGATGGATGTTTTCGATAAGGGAACAAATAAATATTGATAAATTTTCTATAGCCTTCAAAGTCCCTAAGGTTCGTCCGATTGTTCATTTCCTTAATACATGCGAGTCCTGGGACTTAATGGAGAGTTTTTCTATTCAGTATTCCTAAGATGTTTACTTTAGTTTTGCAGTTAAGAAACATCTTTGACCTAATGTTTGAGTTCAGCGCTTTTACGACTGCTTGACTGTCGGACATGATGGCTTTGTCCTTTTTATATCGTTGTCATCTCTCAATTACATGGACTTTAGCTTGAAAGATTCTCCGACACTCCCGCCCCCTTCTTCTACTGTTCTGAATCCATCATAAAAGATATTATACTCAATAATTATACCCAATACATGGTCTGTGAGGAGTCTAGACAAGTTTCCCCCTGTTCATTGTAGTGACATCCTGGAAAGTGTTTCTAGAAAGACATTTACTTTCTGTTCTGCATCTTCCGTCTAACTACCATTTGTTTTCCTCAGGGTAGTGTTGATTTCTGTTCTATCCTTTGCTCGTGTTTTGTGTGTTCGTGCAGCAACTGGTTTGATGAGATTTCTCCGCAGAAGGTTTGCAAGCTTTCACGCTTCCCTCTGCGGAGGCTAAGACTATAGGAGGTGTAACAAGTCTCCTATATTAGTCCCACACAGTTTCTCTTGGCTCAGAGTGCCAGTTCCGTATTCCACCAAGGGGGGTTGAATTTTTCCTTGGGTTTTTTCACAAGGCAGCTAGATTCGTATGCATACATTATTACCCCTGTCAGTTCTGCTGAAACGCCATGGTTTTCTGAGGCAGACTTATTCAATATTATTACCACCAACACCATAAAAATGCTCAACCTTTGTTGAATTTAACTTTGAATCAAGGATTGACAGCGCAATTCTTTTCCTGGACATTAAGATAATTAAATCAGGCAATACTTTGACATTATACATATATTGCAAACCTACTCATACCGGGTAGTCATAAATTGCTTATTTTTACAATCTTATACATAGATTATTCCTCTTAGCGAAGCGACCTGTAAGAAAGTGCTCAATAGAATTTATGATATTATTATTGCCACTTCTAATCAATACTATAAATTCAATGGTGGAAGTCATTACTTTGTGATAATTCATCATATTGATACAATGAATTAAAACAAAGTAAAAGTGTTTCATTATATTATATCAATACAATAAATCTTCAATAAATAAATCAATAAACAAACAAGAACAACGAATTCAACTGAAAACAAACACCAAACATACACCCGCATCAAGTGACTCCTAGAAGTTCAAATCATCCACTTATCCCATTTTCACTAATGAACTAACTGATACATTCAAGAGAGTTAATGATAAGCTTGCATTTAAATGCAAATCTGAGTAGCACTTATTCCGTAACAGTTCTTTAAAATTTCAGATCTTGATAAATCGGGTATATATAAAATCCAGTGCAATGGTTGCAATAAATGTTATGTTTGCTTAACTAAGAGGAATATTTCCACCAGGTTCAAACATCATGCTCGTAGTAATAACATTGATAAGTCCGCCGTAGCAAACCATGTCTTATCTTTATAATAAGTGATCATCTATTATTGCCAATAATATCCAGGCTGGTCTCAATTTAACTAAAAACATTTGACTGATAATGATCGATTTGGGAATGGCCTCCTCACTTACGTGAAGCCTAATAATCGACTTCTGTGAGATCTGACCGATCTCGGGATAATCTGTCAGAGGAATGTTTAGTGTGATTCTTCGTTTAATTAATGACTTTAGCATTAGAATAATGTTATTGTCTTTGGTTTTTAATAAATTGATAATTGTTTTTTACTTTATACCAGCATCGGTTATTACTTTATTATTTTCAAATCAAAATATTCCGAAAACGGTACAGAGTATCGAGTTTTACCAAGAGTACCTTTTTGGTGTAAAATTGAATGATGTTTAATTTTTCGAGTGTTCTACTTATCCTAGCAACGAGGCCACCTTTTTTTGAAACACTCTGTATATATAGTGTCAGAGAGGAGAATCTCGTATGACGTAGCAACAAATACCGGCCAACTTGGCCTATAAGCGGAGGAAACTGTTGACGTTGAATCCAATGCGATTGCAGCAAATGAGTTCGCACCAGATAAGAGAAGTAATATTATTTCCAGAATATATTTTATAACTACCCCTTTCCTTGAATGAGAACTATAAGCACATTAAACTGTCTTCGAAAAGCGTGATTACTTTCGCTATTGCAAAGTACCCTCGTCACAATGAGATTTGGTAGCACGTACGTAGTTTCCCTTATTCTCTAAATCACACGAAATAATGTGAGGAACTTTCACCCGTGAAGCTGAAATCGCCAGGATTATAATTACAACCAATATCCCAACATAACTATCGGGAATGTTGCTTCTTTTAATAATATTCAATCAATATTAATCACATACCTCTCCAAATTCATAAAATGTTCCATCTTCCTTTGTAATATTGTTTTTCTTCAGAAACTCGATAGCATCGCTATAGTTCATCCTCATAAATGGTCTTTCTGGTACCTTGAAGCCTGGGTTAAGTTCGTGCACCAACTCTCCATAAGGGGACTTCAAGACACGCTCAGCTACATCACATATTATATCTTCTAGACGATCTAGTAGATCGTCAAAAGATATGAATGGACATTCTGCCTCCACGTGCGTGTATCTGAAAAAGTTAGAATAGGAATAGAAAACATAGCAAACCAATAATGTAGAATGAAAAGAAATTGTGATTTCATGGTTAACATTAAAGTTGTTGAATGAAGTCGTTATGTGAGGTCTGGTCAAGAAGTAAACGAAACTTTAAAGTTAAACTTTTTATGGTAAGACACTGTTAGTCGATAATAAGAATGAATCCATAAATCTAACAAAACGGTAAGTATTAAACAAGATAGTGAGATAGGAAGCTAACCTAACCACAAACTAATGTTAGACGTCAGAGTGAACTATGATTATGATTTCTCCAATGAATTTTACTCTTTTGCCAGATTGGATGGATGGAGTTTATCGGGAATCTCAAGACAGTACAAATGTGTAAGTGTAAGCAGTGTAACAACATTTTTCTACATCTTTATTAAAGTGAAATCTTAGGGAATCATGGATCTTCAAAGGTACTTATATTGTACTGCATACTAGTTGCACTACTGATTTATTCTTCCTGTTACCGAAATTATATGTTCTTAGAAAACAAAGGATGTCGATTATCATAGGGAAATGTATCAAAACAACTCCCTGCAATGGTTTGAATTCAAATGCCCATCTCCTCTCCCAACATTCCATCGCTGGCTCACACGATGATCTTTGAACATTATAGGTTTCCCTCTTTTGTAGTCAAAGTATATAAAACAAATTTCTACTTTTAGTGAATGTAAAAGAATTCTCCATCATCGTAATGGATAAATCTAGTAAACACAGTACTGTAACGAATGAATAACTGCCTCCAAGAAATTGTTATTGGTAATGTGCAATAATTTAAGGAACTGTAGTGTTCAATACAGTGCAGTAATATTCAATATTTTATTGTGATCGTGCCATACTCTCAAGTTAAACATCAGATTTGACACTGACATTGATTTGAAGTCATATATTTTATGCTTCCTTTCAACTTTAACATAGCCCTAAAGAAAAAAGCGGAAGGTGTTAAATCGTATGATCTAAATGACCAATTGAGATCTCCAAATTGAGGAATTACACGACCTGCATTTCCAACACTTGATCAACACACTTACAATGTTGGCCGTGGTCTGTCGGGTTAAATTCATAAGTTCTTAACCTTGAAGAGTTTAGGTCAAGATCTTTGTGTTGAATACTGTGCAGGCTAGTTCCTGTGAACGTCTCCGAAATTTACATTCCCATATATTTCGCCTGTAGCAGCAAGCACTTGCGCTTCAAGTCGATCAAATTCAGTACGAACTTTGCAAACAGAACAAAAACAAAATCTTCACAATTTTTTTAGTGAATTTTTATTAGATTAATGCGTTGTGGAAGTCAACTACGTTGTATTGACTATTCAAATGTCAAAGAGCGACTTTTTTCCTTGAACACATCTGAATAACCGGAACACAAATGAGTAAAAAGGATGTTACTCCATTTCCCCTACAAAGATAATGAAACTAGAACTTATAAAGCTTTGTACAAAATCAATGGAGAAGTAATAGATAATGTAGATAGAGTTTAAGCAATTATCCTTATTGTGCATGATTTTTAAAAAGTTGAAAAAACTCTTCATCAAATAGTTCAAATACTGCGCGTATCTACACAATCCAGAAAGCAACATAATTGCATCATTCAAATCACATTATCAGTGAATAGTGCAAACCAATTATTTTTTGTAATATCATTTTCAAAGAAACATTACAGAAGTTTTAAAATATTATTACCAGCATACATCACTATGGATCCTCATTACTTGTATGTGCTATTTGCAGCATCGAAGAAATCAGTTGACCATAGTGGAAGGGAATCTTGTTTAAATATGGTATACTGCATAATGAAAATTAATAAATACTTACTCAGCAAGATGTCTCCTAGTTCTGCTCTGTTCAGCTCTGAAACTTTCAGCAATACAAAAAACATCTCCCATAGATGGTACACATGTTTCTAAATAAAGCTGTGAACTTTGGGTTAAATATGCTTCTTCCCTAGAAGATAAAAAGTCACAAATACAATCAGCATAACATAGTTACTTTATGTTTTCCCATTATTTTATAGAATTACCAAATTGATGCCGTTAAGACTTTTTGAAATAATACAAAACAAGATTACACTTTAAACTGATCCATCAACTTGACATGCTTTGATTGCACAACAGCTGTTGAGAGTTTGGGATTCCATAAGTATTATTTCATAAAGCTCTGATCAACTTAAAATATAGAATGTGCTTCTTATTGTTAGAGCATTAAAATTTCCCATACATTTTGGATTTACTCCGCAGTTTTTTTTAAGTATTTTAAACCCAACTTTTGAACCTTGGCCATATGTTCATATGATCAAAATAACCCTAGGAATCAGTCCTTGAAGTCGAATATATTTAGAATCACCTGTATAAAAGTCATGGATCAACAACCTACAGCTAGCAGTACAACTCCTTGGTATATTTAATAGAACAAATAAATACTAATATAGTTCTGTATTATTGTTATGGTTACTACGAAATCTATTTTCTTTAAAGCATATACCTTCAAAATTAGCTCTAAAATATGAACAGAAACATACTGATAGCTACTGCTTCCCATGGCAGTAAACCTGGTTTTTTACGAAAACGATTTTTAAAAAGCTTTGCACAAGAATCTGTCACAACCTAATACAGGGAAATTAAACATGCGGGGAACTAATCTGATTCACTTAAAAAAGTGCACCTGGTAGATGAATTTATTTTAAGTTACGAGCAAGCTTACCCAAAATAGTCCAACTTGAATAACGTGGCGCCACCTTCTACTTGCGTCTGTACAATGTGTGGAGGTGTAATTTCTGCATAACCTCGATCAAGGTAATGAGCCCTGAAAATTTAACATTTCATGAAAAAGTGAAAGGTTAAAAAAAATTAGATGCATACCGGAAACACTGGAGCAACACTGATCTGATTCGCAAAACTTTAGATGTATTTTCACCTCTTATGACAATGTGACGGTTTTCTGCTTGTACATCTGGCAAAGCTTGTTCATTCAGGATTGAATCTGCCCCACCTGCTGGTGCCAGACCAATAAGTTCCCAATAATCTACAATCAGTTCATGACCTCCTGGTGCCTACAAACAGAATTAGCCAACGTTTAGTCAATTGACAAAAAACAGTCTTACTGAAATTAATCTCAATATTACACAACGTGGTTAGTTATTGTCATTCTCATAATCAAAAATGCTTGTTATTTCCTAATACTAATTCGACTACCTACCAAGGATGGCGCTAGACATAAAATATGTCAATGTGCGCGAACGGCTTCGTTTAAAGTAACAGCGGATTATAGCCTTCTGCAGGAGTTATACAATGAGAATAACTGGCCAGAAGGTCTAGTAGTAAAGCGTTATTTTTTTCGTAAACAATCCGAAGCTGTCAATTTTGTCCAACGCACAGAATAACACGGATATGACAATTTTAAAACAATTGCACAGTAAAAGTGTAACTGGCGTAGTCACTACCAATGAAGAACTTGAGACACATTGTCAAACTGTAAAAGGACTCAATGGAAAAACAAACAACGTAACAGACAAGAAATCAACATCCGAGGTGAAGAAATGCAAAAATTCTCAATACATAAGCATTATACATCAAAATCTTCAGTCAATTGGAAATAGTGTAGAGCAACTGGAGGCACTATTAACTGATAATAATGAATGCTACATATTGTGCGTAACGGAGCATTGGAAGACAAAAGAACAATTATCCAACTATGGGATTCAAGGCTACAAATTAATGTCAAGTTTCTGCCGACAAGAATATCAACATGGTGGTAGTGCAATATATTGTAAAACAAACATGGATTGTAAAGAAATTAGTGAAATAAACAATTTATCTGAAACTTTCCAATTTGAATGTTCGGCAGTGGAGTCCAAATTTAGCACTCACAGAACAATTGTGTTATCCATTTATAGACCTCCAAATGGAAGTGTAAATCTTTTTCTTGAAAAACTTAATGAAATTCTTGAAAACCTTATTGATGAAAATGCAACTATCGTTATTGCAGGAGATTTTAATATTGAATTTGGTGTGAGTAACAAACATCAATTTGAATTACTTTCTTTATTGAACTCTTTTAATATATCACAAACTATATTTGAAAATACAAGAGTTAACTCAAAAACCAGGTCTTGTATTGATAATATCTTTACAAATTTTGAAGGTACTTTTGAAACCAAAATTTTACACTCTCAAATCTCTGATCATACTGCTCAAAAAATTAGCTTCCCTATCGAACAAGTAATGATAAATAACTTCATAACAAGAAGAACTTTTTCTGAGCAAAATAAAATATTATTTTCAACTAAACTTAACGAAGTAAATTGGAATGTAATTTATTGTGTTCAAAAGAACCTTGTAAATGAACAATGGAACAAATTCAGCGAAATATACTCATCAATTTTCAATGAATGCTTTCCACTCAAAAAAATTATAACAAAAACTAAATTCAAATGTCAGGTGAACCATAACGATCCCAAAATTCAAAAATGTAAGAATATTCTAGACGTTTTGTATGTTGTAAGTAATGAGGATATTAGATATAAGGAAGAATATAAGAATACTAAGCGGAACTATCAAAGGCTCTTAGCCTTGTCTAAAGCAAATAATTTCGATACAAGATTAATGAAATCTGACAACAAAAATAAATGTGCTTGGAAGATAATTAATGAAATAAAAGGCAGAAATAATAATCAAAGAGAAATTCCGATTGAGGGGAATACATACGAAATAGCCAACAATTTTAATAATTTTATGATAAATGCAGCACCACAATTAGCATCTCAGTTACATCCGCCAGATTTCAAGACAAATATAAGTTATAACAATAAATCTATTTTTATTAGACCTGTAAATATAACAGAATTATTAGGAATTTCAAAAAAACTTAAAAACAAGCTAAGCGTTGGCGATGATGATATTCCCACTAGCTTAATTAAATTTAGTATTAATCACATTGCATTGCCTCTTTCTTATATAATAAATAATTCATTGAAATATGGTATCTTTCCAGAAAAACTGAAACTCTCACTAGTTATACCGATATACAAAAAAGGTGAAAAAACACTCTTTGAAAATTATAGACCAGTTAGCCTTCTGCCTTCCTTTTCGAAAATATTTGAATTGATAATGTGTGAACGCCTCATAGAATTCCTATCAGACAGTAAAATAATCAGCGGCAACCAGCATGCATACTTAAAAGGTAGATCGACACAAACTGCAGTATTTCAATTTGTGGATAAAATAATTGATTCTCTTGAAAGCAATGAAATGGTTTTGGGATTATTTTTAGATCTCTCAAAGGCTTTCGATTGCTTAAATCACGATGTCTTGCTCTACAAACTAGAACAATATGGGGTTAGGGGTCCTGCTCTCCAATGGTTCAAATCATACCTTACAAATAGAAAACAAAGAGTTGCTGTTTCAAAGGGAAATATTTTAGCGAAATCCGATATTCAGCCAATTCGACTAGGAGTTCCACAAGGAAGTATTATTGGTCCAATACTATTTATTATATTTATAAATGATTTGCCAAATATCGCAATTTCAGACAATCATGCCGTAATAAATTATGCAGATGATTCAAATTTACAACTATGTGCTAAAACATTTCATGAATTAATAGATCTTGCCAATAAATTACTGAATAGAGCCAAGGAATATTTCAAGTCAAATGTATTATTTCTAAATGAGAGCAAAACCAATACAGTGTTGTTCAAAACAACACACGCTAACTCCGAAACAGCCGAAGTAATTAATATAAATTGCTCAGAATACAAACTGGCGGAAACGACAAAATTTCTAGGTATTTTTATAGATGACAAGCTAGGATGGAATCAACATATAAATAGTGTATGTGCAAATCTGAATTCAGTATGTTTTAGCATGAGAATTCTCTCAAAGTACATAACTATTTCAACATTGAAACAAGTCTATTTTGCAAATTTTGAATCCAAAATTAGATACGGCATAATCTTTTATGGAGGAGGCAATGAAATAAATAAAATATTTGTTGCACAAAAGGCGGCTATTAGAATTTTGTTAAAATTAGGTTTTAGAGAATCATGTAGAGGAAAATTCAAATCGAATAAATTATTAACCATGTATGGAATATACATTCAAGAATGTTTACTATTTATTTTCAAAAATAAAGAACTCTTTCAAACAAGTAATTCCATAACACATTATCATAATACACGAACTTTGGATTATGTATATCCTAAACATCGCCTAAGCATGACCGAGAAAAATGCCCCTTATCGTTGCATTAAATTTTTTAATAAACTTCCAAATTACATACAACAGACAGAAAATATAACAGAATTTAAAAAACTAATCCATGTATTATTGTTAAACTTAGAACCGTACGATATAAATGAATATCTATCGGCCAAATTATAATCTTTTTACTCATAGTATGTTCAATTAATATTAGAAACCTTTGTTGACGTTATTTCATTTTATTGTACATGTACATACCTTGAAATAAAGAATCTTATTATTATTATTATTATTATTATTATTTGGGGTCTTATTTTATATATTCTGAAAAAATCTTAATCAAACTATATGCAGCACATTACACAATATCAGTAATTCTTCTAATTAATCTCCTACATTATCTACATCTAGACAATTCTGAAATACTGGTGTTTGAGAAATTAAATACTTAGGTACTATTAACTACATTACTACGTTAAAGTAATGGAGTGGTATTTGTAGTAAATACAAGTAGACGAGTACATACTAGTTGCAAAAGAATTAGGTACTGTAATGAAGCATCCTTCATTACTTACAAATAAATTTGAATATCTCAGTAGAATCGAATTACATAGGCAAAGTTAAGAGATCAAACTTCGTGCACATCTATGTATAAAAACTGGTGAACAGAATTCGCCAGCCGGTCACCTGTTCACGTTACGTCACACGCCGCGATCTGTATAAAAGCCAGCCCATTTCATAGCGAAAGGGGACTGACTTGCCAGACCAGCACCGAGATTGACCTGCCGTAATCTAAACAACCCGAAGCCGTTGCAATTGTGCAAATCCGAGAAATAGAGAGTGAGTATTAATTGCCGTTTAAAATCCATTCAAGTCATTGAATTAACATTCCAGGATATAAGTCCGATTTCAAATTCGAACTTTGTTTATAAATTCAATAGTCTACAAAACAATCCTGATAGCTTGGACGAATACGATCCAGCTTCTGCGAATTGTTTTTCTAGAGACTAAGTTAGGATATTGTCCGAGACCGATTTGTAGAATTGTTAATAAAGTCACAGCCGAAACCGCTGGAAAAATCAATCCTTATAGCTTGGACGAATACGATCCAGCTTCTGCGAATTGATTTCAGGGGCTACGTGGTGATTCTCTCCGAGACCGACTTGTGAAATTATTAAGTCAGTCATAGCCGAAGATAGCTGACAAATCAACCTAGTCCGTTATACCCCGTTCCGTAAGAAATTACGTCTGAAATACAGGTCAGAGCGAATACAGGACCCACGCTCCGTCGAAGTTAAAAGTGTACTAAATATTTAGATTGTCGCGATTCATTTCATTTCTAGACCTAGGGACAAAAACTTGTCTACCATCTCACGCAGATGGTGGAGACTCCCGACGATAGGAAAACATCTAATTAGCGCGTTATTTTATACACGGAAAACGAACACATTAAACGGCCTGTTCCTAGCAACATTTTGTAAATAGATTGTACATAGCTGGTGTAAATGTAAATAGAGATAATTAATAAACTTAGTTAAGCAAGAAATATCTGTTTTATTTGGCAATCCACATGAAAGAGAAACAGCAATTTTAAAACCTATATAAAAAGGGAACCTGGACCCTCAAGAAACCCGAGCAGGTCAGTTACTGTCATAAGAGGACAGTAAGTGACAACCTCCCCACTTGTAATTAACCATTCAAGCGGAAGTAGGTTACAGTACTCCGATTAAATAAAAGTAACTGTATTTGATGTCACTATTAACTGAAGAATGAAGTGCAAAATAAAAACTGATGAAAAGATGATTTTATCACAGATGAATTTGACAGATCTTAGTATCATTCTTTTTTCCCTTCTGTACCCAAAATAGTGAAAACTGTGATGAACTATTTTTGGTGAGTCCTCCCCTGTGCAATTGGATTAGCATAATGACGTTGCCATTCAACATTTTCAGAGCATAAGTACAAAAAACTTACCGTTTTGCCTTCTGGTAACTCTTTAACTGTCCCAAAAAGGACTACAGAAGATTCTGTGGCTAAAACTAATGCATTATAGATTTGGCAAAGTTTATCATTCAACACAGATTGGAGAAATCCAGAACCATCTCTCAAAGTAATGAACATCAATTGTTTTCCTTGCCTACGTAGTCTGTGAACCCAACCATATATTTTAACTCGTTTTCCTCGATATTCTTTCGCTGTAACCATTGATTCAATCTAACATGGTATTCATAAAGCTATTAGAAAAATTCATTCAACAATAAACACCTAATACATTATAGAATTCTACAACGAATTTTCACTTTTAAAAATCATAAATCAGACATACTTCAATTTTTGAAAGGTTTATCATAATGTAAATGTGTTACATGTCAAAATCAATAATGAGAAATCTAGTTAAAATGTTTGAAAGAGTTGAACAGTTCTTCAATTTATAGAATCTGGGAAAAGTCAAGTTACATACATATTACCTATCAAAAGTAGAAATGTAGTCAATAATAGTAGGTACCTTTATCAATTTTAATACGGCTAGCCTTTGGTAATGATTCATCTTGGGATATAACTATTTGTCTCCCGTCTTCTAAGTTTTTCAAACGTTTTTCAGTATCTTCCTGCTCCTGCTTGCTCTTTTCATCTTGCTTGTAACACTCTCGTTGCCAAATCTTCTGAATCTTCTTCAATTGTGACTTGGCTGCTATTTCATACTCCACAGTTTCTTTTCCATCAACATATATCAGAGGAAATGGTTCTTTACCAGCTGTTCTCATGGCTTGTAAAATAGTTTTGAACGGTTTTGATTCTGTGCCATCACCAGTATCATCTGATCCATTTTTATCAGATGTGTATAAAGCTAAAATTATTTGATCCAATACAAATTATATTATAACATGATTCTTATAACGATTCAATTATTCTGCAGAAATTCGAATGAAAAAACCGGCATAAAATGTTTCATCAATTTTAATTGTACTTGAATTCAAATAAGAATTAATAAATTAATCACCTTGTAAAGGTTCACCCGACATTTTACTTCAGAGTTGCAGAATTCACAATGCTGAAATAAATTTGAACAATAAGATCAACCAGAGCCAGAAGTTGCTAGTTGCATATGTTCGGGCTGGATAAATGGTTGAATGTTGGATATGATCACAGAACTACTATAAAGATAAAGAATTCATGGTTTTAGGATGATGCAAACTTTGTGTCAGTTAAGTCAGATTATAATTTATTTCTCTTTCTCTTACAAATCCATGATCCTGCATATCTGGCATCGCACTATATTTTCTATTGTAGAGGTTAGCGATAGCGATTAGCGAGTGAGACGTGGCCATAGATAACTCTACTACCCCAGTAGTAGAGTTATCTATGGACGTGGCTATGGCGGGTCAACTGAATCCATCAGGTTGATGAAATAAATATCAATCAAAATTACCTTGTGGTTGGTATTCCACATCATTTGCGGAATCGCTATATTCGACAAGCTACATAAAATGTGATACTTCTCAACTAGTTATTTTATCTTATCTTTGTTTTTTTTTTTTTTTTTTATATTAGTTTATTTTATTTTGTATTGGATATGTTCTATGCCTTGTAGCCTTATGGAACTAATAAAAGTATTATTATTATATATATATATATATATATATATATATATATATATATATATATATATATATATATATATATGTATATATATACAGGTCCGTTTAAAAAGCATTGAATCCACCGTGAATAGACGGAGGAGTTTATTACAAATTTATTTCAGCTCTAATATTTATATATATTCATTCTTCATCAATATATATATATATATATATATATATATATATTTGAGCTGTAATAAATTTGTAATAAACCCCTCAGTCTATTCGCGGTGGGTTTAATGCTGGTTTAACCTGGCCCACAGGCTAGTATTTTGGGCCCGGGAGGTGTAATAAATGTTTTTTTACTGTAATCAAATGTAATTTATTTGTAATAATTTCTCTGCGGGTCAGTTTTGGGGTGGGGCACAAATGTTGGTGCAACTTCTACCACATGATTATAAGCATTCAGGTGCATTTTAGAACATTTAAAAAAGTATAATTTCGCGGGCGAAATCTATTGTACCGACCCTCGCTTATTGCCGCTAAATGAAATTCCGTGCTAGTTTTTTATGACGAAATTCGTTATAACTTGGAATTGTGAACGAATCTCCGTACGCTTTTTTAAACCTAAATAGCCGATGTATTTCTCTGTAATTTGCTCCAAGACTTTGTCGATAGGGCCAAAATTGGGCTCTCTAGAGGCCCAAACACGTTTATTAGGATAGCTTCATTTCTACTCGACCCAAATCGATCTTCTTGGACTTAAAATACTCGTTATGAAAATCTCTAATAGAACGTAAGATTTGGATTTGGCTAAAAATTTCTAACCTCAAAAAATTTTAATTTTTCAGTGGTCCAATATTTTCCAAAGTTATGTCTTTAGACCAGGAATGCTTGAATTTTGGATATTAGGTGCAGAATAGTATAATCTTTCGAATCAATTTAGTTTTATATCGATAACGTAGGTATTTCGTCTGAAATTCGTCAAATACGGATTTTTCAAATTGGCCGATTTTGGCGCCAAAAAATGAGGTAGTTCAAAATACCAGGAACTGAAAGAAGGGAAGTAAAAATACTATAACAGAAAAACAGAATATGAAAAAAACAAAAACTCTTTGACATATACTCCGTTTTCAATGTGTTAAAATACACACTAAATAGGCCCTACCTTGGGCCCACGACCTCGAATCGACTTCGGACCAGAGCCCAAAATCGTGTATTAATTTGTCCAACAACTTTTGTTCAAACATTTTTCCATAAGACTCATAGTTTTGTCTCAAAACGCAAAAAATCGCCATTTCTGGGTCCAAAAAATGGTCATAGTTTTTCGAGTACAGGGTTAATCCAAATTTAAACTACACCATCGTCGGTTCAAAATACATAAGAATAGACCAAAATTAGACCTCGCGAAAATTCGGACAAAAAAATTCCTTAAGTTTTTGCTGCCTAGGCACTGAAAACATAGTTTTGTCTGCAGTTTTTATTACAACGTAACTATAGAAGCGTTTCCCAGAGTAAACAATATTCAACCCCCGGATATTTTTGTTCCTAGAATTGAAAAGTTCTATGTTCATAAATTCAAATAATAACAAAAATTGATAAAACAAAGTTGATAAATCAAATCTTCTTCAAAATTTTGGTATTTTCTTGGCATGTTTATATTTCAATGTAAGTGGCATTTGGTAACTCATACATATATTAAACATTTTATAATAATTAATTATGATTTTGATCTCTGTGACTCAATAATTTATTATTTTCTAGGTAACGTCCCTCAATGATAAATTTGTATTCTACATCAGGACTGAACCACAGAAATTAAGGCTGCGGTAAAAGGATAAAAGGTAAGGCACAGCTACAGGTTTCCTGCAGGAATAATAGGTTAGTGAGGATGGGAACATTTCTAAAAAAGTTTCAAAGTTGGCATTTACCAGAATTTTTTGGAAAAATGGCTAAGGTTATTATCACTGATATCGAAGACGGAAAATAGGAAGGAAGAAGCAATTCCAGAGTTCAAACGATATGCTTCATCAATGTGTTATTAAAGATGTATACACATTTAGTGGAGACTCAATCTACTCTGAATAACATACTGTTGATATCAAGTTTACATGTGAAACTTATGAAAATAAATGTGTGTGAAATGAGCCTGTGTAAGCCCACCTCGGCTTAAACCTTGTCACACATATTTTACATGAATAGGAAATGTGATATTGATTTCATTATAGGACCATATCACTCTCTAATTGGATGCAATTTGTTTGTACCACTGTTAATTTTTGAGTAGCATCTTGATGAAACCAAATAACACAATTGGAAAGAATAAAAACTGATTGTTGTAAGGATTCAGTCTGTGTGTACAATGATGAAACTTTCACTGTGCATTCCTGAAGATGTGAGCTTTCATTTGTTATTATACACAATGAGGCACCAGCGAGATAGCATACTTAGAAAAAATAAAAGCTGAGACTTCTCATAGATTTTCATTTTTTTTTCAATTTCTTTTTGCGTAAGGACCCATTCAGCCTCCCTGTGAAATAATGAAACTTCCACTATACATTCCTGGTGATGTTAACTTCAATTTGATACTATACACAACACGGCACAAACGACATAGCATACTTAGAAAAAATTAAAACCGAGACTTCTCATGTAAATAGAAATTGAGAAAAAAAATTAAAATCCATGAATAGTCTCAGTTTTCACGTTCTAAGTACCTATGCTATCTCGTTTGTGCCATATTCTGTTTAGTATCAAATTGAAGCTAACATCATCAGGATTGTATACTGCAAGTTTCATCATTGCACAGGCGAGGTTGAATGTGTCCTCACGAAAAAGAAATTGAAGAAAAATTAAAATCCATGAAAAGTCTCAGTTTTTAATTTTCTCCGTATGTTATCTCGTTTGTGCCGTATTGTGTATATTATCAAATTTCAGCAAACAGTATCAGAAATGTATGCTGCAAGTTTCATCATTGCACAGAGAGGTTGAATAGGTCCTTACGTGAAAAGAAATTCTAAATTCTTGAAAAGTCTGTTTTTATTTTTTCTAAGTATGCTATTTCGTTTGTGCCGTATTGCGTATAGTAGCAAATGGAAGCTCACATCTTCAGGAATGTACACTGGAAGTTTCATCATTGCACAGAGAGGCTGAATGGGTCTTTAGGTAGAAAGAAATTTTCAAATTATCTTTTTGGGTAATGGAATTTTATCTAATTGGGTTTAACGCTTCGGAGGATTATAGGGATAAACTGTTAAAAAACGGTAAGTGTAATTATTCAAATTTAACAAGGGAGAATTATTAAGCATTTCTTGATCGTTCAATAGGATATCGGACTTCTCATATTTATTAATTTTTAGGGATTTCAGCAAACTTAATTTATTACTTATACCTATTCTGAATGTGTAAAATCTTAAAATTATCATTTAAGTTATGGTTTTCCATAATCAAATGTTCAGCAAAGGTTGAACCAGATTTATTATTAATTAAACTACGCCTATCTTCTTTCATCAGTTTTTTAAGGTCCTTCCTGTCTGACCAATTTATATCTTACAGCAAGACTCATATGATGTCAGATTGTAAGCCCCACATTTGTCTTTCTGATGATTTATATTTAATATTTTTGAAAACCTACCTAAATTATTCTGAGTCTTATAAGCTCATATTTTTTGTTTATCTTTGCATTTAGTTGTAAACTTGTTCTAGTATCCTTTTTCCAAAGTTTTTTATTACATTACCAAATTATTTAAATGTTCATTATTCTTCCTAGTCATTATAACTTATGTTGGATTGTCATGATTTAAACAAACTCAGAAGAAATAATGATTATTCTTATAGCGAACCTATGATTAATATTGTAGATAGTTATTAACAATAAAATTAACTTCTAATATATTCATCTTGCTCAATAACTTGGCAAGATGTTAATTTATTTATTTGTCCGAGCAGAGACCTCCGTTGATATCAGCCAAAACTGGTGCTTCTTCATTTTCATTTTGCTGTAAATAATTAGGAAGCTATCAAGTTAAATAGTTAATGAATCTACAGTTAATATCGGCAACTCTGTAATGTATTGCCAACTGTAAAAACTGAAATATACTATATGTATCCCACTTAAGGTTCAGTGTTTTACTTTTATTCATCGTGATACTCCTATGTTAAATTATATAGGTCATCTTCATAATTTAGAAAACCTAAATCAATATGCATGTATCTTAATGCACGTACACGGAATTGTGGCCAATTACATAAAGAAACTTGTTTATATGTATTATGTATATATGATCATAAGCCTACTAGAGTTACTGAAGATGATTATTATTCATAATAATAATAATAATAATAATCTAGATCGATTCGGAAAGGCTCAAAACGAATATTTAAATTATTACTATTAGAATTGATTAATATTATTAGATATAATCACAGACTGTGTAAATAATATAGATCACAGATTAGCAAGAAAGGATACGAGGATAGAATTCATACGGGTCTCTATGTGATCAATTTACCGAAGAAATTGTTCAGTGATATATCTACGACTTATTAAAGAAAGGTAAACATCGATCGTTATGTCTTATAACAGATAACTCTACTACCGGTAGTAGAGTTATCTATGTCTTCTACCTTCTATGGGTAAACTAACCTATATTTCCAGATACTAGATAGCCCAAGGAAAGTCGTGCTCGTCTATATAAAATCAAGTAAAAATGCCTATAATTGAACGAAAACAAAATTTAGATATAGGCCATGTAGAAACAATATTACGCAGTGAAAACAAGTTTATAACTGAATTATTTTCGATATTATCCTTACCTAATCGAAATGAAGGTATGCCTTCAATAATATAATTTTTTAACTTTGTTTAAGTAAATATTTTACTATTTTAGAAAGTAGCGATGATGAAAACGTGAACCTTGATAATGAAAAACAGAATGTTTTTAAATTGAATGGTAAGCCAAGGGCAAAGTCATTATCAGAATTACAACAGAGGCTAGAAGTATTTACAAATAAAAAAAAGTTATCCTACAAGGATAAGATGTCCAAAAAGAGTTTAAAAAGTCGTTTAAAAAAGAAAACCAAACGTGATGAGCGCAATTTGCAGCATAAGACAATACGAGCTGACACAATTAATGGTAAATTGCCAAAAACAGAAAAATCAGATGAAAATGATGTTTTAAAAACTGCTAAGCCAGTTTTCAATAGTGAAGGTAAAATGGTATTCTCAAAGTTTGATTTTACTGATTTTGGAACACATAAAACTAAGAAACAAGGAAGAGATCCTAAAAGGATACTTGAGAGTCTAGAGAAACAAAAAGAGAAAATTCATGACTTGGAACAAAGTGGTGATATGGATAAAGCTATCAAATTGAAAGAAAAAACTGCATGGAAAAATGCTTTAGCAAAAGCAGGTGGGGCTAAAGTTAAAGACGATGCAATTTTATTGAAAAGGTCTGTTAAAAGGAAAGAACTGATTCATCTATCAAGTAAGAAAAAGTGGCAAGCTAGAGAAGATACTGTAGAGAAAGCAAAGGCGGAAAAGCAGAAGAAGCGGACGGAAAATATACAGAAAAGAAAGAAAGAGAAAAAACTTGGTAAATTAAAGAAGGCTTCGAAGAAAGGAAAGGTTATTGCAGGATTCTGATTTATCTTTAGTACAAATTTTTTTTTATATTTGAGTGTATTTCAAAAACAGTTCTTTAACATATTAAATATTTTGACTGATTTCCAGTAATACATTTTCTGACCTTACATTTCTGTAGAAAGTAACGCTGATGATGACTACTTGTAGTCAAGAGATTTACCTCTGATATTGTAGTATCACAATTTATTGAGCAATGTTTTGTGATTAACATAGTTGAAAGCATTGCTTAGGTCTAGGAATATAGCACTAACAAAACCCTGATCATCAAATTCACAAAGTATTTTCTCAATTGTTTTAAGGCTGCATACTGCATGGGCTGTTGTTTAACCTGTTCTGTATCCAAATTGTTCTTTACAGAGAATTTTATATTTTTCTAAGGAAGATGATAGATTATCCTTTCAAAATGACTCAAATATTTTTGAAATGATTGAAGTTTTTTAATATATTAATGTATCTTTCTACTTGATCTTTCCTAATATGTGATGAAAAGTATTTGAATTACTATGATTAAAGTTATTTATCTGCTCCCACTGAAAAAAAAATATTTATATTGTTTGCTGATAGTTTGACTTCCTTTTCAACTGTGTTTGGTTTGATTTATGAATTTATAATTTGCTATGTTGTTTTCCTTTTATTTAAAGCTCATTTTACAAAATTGGTTAGCAGCTCTACTACAATTCACTATCAAAATATTATATTGTTTCCTAATTTGTTCATCTTTTGTACATGAGTAACATAGTGTTGATTAAACTTCTATAATAAGTGATTCAAATTAATAAGCTTTTCATTGATAGAAACTTGTTACAATTAGAAAATAATCATAATTGCCATTTTTGGCAATATCTTTTGATATAAATGAGAAAACTTCATCCAAAAACTCTTAAGTCATTTCCTGACAATGCTTTTAACATAGAGATTTAAAAACATACTACCACTGTGCAAATACTATACCACAGCCAATCCCCATCAATGTTTGCTCCAAAAATTTCCTGGGAAAGTGGACGGACGTCTTCCCGCACAAGAAACTGTTGAAACCAGATCAGATTCCAGCACAGGATGATCCCTATGATCAGTGGAATTATTGACTTTGTTAGAAGCCCCATCTGTATCTATCTCCTGAAAAAGCCTTTTCCTTGCTTCCAACCTGGAGCATAAAGAATTTATCTGTTCTTGAAACTACTTTATCAAGTGAACTTAAAGAAGGGCGAATAACATCGTCCCGGACAAACACAATCGCATTTGCTAACGAATGTAGTTTTTCCATGAAACTGATTTGGTGGTTTTGAATGTCGAAATATAAGTTCGTAATTTTCCAACGAATGTGACCGGATCTCATTTCATGGACGACTCGGCAAAAAATTGGCCGGGTAATGTTAAATTAGAACCGTAAGCCATCTCTGTCACCGATGCGTCTGTGTCTTCGCGAACTATTGATCTCAAGCCCAATAAGATATTTGGTAAAATTTCAATCCAGCGATTCGTTCCGTGACATCTAATAGCTGTTTTAAGAGACCTATGTCATCTTTCTACTCAACCGTTCGATTGGGTATGAAAACCGGTTTCCTTATATGTTTGATATTTAGATAGTTTGATAATTCCCTAAATATATAAGATTCGAATTGTGAACCTTGATCTGTTGTTATTATATGGGGAATCCCGAATCTAGCTTCCCATTCAGTAAAAGAACGGCAATAGTATCTTTAATCGGCCAAGACTCCGGCCAACGAGTGAAACGATCGTCATTTTACAATAACGAAAACCCTCTGATAAGGTAGTGGTCCAACTAAATCGAGAAGTCATATGTGAAAACCTTTTATCTGGAAGTTGAAAATCTTGTATTAAGCAAGAAGTATGATTAAGATTTTTTTCTTTCTGACAACATACGCATTCACATACTCATTTTGTATAATCTTTTTTCATGCCTGGCATACAAAATGCTTTTGTATTAGTTTAATCGTGGCCCTGATATCAGGATGTGAATTATTATGAAACGTGCTCAAGACAATTTTTCGAAATTCAGCTGTAAAAATAGTCGGACTATTCTGGAGACGTCTTAAAATATAGACATTTTTCCATTTGAAACGTTGATGGGCCTGAGAATTTTAGTGATCCCTTACTTTGAAGATATAAATCCAACTCTTCTGATTGTTCTGGATCCTAGCTTAACTTTTCAATGTCGATTGAATCTGGTCAGTCTAGCTCATCTACTCTTGATAGGGCATCTGCTACTACATTTTCGTTTCTCGCCACGTGTTTGATAACTGGTAAATTCATCCACAAAGTCAAAATGCGTAAGTCGTCTTGGCGAGAGGTCATCTGATAATGCATTGGCCCGCTTTATTAAATGTCGGAAATGTTTCACACTAAGGTAAGCTGCTAAGAGTTCCCTATCATAAGCATTATAAGAACGTTGTTAAGTTTTCGAGAGAAATAACCCAATGGTTTTGATTGAACTGCCTGTCACCGTTGAGGTACAGCACCGAACGCGAAGTCTGAAGCGTCCACAACAACGCAAAGGGGTTGTGCCTATCGGATCAACTGAACTGAAAGATATGCATTTTAGAGATTGTCCATTACCTGACTAAAAGTTGGGTCGGTCTCTGTAGACCCATTCTATTTTTCTTCTATCATTATTTGTGTTTCGCTTTAGAAAATTGAGGAGAAGTATCAAAGATTCGACAGCCTTGGGAAAATTAGTCATAGCAAAGAATCGTTTTAGTTCCGCTACAGTACGAGAAAGCGTGAAATCTACAATAGCTCCAACTTTCCCAATTGTTGGTTTAATTCTATCATTGTTCACTAAATGCCCAAGAAAATTTATCTCCGATTTTTACAAAAATGAAATTTCACAGAATTAATTCTGAAACTATAAGTTCGCAAACCTTTTGCAAACAGTTTTGTCCCTCAATGAATGATTAAAGTCATGTATATGGGGAATTGGATTTTTGTCTGGTGTTGTGATATAGTCACCGCTTGGGTGCCATTCTCCATTTTTCTTGGGTACCAAGTGAAGTGGTCAAGGTATATGTGTCGATTAAACATTGATTTTTGATATCTACTAATAAGCCGAAGTGAGCCATTAGCGGCAAAGAGCTGTAAAACATCGGGAATATGTGGTGTCTTTATATAATTAGGAACCACCGAAACGACTGCGCCAGTATCAATTAAAGTGAGCCAGAAGTTTTATCAATTACAGTACTGCTAATTGAGTTTGTTCATTAATGATACCGAATACTGATGGCTGAATGGTTTCACAGATTTTGTCAGCCAGAACTGGCAACTGAATTAGATGCTCTGAGCTAGCTGACAAAATCATTCGAATGTGCTGTGGCTTTTTCTGTGACCATGATGATTTCAGAGCCTCATTTGATATTTCCCATGTCACTAACAAGCTTTGAAGGCTTACTGTTACCTAGAACCATGACTGAATAACTCTTTGAGCCGATGCTTTTTTGTATCAGCAAAACGCTCAATCAAATGTGCCTTTAATGTATAGCATACATCTCTTTCTGAGGCAATTTTGAAATGATGTCACTTACTTGCTGTCAATACTTGCAACAACCATGTGAAAGTTCGATAAATCTTGAGTTCTCCCAGCCATTATGAACTGTGACTATTTAGCTTGTATCAAAAAGAACAGGGTTGGGTTCCCAGAATGGCGAAACTTTCACTACAAGTCTTGAAATTTCTTCTACATTTTCGTATTTTCGTTTTCGAACGGCATTTCCAGTGTTTGTATTACTTCAAAAGTTTTGAGGTCACCGCAATTTGTAGTTGATCAAACTTATTTGATACGTAATTAAAATATTTGAACTTTTTATTAATGGAAACTTGTTACAATTAGAAAATAATCATAATTTCCAAAAAGATATAAATGACAAAACTTCATCCAAAAACTCTAATCATTTCCTAGCAACGCTTTAACATAGACATTTAAAACTACCACTGTTCAAATACGACAAAACATAGTAGAGTAGAGCTTGCAGTTTATTTCTGATTAAGTTTGTATGTGTTTGGGGATTCTTTCTTTTAGGAATTATTTGTTTTAGTTGGAAAATGTTTATTCACTATATTCAGAAACTTTACCCAAAATATTTGAATAGATTTCTTAGCAGAAGTTTGATTATAAATAACAACCCTGTTCTATTGAGAATTAAAATTTTGAATAGTTCCTTGATTCTAGAGCGTGGAAACTGGATGTAGGTACACGTCGGCAATGATGTGGATGGGAGTCCAGGTCCTTAATGGGGTAGTGATGTATCTCGAGAACAAACTGGTAAAATGAACCAATGTTCTACGATTTTCACCATATCTAAAATAAGTGAGCGCCAGCAAACAACCCGCTCTGACATCATTGCCGACGCCCGACATCTTAATCCTTCTACTCGAGTTGCCTATCCAGTATAGTTATATAGTATCCATAATATCTTTCTAGCAGGAAATATTTTTGTCATAATTACACAAAAAGTAATATGAATTCCATTCGAAAAACTGAAGTTTTATGCCAATAGTATGACATGCAAAGGGGCTACCGGACCCAAAAACATTAAAGCTCCTGTTTTCTCAATATTAAAGCGATTTCCAAATTTTCAAATCCGTACTGCCAATAGGAATAGCGCAGAGTGGTTTATGCACATACGCACCCAGACATCATCTCAAATATCGTCTGGATGGATTCGGAAAGGTTCAAAACAGATTTTTCCGCAAAGATACAGAAATTTTGTTTAGGCCGAATACAAATCAAACTTCCTGTGTACCTACTACACACACTGAGGAAGCAAAAATTAATGGAGTTATTATTGTTGTCATTCACTGGAAAAGATTCGTAACTTTTGATTCTCTAGATCGATTTGAAACTGCCAAACAACATTCATATTACAGGATATTTATTACCTTTGGAATGCAATATTGGAATTTATGCAGTTCCGTTTGAGAAAACAAATAAATGCACATTGGCCTCGGCAATTGATTTAAACTTGAAAACCTACTTTATAACATATTATGTTTAATTGTTTCTCAAAGTTAGCTTTGGTTAACGTTAGACCAGAAAATACTTTGTGTGCACTCCTCTTCTGAATTCGAATCATTAAGTTTCTCATTCTTCAGGCTAATGTTGAAACTCTCTTTTTGAATGTAATTTCTCTTGCAGATTATTCCGATTGGCAACACCTGTGGTATCAGTCATAAAACAGAATGATACTATGAATGGTAGTTCCTATACAGTAACAAAAATCCATTTTTAGAGATAAACCAGTACCCATTACCCCACAAGAGTTTGTAAAATTAAGTGGAGGCATCGAATTCATAAAATTGGATTTAACGAACGATTACCAACAAATATTATTCCATGAGGACTCAAAAAAATATTTGACTCAACAGATAAGGGATTTTGTGTTTATCATCACTTACCTTTTGCGGTCTCATTGGTCCCCGTCATATTTCAAATGGAGTCTTTATTATTGAGACTTGACGGAAGTGTATGTTTTCTCGATGATATTTTATTAACAGAGGAAATATTAGAAATCAACATTTACAAAGGTTGAAAAAAGTTTTATCAACAGGATGGCGGTTTAAAAAGTTCAATAGAAAACGTTTCTTTTTTCAATAATCTGCAAATTACTTGGAACACAATCAATAATAGTTTCATACGTGCTTAGATGAAATCAAAGCCATTAAAGACGCACCTTAAAATATGTGTTTAGGTTTACTATCTTTTACGGCAAGTTTACTAACTTATTTTACATCCGCTTTTTAATTTATTGAAAAAGTCTTACATGGAGTTGATCAGAGGAATGTATTTGAACATATAAAAACGAAAATATCTTCGGAAGATGTTTTAGTACATCATTAGGTAGATTTCCCCATCAAGTTAATTGTAGATAAGTAGATGCAGGCCCGTTCCTGCGATTTGACGCGCCTGCGTGCGATTCATTTTTGCCGCTCTTTAATTATATGTTTGAAATGTTAATTTAGGCACCAATAAGTTTATTTTCAAAAAAGATAAAAATGTAACAATAAAATAAACACTAGGTGTTAGCCAAAATCCAAACAAAAAACCCCAGAAAAAAACATAGATTATAATAAAGATCAAATACAAAGAAGGAACATTCAAAAATAAAACAGAAAATCACGTAACAATACTTCTGGCCTTCAAAAAAGCAAACTCGTTTATTATTTCAATATGATCGATGCTAAAACAAATTTGATTATCAATTGGAATAATAGCTAAATCTGCTAACCGTTCTTGTCACATATAAGTTCTTAGGTAATTTTTTAATATAATTTAAAATATCTATGGGCGACTCTGTATCTATATTAGATTAAGGTGTTGTATCCCAGCGCCTTGGATAAAAAGCGCCTTTGTGCAAAATTTATATTTATGCGTATGCGCCATGATGAATAAATTGAGTTATATAAAAAACATCTTCTTTTCATTTATCGCTATATTTGGCCCCCCTAACTTTTGGCGCCTTTGTGCGGGAATACACTGCATGCCCGCCGGGAACAGGCCTGTGTAGAAGCAGCAAGTTATGTTGTCAGACCGATAATAATTTGTTATGTAGTTAACATAAATGTCGAAAACCTACCTTTTGCATTTTGCGTCAAGATCTTTGTCAAGTAGAGGAAACAATTTCTCACAAATTGGAAAAGAAGGCTTTGCCCTGTGCAAATTTAACCAATATTTGTCCGGAAATTATTTCACGATAGTGACAAATCATGAGCCTTTGCTTAGCATTTTCAGCCATCAGAAAGGGGCAGTAATTTAGTATAGTTACAATTATAAAATTGAATACGTGACGCCGCAAAAAAAATAAGGCTGATGGTCTTTCGAGAATGGCTTTAACGTGGACGTTTCCAGCGAAAACTGGGAAAATGTTGATTTGAATTATTGTAATTATTTTGCGGAAATGGGGGAACTTAAGACAAAATTAGATGTACTACTTGTAGCAACTGTTAGAATTCTCAATTCTGTTATGAATTTTATGAGATGTATTTTATACTTCGAATGTTGTTGCATAGTTACGAATGATACGTAGGTTAAGTGATCTAAAAAACATGAACTTAGATTTGATAGAACAATAATGTCATTAGTTTGAATAAACTTGTATTGGAAATAATCTCGTTCAATACCATTGTTTTGCGTACTTCGCTTGAACTGGTTTGCTGATATCTTTAACAGGTTATGGGCCCAGCAACGGATTCAAAGAAGGTACATATTTTTTTTCTTTGAGTGAAATTTGAATTTCGCATTGGGAAATCGTTGTTGAGTATTTAGAATATTTGGAAACACGATAAGACGAAATCACAAAGAAACGAAAATGGCGCAATTGACGAGGTTCGATAGTTTAAACAAGAATAATTATGACACTGGGAAAATGTTCATGGAAGCACTATTAGTGAAGAACGAGTTGTGGCATTTTGTGAATGGTACCAGCACAAAGCCTGAAGTTGTGACGAATGATATAAATTCGGCAAACGCAGCAAAGCTTTGGGAACAAAATGACGCCAAAGCTCGTTCGGACATCTTGTTATCGATTAGTGCTAATGAATTGAAAAAGATCAAAGGATGTGTTACGTCTCGTGAGGTATGGCTGAAGCTTGAAGGTACCTATCAATCCAAAGGACCAGCTAGGAAAGCGGCACTTTAGAGACAGTTAACGACCTTGAAGATGCAGAATGAAAGTGACGTACATGAACATTTAAATAAATTTTTCGATACTGTGGATAAAATTAATGAAATTGGGGTCGAAATTGATCAAGACTTACTTACAAGAAACCGTCGGAGGATCTACCATACAGAGAACTGGTGGGATGTTTGACATATTTCGCATCAACCACTAGACCAGATATAGCTTTTGCTGCTAGTTATCTTGGACAATTTGACAACTGTTTTGATGAATCGCATTGGAAAGTCGCTAAACGGGTATTGAGATATCTAAAAGGAACTATGGACATGGGTCTAGTATATCATCCTGATACGAAACCTCTATTATGTTATACGGACTCCGATTGGGGCAATTGTACAATGGATCGTCGTTCATACTCTGGTTTTGTGACAATGCTAAGTGGATGTGTCGTCACTTGGGACTCGAAGAAACAAAAAAACGGTTGCTCTTTCTTCTTGTGAGGCCGAATACATGGCATTAACAGAAGGGACTAAAGAAGCAATATTTTTACAACGTTTTCTCATTGAACTAAGTTTCGAAAAGTTGAGTAATGTTACTATTTTTGGAGACAAGCTAGGATGTATTAAGTGAATCCTGTTTTTCATCAGCGGAGTAAACATATTGACATTAAATATCACTATGTTAGAGACGTTCTTCATGATGGAAAAATCAAGATTCAACACGTTTCCACGACAGATATGGTTGCAGATTTTTTAACTAAAGGACTTCAGAAAAAGAAACACTCCGACTGTATTGAAAAGTGTGGAATTAGTAGCATTCATAATGTATAATACAACACCGTTCGAGGGGGAGTGTTAGAATTCTCAATTCTGTTATGTATTTTATGAGATGTATTTTATACTTCGAATGTTGTTGCATAGTTACGAATGATACGTAGGTTAGGTGATCTAAAAAACATGAACTTAGATTTGATAGAACAATAATGTCATTAGTTTGAATAAACTTGTATTGGAAATAATCTCGTTCAATACCATTGTTTTGCGTACTTCGTTCGAACTGCTTTGCTGATATCTTTAACAGCAACAAAAAATGATAAATGTCTATCGAAAATAATGAAATTTGTAAAATAAGTATCATGGCCAGGTTTTCACTTTTAAAATTGCAAATTAAAAACCTTATGTAATCAAAAATAACTACTTCACAATTGAATCGGTTGATGACTTACGCCACATCATATGAGATCAAATCCATCCAACAGATTTGGTCATTGTAAAAATGAAGGGAATTACAAGGTCCTATTTTTGGTGGCCATATATACATACAGATTTGAAAAATAAGGCGAAGTCATGTGAAATTCATAATTTAAATAGACCATCAATATCCACTTTGGCTCCTTGAAAAGTCATGGGACAGAATACATGTGGATTTTTCTAGTTCATTATTGAATAAATCATATTATTGTTGATGCCCATTCAAAATAGCTCGAGTTTTTTTTATCGTTAGCACAACTACTAGCCAACAGTCAACATTTGTGAAGTTTGGTCTGCCAAAAATACTCGTATCAGAATAATGGCCCTCAGTTGGAATCTCAAGAATTTGATTTTTTTCAAATAATAATGATATAGAGCATATCTTATTAATACTATCACTTTATCACCTTTTTTCAAACGGAGCTTCAGTTAAAATGATTAAAATGCTATTAAAAAACTTTTCAGAGCATCTAATTACAGATTTAGATTCAATTATTAGTAGGTATTTATTCGATTATCGAAATTCAATAAATAGTACCACTGGTGTCACTCCCGTTGACTTGATATTTCGACATAAAATAAATAATCGATTTAGTTTATTATTTCCTACAACGAATAATATACAAAAAGTAGTTTTGAATCATTAACATAATCAAAGAAAAACAGACAAATTACTTTTAGCGACCAAGAAAATGCATTATTCTGAAGTTATAAAGCAGATAAAGAGTTTTGGGAAAAAGGCTTAGAAATTCTATATCTCTAAGTTACCTACACGAAATTGTGGCCAATTAGGCAAAGAAACTTTAAGCTTGTTTATATATCAGGCTATGGGTAACCCATTGAGTCCACTTTTATCAGACATTTTTATGTCTGATCTGGAGGACAAAATTATGAACTGCACATTAGCAAAAAAACATATTCAATTTTGGTATAGATACGAAGATGATGTACTTGCCTTCTTCAAAGGCACATCCAGACAATTAAATTCCTTTCTGTCATTTATTAACCAAGTTCACCCAAAAATTGAATTAACGTTAGAAACAGAAAAAGATAGAACAATAAACTTTTTGGATTTAACACTAATACGTGACCATAATAAAATAAACTTCAATATCTACAAGAAACCCACTTGTACAGACATCACTATTCCGAACTCATCGTTTAGCCCTCGTAGCCATAAACTAGCAGCATATCACTCAAAGATTCATAGAGCATTTTCGATACCATTGTCAATAGAACACCTCACACTAATTCACAAATTGTTACCTTGTTTACTATGTAATAATGTACTGTCTTTCAAACCGCTCTTTAAATAATTCTTAAAATATTAAATTATAATCACACTAATTCACAAATTGTTGCTATGTTTACTATGTAATACTGTACTTTCCTAGGATCTACCTGTTTTTGTAATTTCTGTTGATCCCTTAATCTCAACCCTACTTTACTCTACTCTATTTATACTTGAACTGTTTAATTTCATTTCTTCATAATTTTCTAATTCTTTGATAATGACACTTCGGTGTTGAAGCTATAGTTACGTTTTCACGTTATTATTAATAAAAGTGGTATAAAAACAAAGTAGTTATTCTTTCATTTAACATATATTTTAGAATGTTTGAAATATAAATAACGGCGCCTCATATGCATGCCCTAGTTACCTAATTATATATTACTCAGTAAATACTTTGCAATTGCGTTGACAAATAACAAAATATTTTATTACATGGTTGAAACATATTGTAACTGATTGAGTAAACTCAAGTGAACGCATCTCCCATTAGAATTACCGTGTATCGAGCTTTTGGTAATGGGAGTGACCTGTTAATTTAATAAGGAAGATGGTATTTCCAATTACTCGTGATTTTGTTTAGATACTTTCATAATTTCTCCATTGTGTCAACTTCTTGAGAATAGAGTTTCAATATGAAATAATCTACGGAAATGAAATATAACATTATAGTGACTCTCTATTTGTTCATTACACAACTTCGTGAATCATCTCTATCTCTTGATCTGTTGGTTTCATTGAATGTATGGAAAGTGAAAAGGGTTATTGATATAGAATAGTACGGCAAAATATTTTAATTCATGATATTCTGAAAAGCAGAAAAGCTCAAAGTTTTGTGTAACATTCTCCTTGCTGTGTACATGTGTTTACTGTGCTCGCGTTCAGATACACAGTCAACATAAATTTTAGATGAAATTAAGACTTCTACATTCACATCACCACCAGATTCAACCAATATTTTTGCTTGTTATGTCTTAATTTGTTCTTCTTGCTTCTTAAATTGTATGCTATTTTCAATTACTGTAATCTGGGGCAACTTGGTCACCCTTTTAGACTTTACAGACTGAAACATAAATAAACATTTAACATTTTCAAAAACTCAAAGTTTTGTTTCTATGCCTAATTAGCCGCAATTTCGTGCTCTGAGAATTTAAATGAATATAGGTTATAAAGGGGGTTTGTATGACCATGTTGCCCGCCTAGGTTTATTGTTTCTTTGATTATTTTAGAAATAATCAATTTATAAGATTTTAATTTAGGAATAATACCGAAAAACTCTTCAGAATATGTTCTTTATTGTACACAAGTATTAAATTTATACAAAAGCAACTTAAAAATGCAAAAGGAACTTCAAAACTTATCTAAAGATCTTAAACATAAAAGAAAGCTTCAATCGAAAAACTATATTTAAAAAAATCGAACTCATTCCCTCAGGCACAAAATTTTTGTCCGCATGAGATACATCTCTTGAAGTTTCATCGGTACTACGTCTGAATCATCGCAGAATTGGCACGCAAAATAAAGGTTTTTACTTCCATTGTTCCAAATGCCATAGATCCATTTCAGGCACTAAACACTCTAGTCCGCCAATAAAGACTTTCCAGTTACAACGGCAAATACCACACTTTACATCTGTTTCACCTTTTTTTTCACCAATACAGCCACGTCAAGTAGCTGCAATAGATGAGTAGCATTTGCAGGGAACCAAGTTATGTAAATATCATGCTCTCCCCAGGATTGAATTACGGCTGGTGAAAAGTGGCTGGCGATATTATCGCCAACAACAATAATTGTATTATCTGGTTTTCGGGGATTCTTTATGTGCGGGAGGAGAATTTAAAAATATCACATCTTGAACAAGTTCATGTCGAACCATCCAGAGGGACTGCTGACTTATTCCCTCGGCACAAAACCTTTGTCCACATGAGAATCATCTTGAAGTTCCATCGGTAATACGTCTGAATTGGAACGCAAAATAAGGGTATTTACTTCCATTGTTCCAAAGGCCATAGATCCATTTCAGGCACTAAACACTCTAGTCCGCCAATAAAAACTTTCCAGTTACAACTGCAAATACCACACTTTGCATCTGTTTCACATGAACAAGTTCATGTCGAACCATCCAGAGGGGCTGCTGACATGTTTTGTTCCAAGAGGGCCTCTTTTTATCCATGTTTCTTGTAAATTGGTAGATTTGTAGACGACCATAGGAGGCAATAAATCTCCTTTTGCGTTTTCACACACAATAATAATAATGGATGTGCGAGATTGGTTCTGAACTCTTCCAACCCTGGTGTTTCTAGAGACCATCACCTTTTTTGCCTCAGGATTATCTGTCACGTTCGTTTCGTTATAGTTATGGATGTTAAAATCGTGTGCGTCATTGATGTTGGTCAAGTAGTTGAGAATATCTTCAGAGTCGACGGAGGCTCTGGATCTTTTTCTATTTGACGCAAGACGGATTGACAGTTTTTTTATCTTGATAAACGAATCAAGAATGTTGTTTTTAAAGACAACAATCAACAATATGCTCAAGTTTTGCCGGTATATAATGCATAATTATGAAAAAAAAATGATGGAAATAAGTTTTAAAACAGTAGTGTATAACAAATTATGTTTTAGAAAACATTTAGTTTCTTTATTGTCCTACGAAGAAAATCAACTGGGATATAAAAGTTGGTGTAAGGTGTGTCTCCGGGGTGTTTCTTAAGGGTTGAAATAGAGGAATACGAGGCAAGGCAAAGCCACCATCGAAAATCTCATGTGACATTTGTGATTCACCATAATATGTAATTAGAACGCATTACATTTTTCAGACTGACATGTCATTCACTTCTGTTTTAACACTCTGTTTTAACACTTCTGTTTTAACACTCGAAAGCAAGCGACCTTGAAGATTTTTGAAGACATGTAAAAAAGTGAATTTCGCGTCTTTTTTAAACATTATTTCTTGAGTGAAAAAAACATTATGCAAACCAAAGCATCGCTCTGATAGTATGTTCACAAAGGACGCTGAACGTTCTGGTCGTCCAATTGAGGTTACAACGCCAGAAATCACCGATAAAATCTATGGTATGATATTGGACGATCGGCGAGTTAAAGTGCACGAGATTGCTGAGGCTATGGGCATCTCAACCAAATGGATATGGAACATTTTTCATAAATATTTGAATATGAGAAAGCTATTTGCCAGATGGGTGCCGCATTTGCTATCTGTTGATAACAAGCGCGACCGTATGACATCATCAAAGGAGTGGCGATGTTCAAGCGCGATGAGAACGACTTTTTGCGTCGTTTCGTAACCGTGGACGAAACATGGAACCATCACCCCCTTAGAAATCGACGTTTACGTTTTAATTATGGTAGAAAACAGCACTTTTCCTCTCTAGGGAGGTAAAGTTACTTTACCTCCTTTAGTACAATCTCTAACAAGTTATTGAGTTGTAAATAATGCATTGGCAACGCCAGTCTCTGCTTTTGCTGTTAACATGACAAGCTTAGTGGTTTCATATTTGTTTGGTAATTTATCAATTCATGTTTCTCTCATCATTATTATTTTTTCAAAAATGTCTGAAAGTTAGAGTGCACTCCACCGGAATTACGACAAACTGCCGAAAGAGATGGTGTAGGCTTACTTCCAGAAAAAAGCAAGGCAAGATACGAAAACTACGAAACATACCGCAAATGGTGCGCCACCAGGAGTGTGCAGAATAATGACTCATAACGGTTCTTCTCGCATATTTTTTTGAAATGACTAAGCAGAGTAAACAAACAAAGTAAAAATCCTTGGCTTTCGGATGGATTCCACGTCACAATAGCACGACTTGATGCCGACGTTTCGCCAACCATCACAGGTAGCATCTTCATGTAACATGGTACTCTATCAATAAAACTATATAAAACTTTACTTAAGGAATTTACATTATTCCTATTCATCAACATTTATTTATCTATCTGCAGTGTGGCCATTTAATTTAGAGAACCATGACACGTTGGAGTTTTATTCAATCATTAATTAGCCAGAATAAACGTGAAAAATATCATTGACACTTACCCTTTTAATTTCACTAGACACTTATGATTTTAACACACAGGAAGGTAAGTAGGAAGGGTAAAACGCTAAATATCAATCAGATAAACTCGTACTCAACAACAACAATAAAATTTAATAATAAAAAAATAACAATTAAATGATAAAGATAATAATAAAAGAATGAATGAAAATTAAAGATAACAAAAATGAATATTATGATTAACTTTATTACTACTAAGAATAAAAACTAAGATCAAAATCTATACTCAAATAAAATACCTAGATAATCAAAATCAACTAAAAGAGAAATAAAACTAAGATTAATGAATTGATATTCAACCAGGATGAACCTAGGGGATCGAAAATGGATGAAATGATTTGAAAGTATTCTTGAACTTAACTTTAATAAATACTGAGAAAAACATCTTTAATCAAAAATCTAAAACAACTCTGATTTAGCGAAATCCACCCTTCTTACCAAAAACACTCTGGAGAAACTATCAAGTTAAATTAATTGAAATTAAGTGTCACGTGATGTCTCAAGAGACTAATTCAAGCTAGAAAATATAACTGAAGGTTTTAGGCATTATCCCTAGTATTTATAATGCGTCCTTTTCCTCAAGAACCAATCTACAATTCGGAAACGGATCCCTGAATTGTTTAACCAATAAGCAATAAGATTTCTCTCTTGAGGTCTTTGGTACAGAATGTGGGGATTTCTAAATCTATCTGTCCTTTACTAAATATCAACTGATTTGAATGTACATAAAACATCTCCAGATGGAAAACATCAATATCTATCTTGTAGCAAACCATTAGTTTCTCGTCGTATATCGGGTATTGGTTCGACAGGTTTATTATATCCTTTATTACTAACTTGTGTGGACTTTTACAACCTTCTTGACCTAGCTATGGTATCATACCACCCTCGTTGAAACGAGTGTGAATTGTCTTATATTTATTTTAGAAATTCCTTAACTTCCTCAAGCTACATTCAATATTGAACATCTGCAACCCCTGGATGTTCTTTACTGTTAGATATTTTAATTTTACATGAAATTTCAATTTACTAAGAATGACTTTGTTTTTTTAAATATTGGAAATAACCTGTACTAAACCCTTGTTACATTACCCCCTTGTTAAAAAGAATCATATGGATCAGGACGGAAACAAATGATTCGCAAAAAGAAAAAAAAACATATACATATACCTATACAAAAAAACACATGTACCTGAATAAAAAAAAACAAATGAACAACAACAATTACAAAACACAAATTACAAATTTCGTTGTCTTCATCATCTTCTCCCTGGAATGTGGATCTGTTCATATATTGCTTGTAGATGGAGCTGTGGTACCTGGTCCTCTTCTTCTTCTTCTTCCATTTTGTTCTCTTCTGATATTTCAAATTGGATTTTTAATAAAGATAGTGTAAGTATATGCTACTGCTTGGCATCGATTGTTACTCAAATATTTGTTCGTTTTGGATGTTCCTGAGCCTCTTCCTCATTGTGAAAAAAAAAATTCGTGGCCGCCCCAGATATATAGCTTCTGGTGCACCATACTGTATAATTGCATCCATGAATAGGCAAAATTGTTTCCCGTTCTGCTTAGGAAACTCCAAACTTCTTCTGTGACTGATTTGATACGTTTTGAATTGATATTAAATAAATTTTCCGATACTCCTTTCCTTTTCCATCCAGGAAACGCGCGTTTGAATGATTCCATGTCCTCTTTCGTAAAACTGATGTTTCTGTCCTTGATATTTGCGTCCAATAGACTCGCGTTTTCCGATTGCTTGATTCCCGGCTTCTTTGATCCATTCTGTGCTGATGAAGTGGGTTGACTCGACGATGACTAGGCAGGTGATCGTTGCTTCTGACGTGGATCTCTTCTGAAGTACCTAGATGGTCCTGGAGCAAGTCTCTGGATAAGTCCTGGGATCCAACCAAGGTTCCATTCGGCCAGGTATTCCTGTGAACTCCGTTGTTGGTCCTTGCCATCCTAGTTACAGCTCGCCATATTGGAATTACTAGAACATAAAGAAAACATCACGTGTATTAAAATAAAATTAAACCGAATAATTGTTAGGTTTCCTGTTTAAATTTTGACCTGAATCCGATACTGTCCACACTTCGCGTATGAGATCCTCTGACTCCTTCGACTCTATTGAAACTTCTTCTTAAATCGCGTACTATTTCAGCTTCTGATGTCACTCGTTAACGCAATACTAAAACAAACTATCCCCTATTCTTATCAGCTCTTAGCTAATATATAGAAGATTAATTAAAATTTAAAAGTTAACAAAATTTGAAATCAGTTTTGAACAATCGTCGATTTTCTTCATGATTATGATGAACATATCCTCTTTGTCCTCTGGTTTATTCCATTCTTGTTTCGCAATCTATGTATATTGTGTATTGTATTACCCCCATCTGGTTAACTCTTCATAATTTTTTTATCTACCTGGAATTTAATGGTACTGTGGTGCGATGGTGCGATCCCTGAACTTACTATAATTCTCAACTCAACTCTACTGATTTTTCTTTCTTTCCTGTACTTCTGTGTATAATTTAAATTTTTCTAACTACACTTTCCAACATACTCAATGTGTACTTTAGTTCAACAAATTCTTCAATTCTTTTATTAGGGCTGCATTTTTCACTTTAATACTTTTCAGAGACCTTACCTTTGTGCGCTAAACTTCATTCAACCATTATATTTCTAAAACTCTATAAGGACCTTTCTACTTTTAAACTAATTTCTTTACTTAACCTTGGTTTATTAACTTGATCTAATAAGAAAACTTTATCACCTACATTTAATTCGTTGGTTTTTGTATTTTTATCAAATTGATTATGTATTCTTTCTGTATTCTTGTTCAATGTATCAATAGCATTTCTGTGGATTATTTTCATACGCTGGATGAATTCTGACAAATAATTCTATTCCACGTCGTATTTAACTTTTATAGGCTTAAATAATTCATCGAAAACTACACCAAAAATAAAAATTACTTGTTTTATAGCATCTGATTTTTAAAATGAAATTTTGATATATTCGTTCTTATATTGAAAATTTTTTTTTTAATTAAACTTCTTCACCATATGGGTTCTGAATTTAGATCGGACTCATTTCCTATAGTTCTGAACGTTTTAATACGACAATAGAGCGGGAATGTTTAGCATTAATTTGGCTAGTTAAACAATATAGGTGTTATTTAACAGGTACTGACTTCCTGGCTTATGTAGTATTGCAACCATTAAAATCGTTAATGAAAATGAAGGATGCAAAGAAAAGATTAATGAGATGGTCATTAGCTTTATCTGAATATACTTTCAAAATTGAAATTCATAATGTAGACGCTCTATCTCGCATTATTCAATTTACTAAGAATGACTTTGTTTTTTTAAATATTGGAAATAACCTGTACTAAACCCTTGTTACATTCAGGATATTTTTGAGGCTTGAACTGAAATCGATTCTCCTGGTTTCTGTAGCGGTATTTATTGTGGAAAAAACCTTCACGCTACACAGTAATGCTTCCACAATGTAGTCAAGGTATAAGTGGGTGCGGGCGATGTTCCATCTGAGAGAAAATGTTGACATTAGTAAGTACATTGCTAGCGAATGAAGACACATAATGTTGGTTACAAAGCTAAAAATAAAGCGTACTACCCGAAGCAAATGGATTATTGAATGATATCTCCTTCAAAAGGTATGAATTGTCATTTATTTCTTTGCTAAGAAAATAATAGTGTGTCATGTGGTTTTGATTATTGGTATATCTGGAGCTTGTAGATGCGATGAATTATTAAAAATGACAATCCGAGACTTCTCCCAAAACCCTACAAAACACGTTCATTTTTAATTGCAAAACCAGAATAGATAATAATAAAGCAATACAATAATGTTCGCAAGAACGTCAAGAATGTAAGATTCTTATTGCAAATAAGGGTTGGTAAATTACAGAATAGACTATTGGAAGTTGTCATAGGAAAAAAGTAAATCATCTGAAACTAGATAATGTGGACACTTTAACTGGACATGACGTTATGACTGAATAGAGTGCGTTGTAAAATGGCTTCCTAAATAAATGTTTATGTTGGTTCTTTCCGCGTTTGATGTCGTACATACGATTGACTGACTTTTGATAGTTAATTATGTCGAATACATGTTGTGCTCCTGGCTGCAAGGAAAATTACAACAATGGACCAAAAGTTGAAATCTTTAGTTTACCTAAAGATAATAAACTACGGAAATAATGGATTTCGTTGTCCCTGTGAAAGATTTCATGGTAACAACAACAGAACAAGATTCTTTTAGTGGTACCGTAATAAGTGTAAATTCTGGCAATTATTGTGATATTAGAACAAATTGGATACAAGATATTCTGAATTATAAGTGACAATAATGCAATCAACAGCAAAACCATGAACAGTTTTTCTAAACATAACAAGTTAAGTATAGTATACAGCATTTTTACGTTAAGAATGAAAGTGACGTCATACTTGGCTACTTTTGCAACCAAATCATTTCAACAATTTCCCTAAAAGTAGGTACCGCGCTATCTTCGTCAAACCAGGTAGGTACATCTCATTTTTACCATTACAGGTAGCTTCTTCAGAATAGTTTTGAGGCTTGAACTGAAATTGATTCTTCTGGTAGCGTATTTATTGCGGAAAAAAATCTTCACGTTATACAGTAATGCTTCCACAATGTAGTCAAGGTATTCGTTGCTGCGGGCGATATTCCATCTGAGATAAAATGTTGATATTAGTAAGTACGTTACATTGCTAGCGTTTTTGAGACATAATGTTGGTCACAGAGCTAAGAATGAAGCGTACTATCCGAAGCAAATAAATTATTAAATGATATCTTCTTCAAAAGGTATGAATTGTCATTTATTTCATTACTAAGGACATAATAGTGTGTCATGTTTTTAGGTTGTTTAAATTATTGGTATATCTGGAGCTTGTAGATGCGATGAATTATTAAAGATGACAATCCGAGACTTAAGTTTTTTAGAAAATAGTTATAATAATACTTCTCCCAAAACCCTACAAAACACGATCGTTTTTAATTGCATAACCAGAATGGCTAATAATAATAAAGCAATGCAATATTGTTCGCAAGAATATCAAAAATGAAAGATTGTTATTGCAAATAAGGGTTGGTACATGTACAGAATAGCCGATTGGGCATAATACTATTGGAAGTTTTCATAGGAAAATAGTAACTTCTTGAATAGTAGACTTCCGCGGATAGCTAATTTTGAAAAATCTTGGCTTCCGGATGGATTCCGCGTCAGAATAGCCTCAAGCCTGCCCTGAATATGCCAGCTGTAATGGTTGGCGAAACGTCGGCATCAAGTCGAACTATTGTGACGCGGAATCCATCCGGAAGCAAAGATTTTTCAAATAGTAACTTATCTGAATCTAGATAATGTGGACACATTTACTGGACATTTTAGGCGAACATCGGCTACTTTATTAGCAAATACAGGACTAGATATTCCTCAGTTGAAGAAATTAGGAGGATGGAAATCTAGTGCTGTAGCCAAGGCTACGTGGAAAACAATGTGGATGAACAATTGAGAATTGCGCTTCTTTTAAAGTTCTTTTCATTTTGATTACATTTTTGAATAAAATAAACAAAGATGTTCGATGGGTACTCCTGCCAAATTGAGGAAAATAGTTAAAAACATCTGTCGGTAACTTGTTATCAATAAAATCCCGTGCCCGTACTTTTATTACTTTGTCTTGGGTTATGATGATACGATGACTGTTCGTCAATACTAACTTCTAAAAACTAAAATGGACAAGAATTCGCGTACGATACGAATTTACGTACCGTTATAAACTCATAAGGGTCGCAGAATAGAAAAAAAATTTTTTTAATGGTAATAGTCATATAAGAAGTATATTACAAAGTACTTTGTGATCTTTGTTTGAAGAAGCTACGGTGTTAGCGAAACTATAGTTACATATATTTATTAAGCTAGTGAAAATCTAACTTTTAATAATTATTTTATTTAAGCTTAGAATGAATTTTCATAGCGTACTGGCTGATCATATTCAATGTTATACGTGCTTCAACAAAGTTGGTTCCGTTGTCAGAGTAGATGACTTTACATTTTGCTCGTCGAGAAAAAAAATCCTCAGTGAATTCAAACATGCACCTGTTGTTAAATCGGTAATGCATTGCCTTGGTTACAGAAACCTTAATTTTATTACGATTCCGGTGTTTTTTCTCCTTTATGAAAAATGGACCGCAATAGTCAATTACAGTATTTAGAAACGGTCATGATTGTGTTATTCTTGGTCTTGGTAGGTTACCCATAATTTGATGATTTTCAGTATGTTTGAAACGAAAACACATTATGCATGAATTGATGATTTGTTAACCATATTTCTGAAGCCAACTGCCAACTTGATATAACGTATTTTGAATCCTTGCCTGTAATGCTTTTTCATGTTCGTGCCTAATGATAAAATTATTCATAAAGTTGCTATTTGGTAATACCAATGATGATAATGGCACTGTAAGACAGTTCTGAATTCTGTACTCTCCCACCAACTTTGATGAGGTTTTTTTTGTATAGAAATGGATTTAATGTTTTCAGTGAGTTCTTGTTATGTACTGCCTTATTTTTGATTAATTCCCTGATTCTCCAGAGAATGCCTGGTGTTGTATTAGTTTTACGAATAAAAACGTGGCTTGCTGAATTTTCTGTACAGAAAGGTTGCCTGACTGACCCTTTACCTTTTAAACTATTATTTGCGAATCTTAAACAATATGTCATTACTCGAATCAATTTTTTTATTGAAGAAAATTTGTTCAGTGTATAGGTAACTCATCCATTGTAACATTTAATGCGATCGGCTTTTGAACCTCTGGTAAAGGAGTTTCTTCTATCGGTATAGATGGCCACTCTTCCTTGGACCTGCATAACCAAGGAGGACCAACATTCCATACTTCATTTAAAAAAAAATCTACAGTTTTTATTAGATAAAAACGAATAACATAGAACATGTTTAATGTTCTTTCTTCCCAACAAATAAAACAACGGGCAGTCACCGAACACTGCTGACAGAAGTGAAAACTGACATTATGAAGTAACCAATTTACACATAATTTAATTATTACTTTTTACTCTGTAATAATTAAAGTATGAGTTGTATTGCAAAAAAGTCAATTTTTTCAGTTAGCATAAAAAAATAACTTTCGTCTGCACGAGGACGGAGGCAGATTGAGTAAATGAATAACATCGAGTATATGCGTGCTGTTGTAGCTGTATACAGTGTATAGTGTGTATACGCAGTGCATACGTATACCTTTCCTGTATACCGTAATCGAGAGCACTGGCTCACACAGGCAGGCTCACCAACACCGACTCAGATATGCACACGTGTGTAAGGGTATAGAGAGACTGCCTGACGTCTAACCCGAGAACCACACGGCCGCAGTTGCTCACGTAGCAGTATACGTAATACCTAATATATATAGCTACATCGTGACGGGACGTGACATACCTTTTCAGGTCTATTCTCTTGCCACTGCGAGACGCCGGTCCAGCTAGCAACAAGCAAGCGAAGCGGAGGTCTGTGCCAGGACCGCAAATCAGTGCTGTGCAGTTGTACAGTGTTGTGCCCAGACAAAACGAGCCCATCAATCTTACAGCTAAATCTTTATAACACTTAATCAACTGCCGGCTAGTTGGCTGTTGGCTTGCCAAGTCCGACCACACGGTCATCACCAAACTCAACTATTTGATCATTCATATTTTACTTCAATATACCCAAAAGAGGGAGCTCCAGCTCTCCTGAGTCCCCTAACTCCCTGGTCTTTGCAACCCCACGCAAGGCCTCAAAAAATTTCATTAATTCTACCCCAAAAAATCATCTAAACAGTGTTTATTCCAACAAACCATGTCAGGAAGTTCTCTCAATCAAGTCCAACAATCTCCACAAAAAATTTCATTGAACCCCTCCTCACCAGACGAATCCCTCACTCCTGCTCCAACAAAATTCCAATACGTCGTTCGGAACATTCCGGAGAATATAAAAACCCAGAAATATTTTTTCAATTACAATAAAACCGGCTTTATTGAATGTACCGAACCAGCTCCACAGAATTTCCAGAAAATTCTACAGAATCATGTGGGCACCCCATCAATCACTTTCACTCCTTCTAATAAATCCGCTACTTTAGCAACAAGACCTCCAAAAATTTCTTATTCATGCGTCGCTAGAGATGTCGACTACGATGTCTCTGTCGAGGACATCCAGAATGAACTATCATCCGCAAATTTCCCGATTTCCAGACTTTGGAGAATGTCTCCAAAGCAAGTGATCGATCCACCACTTTCATTCGCATTATCACCACTGAAAAACAAACTCTTGACACCCTCCTTACTCTGGGACTCTTCATGTTTGGCAGGCATTACTATGTCGAGTCTTCAAACGTCCCTCAATCACTCCCAAAATTTAGCTCTCAGTGCAATCAAATCGGCCACATGAGTTCCGAACGCTCCTCAAAAGCCACATGTCCCAACGATGGAGAAAAGCACGAGTGCAAAAAATCGAAAGACCCCACTTCCCAAACTGACAAGGTTCCCATCCGGCGTGGTCCTACCAATGCCCCCCCGGAAGGCTCTCCCCATGCTCCCGGAGCAAATGGCTCCTGTTAAATGCCCAGATCCTCCAGCTCTTCAACACGAGATGCCTAAGGTTCAAGACTTGACAGTTGAGGACGTGATTCGTTTCTTCACCGTCTCATTACCCAACATAATTCCCGATAAGAGAGAACTGTTAGTCAAAACAGTTTCCCGCACTGCGCAACACTTCTTCAAGCGCAAAACAGTTATAACATACGTTGGCAACAATCACAATGTGTAACCTGAATGAACGAGCTATAATGGCTTTCACTGTTGGAACGATCAACAGCTGCGGCGTTCGCCGCATAAGACCCTAAATAAAAAACCTTCTTTCACATCACAATGTGGCAATTCTGTCAATTACCGAAACAAGATTGAAACACCCTTCAACATTTGGCTTCACCAACTACAAAACGTATCAAAGAAACAGTGAACTGGGTGCATTTCGCGGTGCAGCACAGGTAGTAAACAACAAATATCCCAGTACCCAATTCTTACTCCCAATTCAATTTCAACATTTAGAATGCATCGCGACAAAAATTCATCTCCTTCTGAGAACCATAATTTAATATGTCGCCTCCTTCAGAGGTCATTGAGCTGATAGACAATGCCATAACCACCGCTATTTGCGAACATGTCCCATATAAAACCATAGACATATCCCGCCCCACATTAAAAAAATACATCATCAATCTGATAAAACAGAAGCGCAAAGTCTATCGCCAATACCTAAGATACCACGACGCAGCTCTCAAAACCCAATTAAATCGATTAAATTCTTTAATTCGCCGGGAAACAATCCACCATAAGGACGTTCAATGGCAGGAAGTTACTTCCGGCCTGGACTTCCGGGACACAAAGAAGTACTGGCAAAAATTCAACATACTAACAGATCGCAAGGCATCAAATCCATCTCACCTAGTTGACAATGACGGCAACGTTATTGGCGGCAACGACGGAAAGGCCGAGCTCTTCAAAGCACACCTCGAACAAATTTTTCAAATTCCCCAAAACCCCCGTTTCGACCCTCATTTTTTCGACGTGGCTGAGAATCAGCTTCAACGCCTCGCCGGAACAATCATCACCACCAATTTAGCCGCAAACGACTTATTTACTGACCCTATATCGACTGCCGACATTGAATCCTCAATTTCAACAGGCCGCTCGACCGCCCCAGGTCGAGACGGCCTAACCAGATTCATTCTAAAACAGGTTCCGGAATCTTGTCTGATACTCATTAAGGACATCTTCAACAGATGCCAAGAACTTTGCTACTTCCCCCTCGCGTGGAAGCAAGCCATAACAGTCATGATTCCGAACCCTGGAAAAGACCCCACCTCTCCGGAGTCATATAGACCAATATCACTATTAAATGTAATAGGGAAAATATTCGAAAAAATTCTCACAACCCGACTAAGGAATTACGTAGAAACAAACCGATTTATCCCCAATTTCCAACATGGTTTGAGAGAAGCCCATTCCACACAAGACCCAATATTAAAACTCCATGCTGATGCCACGAGATCAATGAACCAGGGCCATTGCACTCTGGCCGTGTTTCTTGATGTTAAACAAACCTTCGATAGAGTCTGGCATGCAGGACTAATACACAAGCTAAACACCCTTCAAATCCCTCTTCACTTCACCAAACTTATACTTTCTTTCCTTACCGATCGTTCCATAACAGTGAAGGTCAAAAATTCCTGTTCTGACTCTTTCTCCCCTTCAGCTGGGGTACCCCAAGGTTCAGTCCTTGCACCTCTCCTATATCTCATCTATGCCTACGACACCCCTCCCGCCATTAATAACCTCACTACAGAAATCTCTTTATTTGCAGATGACACAGGGAATTGGACCAGCGGCCCGTCTGCGGAGTTTTGCCAGAGGAAGATGCAGAGCCAACTCGATGCGTTCAATGTGCAAATGGAGACTCACACCAAATCCACACAAGACACAGGCTATACTCTTCCGTTATTACAGACTCTAGAACAATCGGAAGCTGGATCCGAATAATGTCAGGTTGGATCTATGGGGCGAACCTATGCCTGACCTCAGAAGTATCATCCCTGAGGATCACCTTTGACCAGTACCTCAACTGGTCTGCAGATCTCCGGAAAACGCTTAAGAAGGTCAGGAATAGGAGCAACCTGCTCTCTGCTCTAGCGGGCAGATTTCGAGGATGCAGCACCGATACCCTCCAGCACACATACAAACAATTTGTCCGCCCAGTCATCGACTACCGAGCTCTGATATACTCTGCCCTACCTGGAAGGAAGCTAGAGCAATTAAAATCCTGTGAGCGCAAAATATTGCGCAGGATTCACAGGCTCCACTATCGATACCCAAACCGGTTAGTCATTGAGCGGGCTGACATTACCCCCATCGAGCAACGCCTACACAAACTCCAAAAACATTATACCAACCGCACATTGCACGGACCCAACGAGAAGGCGAAAGCTACCCTCCTCACTCCATGGCATGGACACCGCAGGGCCCTTAGTCGTCGTCCCAAAGATAAACTCAAATTCTCCATCAGCATTCTTTCACAGCAAGGCGACAACCTCCCGGAAGCATACCAGGAAGCCCTCAGGAGCACCCATCCCTTCTCATTAGTTAGCATAAGCAAATTGTAATGCACCTAATAACTTTTTCTTTTCTTTTTTTTCCGCAATACTAACATGTTCATTGTTCAACACATCATGTTCAAAATCATAGAATAATTATAATAAGATCCAGGGATGGAGTAGATCGCAAGATATAATAGCCGCCCACCTACAAATGAAATATTTAAGTCAATATGTATCCCAACCCCAAAAAACTGAATAAACGTTTTTTCATTCATTAATTCTTCGGGACGTAACGGACTCATGGTTTTACCCCTCATCTAAAATAGCCCAACGCGCCTAAAGAAGTTTTCACTTCAAAAAGAATAAATTGATAATTCTGAACAAGGTCTGCGTCCTCAGTAGCCTGTCTTATATGAATGTGGTCACAGTCACGTATACACTCCTCTATGCTCGGTTTTTTCCGCGCTCGCTCGGCGCTGTTATAAGAGAAGGAGGAGCCTATCGGTCTCGACCACGGTCGTATACACAGGTCTGGAAACTCGAGGCTGTTTCCTATGTGAGAAGTATGTCCGCTAAGTGTCAACTGTCGCGTAGTACCAAAAGACGTCACGTGTGGCGTATGAGTCGAGGGATGTTCTCTGGCAATCTTTGTATTGTGGGGCTTGAAATTTGAACGATATGGCTCCTAATCCGGACAACATACTTCGATCTATGCGCCAGCTGGTGGCTAAGCGAGGGAATACGAGTTTAGCGACATGTAAGAGACTCATGCAAACAATAGAGTTTCCAGACATGTGTATATACGACCGTGATCTCGATCAAATCAGACCTGCTACGAATTCACGTAACGATTCTCGCGTAACGCTTTCCATCAATTAGGTCCTCCGTAAAAACATATTCTATGTTAAAACTTCTGAGACTGTCTGTCTTGCGAAGTTACGGAGAGTTTACATTGTATCTTCCCCTCGCAAGACACTACAGAACCGCATCCTCATGTATCGTATCACTGCTACCAACTGTATTAAAAGCTGCAAACGCAAAAAAGAGTAAGCTTCAGTAGATACATTTTGTAAGACTGGTCACCAGAATTTACACCTTTTGTACAACATTTGAGTGCATTATTTACAAGCATGTACAGTTTCAGTAAAAATCATGTAATAATAACATTAATTTATGGGGACAACGAGGATATCGTTCACCCTGGGCACCAGGTACCTGAAGACCTATTCTGTCGCGATATTCGTGTTCAGCGACCCCAAAAACCTCCCGAGTAACGAGTTTGAACTGATTATATAACGAATTTCCCGGAAACTCTAGGATACAACGGGGATACCGTTCACCCTGGGCACCAGGTACCTGAAGACCTATTCTGTTTCGATTTTCGTGTTCAGCGACCCCAAAAACCCCCGAGTAATGAGTTTGAACTGATTATATAACGAATTTCCCTTAAACTCTAGGAGACAACGGGGATACCGTTCACCCTAGGCACCAGGTACCTGAAGACCTATTCTGTCGCGATATTCGTGTTCAGCGACCCCAAAAACCCCCGAGTAATGAGTAATTATACAAGCATATTATTTATGTGAATTGCATATTTTCAATTTCTTATAAATCAATTTAGGTCACAAAGTTTCCTGAAGCTCAACGAATCGAATGCACAAAGCCGCATTCAAATTTTTCGAACTTTGGCCGTTTTTAGTGCTTCGTTTCCGCGACTAGCTGTAAATTCTATTGAATGCCTAAAGCTTTAATATCTTGAGATGGATCATTGAATAGATCTAGGTTAGTTAAGTTATTCGGTAATGAGTTAACTAATTTTGAATTATTAGATGACCGTCTGCCACCTAGGTTTAATGGTTGAATAATTTCATTTCTCAGTTGTGAAGCATTTTAAGATGAATCACTTCCGGTTAACAAAACATCGACATATTAGTCGCGTTTTACAACTTTTGAAGTCACTGAAAAATTGTAACGCTCATCGTCGGCAAGTTTGTGTAATGTACGAACCGCTAAAAATGGGGCGGAAGCGGTACCGTATGTAATTGTATTAGTTGAAATGTTTTAATGGCATCGTTCGAATTTTCTCTCCAAAGAATCCTTTGATAATCACGATCGCCTTGATCGACTAAGATTCGTCTTTACATTTTTTCAGCGTCAGCGTTAAGAACATAAATGTTAGTGCGATATTCTTGTCCCAATGTCAGTAATGCTCTTGTATGTGTATTTATGTTATCTAAAGTTTGTCTAAGGCCTGTAATACTTCCTCATAAGCAAGGTGATTGTTCAAGGAAAGTCTTTAAATGGTGTTGTACAATGACTCGTTTGGTTAAATATCTTTCTTCCAATACCGACCAAGCAATATCATAATTAACCGCTGACGTTTCTAAAACCTAAATGACTGTTTCAACTTCTTCTTTAAAGAACGATCTAAGATATGTAGTTTTGCAATATCTGAAAGTTGTGCTTTGTTATCCACCGTTTATTTAAGTGAATCAGAAAAAAAAAACATGAATTCCTCATATGCTCTGTTAAAGGATGGTGAATCGATTTTTGGCAGCTGCACAATTTGAATTGACATGTATTGTATTGGTTGAATTTGATTCACTTATACTTGATGAGTCATTTTCACATATAAATTTACGTGCCAAACTTATTGTGGAATGATAGGCTGCCTCGAATTCATCTCTGTATATGAAATCCTCTGGAAAATCGTCTAATAATTCAATTTCTATGTGAAATGTATGAAATTTCTTTAAGACATCTACCTTCTCTAATCAGGTTGGGCTGTAGTTAAAAAGGTATTGAATGATGTTAGTTGATGTTTTAAGTTTGCACGATGAACCTTTATCTTAGAGAATTCTGTAGCCGTACTAAATTCACTGAAGGAAAAGAAGTGATAAAGGATTGAAATGACTCACAACAATATTTCTCCTCGTGAAGGGTACAATGGTTATTTTCGAGCGATTCACTTTGAGTCCTTCCTTGTTGCACCATGTTTCAAAGGTGTTCAGTGCTTGCTGCATCAGATATGCTATTGTATTTTCGAACTTCTCTTGTACTATCATGACGAAGTAGTCCGCATATCCGATTACGCAGAATCATTCACTCTTAAGGAGTATTAGAAGTTCGTCCACCTCCAGACTCCACAGCAAAGGTGACAGTACACCTGCCTGCGGACATCCTTCAGCGACCCGCACCTTCTTCTCAACCTCATTGAGAGTTCCTATGACTATCCTGCATCGGAGCATATTGTGGATGCATCTGCACAGCAAACCCTCCATCCCTCGCTCTTGCGTTGCTCGGGCACTTGATTCGAAAGAGAGTTATCAAAAGCTGTCTCTATGTCCAGAAAGCTCGCTAGCGGAATTTCTTTGCAGTCGAACGATTTCTCTGCTCTCTGTATTAGTTCGTATACCGCCATTTCGCAGGATTTTCCGGTTTGGTATGCATACTGGTTACGATGTAGGGGGTTTCTCATAAGAGTTTTATTCCTGACATGCTTGTCGATTAGTTTCTCTAGACTTTCCAGAAGAAACGATGTTAGACTGATCGAACGGAAAGATTGTGACTGGGCGTGAGACTCTCGCCCTGGCTTTGGTATAAAGACCACCTTTGCCGCCCTTCACTCTTCCGGTATGTAGCTCAGTGGCTGCTGCAGTAAAGCTGGCAGTATCCCATCGATTCTTGGTGACTTATATGATTGAAATGAATTTATTGCCCATTTCTTAATGATACTTGCAACCAGAGCCCAGTTTTCCTTCGGCGCTCTCTTCTGAGCTACGAGATCACTCGATTCTATCATACTACAGTCGTTTTCAGAACATGATTCAGGAAAGTCAGTCGGGAGCAGCAGCTCCAGCGTTTTTTTTTTCTATTTTGGTATATGCTCCTTGTAGTTTTGCACAGGAGTCCACTTATTGTCGTAGTGTGATTGCTAATATCTTGTAGAGTCTAGCGTGGCTGAGCATATCCTCTGTACCCTGGCAATACTTCCTCCACGAAGTCCTGTGCGCTTTCTCGATAGCGTTGTTATACGCAGTCAGTGCCAAACGATATTCATCCGAGTACGTGCTGATTCGCTTAGCTTTGTTGAACAGTCTTCTCACCGTCCCCCTCGTTGCGGACAGTTCTGAACTCCACCAGGGGGCAGAGCTTCCCTGTTTATTCGCTTTCATTGGGCATGAGGTTTCGGAGGCTGTTGTTGTGTCTGGTGTGCTCTCATCAGATCGCTTTTGCGTCCCGGAAGGGGAAGCTTGATCTTCTCCGGCTTACCGTTGAACCCCTAGCTTGGGCTCCTTGCGGTTTCCCTGGCTCTCTGGCGTTTGTCTCCGCTGGCCGAAGACAATGGGTTCTGCGAAGAGTCCCCCTATTGATTTCTTGTTTTATTTTTGGTTTCCAATGTTGGTCCCACGAGTGGCATGGGAAATAATGGTCCACCCTTGCAGAGCCCCGCATGCATGGATAAGGCTAATACCATGGGATGTCACCCGGTGCCCCAAGGTCGGATGCTACTGACTGAGCTTCCCCTCAGCCCTGCATCCGTTTGGCGCGTTTAAGTCAAGGTCCCCTTGCCCTTCGCCAGCACATATTCCTGCCTGGGAGTCGTTGTGCTGGCAAGCGGTTTACGGTTCAAGTCCATATTGGTAGATGGAGGGTTGATTCTTGGTTCTGAGGCGTTGCTATCCTCCCTTAGATATACCCAAAGATACATTCAAAACAGATCACAGTCCGGGATCCGGCTTAGCCTCGTTCCTTCGTTCGCTTTGAAGGACCCGGAGAGCCCAAAGTCGTCTCAATTATTCGTCTCCACATTCCTAGCTGAGCTACAATTCATACAGGCCATGTCACTTTAGGATCCACGTCAAAGTCCTGCAACCTCTAGGGAAAGCCTGCAACCCCTAAGGTAAGTTCAAGTTGTTACCGTTGTTCTGTTTGAAAACACTGGTATTTATTTAAACACTCTAATAGAAATCTTCACAAAAATTTATACCAAGTTCGAAGGGTTACATTAATAAGTGTGTAATATGTATGTTGCTGAGTTGAGCTTGAAACTGATTCTGAAACCGTTTATTCAAATACTAGAAAAAATCTCAAATTCTAAGTAGAGAAAGGACAGGGTGTAGTTCACAATATATTTGTTTGATTGGCCAAGAAATGAGAGTAGTGGAAACAAGTGTTTACAGATAACGGATTCAACTTGTTTGTACTTATTTGAAACCCAAATTCGATATGGGCTAATTGAATTTATGGCTGAAGTTTGTGAATCTTTTTCTGCCAACTCAGGTTAATGATTGTTCTTTATGTGAAGAACTCGATTTGCCAGATGGAATCAGGAATCATATTGAATCAGGCAACATCAACTCAATTTCTGTTGAAGATACAGTAGTAGAACGAAAGCAGCCCAATATATTTTCAAGTACGAGTAACAATGAAGCTATTGCGATTCTTAAAACTGAAAAATATTAATCAAGATTCCCTTGAAAATTTTTGGGGCGCATTAGGAAGAGAGGCCAATGATTTATCAAGCCAACATGTAAAGCATTTAGACCATTTTATACACCTTTGCTGGTTAATAATTTGGTATCGAAGCATTCTATTGGAGCTAATTGTGAAGAAGACAGAAGTGGTATACTTGTAACACTTCAACAGTTTATTAGTCAGGTGTGTATATTTTACATTATCTATTACAAAAATTGTATAAAAATTATTTCATCAGTTTTAATCAATAATCTTATCTCTCACAGGGATTCATCAGTGAACCACAAGTGGAAACTTTGGAAGAACCATCATTTCACTTACCCAAGCATTTTAAAATTTTTAGACCTTTGGAAGCTGCATCACTGTCATATGTAGCTGGATATATAGTAAAAATGAGAACTAAAATCGCCTATAATTGTATAGCTTGTAAATACAATGTATTGAGAAGAGAAGGGGAAAATGACGATTTTAACTAGTTAATTAGATCTAGGGAATATGGTGGACAAAAAGTTGAAAGGCTAAATTTGGTAATGTGCTATAATATTTTGTTATTTATGCTATCCAAAATTTTCCACTCTAAAACTTTTTTTGGAAAAAATAACAAACATTATTAAAGTATCAGTGAATTTCAAGTTCATTGAATGTGAACATTCAAAAATGTTGGAGAATTCTGTTATTAAACATTTTTCCCGGCTTGGTATATTCAATTATTTTAATGGAGCGAACAACATTATAACAGGAAAACATAATAGAATTCTACCACCAAACTGTTCTTCATTATATCAACAGGCTGAAGAAACTTATTTAAAGACCAAGAAGCGTACAACTGCGAGTTGATAAGAACATAATTTGTATATTTTATGTATTTTTGTTTTAACCCATTGTAATTAGTCCCGATATTTAATTGTATTTATATGTATATTTTATATATATCTTTTTTAATACGTTGAATGCCAACATCAAAAAACTTTACTAAAAAAATTAGCTTATTTTCACACCAAAATCCTGAAAATGTTTAATTGTAACATTATTAAAGTAACATTATTAAAGTATCAGTGAATTTCAAGTTCATTGAATGTGAACATTAAAAAATGTTGGAGAATTCTGTTATTAAACATTTTTCCCGGCTTGGTATATTCAATTATTTTAATGGAGCGAACAACATTATAACAGGAAAACATAATAGAATTCTACCACCAAACTGTTCTTCATTATATCAACAGGCTGAAGAAACTTATTTAAAGACCAAGAAGCGTACAACTGCGAGTTGATAAGAACATAATTTGTATATTTTATGTATTTTTGTTTTAACCCATTGTAATTAGTCCCGATATTTAATTGTATTTATATGTATATTTTATATATATCTTTTTTAATACGTTGAATGCCAACATCAAAAAACTTTACTAAAAAAATTAGCTTATTTTCACACCAAAATCCTGAAAATGTTTAATTGTATTTATATATATATTAATTTATATAGTTTTAAGTCTGTTGTTGAATAAAAACTATTGGTAAAAACGATCGACCTTCATTCCCTACATAAATTGTTAGAAAACAAAATTTGCGGTTATTTGCTGTGTAACTTGATTCGAATTTCCCTCCATAGCATCATTTAGTAGGCTTCCATTCCGCGCGCGGCGCTCTTATCGCGGTTTGGGTACCTAACACGGAACATTTCATTCTACGGAGTAGAGTTATCTATGACCATAGGCTGTGAGCAATAATTTTCAACAAAGTAATGTTTAATTTGGAGTGACAAGTTAAGATATGTATCGGTTCCACACTGCTTATTGTAAGAAATATTTATGAATATTATAGTTCAATTGACCTTTCATAATAAAAGGGTAGCTGACAATAATATGAAGCAATCTTAAGACATTCATTAACTAGGGCAAATGTGGATAACAATGAATACAATGAACCAGCATAGAAAATGAAATATAATAGAAGAATTGTGACGCGTTCCTTAACGACGTAACACAAGCTTAGAATGGATTTTCATCACGTACTGGTTGATCCTATTCAATATTAAACGTTGTTTAAATTTGATGAAGAGTTGAAGGGTTTGGTCTATAAGGAACATACGGACAGACAGACTTTCGGTCTATTTGTTTATCGAATGGTTTGTTGTATCAAGGAATCTCACTAACTCTCCTTTCTCCCCAGTAATGTGCGTATTTCTGGAAGGTCCTCAAAGGGCGAGCTTGGCGACGTTGTTTTTAAAGCATGTGATTTTACTAGGACCACTACTTTTGAAGAAAAAGTGTGAATGTAATTCCACATAATGCTGAAAAAGCATACATGTAATTCCCCAATTTTGTGAATAAATAATAATAATAATGGGTCTAAAATCATAGACGTTCCGGTATCAGTATTTATAATTTTCTTGTTACTTGCATTTAAAGGAAAGGAATTATGATGCTCAGCGGTCAAAATTCAGTTTCATGAAAATAAGCGTTATTAAGTATGATCTATGTATACATAAATTAACGAGTCTTCCTTTGATACATTCTTGTGGACGCTCATGTTGTCATAATTTATCGGTTACTTGTAAAATAGATGAATGTAGGTTATGTCTGGAAATACCAAATCATATTGGTATATTTATGCAATAAGAAGACTAATGAAATTTAAGATCAGTACCAAACCAACCGCTATAGCACATATTGTGAGCATCGCAATAGGTGGAGAATAACATTTCTCGACACAATTACGCAACAGGCTCTCTGTGTTATTGACGACCAGCTATGGAATGATGATATCGAATTCTTGTAGAGATATCAGACATACAGTTGGCCGTGAGTCGGAAGTTAGCTATAACTGAAATAAAAAGGAAAGGTATACACACACAAATGAAAAACAACTCGTTAGCTAGTGAAAGTTGTTATGAGACATGAGTATTGAATATAGTGTTAAATTGCCACAGCTTTCATCAATTTTATTACAATTTTTTTTCGGGGCGGCTATTAGTATTAACATATTTCACAAATTGTGCGTGTCTTGAACATAAACTATATGTTATCTATCCCTGTATATCAAAAGAATGAAGAAACCTATTAAACAATTGTGTTTATTAAATTCCACGAACACGTGCACATAATAGCCGAATTCCGTAATGGAAATAATTCTGGAAAACATTCATTTATAAAAGTACATTAGACTCCATTTCATGAACAATAACTAAACGAACCCTTGAAACCGAATTGTTTGTTAAAACATTGAATCTTGCAAATATATTCCATGAAATGCAGGTTTATTCTCAAGAACATACCTACCTACCTCCACTAAGGTAGAATCTTGGTCCACAGAGGAGCACACCTGGGACTGGTAATGACTACAATTTTTGATTCATACTATTACATGAACTCAATATTTATTCATGCCTAAGAATAATGGAACATATAGAGTAATCCAATCGCACTCACTATATATATTTATTTCTGACTATGAGATGGTGAAATATCTTAGCAAGAAAAATTAAACAAAACATCAACTTCATCTTGTGTTCTTCTATATGGATTTTCCTGATTCCAATGTATTTTATTAGTTTCTATTTGCTGCATCTCATGAACAGGGAACTGCTCTCGTATACGGCCAATCGTTAATGTTGTTAATGGAATCGATTCCTCATAAAATATGTATACAGTCCGACTCAAACCAGACGGCACTTACTTTCATTGTCTCAAATAATTATTATTAGATGGAAGAGAACCACCAGTGGAGGTAGTGATGGACAAAACTAAGACATGACAAGATCAGATGTGAATTTTGTCCTGGGCTTGAAGATTTTACGATTTGAGTCTTTATTCTTACCTTGATTACAAATAAATATTCTTGTCTTTGTTAGGCTCGGTTACGCATTTTAAAACGTATCTATGGCTTTATTAACACTAAGAAATCATGAAACAATTGAAGGCAAATGTTCTAGTGTAAAATTTTTAGGAGTTCATATAGATAATACCTACTCTTACATGGAATACTCATGTAGACGAACTAGCAAAAAAAATTGCAAAAAATATTAATGCCTTGCGCAGTCTCTCGGGCAATGTTTCAAATAATGTTTTGCTCACTGCCTACTACGGATTATGTGAATCTCTAATATCCTATGCTATTATAGTGTGGGGAAACTCAGCAGCTGCCAGAGAAAAAATCTTTGGTTTACAAAGAAGGGCGATACATATTGTGGCCGGTATTAAGTATCGAGATGATTGTAGGCATGCTTTTATAAATCTTCATGTTTTAACGTTTCCCTGTTTGTAAATTTTTTCATGTCTTTGCTATGCTCTTGAGAGGTACCCTACGTTAACTCTCCAATGTGATGTACATGAGCATGATACAAGGAATAAATACGACATTAGGAAAGATTTTGGTCAACTTACAAAGACTCTCAGCGCACATGAGAACAATGCTTTTTCTTATTTTAATAAACTTCCTCCAGAGGTTAGAAATTACTCTCCAAATAAGTTTAAAACTGTTGTCAAGACCTTTCTGGTATCATCAGCTTTTTATTCAACAGATGAATTTTTCTTATCAAGTAACTTAAATACTTTATCTTAAAATTCTTAAACGTTTTTGTCCTACCTGTAAGAGTAACGTTCTGTCAAACTAATTTTACTCTTTTTATCTTTGTTATTGTGACTATTTTTTATATTTTATTGACAATTGTAAAATGTGTAAACATTATCAACATGAATAAAGATTCTTCATTCTTGATTCTTGATTCTATCTTGTCTTGTCATATATGAACATATAACAATTTAATTTTTTTTCCACATGTTATTAATTTGTAAACATCCTTAATAATATCCTCTTAATGTGCATGAGATGTTTTTTAAGAAATCTAATACTACTAATACTAATACATTATGGAAATTATTGTTACATATATAAGAAAATAAAATTCTAAAGATACCATATAATTATTATTAGAAACTATAAAAAAGTTAAATAAATTGTATTTTGAACGTCTTATTTAATCTTTAATGAAAAATATCAAAATTTTCTGTCGTTTTGAATTGCAATTAATTTAAAAAATAAAAATGTATAGAAAACGAAAAATTCTAGAATTTAGGAACCAAGGCCTAAGCCTAACGTAACGTAAACTAATCAAGATATTATTGAAGTATCAATCTTCAGCTTGGTATTGATTCTGAAAAGCTTTATCTTTTAGTCCTTGTCTTGATCTTGTTTTGTCAAACCAAGACAATACCAGTCTTGAGCTCTTAACCATCACTAGTGGAGGAGAGTCAACTACCAAAGCCAAGTGACTATTCCATAAGCCAACAATAGTTTCATCAGAGACCACTGCTGCTACATATCAATGTGAATTAAAATAATTATCAGAAAATATCCAGACACAAACAAAGACATGAAAAATTCAAATCAAGCAAATTGAAATAAGTAACTGTTTAAGGTAGCATAGCAATCATTGTGAATCCTGATTTGAAGGACCAACATTTATTATAGCTACGGGCTTGTATGTGCATAGAAAGTTGACATAACCCAGAGACATACATGAATAAAAGCATTATAGGTTCTCCTCTCGTGTAGTCTAAGTATAGAAAAAAAGAAGATATAGTTTCCACGAAAACAAAATGCGTAGAATACGTTGGAGTATACATCATTAAATTTGCTAGAAAGAAACACTCTATATCCTCCATTGAAGAATAGGGTGAAATGTAGGCTGTTACTATTAGACAACTTTGTTCATTAATAATGCTTTCTGCGGCACAAATATCTCCACACGCTTCACTCACTGCTGAAAGAACGCCAGCTACTGACAATTTCGTTATGGCTCATACTAGAAATATTCTGCCTCAGGTCACAAAACTGAGATTGAGATTAAAATATTATTTGTACGACGATATCAGATAATCAGTTACACTTCACATACTTCATGTGCTGAATGTTCGAATAACATGATTTTTAGTTCATTTTTAGAATATTGTTACGAAATGTGAGTGAACCCATATTGGCTGAGCAATTACGTTTTTTTTAAGATTTATTATTCAAATAGAGGACATTTATGGGAATTGAGAAAATATACCGATGTGTATTTTAACATTGCGAAACAATTGCTTAAATCCGGTGCTTCAGGACAAGATATGTAAATTTTTTCATACTTTCTCCTACATGTCGGAGATGGACTAGCCGTGGTGTAATATCAATTACCAAGGCCATGTTAAATGTTGATATTTCCGGTTTTGCTAATTCTCAAATATAAGTATTGTAACCTTATGTAATATTATTATGGGTTATCCAATAAACATAAAAATATGTAGAAAATATCGCATATTCCGTAACAGTAAATTGTTCAATTTTGAAATATCAAAATATTGTGAGACCAAATTCAAATATATACATACTTACAGCCTAATAGTCAAAGAAATATAGGAAAAAATATCGAAAAAAAATTCTGGTCGACAGAATTTAATGAATGAGGCGTCAATCGACGCCGAATTACGTCTAAAAAAAAGTCTACTAGTAACCGTTTGGGGGTGTGGCTCACTTGCATTGCTGCAATCAAAAATGCATGTAAAAGATGCATTTTCCAAAAGGTATTTTTTAAATTTGTGAAAACTAGAACAATAATCAGTAAACTTAGCCCAATTTCTCTTCCCGGAAGTTTTTGGGGTCGCTGAACACGAATTCGATGTCCAAAAAATGCTACGGTGCACCTGGTGTGCGTGACACCCAGGTCGCCTACCTCATCTTCGAGGATTAATCTTAAAAATGCACGAATTGCTTTTAATTTCGTTACTCGGGGGTTTTAAGGGTCACTGAACACAAATTCGATGTCCAAAATATGCTAAGGTGCACCTAGTGGCGTAACACCCGGGTCGTCTACCTCTTCTTCGAGGATTAATTTGAAAAAATAACTGGGACTACATTGCAACGTATTTTATAATCTTCATATTCAACATTAGCGCGGGAAATTATGAGCATTTACACGCACCAGGTGCACCGTAGCATTTTTTGGACATCGAATTCGTGTTCAGCGACATAAAAACCCCCGAGAAGGGAAATTGGACTGATTTTACTGATTATTGTTCTAGTTTTCACAAATTGAAAAATGTCTTTTGAAAAATGCATCTTTTACATGCATTTTTGAGTGCAGCAATGCAAGTAAGTCACACCCCCAAACGCTTACTAGTACACTTTTTTTTAGACAATTCTAGGTCGATTGACGCCTCATTCATTAAATTCCGTTGACTAGAATTTTTTTTCGAGATTTTGGCGATTTTTGTCTATATTTCCTCGACTTTAAGTGAAATGAATTCTTTTTTATTCATTCTAAGCTTGCATTAAGCTACTACTATCAGCAGGTATTGTATATATGGAATAAATATATCGATGTCGCACAATATTTGAACTAAGATGATTAGATAAATCATTTGCAATATATTAGTTCATGTTACATTGAAACAAACGAACGGCTGATTAGTTTGTATTGGAAAATGTGATACTAACATAGATTCTGTTAAGAAGAAAAATATATTGTCTTCTGATAACATCTTTGGTCTTTCACATTCGAAACATTTGTTAGCCCATAATTTCTTTTCAGGGGCCCAAATGTCCCTCAAAGGTTACAAATTGGCAGTCCACGATGACGAAACAACTTCAATATTGTACACAAAAATGGATACAAAAACTATAAATCTTAGAAGAATGAATGATTTGAGCAAGTTTTATATATGAGTTGAATTGTTATATATTTTTGCAATCACCAAAATGTTTCTATAGATTTGATGTGACAATAAATCTATAGAATAATCCATTAGCAAAATATCGATTAAGGCTAATAATTATCTGATTCCATTTTCTATTTAATTCAACCTAAAATGATAATGTGTTATATGACATGTTACATTTATGAGTAACATTTTTGAGATTAGATTCCACAGAAATATCTTAAACTTGATTAGTTGCTAGTAATAGAAATGGAATGTGAATCATAGAATAGCTAGTTCATAAAATAATCATAGATATTTAGAATTATATAATCTCAAAATAATATCTTATCCATTTCAAAATAATAATTAGTCATATACTCTTTCACACACAACCAAACCGATGTTTTCTGCAGTTTTAATTGGATTTTAAAAACACAAGTCGGCTGCATTTTATTGATCGAAATCATCTATTCTTTTCTAAATTACATGGAAACACTAATTGACGAAACAATTTTTGACATATTATAGAACCAGAATACCAAGAAAACGTAACGTACTGAATTTTGTAATATCTATTTTATAAAGCTACGAACCTAATGTATTAAATTTGTGAAAATCAACCTTTTAATATAATACCTATTTCATTCAGTTTATGATGAATTTTCATCAGATAATGGATGAATCTATTCAATCCAGGTAAGCTGGTGATTAGCGGAGCCAGTAAGTGAACTTCCCAAAACTTATTTCTGTTCAAATTATTTAGTCTATACCTGTATGTAAAAAGAATAGACTTGAGCTCAAAAGGAAATAACAAATGAAGTATCACTTAAGACCACCTTCAATTTCGAGCTAATGTATTCGTATCATTGCTGCTTTTCACTAGAAATCATTAAAACTGGTGTATATCAAATAAGGCTGATTTCATTTGGTTTTGAGGAATCGTGATGAAGAGACTCGACCTTTTATTCTAGGAAAACTAAAAGTTTATAAGAAACGCGGAATTTTATTGTCAATATATAGTATGATAGGCTATTGCGCATTCAACAGAAATTATATGAAATAATGGTATTTGGGAAACAGTTGCTCGACCTAAGCATCTTACCTATTGATATTTTTTCAAAGAGCTGTTGTGTTGCAGGCAAGCATTCTTTATTGAGCGCTCAGTATCAACATAAAATTAGACACTCGTCGTTCACGACGTGCATTATACAGGGTGTACATTGGTAGACCAGTTCCTTAACAACAGATTCTTTGGATGAAAATAATGAACTTCCATAATGCCATTTTCCATTAAGACGTCACATGCTCAAGATACTGGCTACCAAACTTTAACTCTAAAAAAGTTTTTTACTTATAACTCCGTGGTTTTTTGAAACATTGAACTGAAATCTCGTACGAATGTTTTTCTCATGCAAACTTACTTTTGGTGAAAATTTAGTAAATAAATTATAAGAAGAAACGCACGAAAAAGGGGGTATTGTATCTTTGCCTTAAACTTTTTGCTGCGCACGTCTGTGATTCAATAACATTAATCTTACAATAAAATAATGTTTTAGCCGAGCAGTTATTTTTATACATTCTTAGGCTCTTGTATAGTGTTGACTTACGAGTAAATAAATAGTAATACTTATTTGGTTGTGTGTTGGGATATCTTGTTTATTTTAATCTTGGCGTCACTAATAGAACGTTGAGAGGATATTATGTAACGTTTTGCTTTTTAAGCATTTTATGCTCAAATAGATTTCCCTTTTGAGTAAGGCTTTTGTAAATTTACTTGATGTTTTGCCTCTAGCGATCCGTTAACATATGTGGTTTCTAAATCTCTGGATAGCGCTCCGCCATCCGCCACATTATGATCGACATGTTTGGGAACCATCTAAACCAAATGTTTCCTAACCGTATAACACAAAGGTTCTCCTCCGTTTGTTCTTATAATTGTTTCAATAAAATTACACAAAAAGTGTGTTTGCATAGGAAAAACATTGTTTCAGCTTAATGTTCCAAAAAAAACATGGGGTTATCGATAAAAACTTTTCCTAGATTAAAGTTTGATAACCTATATCTTGAGCATGAGACAACCAAATGAAAAATTACATTCGTTATTTTTATACAAAGAATGTGTGGTTAATGGATTTGCTTACTAAATTGTAATACCCTATATTGTAGGTGTAGTGAAAATTCTCTATAGCTAGTGGAGTAGAATAATTTGTTGCTACTTATTTCAAAAAGGTAGTTCGATTCATGTTTGTTCAAAATCATAAAACATACCATCATTGATAATGGTCACTTGGTGTTTCAAACTGAAATTATTATTTCTAATTATAAAACTTACCATCGCTGTGAAATTGACATATCAATAATTAGTGATTCCTCCGTAACTTTAAAGTTCTAGAAGAATCAGAAAATTTATAGAAAAAGTTGATGTTAAACATGATGTAAGCTCTCTGAACAAATAATACCTATGAGGTCGGTCAGTACGCTGCGTTTATGACCAAAGCGTTTTAAAGTGAGTGAGTAAGCCGAAATTAGTCCCATAAGCCGATTCTTCAGCCCTATTTCACTCTACAATCTGCCAGATACTTAGCGCATCGTACAGTGCCCGAAACTAAACGAATAGCGTCGAGTATTTCAACGGACCGATCTGCTCATTAACTAGAAAACGGCTTAAGGTATGACACTGGATTTTTATTCCAGTACATTTCGAGCATTATATCTAGTTTCTGTCAAAATTCCAAGTGCATTTACCATTTGACCGCTACACGAGAACATAAATTTGCCATATAACCAGATTCAAGATACTACTTTGTTTGCTACGCTCACTCCATCTAAACCTAAACAAACATTAATTTTTGGTTATCATCACCTTAGGATTTACTTCTAATGGAGCTCAGTTCTCCATAATGTGTATTTGGAGTCCTATCCTAGATTAACAAAATAATGACAATAAAGATTCTTGACCCAGGTATGAATTACGGGATTTCTTAAAACCAATTGTATTAGCACAAAGCGTCCGTATCGCACCAATTTCAATTAAAAATGCGCACGTCGCCGAAACGAACAGAACCACGAATAATTGAAATTGTACCACATCAATGTTTCAAGTCTCAACTTTTGTCTCAAGTAAAGTGGTGACGAGGTAGGCAACAATTTACAAACAAGCATTGGGAAGTGGTAACTGTATAACTGTTCAACGCTAAGCCATCTGAGCTCCTTAATCTTATGTGAGATGTGGTCAAACTTTGCAAAACCAAATACAAATCGGGCACATGTATTCACAACCTTCTGCAAACGATACCTGTATAGTTTGTCCAAACAGGGAAAACATACCACACTGCAATAATGTAGTATTAATGTCATCGCAATTTAATTTGTGTACTGTGTGGCTTTGTTTATTTTTAGGTATTAAAGGTTTTAGTTTAGTTAGTGAGCTTATGCGCGACATTTATATTATCCTTTTTTTAACCATTTTTTAATTTTCTCTGAGGTCTTCGGGATGTATGGTAATGTTATATAATTATCTGTATTACCTTTTATGTTATTTATATATGACGTTCCATTATAGATTCTGTTTATTCTTTATTTAATGATGAGATTGAAAAATGTTTTTGGATAGCCATTCATTTCCAATGTATAACGATCAATTTTTAAATTTTTGAGACTGTCCTCTGGGTGGACAATTTAACCGCGCAATCTGTAAGGCTGTTTATCACACTTTTTCTTATAAGCTGTTGGTGCAACGGAATTGAAGTGAAGATAACGTCTGAGACAACCTTTTTCTATTACCTCATAAATCTTAACATCTGGTTCGAAAATAGATACTTAACGTAATAGTTTTGGTCTTCAGTTGTAAATGGACTACACTAACATGCGTTTGTATATTATGAGTATATTACTAAATAGTTGATTTTTGATATATTTTATACTTGAAACATTGATGTGGTACAATTCGTGGTTCTGTTCGTTTCGGCGACGTGCGCATTTTCAATTGAAATTGGTGCGATAAGGACGCTTTGTGCAAATACAATTAGTTTTAAGAAATCCCGTTTTGGACATAATAAGTCTTCTGATGATGGTCATGAGACCGAAACGTACGTAAAGACGAAAATATAAAGCATAAGTGTTAATGTGACCTATTTCCCAAGAATTTATATATAATAAAATAATAACTGTTTTGTAATATAATTGAGCTGCTGTACAAGTAACTTGACAGAATAAGACTTACAGTAGTTGAATATTGATTGCATAGCAAGTTTGTGAAAGTTGATAATTAAAAATAATATTTAAAGTTAATGCGTAATTATTAATTAGAACACCAACTTCATCTGGTATAAAATTGAATTAGCTTATATATTGTTATTTATTAATTTGAGTTATCGTTAATTCTAGTAATACCGGCAATAGTGAAGTTTCTATATGTCGAAACGTTGGAGTTTAATTGAAACATTTAGCGTTAAATTTCAGAATCTCCATCAATATGCATAATTCAGTGTTACAGTTGAGATTCGGTATATAATTACAACTACGTGGGAACCTAATCATTTCCTTTTTGTCAGGATATTGTATAGATAGACAGATTTTATTAGTTTTTATTTTAGCACGTTCGACATATAATTATATAACGCTTGAAGAGAGTTAACGACATACTTGAATAATGAAAACGATTTAAATATTTGTTGAGAATATTATGAAATGATTGCAATTTCTAATTTTACTCACTCGCCAGCTACTCAAATATTATTTAGCAATTCACTACTTATAACCTCGGATTTGTAATGTGGAATCTCCTACTACACGATAATGATTATAATACCATAAATACATTGCCGCAATCCATTTAACGTGAATTAATTATGGTTAAATGCAAGAAATAAATGCACGCGTTCATGAAAAAAACTAAATTTAAGAGATTGATCCTATATTTTACAATGTTAGGCATAATAATAATTAAAGTTATGAATATATATTTTATTTTCGAATATGATGTAAAATGTCACGTGATTATCCCTATTAATTATATATAAATTCTATATAAATTTTCGGGAAATAGGTCACACTAACACATATAATTATTATTTTCGTCTTTACGTACGTTTCTGTCTCACGACCATCATCAGAAGACGTATTATGTCTAAAACGGGATTTCTTAAAACTAATTGTATCAGCACAAAGCGTTCTCATTGCACCAATTTCAATTGAGAATGTCCAAGTCGCCCAAAAAGAATAGAAACACGAATAATCGAAATTGTAACACATTAATGATCTAAGTATATGAATATGTATCAAGAATCCACTGCTTGGCAATTTTCTTATAATATACGAACTCATGTCAAACAAAATCTGTATACGACTGAAACCGAAAAATATAACGCTCAAGTATTCACTTTCGAACCAGATGTTAAAGATTTATGAGGTAATAGAAAAAGATTGTCGGACCTGATTGAAAAAATATTGCTATTTGAGCATTCTGCCTAAAATATACTTTTAACATTATAAAGACGCATGTAGGAATTTGCGAGGATTTTAATTGAAAAATCTTGGCTTCCGGATGGATTCCTCATCACAAAAACACGACTTGATGCCGACGTTTCGCCAACCATTACAGGTGGCATCTTCAGGGCAGGCTTGAGGCTTGAACTGAAACTGATTCTACTGGTTTCTGTAGCGGTATTTATTGTAGGAAAAATCCTTCACGTTACACAGTTCACTGCCTTTATTCCGGTAGTTACCTCTGATCTGGCACCTGACCCTAACGTTGTGTGATCATGTGGGAAGTGGAATTTTCGAGGATGGGTTTCCAAATGTTGGGGAGGTAATATCCTGAGTCACGGTTTATATTATTTGGATGTTTTAGGATTTCTATCGCTTGTAGGCTATTTTTCGCTGATAGAAGTTGGGCTCAGGCTAGGATTTTAGTATTTTCGAAAAGTGTCAAACTTGTGTTCGGCAAGTTCAGATCTACTGGTGTCACGAAGCGTTGTACAGCGCTCATGTTCTTTCACACGAGTAGCTACTGTACGACATGCTTCACCAATGTAGACTTTACCGCAAGAATAGGGAATGCTATAAACACCTTCCTAGTAAAGAGGGGAATGAGATCTTTGATAGGTTTGTAAAACTGAGATAGTTTTGGAAGTGTGGAAAACCGAGTAGAAATATTAAGTTTTTTAAGAATTTTGGAAATTCGATCTGTTATATTTTCAATATATGGAAGATAGGCAGTGGATAAAGCAGGCGGGGGGTGTATGGCTCAGGTTGGTTTGAATTTTTAGGCAAAGTGTATTTCTTTATGGCTTTTTGAATGTTATAATGGGAGAAATTGTTTGATAATAAGACATATGAAAGATGTTTTAATTCTGTTTGAGGATTGGGGTTGAGATAAGTTGACAGCTCTGTGAACCAAAGGTTTTATGACAGATTGCTTTTGGGCAGGGTGGTGTTGAGAAAGGCCATTGAGGTATGTCCTAAAGTACCGTCAGTCTGTCGACCTACTAATACATCTAGGAACGGGAGTGAACCTTTCGTTTCAACTTATATGGTGAACAGGATATTGGGATGTAATGAATTTAAATGATTGAGGAAGGGAACAAGATTTCCTCGACACTGTTGCCAAATAAAAAAAGTGTCGTCGACATATCTAAACCAACATTTCGGCTTGAGAACATATAAGTCAATAGCACCTTACTCGAAAGTTTCCATGAAGATATTAGCTATGACCAGAGAAATTGGGGAACCTATGGCAGCTTCCGAGGACTGCTCGTAAAACTTGCCATCGTACAGAAAATATGTGGAAGATAGACAAAAATCAAAAATATTCCTACGACATCCATTATTTCTGCTGTAGAAGCTTCCCTATATTTTCATCTCGCAGCAGATGAAACTTGTTTCGAAGCTTCTAAAATTCTGCGTTATTCCAACATTCCAAAATGAAATTATCCTAAACCTTTAATCCAAGTTCCTAATTTACTCCAATCTAATACTGATTTGGCTATTTTGAAAGCTGATAAAGGAAACTCCACTGCTACCATGAATCGTTCAGATTATGATAGCAGAATCCTTCAACATTTACAAACTAGTTCCTATAAACTCTCACCAAAAGATCCCACCCCCTCTATGAAACGTTCAATTATACAAATTATCCGTCATACTTCCTTTCCTGATGCAGATTGTTCAAGAAGCCCCCGATTATATGGTTTACCTAAAATTCATGAGCCCTCAGTTCCCCTGAGACCAATGGTCAGCACTATCGGATTCCCTACTTATAAACTCTCTCGATATCTGTCATCTATTTTCAAAACTGTTGTAGGTAATTCCAACAGTTTTATCCTAAATTCCTTCCATTTCCTTGAGAAATTCCAAATGCTAAAAGTTGACCCAGGCGATTTGCTCGTCAGTTTCGACCTCGAATCACTCTTTACCAATGTTCATATTTCAAACACCATTTCCATAATTTCTCAACTGTTACCTACCAGAAACATTTAAATGGACTTACTACCGTGAATTGATAAATATTTCATTATCATTTTGATAAACATGAATGTATATATTTAGTAGTACTATCACTATACTTAAATAAGAAATAATCACCCTTATCCACTTCAAACACTTTTTTAACGTGAATACGTGGAATTATTTTTTATTTATAGTATTATAGTATATCCATATTGTGAACCTTTCATAGTTTATTAGTATTGGTATGTATTCCGTGTAAATGTACCTACTACATATTCAATTATTTTTATCTTAGTCGAGGAAATAAAGCACTAAAATAGGCCAAATCTGGGAAAGTTGGAGCAGTTGGATGGATTGAGATTTAGAAACTTTGTCCGGTATTTTTGTTTTGCGGAAAAAATTTGTTGCATTTCTACAGCCAAAAATGCATTTTTCAAAGATGCACTTTTTGAGGTAAATAAAGAAATGGGCTCGAATTGGTTTCTTGGGGGTTTTTGGGTTCGCTGAACACGAATATGATATTTAAAAAATTCCCTGAGGTCCCCTTGGACCTCCTCGGGTGTATACTAGCGTCCTGGATATCGACGAAATTAATGAAAAATTATTTTTAATGTTTGTCAACTGTTCGAAAGGTGAAATGAAGGTTGCTAGTGATGATAACGACATGAAAAAACTCTTCTGCAATACCTGGTGTACCCTGCGTCCGGGTAACGACGTCATCTTCTAGGAATTCGCTAATTTTTCTTCATAAAAGGTAACAAATTCTAGCTCTGGGGGTTTTCAAAGTCACTGATCACGACTGTGACACTCACAATGTTCTGCAAATTACCTGGGGGTATATCCGGGACACTCGAGCCCTGTGTATTCACGTCATCTTCTAGGAATTTCTTGTTTTTTTTTTATTAAATGTAATAAATTCTAGCTCTCGGGGGTTTTCGAAGTCGCTGATCACGACTGTGACACTCACAATGTTCTGAAAATTACCTAGGGGTATTTCCGGGACACTCGAGCCCTGTGTATCTGTCATCTTCTAGGAATTTGCACAACATTGTGAGTATCATAATCGTGATGGGTGACAATAAAAACCCCCGAGAGGCAGAACATGTTACATTCTATGAAGAAAAATTAACAAATTCCTAGAAGATGGCGTAGGTAAACAGGGCTCCAGAGACCCGAAAACACCCCCAGGTAATTTGCAGCACATTGCGAGTGTCATAGTCGTGAACCGCGACTTTGAAAACCCCCGAGAGCTAGAATTTATTACATTTAATTTGAAAAAAACAGGAAATTCCTAGAAGATGACCTGGATACACAAGGCTCGAGTGTCTCGGAAATACCCCCAGGTAATTTGCAGAACATTGTGAGTGTCACAGTCGTGATCAGCGACTTTGAAAACCGCCGAGAGCTAGAATTTGTTACCTTTTATGAAGAAAAATTTGCAAATTCCTAGAAGATGACGTCGTTACCCGGACGCAGGGTACACCAGGTATTGCAGAAGAGTTTTTTCATGTCGTTATCATCACTAGCAACCTTCATATCACCTTTCGAACAGTTGACAAACATTAAAAATAATTTTTTCATTAATTTCGTCCATATCCAGGACCTCAGGACGCTAGTATACCCCCGGGGAGTTCCAAGGGGACCTCAGGGAATTTTTTAAATATCATATTCGTGTTCAGCGACCCCAAAAACCCCCAAGAGACCAAGAAACCAATTCGAGCCCATTTTTTCATTTACCTCAAAAGTGCATCTTTGAAAAATGCATTTAGGGCTGTAGAAATGCAAAAAATTTTTCCGCAAAACAAAAATACCGGACAAAGTTTCTAAATCACTTTCTGAATCGAATGCAGAAAACCGCATCTCAATCCATCCAACCGCGCCAACTTTCCCAGGTTCAATGTTATATTTCCTCGACTATCTGTCCAAGATGAACGTTTAATCGATTTAGGTAACAAAACTAATGAAACAGAATGTTTTATTCACGATACTATCCACAATACGTTATAAAATGACTTGATGCCGACATTTCGCCAACCATTACAGTTGGCATCTTCAGGACAGGCTTGAGTCATTAGACAACTTTTTATACATATAACAAAGTTGCAGTTTCACTAACATAATGACATTACCAGAATATTGGATGAAAATAGACTGGATTATGATTATGAAGCTACGTATGTAGGGATGGACTAATTGTAATTGGCCACATCTGTTGAACTGTTCAATTTTCTATAATACTGCAATAATAATATTTCAAATTTCTGATATTAATTCATTATTTATTATGTTATCAACAATTAAGTTTCTTTCAATGAATTCTGCTATATCTACTAGCATTTCGAGATCTTGTAGCAAAATTCAGTAATTACGTAATTAATTAATTGCTTATATGAGAATATAATAGGATTAATTATATGATAATAAATGAATGATTTATGTTGAATTTTTTATATATGTAGCTTTCCCTTTCAAGAACCTACTAATATGGAACAACAAAGAAAATCTGATTAGTCTGGTTGATAAGCTGAATTGTTGATTGCTATCGCGAACTTTGCAATTCATTTTCAGTGGATAAATAACATTACGATAATAAAAGCTAAAAATGAGGATGCAAAAATAAAATAATCAATGTTAAATATCTATCATAAATATAACAATCCTCAGCTTCTGTTCAATATATTTTCAAGCCATTCTTGGATTATCAATTAAAAAGGAGCAATCAAATAATGGTCCGTTCAGCTTCCCTCACTTTAATAATTTTGGTGATAATAATTGCTGAAACCAATGAATGATATAATTTTCCAAAATTGAATTGAGGTCAATTTGATTTTATCTGATCTTTGCCATTGCCAAAATTTTGTATTCTTCAATGCAGTTGTACCTGTTCGATGGAGAAAGGTACAGAGGGTAGGGTGTTGGTTGATCTATCATTCGAAGGGGGCTAAACTGTGTGCCAAAAACTCTAACAATTAGAAAATGTTATGTCGTTTGTCAGAATGGGTCAGTGAAAATTAGGGAAAAGGGTACAACTGACAAAAGCATGAAGGGTGGTAGACCGCCAGGTCACCGTAAACGTAAACAACAACAGTCACTGGTACGCTTAGGTAATGCTATTGTGTTTTCATTTATATTGTAATATTATGTAGTGTTCTCTATTATTTTATCTTACTGTTCTGTTATTGGAGAGCTATTAATGTTTAAGTTTATTTGTAAATTTGTCTGTTCCCCAACTCAATTCAGCTTGTTGCTGTATGTTGGGTGTAGTAATGAATAAATAACTTACTCAAGTATTCATATTTTTACCAAAAATTCTGATTCCTCATCGAAATACGTTTCCCTAATTTATTTTGCTGCTTGATGTAAAAAAGTGGCAGACATTTTACGAAAATAGATTCAAATCCCAACATAAATTTTCTCGTATTTTGTTCAATTCTCCAGATAAAACTAGTAGCTGTAACAAACCCAGAGTTTATAAATTCAGAGTATATTGGTACTTAAATCATGTCGTAGGTGATGTAGAAATTAGATATTAAGAATATTTTCGATCTTTTAGACTCAATGAAACATATTTATCTTTCTCTAATTATATTTTAGAAACTGGACATACCTTTCCAATTTTAGATGAAGTTAAAATTTTGCGTAATCGGAGTAACGGTTCAAAATTTGTATTCTTAAAAACAATATCATTTGAATATTATTTATTTGTGTAAAGATGTTGAAATGAGATATATTTCATTATCTTTACACAAACACGAAGAGTAACCAAATCAAATGCTTTGCTAAGAGTAATTTTGCCACGCACACTATTTATATATTCTCTAAAAGGCAACACATTTCTAGTTTCATATAGTTCACAACGCGAGGTTGTAATTCTTCTAAGTTGTTACAGTGTAGGTGTTTTATAAACCAATGATTTCAACCATCCCTTACTGAGAGTATTGTCCACATAATAAATCCACGTAATAAATCCATATACTGCCTTCATTGCATATCATATTCTTTTGTAGAATCGAGTACGCGCTACATGCAACTCTAGCCATGTTGGCAGATTATTTAAATCACAAAAAACATATGTTTGAGTAGTGCATTGTATCTAATTTCGATCATAGGTCTGTTCTATAATCTAAGGAATCTAAGCTCTATAATGAAATGTATGCCGCATCTTATCAATCAAGGGGAACTTACCTTGTGTACTTTATATATTTATTAATGTATTAGGGTTGTCAATAGCGATAAGATTTCATCCTAAGAAAATATTTGAAATCATGGGCATAATAAAAGATTCAAAATTGACCTAAAGACGAAAAAGCCAATATGTCATATCGGCAAAAAATATGCTAATTTTCCAGTCCTAAGATGTGGAATGAATAATCTGCAGTATACAGGAGGTTGAACAGAAATTATTCAAAAAAATCGAAAACTTTCTAATAAAAAAAGCTTATTATGCGATAGTTGAATACCTTGATGATATTGATCATGTACTATGAAATTTTATTTTTACAACCGTTTCAATGTCTACTATGTACCTACGTAGATTTGTGAAATGATAAAAATTATTTGCATATAACGAATTTTGATTATAATTTTCAATTTTTATTTATATATGGATATGGGTATATACGTGTGTGTATTTATATATGTAATTCATATATAAATTCTCGTGGAATAGGTCACAAAAATACGTATATTTATTATTTTCGTCTTTATGTACGTTATATTTCTTACGAATTGATTGATATCTTCTGATGATGGTCGCTAGACCGAAACGTACGTAAAGACGGAAATAATTTCAAGAGAACTTATATATAATCCATACCTGGATCAAGAATCATTATTAATTATGTATGTAAATATGTATATGTATATACAGAATGGGCCAATCAAAACGAAACACGGCCGATATCTCATATATCGTTCGTTTAAAAAAAATCGCTCGAACCCGTCGATTTTTATTTCCCGGGGGAGAGATTTTGTCAATACCACCAACCTTGTAACTTTCACCCCCGCGAGCTTTAACCCCAAAATCATGAATGGGAATAGGGGTCGAGTGGTAGCTTATTTTGAAGGTAATCGAATTCTCTGTTCAACGTATCTTAATTTTACAAATATGATGCAGCCGTTTTTGAGAAAATAATAATTTAATTTCTTAGGAATAGATGTGGATTTTCGTCAGACCAATATCGGCAATTGTGACGATTAACAGTCCCATTTGGAAAAAACGAACACTTATCGGAAAAACAAATGCTGAACACTAAATTCGGATTATTTATTATTCGTTCAGTCATAATCTCGCAAAATTCCAAACGTCTGTCAAAGTCATCTTCATTTAATTGTTGTACAAGATGAATTTTGTAGGGGTGAAATTTATGTGTCTTCAAAATTCTGCGAATACTCGTAAGAGATATGCCACACACTACATGTAGTTGCCTGGTGCTTAATGTAGGGTCCATATTGACGTGCCCAAAACAGCAACTTCCACTGCTTCGTTTCCCACTATCCTTCGATTTGGAGGAATTGGTTTTCGGTTTGTCACTGATCCTGTCTCCTTAAATTTTGCTACCAGCTCAATTATGTATTTTCGGTTAACATCTTTATCTGGATTCATTTCATTGAATACCTGTGCTGCAATATTAACACATCTACCTATTTCATAATACAGTTCAATCAACGATACTCTTTATGCAGTAGAATAAATCATTTTAGATGAAAATAAAGTCTAATCACAGACAAAACGCTGCGAGATACTAAATTGAGAATTAAATGTAAATACTCGAAACTGCTAAAGAACTGCAAAATTTTTAAATTCTTTACAAAAACAGAATTCCACAGCAGATAAAATGAAGTACTTTTTTCTTCGAACGATAGAATTAGAATTTACATTACATTTTGTCTCAGGTAAGCGGAATACATTTCCTTATTAAAATATATAATAAAGAGAAATTAAAGTTAATAAATTATGTTGGATTTGCTGAAAAGAGAATTTAATGACTATTAAAATATGGTATCACACGAATTTTAATTCCATTTTAATTTAAGGGTTGAAGCTCACCTCTGCGGGGGGAGGGGGGGGGGTGTTGAAGTGAGTTGAAAATTATGCACTTCTTCTCCGGGATAAAAATCAAATCATTTTTTCATCGAGCAATAACTATTGAGAAATCGTTTCGTTTTCACATTGTTGTTCCCTTATTTTCTCAAAAACGGCTGCATCAAATTTGTAAAACTAAGATGCGTTGAACAGAAAATTCGATTACCTTCAAAATAGGATACCACTCGTCCCCTATTCCCATTCAATATTTTGGGGTTGAAGCTCACCCCCGCGAGGGTGGTGAAAGTTACAAGGTCGATGATATGGGCAAAATTTTTCCCCCGAGGAATAAAAATAGACGGGTCCGAGCGATTTTGTTTTAAACGAACGGTATATGAGATATCGGCCATGTTTCGTTTTGATTGGCCCATTCTGTATATACATATACATATTTACATACATAATTAATAATGATTCTTGATCCAGATATGAATTGTATATAAGTTCTCGTGAAATATTATTTTCGTCCTTACGTACGTTTCGGTCTAGCGACCATCATCAGAAGATATCAATGTCTAAAACCGAACGGTATATGAGATATCGGTCGTGTTTCGTTTCGATTGGCCCACCCGGTATTGTGCTCTTATATCACTTACTCGTAATTTTCAAATTTTTGCTAATGTATAATATATCTGCTAATTTATAGACTTAGGTATTTCTATGTTATTCGAAACTGTACGTAATTTTGAACAAATGAAGCTTATCTATTCTATTCTGTAGTCACGTTAGTGTTTCTATCATATAAGTTAGAAAAACGTATTTTATTCTATTAATTTAAAAATCTATTTGCTCATTCAAAACTACGTTCCTATTCTGTTTGATACGTTCCAAACTTTCTAATGATTCCAATATAATCAATTTTTATTGCACGTGCCAAATATATGAGCTATGGGGAAAACTATGAGTATGTTCTGAGAAGCTTTCAGTCCAATTTGGAAATTCTTTGTGTAATCTTTAACCAAATGTTCTTGGTACCTCACACTAAAACTGCGGCGCGCCTGACCGATTCCTAGTGAACGATTATTTCAGTGTGTTGGTTCCTTTATGTTATCTCGAATAAAACAATTTTACTTCTGATATTTCGAATTTTTTGTTTGTTTTTAAAGTGTTTCCATGTAACTTAGAAAGAAGTAAGAATGGATGACTGTGAATAGGAATCAAAATACCAATAAGTTCGCTTGAAATTATTAGTATAACGGACGTTCCGAAAAAATGGTTTCGAATCCTTACATCAAGAAGAACCCTCAATAGTTACCTGGAGGTCAGAATACCCTGATTACCGAGGTCTTCTACAGGGAAAATATTTGAATATACTCAGTAACGCAACCAAAAACGTTCCTCGGGGTATTTTGGGGTCGCTGATTACGATTCCGGTGCCAGATTCAAACTGCGTCGCATCTGGGACTCGGAGGATTCACTAACGTCGTCTCCAGGGAAGTAGTGGAATTATCTTTTGCAATGGAATTAAACTTCTGAGGGAGGTTCTTTCTAGGTTGCTGGTTGAGATCATGCCCCTGAATAGAAGGATACTCTGATTACCTAGGTCATTTCCTGGAATGTTTTTCAATATGCTCAGAAACGCAACGAAAATCATCTCTCGGGGGGTTTTGGACATCGCTAACCACGATTCCGGAGTTATTTAAATAAAAAATAATTTAGAACGAATATCTGATATAGTAGCGCGTGGTAAGGATGCAGTATATTGTTATGATACGGCAACACAAGCATGGTCTTGGACCAAGGTGATATAATAATGGTATATTTAAAAAGAGAAAGACTTTTTTAAAGATCTGCCGCACCGCGCATGCTTTCTTCTGCGTTGTACGTACTTTGTTGTCGGTTCATTGTGTATCAATTCAAAATATTTTTGTTGAAAAATGGAAAATTAATGAAATTCGTAAGAATTATACTACTACTTGATTGATGTGATTGATGTAGTTAAAAATATTTAAATTTATTTTACTCCATCGGTAGTCTTAAACAATTAAACATCGTAATCTGACTTGGTAAAACTATTTCATATAGGGTGAAAAATTATTTAAAAAAGTAATAACACGATTTAATTTGTGTTGACATTTAACAAAATTTTTACTTGTTTAATAAGAATTATCAAACAGAGCGGAGTTTTATGTTAAATTTTAACATAGATTGAATTTTGTTATTACTTTTTCAATATAATTTTTTACGTAATTTATTACAGTCATATTATCGATTGTCTCGAAAAATACAGAAATTGATTTGGTCTTCAGTTTTTACATTGTCCAAAAGGTTAATTACATTTATTATATTATATTATAGTATACTATATTAAAACCGTCCCTGGAGATGATCTGGGTAATTAGGGAATTCTGATCGCTACGTGACTATTGAGGGCCATGATCACAGCCAGCAACCTCAAAAGAACCTCTCTACTCTACTGGAGTCGACTTTAGTGGATGCCCAGAGCACCAGGTGTGACGTAGTTCGAATCTGGCACCGGAGTCGTGATCAGCGACTCCAAAATATGTGGAGAGACGATTTTCGTTGCGCTTCTGAGCATATTAAAATATAGTCCATGGAGAAGACCTCGGTAATCACGGTATTCTGACCACCAGGAGACTATTGTGGGTCATGGTCATGACCGAAAACCTCAAGAGAACCTCCCCAACAAGTTTCACTCTATTGCAGAAGATATGTTGATGAATCCGCTGGAGACGACTTGGGTACCAGGATGCATTGGGCCCGAGGTGCAACGCAGAGCGGATCGTCATCAGCAACCACAAAAACTCCCGAGTAAGAAAGTCTGGGCCATTTCGGTTATATCTGGGCATTATATTTCACATTGAATTTCAGCTTCTGAAAGCGCATTCAAAGAGTTCATTTTCCTCTATAGAAATGCAAAAACAAACTGGAAACATTTTTTCTAGATGACTTCCTGAATCGATTAAAAAAATACGTCAAAATCGTTGTATCCGATTTCTTTTTCGACCTTTTGGCTTTTTTTTTTGTGCTTTAGATCCTCGACTATTCCTATTATGTAGAAATATTTCCTTATTTACATATATAATATATAACATAATTTACATTTTTTCTCCTAATTATAGATTATTTTATAAGAAACTTTGAATACAACAGTACGAATATCAGAGATTTTGATAATATTCTAGATTATGAAATTCATGCGGAAAATGAGGATTATCCTGGTTTTAAAAAATGGTACAAAACAAACAGCAGACTATTATAGGTATTATGGTGTATTGATTTTCATTACAATAGTATGGATTCCAAACATACTAGTGAAGAATTGACCGTTGAATTAGAAATTGATATAAACCTCATCATTATCAATGCAATTTACAAATCACGCCCTTATGCTTTCATAATAATTTTAATAACAATCTATCTGATACAATTACCACCAATTACTATCACCTCGTTGACATAAGAAATAGTTATTTATAAAAAAATGTTGTTTAATACTTATCAGCTTGCAAATCTAACATATCATCATTGCCCAATATATTTAATTATCTCATTAAATACTGAAATTTGTCAGGTTTCACACTTATTCAAAATTGAAGTTTATCTATTTATTTAAACTATGAATTCCACTACAAGATTTCATAGTTCGTTTCTGAGATAAATTGAACTTGATGTGAATATAAAAATTATTATAGTATATTATTATTTCCAGTCACTGTTTTTGAAGAAAATTTTATACATTTCAATCGAGAAATAGAATAATTATATTTTAAGTAATAAATTGCAAAAACACCAACCGTAATTTTTGAAATCAATCAAACTATTATTATTATTATTTATCGTAACCATCAGATTTAGAGCTTTCCTATAATAATTTTTTTCCAACATGATCTCAGTAAGTTTCAAGATTTGCCATTTTCACAGTCCAAACTAAAGTTGAAATGGAAAAATTGTCACATTTTGTTTCATTTACTAGTATAGTGTAGCAATTAGTAGAAATGCAGTCCGTGCGGGTCTGGATCCCACGTTTACAATGGTTACAATGTATTTCGTGACTAATAACTTTTACAAAATTGCTTTGTGAATATGTTAGATTGAGTATCTAAAAATGGATGTTAATAGGTTAAAAGACAGCTGTCGGAAGTAGGGTAACACAGTAAACCTTTAGACCTGCTGGCGTGATCTTACACCATCGTTCCATGAAGTATGATTACATAAGACGTATTAACGTCAAGTAATAAAAAACTGTTCCATTGAGAAAGATTCGGCCACACCAAAACTCACCTTTCTCTGCCTCGCGTTGTCTTATCCGGTGGTCATTGGGGAAATTAAACAATATCTTACGCGACTCGAGTTAACTCAGTTCTTCGATGAAATCGAAAGTTGTAACAACGTTCAAGAAGTACGATAATTGAAAAAGTTCGCTATAAGTTCGTTAAGCTAAATTTTCTATCGTGCGGGAAGAAGTACATCATTTCGTTCGCACTTAGATCCCCAAAGATGCCTTACACATTGAGTTAAAACAAGTTGAACTCTTAAAACTCTAGTTCTGTATTATAGTGGTTCGATATAGTAACTTATGAAAATGGATAACATTATTAAATCATCGTGTTTGTTACTAGTGACTTTGTGTAAATTTTGGGTGTCTGCCGAACCCACAACAATTAAATATGCTTACAACTCTTCGGATCTATCGTACCTGTCAAATGGTATACAATTTCCCGCACCCGAACACGATAATCATAACCCAATTATAGGTGGAATGGTTCAGGAAACGCTCCCGGAAATGAAGTGGCTGAAGGATTTGTTCGACCATCACAAGTGGGATAGATTTGTCGATGTTCTCAACAATACAAAGTGCCGGGATGATGTGAAGTCCTACGTGAAAGAGCTGTACAATGGGACTTCCTGGGCCACAAAAAGTCAGTGAAAACTTTCTCTTAAACGCGTGTAACTTATGAAACTAATTATACATTGAATTTCAATTAATTGATTTTCAAGCAAGCTTGCTCAGTGGGTTATGTTATGCAATGCTGAATAAGATCGTTTCGACGTCACGAGCACTGCATATAGTTTCCTATCGCATGTTGTTCCGCTATCCATACAATCCTCACGAGCCAGCAAACAAATTGAATAATGTATTGAGAAACCAACCGTTAAGTTACTTTTTCATCGTTTTCATTTGCACTTACAGGCGAAAGAAATTTAACTTAGTTGAAGTTGAAGGTTAAGGCTGATGCATAATGATCTGGGAACAAAACCTCTTATTGCAAAAAAGAGGCATGTCTAACAAGAAACTAAATTTTGTCATTAGTTTAGAAACTCTTCAATTTAATTGCCAATTTCTCTAAGCGCTTCTGAGATTGAGTCGATGATGAATTAGCGACGGTTATAGCAAAAATCATATCGTAAAAATTAGCGCAATCAGCGTCAATTCACAGATTGACCCACATTAATACATGAACATAGTATCAACCACAACTAGAAATCAATCAGACAATTATTAAACGTAAATAAAATAAATACTAAAAGTTTGACTTTTAATAAATATAACTATATTTTCTTCAAATAAATATAACAAAGTAGTGTGTAATATTTGTTGAAGAAGCTACCATGTTAACGAAACTATAGTTACATTTATTTATTAATTATTAAAAGTCAATCTTTCAATAGTTATTTTATTTAAGTTAAGACTAGATTTTCAACTCACTATGGCTGATTCTATTGAATTTTAGACAATTATTATTATTGCTTTAGTCATACCGTTGATATCCTCAAGGTTTTTGTTATCAGTGTATGATGAGGATTATGTATAATCTTCATTGAATATTCTTATTGGCTCACTCTCATCTAATATAATATAACAAAGCTGATGAGAAAGTTTGTGGTTGTTGTCTCCAAATAACTTATGCTCACTATTTATTCAAGCTGAGATGTAAATTCTCAATATCATATTTGGTGATCAAAATTTTGAATATATTCTTACCTTGCGATAATGAAAATATTATGATTAAATGAAAGAACAATTACATTGTATTTATACACCTTTTATTAATACCATGAAAACGTCACTATAGTTTCAACACCTCATCCAAGTGCCATTATCAAACAGATACAAAATTATAATAATAATGAAAAGTGCTATAAAAACAAAGTGATTGCTCTTCCGTTTAATCGAAACGATAAATTACTATAGCGTAACGGATATCATCAATTTTTCTTAAATAAAAATATTAAGCTCATAAAGAACCCACCTATCTCTCTTTTGAAAGATTTCCTTCATATAAGAAATACAACTCTGAAAATATATGGATACTTTTAGACAAATTGACAGCTGAAATGATAATTTAGTGGTGAATGAGAGAAACATTTTGTGTTCATCCTTGAATCCTTCAAATTTTATTACGTTCGTCGTCAGTCTCAACGGAATGAAACGTCCGTTCGACTTTAAATTATGCACAAAAATTATACACGCACACAATTGAAAATCCAGCTGATGGATCCAATCAAATATTGAGAATTTATTGTTAGTGAAACCGGTGAATCAAATCCGCTCAGGCGATTCCAATTTATTAGAATGATCAATTATCAGAACCAACACAATAGTAGTAGAATTAAGTAAGAACGATAGTTCAAAATGATTTTCTGTGAGTTTATTGAATTTGTCACGATTTACAAAAGCATAATTGTTGGAGATTCATCTACCTTCATTTCGGGATTGTGGTTTATCGGTTACGACGTTACTGACTTTCCGAGCAATATATTTCAGAAGAGATTATAAATTATTGGTCAACTTCATATGACTTTCTCATTACGAAAGCTTCTGTTACAAATCGGCTCTCAAGAAGAATATTTTCGAATTGAATCAGAATTCAATTTCTCTAAACCATTCTCTAATTCCAACCATTGCCAAAATTCACAGAGTACCTACCTAGAATGGGCGATCAACCAGGATCATGGTTGGGCTCTTGATAGGGCATCGTAGGCTCAGCAAACACAAGAACAACATCAGACTGGCAGACACATCCATATGTAGGTCCTCCTGGATATGAGGAAACCTCAGCACACATACTTTGCTAATGCGAAGGTCTGACAAGGCTAAGGTTTTTGAAGATAGGAAAGGAAAAACCACAACCCTCGCAATATATGGAGAACCTAAGATCTGGTCCAATAACGACAGCTCTAGGCATAACACAACGGCACATACAATAGATCTGCAAAGGTCGCAGTGGAGAGGCTCCCCGCCTATAAGCTCCATACAAATTTAACCATAGCGACATAGAGAAACAGCAGTTTATATGGACAAAAATTAAGGATTAGACCAAAGATGCCTTGATAAAACGTTGCTGTGGAAAACAGTACAGGGTGTTAAAGTTGAAATATGTTTTTTCGTTATTTGTTGATAATTTCACGTTCCCATGAATTTTTACCAAATTTGGCACAGAGGCGTGGGATTTAAGTCATGTATATGATTTTGCTTATTATCAGACATTCTATTATACATATTATACATGAGCGTTACCTGATGATGAAATTGAGCCATAACTTTATTTTTACTAAGCTTTTCACTTATTTTGACTAAAAAATGTGAAAAATTGATATTCTTGTTTGAATTCGTTAATTCCAACCAGTTTCGAGAAAAACGGAATTGAACAGCTCAGAGTCTCGAAAAGTGGTTTCAAATAATATATATTCATTTACGAAAAGTGTGCTCTTACAGTTCCTTGCATTGTTGCATTCAAGAAAAGTAATAACAAGTTACTACTTGTGTTATAATGCCTCATCAAATCAATTTATCAACATGGAATTGGGGATATTATCTGTGTGTATACACATCAAATAATCGATCTTTTATATCGAAATTGTGTTCTAAGAAAAAGCCGCGAAAGTATTGTCGCATTCGCACAAACTTCGGATCAGTAAGAGGAAGAAATGGTTAGTAGTTATTCTATTTTTTTTCTTTTCGCGGAGGCGTTAACTGTTAATGCTTTCTTGAATGTTATCATGTGGCGGTATATACTGATCTAGCCAATGCGTGCTGGAATATCACACGTAAAAACATATAATTAGATATTTATCATCTTTAAAAGACAATTTACACGAATAAGTTGCATTTGAACACGAAATGTTTTTGTTACCTTTAAGGAATAATTGTAATAATCATTTCCTACATGCAAACCTGTTCGCTCATAATGATATGTTTTTATGTCGCTTAGACAAAATCAAACAGAGTATAATGCAGTTCAAAATGCTATCTTGAATAGTTAGACCGTGTGTTCTTTTGTGGGGGATACTTAAATTGAATATCACTGTCAATTCAATACAAGACGATTCCAACAGATTTTTCCTTCTAATAACCATTGGATGATAAAAATTTCCTATTCTAAGGCACCTGGCATCGGAGAGAAATAAAATTAACAATCAAAATTTGAAGTAATTCTTCATTTACACGAATACCAGGAATATTTACTGTGATATATTGGGTTCAAGATTTTAATTACCTTACCTATTACTAACTCCCGAAGAATTCTCAAGATGAATAGATATTCTGACTTTTTAATTCATCTTATTGAATAGATATTTCGTAAATGAGCTGTAGAGTTTGAAATTGCATACAACTGTTAATAAAGATGAATATATTTAACAAAAATTTCCCAGTGGGACAGCTTACCTATTCGTAGATAGATGGCGTTTGAACAATTAGGTTACTCTATAGTCTATAAAGTTTCAGTTATACCTGCTCATCCTGATGATGAGCCGTGAGATGGAAAACTATCGGATTGTCTTGTTGCTGGTCGAGCTTACCACTATTAGGAGTAAATGTGTTCCATCTATTTAAAATATAGTAACATCAAGTTCCTGTTCTCTACGTTCATTGATGTTTCATCTTCTAAAAAAGCGAATGCCGCATAACATTGTCCAGCGTATTATTGTAAATACATTACTCGACATGATAATATTCTGTGTTTCCAATGGGTACACAGTAGATTCCATCTGGAAAATAGTCTAGATCGATTCAGAAAAGTTCGAAACGGATATTCCTGCAAATTCATCAATTTTCAACTAGTGAATTGTAATCATAAACGTGGGCTTCAACGAGATTGAATGTCTAACAATGCCATTTTTGGAAAACTATCTAAACTACTCTGCATTTGGGTTCAACTAGGGAAAACCCAACAATGCCATTTTTGGAAAACTGCCTGCCCTATGGCGCATTTGGGTTCCTCAATAGCAACAACTAGGAAAAACATAACTTACTATTTAATAATTTGAATGAAGAATACCACAAGATTCTTTCATCGGTTCTATGTCTCGTTTCTTTCCATTATATTGAAAACCTGGATCCCAGGTATGAGTTGTGTTTTTAGCTAACAACAATAGCCGTTAATGGACTGACTTTTTTGAAATTGAAAACTGCTATCTGAGTCTAATAGATGTATTGTCACTGTTCAATCTGGAGAACCAACACTTTTTCTATTGACTTCTAACGCGAGATGTGTTTGCACTTGCAACATATATCCTGTTGAGTTTTTTCCATATTCAAAGTATACCAACACAAGTAATCTGAAGTCAACAGTTTCATTTAGATTCAAGCTTATTCGACGTTTCTCACTTCTCATGAGCTTGTCAGTGGAACGAGGCAGACGTGAAGTCACCGATCAACCATCTACGGTAGTGATATAACCACAACCTTCGAAAATGTTTGGCGGACCTAGTAATTCCAACACCATCTGCCGGAAAGCAGATGTCCTATTGAAAATGTAACACAATGCCATGCATTGATAGTAGAGTTCTCGCGATCAAGGAATCGAAGTGGAAAGAGTTGGAAATAATACCGTCGAGTGGCCTCGAAACAATGCATTCACTTGCATCTCGTGTTGGAAGTCAATGGACAATGTTTTGCTTCTCCAGGTTGATATTTGTTTTAATAGCCTAGGAAAAATAGCCGGATTTAATTTTCTTCCGTTCAGTTTCCATTCTTTCATGCAGTTATTTTCAGGATATATTCCACCTATTGAAATATCACTGCTGAAGCAATTATGTAGGATATACATATTTGTAGTAGCGAATCTACAGTACCTACTGAACTATGCAGGAAAACACTGACACTTAAAATAAACTAGGTATAAAAGAGTTTCCAACTGTGGATACAACTATCACCCTCATCGAGTGAAATACTTTAAAAGTACTAACGATGTTTCTGTCACTTGGCTTGTCGTAAATACCAGCATCGTGAATTACAGTTTTTTGTGCAGAAATTCATGAGCACAACATTCATTGTGATTTATATTTATAGTACTACTACGGATTTTAATTATCTACTACCATGTATAGTAGAGTTCCATTGTTATGCTGAATAGTTAAATATTTAACAACCGTTTTGCGACCTTGAAAGCATGTTGATATTGTTCGTTATATTTCGCTATCGAATATTAATAATACGACCTACCTACTTTTATTGATTTTCTAATTTAAAGCAATCATGACTTGTATCTTCGATCAACTTGAGAGGTCATGAACGGGGAAATGGTTAACCATTTATATATGTAGATTTTGTAGTTGTCAACTAAACATATGAAACAATAGTTCGGATGGAATTTCTGAGTGGAGATGATTGCTAATTGTCCCAGTACTTGAAGAAATTTAGATAGTTTTAGCTGATTGTTTATTGATCTCAAAGTTAAAAACGTTACACCTGTGTACTAAATGTTTTTGTCGGTTGAGAAATAACAGAAGTAATAGATATGATGTTCAAACTAGATATAAGATAGCCCCAAGTAGAGATGGCAGCAATCTTACAGCGGGAATAATCGATTATTATTATATTCAGATTAAACAATTAATAATATGATACGTTTAACTACTATTAATTAATAATTAAATGATTATTTTTTACTTATTAATCGACAGAAGCACCAAATATTGAATGAACAATATTTTTCAGTGTTCTGTATGAACTGTATGTAATTCCTTGTTCGGTGTATTTGTTACTGTTAATGATCAAAACTGGTGAATGTGAACATTCTCAGATGAATGTCGGAAAATTAACCCGCGAAAATTTTAACTAACTAACCTGCGATAACATTGCCGTTTGGACCTATAGCGTATGTTCGAAATTCTATGAGGCAATGTTATCGCAGGTAAGTTTGTTTAATTTTTTTATTTTATTCACAATAACAGACTCACCCTATCAGTATAATTATTAGTACGTTGTTAGTATGGATTTGGTCATTAGTCATTTGGAATCAATCAAACATCATTCTTTGATTCTTATCTGAGAGTAAAGTATGATATTTTGGACAAAAGTGGACAGTAAAATTTCAGTGTAATGTAAACTGTGCTCAAAAACTTCCAGATCTCCCACAAATCTTGTTTGAATAAATGAATAGGATTATGTAGTACGTATGATGTACTCATTGAGGTTTTGCTATTACGTAAACATTGATTGAAACGAAATTATTTTCTGAAAAATTAGATTAGTTGAATAATTGATTAATGGATTATATTGTAACGATTTAATCAGCCTACGATGACTTTGATTCGATTAGGCAAATGATCAAATAGTCGATCAATCAATATCCATTGCGATCTCTAGCTCCCAGGACTATCTGATTATTTAATTTTGATGAAATGGAAAACAGACTAGGCTCATAGGTGGGATGAAATGATGTCAGTGATTTTAAATTGTGTGGTAGTAACCATAATTGATAGAGCCAAAAGTTATGACAGACGTGTGTATAGAAAAATAAATATTGAAATTAATGATGTTCTTAAGAAAATGTATAAAAACAAATTTTCCGTTCCTGGAAATCGAACTTGAGTCCACTGAGTGGATGTCAGGTATCTTAGCCCGTCGTTGTGTATAAACTGTTGAAGAATGGTAAATTTAAGTTCACTTCAATAATTGTTTCAATTTTTGTCGAACGATTATGTTGAAATTTGGGTGAAAGCCGTTTTAAATTAACTCAAATTTACTGTAAAAGTTTTGAATCGATTCAATGTACACTTCTTCAGGAGTTACGATTTTTAAAAATGTTCAACCCTCCAAAAAGAATGTGCTTATACACGATTTCATCGAAAAACAATAGAAATCGTCATCGAACAGAAGACGATTTTCTGTCTAAATTTGAATATGATAGAACAGAAATATTTTTTCAGAAATGAATCATAAAATCTGATGAAAATACTATGGGGTAGGAATTTTTGCTGTAGGACTTCTTTTAGCAATTTTAGAGATAGCTTGAGTAAATGCAATATGATCTTCGAACTTTATCGCGAAGAGTTTAATAACAATGAAAGTACCTATTAGTGGTAATTAGTATTAGTAATATGGAAATCTTTGGAGAGATGCAAGCCTGTTTCTGAGTTCTGACGGCACCACATTCATTCTCGCTCCCTATTTTTCCTTTATGGACGTTTTATTATATTTGTTATCTCCTTCTAAGAGCCCGCGATTCAGTCTGAATAACGTACCTTCGTGGTACGCTGTACCTATTGTATTAAAAGACCGTTGGCAATTATAGGTTTTTTAGTGTTTTACAACTCTTTATGATATTCTGGAATCTATTATTACTAACAAATCTCGTGATATTTTCAAATTCGTTCCAGTTCAGCAGCATTTTAGTTAGATTACATGTGTCGCTTTGCATTAATTTGTTTTTCGATTACTCCATATTAGCCTGGTTTATTCATATCCAATGAATACTGAATACGAATACATGTGAAAAAAAAACAACAAACAAATTTAACAATCGCATTAAAAAAGTGAAATAACTTTGTGTAATACACAACCACTAGCTAGTGTTTCATCATCATTTGAGGGGAGGGGACTTAGCTCCCAGATGCACTTAGGCCACTTAGTTGGGCCCATTGTGCGCCCCGTGGTCAGAAGCCTATTTATTCTATTCTAGCAGGTTTGTGGCCCGCCAGAATATTGCCAATGCTGGCTTCCATAAGTTCTTCTGGGAGCAGTTTTGATTCTCCGAAGTGTCTGTGCCTGAGGAAGGCTAATGCTGGGCATTCCAACAGGATGTGAGAGGCAGTTTCTTTCCGCTTCTCTGCATTTTCTACTTATTGGGTCATCTGTGATGTGTGGAGGTGTTTGTTAAGACGACAGTGACCGGTTAGGATTCCAGTCATCTCTCTGATGTCTCTTCTGTTTTGAGAAAGGAGTTTCTCATGCGTGGTAATTCTCGCCACAGTTCAGACCACTATTTATTCAGTTGTCCCAGAAGGGTGACACCTCTCACTCAATTTGATAAAGCGACCATTGGTTCCGGCCCGACGGGGGCGCTAGATGACCCTCGCCTGGCCAAAGAGTTGGCCATTTCGTTTCCTACGAAATGTGTTCAGGAACCCAGTTGAGTTGAACTTTATTTCTCCTGGCTAGTTCAGCTAGTGTTTACTCGTATTATTGTTCAGCATCAGATTCTATCATATTCATGTTCAATGTACTTTACTAAGAACTTTATCCATTTTCCAACTTTCCTTTCTCAATCTTTAGTAATCCTTCATAGGTTCTGTATATATTGAGTTACTGTTAGAGTCCATTGATAGTGTTCTTTATTCTAGATTTATCGATAACAGAAAGACACCTAGATACCTATTCCTAGTATTGACGGCTTAATTACTTTTACATAAACTACTTTATAATCCAGTACTTCGTGAACTACAAATTCATCTTTTGAACGATTACACTGAATTTTGTAAACAATGATGTACTTCTTCAGATATAGGGACTTTTCAACACATAGGGATTTTTCAGGCTTTCAGGATTTGTCCGTTTAATCTGATTTATTATTTCAAATAGAAAACTACTTTATGAGATTGTGTGTCGTGTCTAACAATTTCAGTTCGCAGACATTTCAGTTGGGGTTTTAAATCCCCACCCTGCAAAAGTTTTCTCCACAGTCGTTTCTGTTGAAGCTATTATATTATAACAAAATTTTAACAAAAAATTCAGTATCGTGCAACTTGTTTTGTAATAGGTTATTGAATAGAATGGGGAAATTTCTGAAAAACATTTAATAGATGAAGTTGAAATCTTGTTTTAAATATTGTAAGTAGCAAAACGTTTTCAGCAGTCAGAAAGAGACGAGAACGAGTTCCATTTCGATAACGTAAAACAATTTGTAATAAGAAATTTTAATACTGATTCCAAGCCTACATTCTCACTTGCTCATATAATTAACTCAACACTAGTTGATATGCTTCCAACGATCAACTTTCACTTCGTCAGTCAGCGATCGGCCGGTATCGAGAACTTAACGCCGTTTAACGATGATAGCGGTAGAATATTTCAGTAAGTTGGAGTGAAAAGGGTCAATATTTAAATATTCAATTGTTGCGAAGGCAAAATGTATAAACATCACAGGTACTAGGTACATATACAGTTAGGGAAGTAATGCTTCCCTTGCTTCCATGAATCACACCCTGCTGTCTATATTACAATTTTCAGACGGAAAAAAGAAACGCTATCGAATTAATTCAACCAATTTCGACCGTACTTATCAATAGCACATGGTCTAATATTATTCTATTGTCTTTGATACTGTGGATTTGAGAACATCGAAACTAATAGTACAGACAATTATATACAAAAGAAGAATCTATCAATTTTAGTACAATTTCAAACGATCAACAAACAATTTAAAGTACATTTTTGTGAAAGAGAATGATTTTTCAGTTAGTGGTTATTTGATTGTTACATGAAAATGTATTGTTAGGTAATAAACGCATGGATTTGTATAATTTGAGAAGGTGCTTTCTTTCATTCTTCCAATTTCTGAAAATTGACAGCATTTTGAACTGCTTCATCAGCAATAGCATAATAATTAAGAGAAACACGTGTATCTAACTCTCGTTCTGGGCTCATGAGGGTAATTTATATGGTATCAAACGTTATGATTTATTCACAATGTTACATCATTCGCGAGAAGTTGTATAATCATCCATTTCTTCCTTTTCTCCTTTTTGATACCCAAACAATTCCCTATACTACATGTTCCTCTCACAAAACACCCCTATTCTAAAATAGTATCTAGCTACGATTCTTTCCAAACAGTCTCTTGAAATTGAATAGGAAAATGAGATTGACACACTGATAACAAAAGATATATCAATATTATATTCTACAACAATTTTGGAATGGCTCATATTCCAAACGAAAGTTTGTAGTGCTGAGCTAGAGGCGAGGGCTACGGTTCGCGAGTAGTGTGAAATATGGCATTCCAAACTTGTTAGTAGACTATACTTTCTCTATCGAAATTTTAGAAATTCCGCGAAAAAAGTTATTTTTTATTTGGCAAAATATTACTATTCATTATTGGAATATCTCATTATTAAAATATCATTTTAACATACTGTGTCAGAATGTATATTGCATCACTGCATCACAGTCTGTCAATATGATATATTATTAACTAAACTCTTATGAGTTTATTATTTAATTATGAATTATTATTAATTCTTCCGGCTAGCTTTTATTTGTGTTTTAAATCTTACGTTTGTTTTGATTTGAATAATCTAATGATTTGAATAATGAACTTTTACCTTTTTATTTTATATCTATGGAATTAAACACAATGTTCATTGAATGCTAACTTTTAATATTTAAATTTCTATTACTCTAATTTATCTCGGGTATTAACTTCTACAATGTTGTGTTCAAATAGATCTATATGATCTAACCTCAAAATCAAAATGATTATTTCGATTTATCTTTGTTTACAAAGTCATAATCTACAATCTTTCTTTCAGATTTACAGACAGATAATAATACAATGGAGAAATAATAAATAAACTTACGTTTAGTTTATATCCAAGAATATGTTTAAAATGTAGGCAATGTTCACTTGGCTTGATTTTCTTATTAATTTGATAATTCACTTTACCCGTAGGTACACAATTTCTCTGCTATAAACAAATCACAGGTAAACAATGTGGTTACTTCTTTAGAAATCAGGAATTGTTGATAATTGTTAACTTGTCTTATTCTTTTTCAAAAGATATAAAACCTTAAATGATGTATTGGAACGTTGTCGAAGACTAACTATTATATGATGCTACTTGTGAATTATGGTTATAATAACTTTTAAAAACTTTGTTCGAAGACTGGGAACACTACTTGACTTGTATAAATTACTTATTTGCTTCGGTTACTTTCAACCTTACGAAGCTACTGGAACACTTGGGTTCACCGATGTTTATCCAATAATCTAAGGTTATGGAAATCTTTTGAGTAGCTTGAGTATCTTGACTCTTCAGATGTTGATGGCTAACTAACTTGGCTTGTCTTCAGATGCCTTTTATAGGCCTTCAAAACCGACGCTAAGTCTTTTCAAAAATAACCAATGAGGTGCTTAGTTTACCTATCAAGAATGCTTTGTTGATTGTTGCAAACTGACAGAACTATTGCATTGTTACTAATCTGACGTCTATAAAATTGCATCGACCAATCAGAATTTAGTATTCTATAAATTTTTAATTATTGGAGATTTTCAACTTATTTTAAATGATGATGATTCCTTCTTTTTAAATTCATATTGCCTACATTTTTCCACACACTTTGGTATAAGATAACCTATGATTAGGTTATTAATCATGATTATTCCTATAATTATTATAAATTTGACAGTTGCCATTATTAAAAACTAATACATAATATAACATATCAATAGCATTTCTTTAACATTATGTAACTCAAATTTACTAATCCTAACTTATATCTATAACATTTTTCAATAGTTTGTGCTATCTCATGATAGTTTTTGTAATCATTTTAATTATGATTTCTGTCTTCGTAACACTGTACGTTTATTCACTTTCACTGAAGTTATTGTTTTACACTTTTATTCTAATTACATTGTTGTTTACTATGTTTTACATTGTTCATTATATTATACTAACTATTATTTAACTTTTAACATTGTATTTAATTCCATATAATATCTTTTTATTAATCTTTTCTGATTTTCAATGTTCGGTAAGTTCTAATTTTATCATTTTATTGTTTAGGAAATGAAATCGTAACAATATGTTACAATCTAATCTTTAATCATAGAGTAAATACTCCATGTTGGAGAAAAAGTATTCCATCCCACAGTGGCATACATAGGATGAGTTATTAACTGTATACAACTAAAATGACATCCCTTAGAAACTACGGTATTGCTATATAAGTTAGATTAATGAATTTTGCAGAAAAATAGCCAGAAAATTAGTAGACATTGTATAGTACTTTACAAATTCAAAATGTCAGTATTAAAGATTCATTCAGCATTCATAATATCAAACCGGTCAAACTGACCGGTCAAACCGAATCCTGGTTAAAAACTTGGTTTATTGGATAGAATGTATCTCGAACTCGAATTATTTCACAGTAGTTGACGACGAATGATCATCGTGTATGTTTGCAGGAAAACAAGATTTTCTAACCGTGAACAACACATTTAAAAAATGTCATATCGAGGTCATCTTGTACCTTCTGTGCAACAATTGCTAGTTATGAACTGACCTTCGATGATGCCCGATATCAAAAAGTAATCAATAGCGAGTATTTTTAGAAGGATGAAAATTGCATCTAGATGTATTACCATGTATAGTAACTAAAATATATTGAGCTGTGAAAATACAATCAAGAAATTATACACTTACATTATCAGGCCTTGAAGCCGTGACTAAAATGTGAAGGAGTCTCATCAAACTGTACTATAGCAGATACACATTCTCTGATAACACGTCTTCCTATTTTCTTCATGATGACCCGGAAAATTAAATTATTTATAGTTAAATTTACACTATGAAACAAATCTTTAGTGTGTTTAAAAGATTATTGATGAAAGTTATCTAAAATTTCTTCAGACACAAGAGAGTCAAATAGTGCCTCATAGATAATACATACTTTCGGAATAGCTTGAACAATATTGAAGCCACTGCCGAGAATGGTGATCGATGATCACCGTGTACTGCATTATTAAATTTTCCAGACAATGTTACTTACTGCATATTGAACTTGAAATGGAAAAATTTGTATTCAATATTAAAGAATTTTTTTTTTGAATTACATTGAAGTAATCTAATAAAGTATTCTTGGTCTACTACTACGTATCAAAATAAAGACAAAATTATTCAAGTTGTTTATAATGTTACAGGATAACGTAAGACTAGATACGGCAGCCGGTTTCTCTCATTAATATGAGAAATATTATATGACCCGATATCGGTACAAATGAAAAAAAGCTATTTCAAAATACACCCAAAATCCAGAAAAATTGAATTATCAATATTAAAAAAAACTGAAGTGGAGAAAATTAGGAATGTAATTCTATTTTTGTATTTATTACATTCTACTTCTTGACAGCTTCAATAGCATCTTGATATCTCTCCTACTACCTATTTGTCCTGAGATATTCTTTTAAATAATTTATTTATTTTATCAGAAGTGAGATACGTTTTCATGACATTCCATATTAAGTGAAGATCACAATATTCGATAAGAAAAACTTGAAAATACATTTCAATAATAAAATATGGACGGTTCATTATTCAATAAAAAAATTTTCAATTCGAAATTGAGTATGGTTTAATCCAAACCATGAAGGATCGGTAAATAGTTAAACAAGCAACTTCTAAACGAACGTAATAGATAGAATTCTTTAACAGAAATTATTGAATATACAATTTTTTATCGGTACATTTAAAATACATAGATAATCTGTTAATATGAAATTGCATATACCAACAGGTAGAAAATTAATGAGCAGAAATAATATGTTACTGCATAATTATTAGTGATATTGATAATCCTAGTATTCCAATAATCGTATTATCAGGCTGTTTGTGATTCTAATAATCAGTTTAAAAATCAAACAATTTATAATAGGATAGTTGCATGATGTACCTTTGTTTAGATTTAAGTCGAATATCCTTTGCACATATAAGAAACTAACAGTTGTACACGGACTACGCCTTCATAAACCCCTAATACACAGATAAGGCTTCGGCTCCGTCACCGCGATTTCATTCTCCAAGTTTCAAGACTTAATGTATAATTATTTCTATTACTTTCAGGAGTTTTCTACGTTAGAATTTTCCTACAGTTGTAGAAGTAATAGTATTGTATCAGTGACAAAATGTACTTTCTAGTTTAGGATGTCAGTTGATAAGAATGAGAATTATCTTCCTTTGGTCTCACCTCCAAATACCTTAGGCCACTATTAGATATACTCATAATTATATACCCATATATATATACATCATAACCGCGAATATGGCTTCAATCAAGATTTGAAAAAATGATAAAATTTGCTTATTATAATATCGATGATTGCCTAATACTTCCTTTATACATGGTGTCTACATTATGTAACATTTGAATGATGTTCACAGTTACATCTTCGGAGGCTGTCTGAATTTTGGCACAAACATAAGACCCTAGAAACCAAATTATGTATCTAACCCAAATTAAATTCTTCCTGTCAATCTAACAGAATTGATATCATACCTAAACAATTTTGCAAAATAACTGTGCTGGATAATTTCAAATATGATTTGCCTTGTCTAATTTTATAATTTTTCAGTGTATGACGCTGCTGGTCGTTATATGGGGCAATTCGAATTTGGTCACGATTACTGGGTTGGTTCACATTCGCTTTGTTGGGAATTAGAAAATAACGAAACTAATGTGGAAGTACCTCCATTTACAATTCGTTTTGCTGTAGCTAAATTGAGGATTAATATCAACAACCACTTAACTCCAGTTGTAAGTATTTCATTCTGAATTTTTTATAGTTTTTTATTCGTGAGAATTAGATGCAGAATGCTCATCAAGAGATCAAGGTAAAACGAGGAAGGAGAGAACAGAATGTATTAAACATTATTCATGTAAGGGGAATCCTATGTCGCTTTGACCATAGATTTTGATAACATTTCATTGTCAGATTCATTGTGGTTAGCAAATAGTATTAATGATTTCCTTTATTAGGTTTCTAAATTTGTAGTAGTGAATTTGCAAGATAGATTATTATTTTTCATCAGGAAGTGGGAGAAAATAATGCATTCATTTTAAAATTGTCATTTTGAATTCCGAAGTTTCTTTCTGTAAATAACGAATATTCCGATTTGTCTGCCGTCAGCGTGAATTGAAACTTTTAGCTGCACGTAATCTATGCAAACTGCTGAACCGGTTCTGCTATACTTTTAATGGTGCAGTAAGGTAGTATCACGATACCAATTACCTACATAGGTTGTGCAGGAATGTAATGCGTTAACTGTGTAATGGGGTATATGAGAAATATCGCATTAAACCTTATTGAAAAGTTGATGTCGAATTTTCATTAATAATTATATTCATAATGGTGGAAAATCAGTTCAAACAAATTGATCGAGTTATATGAATCCTAATTACTAATTCATTGATAGTTTGCAATCGCTAACGGCCTCTTAAACACAGCCGGAAGAAAACAAATTACATAACATTTATTTATAATACTCTTTCAAACACTACCATACTAAAGTTTTCTGCAGTTTCATTGGGTTTTAATACATACAAGTCGTTTGCAGACGAATTTTTATTAATTGAAGGGGTTAGAAGCAAAAGGGTGCAAGTGATAAATTTTGAAAATGGAGAAAATTGGATTCAAAGTCTAAAGCTTATTATAAAATCTAGGTTAAAAATGCCATTCTTTTTTTTTATAGTTCGTTCGGGTTTATGGAAGTATTTAAAAATATTAAAGTACATAATCAAAACATTAACTCTTTTTCTGGAAAACGCACTTAACTCCTTTTGCTTCTAAATAGAATAGTCAAAAAATTACTTGTATCTTAACATTCTTTAATAATAATATCTTATTAAACCAAAATAAAGTACGACTCTGAGTACAAGTAGGTAATATTAGGGAAATATTGGAAAAAAAAAATATTCTTATTCATCATAATCTGACAACATTTCTTCATCAATGTCTTCGAGGTTTTCTACTTGAAATATTTTTGGTATTTTTCTTTTTTGTTGCTGCCTTTTTTATTTTTGTTTCATGCTTCAAAGATTTATAGTAGTCGTGGTGGATTGGTGGAATGTAAGGTAAAAGTTCTATTAAGTTGTCATATTTTTCTTTGGAAATCTTTAAAGAGTCATTTTCATAACGCACTTGACTTAAATGAGAAAGTTTTATATTCGGCCTTTTTTTTTGAAGAATGGAGTTGTCTCAGATTGAAGAAGAGAAAAAGTAATGTTTATGCTTGGTTTAAATAAAAATGACAAAAAAATTTCTTTTTCATATCGAAAGCAAAAGACATCACGCCATTTCAAGGGTTTTTTGTTGATATCTTTTTTAGGGTCTTTCATAATAGAGTGTAAAAATTGAAATCTCAAAAAATCAGTTGCTATCATAATAACCACCTGAAAGTTGTTGGACGACCTTCGAATAACATCTGACCAATGATCAGGAATATAAAAATGCAAATTTTTTTTTGTCTTCCAATGAGCCGAAATGAGCGATCACATTCCATGTAGGAATGTCTTGATCCAAAAAATTTGTGAACTATGTTTCTCACACTTGAGCATTGTACTAAAAACATTAATAGCTTCGCTATAAAACAATAAATGCATCGAATTTATAAACATTGTTAATTACCACTGACCTTTCTGCTCATCGGGGTTCATTTTAAATACTACTTTAATACCAAAACAACTGAAAAACTAACCGTGAAGTGGTAAACTAGGAAAACATGATAGTAAACCACCGACAAATTGTCAACTGATACTATTCGTTAACTTTGCGGCAAAAGGAATGAAGTACCCTTCATATTTCCAACTTCCTTTTGTTCTATTCAATATGAAAAAATCAATCAATCGAGGTATTTTGCCATTTGAATTTTTAATGTTGGAGTTTAACGTTGTTCACCCTTAGGGGGGAAATCAAATGTTTAAATGGCAATTCAAAAATAAAAACCAAAAAAAACCATCTTGTTGAAACCGCAGTCTCATCCTTGTCTGCAGGTCGATATCTTTGAACATAACTGGAGGAACGTGTTCAATGAAGTGCATGTAATTTTCACTGGTTACAGTGCCCTAAAAAATATAGCCATACCTATGGATAATATCGCACCATACATTTTGTCCAACAAGTTAATTGCATAGTCAAATAATGAAAGAATCAGTAGATTCATTGACAAGGTAACTTCCAAATTTAGACCACGAAAACTGAATTCAATACTGATACCAATAGTTTATGTAAAAGTAATATTTTCTGTTTTATTTTTAACTACATTTTTCTATGATCTTATGATTAAGGCATTTTAATATTTTTGAAAAAAAGTGAGGGAAACGCAAGTGTACCCTCATGCATCCAGCTAAGTGAAGGAGGTACTTTTATTCGCCGTATTTATCAAACCAGATGTGGCGAACATGTAAAAGAGAACTGTTACCACTGTTTAAATCAGTTCACTTACAATGAAATTATTACTCTCTAGTACGCCTATAGCGCTACAATATTCTTGTTTTCTTATGCGTATTTTCTGTTGCATTTGTTAAATTATATAACAAATGTTGGTATTGCCAGAAGCCAGACATTCCAAGTACTTACCTACTTGCATTCTCAATTCCATCTTATTACGTAAAGATCAAATAAGAAACAGCTTACTTTCCTCACGTTCTATTTCGCCGTTTCGAAGAATATGAGAAATTTAATTGAATATTACCATATGAAGTGTATGTATGAACGTAGTAAAAATTGGGTTTCTCAAATCCAAATTAAGTTATTAAAATAGTGGTGAGGAAAAATTCAATGGTGTAAAATTCAGTAGGGTATAGTTTATGTGTTGTATAACGTTTTAATTCTCTGTATTTGAAACCTACATCGATTAATTACACCAGGTACGGATCCTGTAGAAGTGGGTCATGTTCTACTTGAATTTTGCTTAATTTACAAGAATTATCAGTCATTATTTCAAGAAGTTATTGAGTAATATTCTCGGTTAGTCATGGTAATTGGAAGAGCGACGAATTTGATACAGAATACATAAGTTTTCATTTAAGATTATGAATAGTTTATTGAATGGAAGATTGAGTTTGAATATCCGATGATTGGAGCAATTTATTTGTGGTAGTTTTATCACCTCATTGCACAAACATTTCATGTCAACAGAATCAATTGAAGCTGCAGTCACAATTAATTTTATTGACATAAAATGTTTGTTACCACAAATAAATAGCTTCAATCATCGGATATTCAAAATCAGTCTTCCATTCCTACCATGACTAAAATATATTTTTTATTTTTCTTATCATTATGATCGTTTGTTTTTGACGAGCTATAACTGTACAATCAACTTCAAGTTTTGATTTTACTTAATTGGTTATAACAACAATTTTTCTGAGAGAAGGGTACCTACTGAATAAATAAATATTCATGGGAATCATTTTTTAAATTATTCTCAACAAAAAAATGATTTGCAAACGATGAAGGAGTGAGAAAAATATCAATTCTCTGAAAGGAAAGGAATGTTTATTTGCGAATGGTTCGACCTATTAGTATTGGTTCAAACTAACTACGTCTATACGTCAGCCAGTTTCCTGGTCAAATCTTTCTTTCTTTTCGTGTGGTACTTTCATGTTTAACAATATATCAGAATCATTAATGCCAACTCTAAAACTAGCCAATCCTGGGAAGGAAAAATAATATTTTTCTGGCGAACACTCTTCCCTTTCTATTCTATTGAAAATTCAAATAATCAAATTCACTAAAACTAATAATTTTTCGATTTCGAGAGAACGTTTCATATGGGTTGATTTCATCTAACTGTGTGTTCGATTATCTATCAGGAAATATTGTATGGTCGCTAGGGATAGATAGTGTTACTAAATTCGATATACAGCTAGATATTTAGTTGAAAAATATCGGCATCTTCTTGGTCATTTTTAGTCAAAGAGAATATCGTTTCGAGGAGTTATGACATTATTAATGCTGTTTAACAAAAACAGATATTTCAATACGAATACATTATCGAAAATCAAGAGCTTTATTCCAGTTTTTTATTTTGCCCCATAATATTTATGAGCTCATTTTTTTTGTACATTTTGCTCACATTAAAGGAAAACCTTCAACGTTCAAATGAGATCGTATGAGGAATCAGTGAAATATTGGGAGGGGAGATAAGCATTGAATTTTTTGTTGTAAATTTGAAGGTTAGGTATAGGCATAAGGGAAAATCTCACTAGGCTAAGAGTCTCACAACCGTCGTTCGATAGAAGAATGAAGTCTGGTGGGAACAAGTTTGGCACGTCTTGAGCTCGATAATGAACAGATGGCCAGCTTGAGCTCGTCTAGTTCGCCTATCTGGAATCTCATGGTGGAATAACAGACGAAATTTCTGTTGAACACCGACATGGAAATATTTATAGAAAAGGGAGAGATGGCCCATCTTTCTGCGGTGCTCCAAAGTGGTCAATGAATTCGTAAGTGGGACATCTTCAATCAGATATAGCCCCCTTCTGAATAGACTCTAAGTGCATTAGCGTATGTTTGGCAGCTCAATTCAAAACATGTGAACAATACGCCAGGACAGATCGCATCTGTGCTTTGTAGATTACCATCTGGGGCTGCTGGGATGTAAATTAGGTCTTGGCATGACGGAATAGAGAACCAACTTTACGTGAAGCGTTTTTTGAAATGGCCTTATATGATCTCTCATGAAAGGGTTCTGTTGGTCGTGATACCGAGCATCGATATGGAGGACCTGGCATCATTACTAATTGTGAACGAAAATACAAGCTTGAATTTTGGTTATATCAAATTCTACTAGATTATCAGATCCCCAATACAAAATCAGTGCCAGATCTTCATTAATTGCGCTGACTTGTCTCTCCATCGCTCCTTTGGTTTCATTGGATGATATAGGGGCTTTACATGAGAAAGCGGTGTGAAATTTACCATCATTTGCAAAGTTGCAGAAGGGACAGGAGATCACTTCCAACTGATCGTTGACACAGAACAGAAACAAAGTTGGTGCCAAGACAGGCACCTGTGGAACATCAGCTTTAATAGCAATTGTATCGGGGGAGACACCGTCAACCACCACATGGAGTGATCTATGGGAGAGAAAACTTGATAGTAAACAAAAAAGGTTAGGCGACAAACCATATGACGGAAGTTTCTCAAGGAGGCATTGGTGCCAGGCTCGGCAGTAATGGCAGTAATATTAGGAGGGGCCTTTTCTTGTGGATCTAATGTGGAATTTGCGGCAAACGTTCCAGCAAAACTGTTAGCCTTACCTTGTGGTGTGGTAGCCAATGAGCTATGATCTTCGGTTAGGGGAGAGAATGAGCTGGAAGTGAAATTTCTTCCAATTGCCTTGGCGAATGTTCAAACCAAACGGGAGACATTTGGGCATTCGATAAGCCTTGATCTTATTTTTCCATTGCCTCTTTCGATGCGTCTATTGAATGATTGCAGATATTACTGGCTTCAACATATTCTGTTCTTGCCTCCAGACATGGGTTTCCGTGCCATCGACGATCTGGAACGGTTAGTTGACATATTTAGAAGAAACGCTGATATTTTGAATACTGTGTTTGAAAGTATACTGAGCGAAATCAATTAAGGCCAGTCGTCCTAAAATAAGTGTAATCCATTCGAAACACGGTGGAGGACTAATTCGGAACTGTAAAAGTTCTAACCATAAAAGAAAAGTTTCTAATATTGAAGAAATTTTTATGAGACCAAAAATTATCACCTTTCTCTTATTATATTATTTTTTAGCAGCTGCCAACTTCTATTATTCATCAACATGAATACATAAAAAATGTAATAATTAATTGCTAATTACAGTTTGCATTCTATAACCATTGTTCCTAACTACTGTTTGTTAGGGTTTTGTCATGCTTCTCAATTTATGGTACCCACTAATTACGGACTGTTATTATTTTAAGAGGCATAATAATAGGCTACAGTGTAATTATTAATGGAGAACAATAATTTCCAGGAACATAATAATCACTTGAATCAAAAGAATTCACGAAATTGTTGATCAATGTACTGAATGTATTCTCTTTCTAAAACATGTCAACATTGTCCTTGTTACAATCTGAAATATTAAAATTACGAAAGTGAATATTATTGTTATTTGTGCAACTGATATGATTATAGATAATAGAAGTTCATGTTATGAAAAATAATGACAAATAATTGAATGACAAAGAAATTCACGGGATACTCACATATTATAATGGTTTCAAGAACATTGAAATTTATTCTTATTCTTATATTTTGAATTTCAGACGAGGCAGTTGAATTTGGGTCAATGCATACCCGCATCATGCACCAACACGGACATACGAATTTTGTTGTCACAAGAACCAAAACAAGGAGCGACTATAAATATTGTTGATGTCAGAGCTGTCCCAGGAGGTTATTCCTTACTAGAAGATTACAAATTCAACATTGTGGGGTAAGTAATATCCTCATCTTGCACGTATACCCTAAGCCTATATTACCTTGTTTATGGCTTCGTCCTCAACATTCAAAATTTATACTGTACATATTTTACTAGATAAAAACTTGGTACTTTATACAAGAACCGTATTTTCGCATCACCAGTGTCCCAAATCGTTCTATTGATGAACAAAAATGTAATATTCATGTTTTGACAGGACTTCGTGGGAAGCATAATTTCCATTATCTCCATTTCTTATTTAATTGACAAAGAAGTAAATTACGTTGGATCTTTACCTAGAGATATGTAGTGCATTATGTAATGAATTATAGCAAAAAAACTTGAAAAGTTGCAGATAGAACTGACAGGGATAATTGAATTGTTGATTGGACAGGAATTGAAGGAGGAAAATCGACGATTTTGGCGAGTTCTGATTTTGGTCTATTCTTATGTATTTTGACGCGCTGAACACGATGGTGTAGTTTAAATTTGGAATAATCTTGTGCTCGAAAAACTATGACCATTACACTCACGCATTCACAAAAACGATTATAAGCATTCAGGTGCATTTAAAAATATTAAAAAAACTATAATTTCGCGCGCGGAATCTATTGTACCGACGGCGACGCTCGCTTATTGACGCTAAATGAAATTCCGCGCTTGTTTTCTATGATGAAATTCGTTATTATTTGGAATTGCGAACGGATCATCGTTCGCTGTTTCAAACTTAAGTAACCGATGTATTTCTCTGTAATTCGATCCAAGGTTTTGATCGATCGGCCCAAAATTGGTCCTTTCAGAGGCCCAAACACATTCATTAGAATAGCTCCCGTTCTACTCAACCCAAATTGATCCGGTTGAACTTAAAGTACCCGTCTAATAGAACCTACAATTTGGATTCCGTAAAAATATTCTAACCTCAAAAAACTTGGATTTTTCTGTGGTCCAAAATTTTTAAAATGGCGCCAAAGTTAACTCTTTGGACCAAAATACTTGAATTTTGGATATTAGGTGCAGAATAATGGAGTATTTCGAATGATTTTAGTTTTAGATCGACAACATAAGCGCCAAAAAAATGAGGTAGGTTAAAATACAATACCAAAAACAAGAAAGAAGAGAAATAAAAATATATCTTCTCACCAAAATACAATATAAAAAAATAAAAACTCTCTGGCATATACTCAAGTTGTGCCAAAAAACACACTAAATGAGCTCTATCTTGGGCCCACGACCTCGAATCGACTCCGGACCGGAGTCAAATAACAACTCAAAACGCAAAATGTCGATAAATGGCTATTTTTCGAGTGCAGGGTTGATCCAAATTTAAACTACGTCATCGTGTTTAGCGCGTCAAAATACATAAGAATAGACTAAAATTATAACTTGCCGAAATTCGGACAAAAAAATTCCTTAAGTGCCTGAACTATGAGGTTAACTCATGAATTGCAGAGAACTAATTAGAAGACAAAAGTCGAATCAAGTATAGTTCTACTTTTATTTGTTGCGGATGTATTAAACGACATAATGTAATACCTGTATGTTTTGTCTCATGCACAGACTGAATAGCCTACGTATGTCACAGTTCTCAGTATGAGGAAAAAACTACGTACATTTGTCTGAACTATCTTTAAAAATTCGATTGTGGAAGCCTTTACGTTTATCATTTCAACGAAATAATAAATAAAACTACTTTGTTACACTATCACTGATATTTAATATAGTCGTTACTATAGTTTCAACACTAAACGTATCATATTCAGACGAAAAATGACGTCTAACGTATAAACTCTAACTGACGCGTAGCGAGCTCCTAGATATGTCAAAATGATTTCGTTCGTAGCTAATTACATAGGACGTCTGGAGTTCATGCAATTATGTTTTTAGATAATTCGAACCTTCTAATTTCGATAGGCCACGTGAAAACCCCGGAGTCTAAAGCGCTAGAGTGTTATAACATTCGTATAAAATAGGGAAATTTCTCACTTTTAGAAACTTTAAATTAATTAATTAATTTGACACATGTTAGGTGTTTAGGTCTTACGGAATTTCTTGATTCGGTTGCCGCGCTCAAAGCCCGCGATGAAAGCTATATGCAATAGCTTAAAACGTATATAAACTTAATTTAAACTAAGATTATGAAAAAATCGAAATACCCGACACTCATATTTGGGGAAGGGTTAATTACAATCAGTGATAAAGCGGCCATTATGCTGATTAAATGAATGAAAGTGTTGCATATACTTTTGAGCTGAAAAAACATCAAATATTCCAGGTAGTCAATATTGTCATTGACTAGAATTAGCATAACAGCCGCTTTATTACTAGTAATTTACTATTTCGCAGATTTGACCGTTAAGAATTTCGTTTTCTTTCATAATCTTAGTTTAGATTCAGTTTACAGTCTATGAAAATGGCTGCATCGCAGTTGAAAAGTGTTTCAGATAAGTTATGAGTCTAAGTGTAAAACGGTTTATAGTGTACACTAAATTATAAGTTATATAATATAATTAGGTTTACACTAACCATTTTCCCAACTAAATTTGAGTGGATGAGGGGTGTTAGGGTAAACCAAATATACATATTCATTCACTCGTGACGTTAGAATTTAGCAAATATTATATCTGCTATATATAGGTTAAAGAAGGAATACAAACAGATTTTATGACGGTAGGAAATAGTTCTTGGAAGAACCAGAGGGGGTGAGGTGATTAGGTAATTCCGTTAGGACCTTATAGGCGCGGGTATATTTACTACGGACTTTAAATACGAAAATCAGGTTATTAATACATTGAAGAGATTAATGTAGAATAAATCTAGTTGATCGTTTAGGATCTTATTATCATACAACTTCATTCCTTTGAAAATTTTCACTGACTCTAATATATTTAGTTTTGAAATTTTATCTTGACTATGTAAAATTTGGACATAACTCAAATTAGGAAATGTTCATTATATCTAACTGCTAATCACCTCACCCCCTCTGGTTCGTCCTAGAACTATTTTCTATAGTCACAAAATTTGTTTGTATTCCTTCTTCAACCTGTATATAGTAGATATAATATTTGTTATATTCATTTTTCGTCTGAAGATGACACGTTTAGTGTTGAAACTATAGTAACGACTATATTAAATATCAGTGATAGTATAACAAAGTAGTTTTAATTATTATTTCATTAAACTGTCTTTATTTGATTGTGACGTGTTGGTAGGAGGAATGTGAAGTGTGAGTTGAAAGGGAGAAACAACACGAAGGTAATCAATTTTCATCTTAAAAGAAATTGTTTTGATTGACAGTTGCTACAATGTGTGGAGCAGTGTTGGTCAACTCAGTCGAGAAAGTTTGGGAGTATTGGAGTCGCCTTCAATTCTAGTTCTGGCACTATTTTCTGATAATTACTCTATTATGCTCACCGCACAGCAGCTTGGAAATTATTATTTCCCAATCTTATCAGACTTGTAAATCAGAGGTCCTGTGTTCAAAACTCATCTAATGTTCAATCGTTTTGAATTGAAGTGTGCAGGTATGAGTATTACTATGGTTGGCAATTACTCTGACAGTACTTCTTATATATTTCAATAGAACTAACTGATAAATGTTCTGGATAAGGATAAACAAGTTTGAGGTTTCGTTGCCTAATTGGCTACAATTTCGTGTAAGTATATCAAGAGATATAGAATTAAATTTTCTGAAGTATGAAGAAAGATAACTTAGATGATTTAAAATAGGATTATAAAGTTGAATAAACGTAAAACATTGAACGGGATTCATACATATATATATATATATATTTTATATATTTGACAAAAATACTAAATATGCTGATGCCTTAGTCCTTAGTGTATACAGAATATTCAAAAATTGAATATACTCTAAAGAGTTTCTACTTCTCCTTCGCTTCTCAAGAATTTTCCATCCAGTTCTCTGTAGCCAAGTTTCTCATTACTGGTGTGGGAGTATTTTCGATTGGGTATACTAAAATACAAATAATATCATACTAACAAACCTTTGACTAGTTTCTTAATCTACATACGACTTTAATTTAATGTATCAAAGAAAGTGCCATTTGGTCCATCAGGTTATGGTGAATTGAGCATGAGTATAAAAATGTTCAGCATTGGAGAACAGTTGGACTGGGTCATCAAATCGGCGCCCCTTTACAAATATAATGGTTGTATATTTTTTACATACTTATACAAAATAATAGAGATTTTGAAAATTGAAGTTTCCTCTCTAGGAAATTTGAACGATTACTAAAATGTAGCGAGTCAGAGAACTAGTACCCTTCCATATTTTTGATCAGAATAGTATTCTTTGCTGGAGAAATCATTTTCTATAAAACTAAAAACATCTAACCAAGAACAAAGGAAAAGGGCTTCGAATATATAGAGATTTAGATTCCCTAATAAGAAAAATCCGATAACAAACAATTAAACAGTTGAGGTACGGGAGTTAATTGAATTTTCTTCGATGCAGTGATTGCTTGTCGAGTTCACCCCACAACTGAATATTCGCTGGTGAATTTCATATAAGCAATTCAATACAAATTTAAATGGAAGGATAAAATTAACTAAAATAAGTACTCAATAATCCAAATGAGGTTATGGAGATTCTGATTAATATACAGTTTAACTGATGAACGAAATATGAATTAGCCTAAATATTGATATCTCTAATCCTGTTGCAACAGTTTAACGTCCAACTGCAGCAATACTACTAATAAAGAATATTCTAGACTTGATAATGATCAGACTACAAGGGAAACAACGAGAAATACCGATTAGTTAGTCGTAAATCGAAACATACTATGATTTCTTTGAATGAAATATGTTGTATATGTATTCATGAGAAAATAAATATTTATTCTGTACACAAATGTATATATGCTATTCTTCAGCAGTTTAATTGATTTGACATTTGGTTATCATAGAAACTAAGAATTTCGGAATAAACGTAATTAAGGTCGGCTGTTGAAAGAAATGAAATCATTGCAAAATGTCCGGTTAATTATATATCTTATATAATTGTTTCCAGCTTATAAGTAGAATACGTCATTCCATCAATAAATCATGGGCATTTATATATTTATTATAAAAATATGAAGTTTTTGCTGTAAGAACAAATTGAACAGTTTTAATTGAAGCGTGTGTTTTGTTTCACTAAGCCCGTATTACGATTGCTACATTTTATGAACAAAATTGAAAATATATTACAAGCCATAACTCATGCTCTCTTTGTGAAATTTGAAGGGATATTATCTCAGAAGCAAAAGATTATAGGAACAATTCCAATGAATTTTATTAAAACATTCGTTGGGCAGTTGAGTCATTATTCTTCATACGGTGGATAGTGTTGCGTTATTCATAAAAATGGGATGGTCGTTCCGATATTTATTAGTGGAAAGTGTATAATAAATAGATTAACTTAAAGTCACACGTCTAGCTAGACCATATGCATATTGCATCCGAATACTATACTATAAGTTGCTATGTGGTAAACATGAAATAATCATCTGAAGATGGTACTAGAACTAGAAATGAATTGAAGTACTGTACTGTACATTCATTTTATTATTAATTGAATAGAGATATTGAAAATTATCGAATCAATGTATAACCGTGCTTCTATTGCGAGTTACTGCCATAAGTGGAGTGAGAATCAGTTGCCAAGTGCACATTAAAAATTGTTAGATACAACTCGCTAGAGATTTACTTGCTTCTACATCCCTTATTTAAACTCAATCTGTATACTATTCCTGTATGGATAATCATCTCACCACGTCCCTGACTAACATTGAAGAAATACAGTAATATATTCCTAACCGAGCGAAAGACTCTGAATGCGTATTTGCTAATTTCACGGCTCTATGTTGTTTCTATCAACTTTAATTTTAAAATGTTGCTGACTTATATGATAGTGAATGTACTCTACTGTAGCAGACAAAAGAAAATAGTTTTTATGAATTGATCTTATCAATTTTGTGCAGAGGTAGTTGAATTTTTGATCGCTGAAATGAATATTAATTCATATTTAAATTAATCAAGTTATTTATTCATATTCTGTCTTACACATCATGGCCGTTTCATAACCCTAATCAGCAGAGATTAATGTGAGCCAATAAGCTCATTCAACTTCTAATTGAAATTAAGTTTTTGAATCAACACTGTTTATAATCAGAAATAGCAAAACAATCCAAAAGTTAAAAAAATTTATGAATTAAGAGCCGAAAATAACCCCCAGTATGTTTTTTGGGTCGCTGATCACGATTCCGCAGTTAGTTTTCTCGGAAAACTCCCTCCAGATGGGAAATTTGGAAAATATATATATAATATATAATTTATTATTTTGTTGCAAAAATGACCTCTAGTAAGTTTTTTGGGTCATTGATCACAAATCCGCTGTTATTTTTCCAAAAAAACTCTCTCCAGATGGAACATCGGGAAACATTAGATTTTCCTGAGACGGTTATGAATAATAAAGTGTAATTTTGTTGCATAAATGACATATAGTAGGTATTTTGGGTCGCTGATCACGATTCGGCTGTTATTTTTCCCAAAAAACTCTTTCCAGATGGAAAATTCGGGAAATTTGAGATTTTCCTGAGACGGTTATGAATAATAAAGTATAACTTTAATACAAAAATGACCCCTAGTAGGATTTTTGGGTCGTTGATCACGATTCCGCTGTTATTTTTCCCAAAAAGCTCTCTCCTGATTGAAAATCCCAAATTTCCCATCTGGAGGGAGTTTTACGAGAAAACTAACAGCGGAATCGTGATCAGCTACCCAAAAACATACTAGGAGTAATTTTTGTAACAAAATTATACTTTATTATTCATAACCGTTTCAGGAAAATCTCAAATTTCCTGAATTTTCCATCTGGAGAGACTTTTTTGGGAAAAATTACAGCGGAATCGTGATCAACGACCCAAAAAACCTACTAGATGTCATTTTGCAACAAAATTATACTTTATTATTCATAACCGTCTCAGGAAAATCTCAAATTTCCCGAATTTTCCATCTGGAGACTTTTTTGGGAAGAATAACATCGGAATCGTGATCAACGACCCAAAAAACCTACTAGATGTCATTTTTGCAACAAAATTATACTTTATCACTCACAAACGTCTCAGGAAAATCTCAAATTTCCCGAATTTTTCATCTGGAGAAACTTTTTTGGGAAAAATTACAGCGGAATCGTGATCAGCGACCCAAAAAATCTATTAGAAGTCATTTTTGAAACAAAATTATAAGTTATATATTATATATAAATTTTCCAAATTTTCATCTGGAGGGAGTTTTCCGAGAAAACTTACTGCAGAATCGTGATCAGTGAACCAAAAAACATACTAGGAGTCATTTTCGGCTCTTAATTCATTAATTTTGGACTGTTTTTATAAGAATGCTCCTCTGAGAGGTTGAAACCCCGTTTTGAGGGGGTAGGAAGGTCGACCTCCGCGGTCTTGATAGTCACGAATGATCTATGGGGTATTAGGAACAAAATGCCAAAAAAAAAAATTGAAATTCCAGCTTACTATATTTTTTTTTATTATGGTCTTTTTCCGGGGTTATTGCCTGGACTATAAGGTAAACATGCATTTGCTAGATATACAGGGTGTCCCAATATTGCTGGGACACAGAGCTACCACGTATTCTAGAGGTCAAAATAAGTCGATTGAGCCCAATTTACCTGTATACCAAAATGTACCGTTTGTCCGTGAGAAGAGTTCAAAGTTTACTAAAAAAAATACATTTTTGTATGTTGTTCCGAAGTGCTTTATACAAATTTAATGAAATTTGGTAAATGTGTATTCTAGATGATTAGCTTACTTTTAGTAATCAAAAAAACCCAAAGAAAATTGTAGAGGGGTTGGAACCACCCTCACCCCTTGGCATTTTTTCCCCCATTTTTGTAGGGGTGGGAATACGGTTTTAAGACTTTTTTATCTGGAAGGCCTACTCATTATCTTCATTTTCTTACTCTTGTAAAAACTCCGTATTTTGCGTAGTTTTCAAGAAAAAAAATGTTTTCGCAAACACTGATAACCGATTTTCGGGTATAGGTTTAATAAAATTGTAATACAAAATTTAGTTGGCCGCGGACACAAAGACAAAACCAAATGTTATGATTTTGACAGGAAACATAGTTTATTGTTAACAGTAAATGTGTCAGTTATTTGTTCTCTTTTGCTTGTTTTTTTATTATTTCTTATTGTCATCACTGTTTTTGTTTAATTGTTATTGCTGTTGTTGCTGTTCCTTTGACGTCCCACAATTATGAATTTTCCTTTTAATGAACAGACCGACATGTTATTAGTTCTTGGATATTGTCAAGGTAACTGCCGCGAAAGTGTTCGCGTGTATCAAGAGAGGTATCCAAACCGGAGAATTCCAAACCATAAAACTTTTGCCCGAATCGAAAGACGTCTTCGAGAAACGGGGAGGTTGACCCCAGTAAGAGTTAACGCTGGAAGACCTCGACAAGCTCGAACACCTATTGCGGAAGAAGCTGTTCTTCAAATGATTGATAACAATCCTAATACCAGTACTAGAAGATTGCAACGAGAAGCTGGAATTCCAAAAAGCACTGTAAGTCGAATCATTAGAGATCAATCAATTCGGCCATTTCACATCCAGCCAGTGCAAGAATTGTTGCCACCTGACTACGAATTACGTTTAAGTTTTTTACAAACTATTCGGGAGCGCAGAGTAGTCGACAACGGATTCCATACTAAGATCTTGTTTACTGATGAGTCTTGTTTTACACGTCGCGGTATGACAAACCTACACAACGATCATGTTTATGCAGATGAAAATCCACATGCCATTAAAAGTAGACATTATCAACGTGAATTTAAAATTAATGTCTGGGTCGGAATTATTGGCGAATTTATAGTCGGACCGTTACGATTACCTGATCGTCTGAATGGCGATAGTTACCTCCGTTTCCTTCAACAAAATTTGCCAGAATTATTAGAAGACTTGCCTCTTAACTTGCGTAGAAATACGTTCTTCATGCATGATGGTGCACCACCTCATTTTGCACGTGCAGTAAGAGAATATCTTGGTGAACAATTTGGTGGCAGGTGGATAGGTAGGGGACAAGAAGCACCCATTCAATGGCCTCCGCGGTCTCCAGATTTAAACCCTTGTGACTTCTTCATCTGGGGAGAATTAAAAAGACAAGTGTACGAGGTTCAAATAAATAACATCGAACAACTGTGGAATAGAATTCAAAATGCTGTAAATGCGCTACGAGAAAATGACGATGTTTTAAGAAGAGTGCATTTCAATTTTTTACGTCGAATTGACCTCTGTATTAATGAAGGTGGAGGTCACATTGAACACTTGTTATAAAAATTATTGTTTGTCTTGTGTAAATGTATTGTGTAATTTGTGTCTAATAATTTTATTAAACCTATACCCGAAAATCGGTTATCAGTGTTTGCGAAAACATTTTTTTTCTTGAAAACTACGCAAAATACGGAGTTTTTACAAGAGTAAGAAAATGAAGATAATGAGTAGGCCTTCCAGATAAAAAAGTCTTAAAACCGTATTCCCACCCCTACAAAAATGGGGGAAAAAATGCCAAGGAGTGAGGGTGGTTCCAACCCCTCTACGATTTTCTTTGGGTTTTTTTGATTACTAAAAGTAAGCTAATCATCTAGAATACACATTTACCAAATTTCATTAAATTTGTATAAAGCACTTCGGAACAACATACAAAAATGTATTTTTTTTAGTAAACTTTGAACTCTTCTCACGGACAAACGGTACATTTTGGTATACAGGTAAATTGGGCTCAATCGACTTATTTTGACCTCTAGAATACGTGGTAGCTCTGTGTCCCAGCAATATTGGGACACCCTGTAGATTACATAAAATACACCAGAGCTACCTACCTAATGTATTCGTTGAAACTTGAACATAATGTAATGTAAAATTGTTATATAATAATTTATTAAAAACCAATCAGTTTATTTTACAATCTTGATATTAATATGTGTTGCCAGATATAAATCAGAATAATGTATCCATATAAATACAATCAATTCAAATCTCAGTTATAAATTTACATCTAGAGTGCTAATATCAGTTGGATTATTAAATTATATTCGAATAATTAATTATTATGAATAATATGTTTATTATTTATTTTGTAGTAGCTACATTATGTAAAAAGAAAATACTATCGTTATGCTATATTCCGGGTAATTTAAATTTTATCATTTCGAAAGGAAGCTTATGTTTTCTGAGCGTAAGGTAGACGGTAAGCTACACTCGCGTATTACGAGGGCAAGGTGAAAAGTCCCTGAAAAATAAAACAAGGAATGATTTATTTGGTCAAAACTTATTTTATTTCTCGACATAATCTCCTTGCAGCCCGATACACTTCGTCCAACGTTTTTCTAATTTTTCGATCCCTTCCAAATAACACGAATCCTTCAAAATAGGCGTTTGTTGTAGCAATGACCTCATCGTTGGAGCTAAATCTCTTTCTGCCGAGTCATTTCTTCAGGTGTGGAAATAGATAATAATCGCAGGGTGCCAAGTCTAGAAAAATGGTGAATGACGAACCAATTTGTAGCGCAATTCATGCAATTTTGGCACTACGATTGCCGACCTGTGCGCCGGTGCGCTGTCCTGGTGGAAGAGCACTTTTTTCTTTGCCTAATGCAGAAACTTCCGCTTCAAGTCGGCGTCGAATCGATCCAACAGCTCTGCATCGATATTGACGATACAGTGTGCATCCCAGAAAACTGTCGCCATGACTTTGTTGACCGATAAATCCACTTTGGCCTTTGTCGGCTTCGATTCGCCAGGACAAGGCCTTTGTTACTGTTCTTAGGCCTCTGGTATGTTGTGATGGATCCATGTTTCGTTCACGGTTATGAAACGGCGCAAAAAGTTCTTTATCGTGCTTGAACATCGCCAAACACTCCTTTGAAGTTGTCACACGGTCGCTTGTTGCTTGTTGTCAACAGAGAGCAAATGCAGCACCCATCTGGCAGATAGCTTTCTCATGTTCAAAAATGTATGTAACACGTTCCGTACCCCGTACCCGTTCGGTTGAGATGTTCATAGTCTCAGCAATCTTGTGCACATTAACTCGCCGATCGTCCAATATCATACCATGGATTTTATCGGCGGTTTCTGGCGTTGTAACTTCGATTGGACAACCAAAACGTTCGGTGTCCTTTGTGGTCATACTACCACAACGAAAATCAGTAAGCTACACAATTGATGACTGAGGAGTTCCCATAATGTGTGACAAGCGATGCTTTGGTTTGCGTAATGTTTGTCCACGCAAGAAATATTGTTTAATCAAGACGCGAAATTCACTTTTTCCATGTTTACAAAAATCTGGCTCTCTTTCGATGGGTGTCAAAACAGAACTGGATGACATATCAGTCTGAAAAATTTGATTTCCAGTTAAATATGGTACATCACAAATGTCGAACGGGATTTTCGATTGTGGCACCATTTGTCTTATTTTTCAAAGAATTTTCACCTTGCTTTCGTATGACTGTTTTATCATGCAAGGATCAGGGCATCTCTGTTTCGTTGCAAGAACTTCACCCGAAAATAAAATTGGCGCTTATCCATATAGGAATAGTGTATATAATATGTGAGGTACCTAATTTTACCTGGACCTCCGACAGAACAAGGGACCAATACTACTTGTATGAAATGACTTCTGGATAACTATTTGAGTGGCGCTCATCATCTATCACACTTATTCAAATGACTATGAAATACTTTCTAACACAATTTGTTTGATGGGTTTACCTGGCAAAGATCTGAACTCAATGTGATAACAACAAAACAAGGTTTACTTTGTCAGCTAACAATTAATTTATATATAATAAATGCTGATTGCAATTTCGAAGTCATTTTTGAAAAATACCATACGTAATTGAAACATGAACCAATGTTATTAGAAAACACTCAACTGGGAATTAATCCTGATATTCTACTTGTACTTTTTTGCACAGCTAACTTCAAATATTATTTTCAGATTTCTAAGAAACTTCCTATGATAACCAATTATACAATATACTTATATTTATATCCAGGATGATAACATCCTTTTGGGTATCTTGCATGTAGAACGAACAAACGAGTCACTAGAAAATTGGAAATATTTGAATTCACATAAAAAGTCTAGTGAGCGCAGATTTTGTCTGTCTTGAATTGATCAAAGATGAATGGAATAATCGGTTTCTAAGTTAAATGTTTGATAAATTCATAATATTGCTTCAATTGAAATAAGAATAAAAATGGGTATTTTTTTCAGAAACTCATACTACAGGATGAAAAATTGATATTTCCAGCAGTAAAAATGTATCATATTTATGGAATAGAACATTTTAACTTTTATATCACTTATAATATTATAGAATATTATTGTAACTGATGCATTCGTTTTACAAGGAAATACAAATTCTGAACGACTCCATTTATGAGCAGGTTCATTGAGGGTGACACGTACATGTCGTATGAAATTTTTAAGGAAGGGACCAAACAGTGGAAAAAGGCAATCATGTATTCTATTAGATGTCATGTGTACATATTCGAAAGTAATGTTCTGCAACATTATGCGGCATTAACCGAATCGTTAAAATCCAACTTGCAAATTCGTTCAATTGAACATTACCGCATTGTTTTTCGTTGCTTAATAAGTCTTAACTGTTGATGCGTCTTGATAATAATGTGCAATGGGTGTACTTACTGCTTACAAGTTATGTAAGTTATTTCAAGCAATTTAAGGCCGTATTTACACACAACACGTACTTCGATGTAACTGCATGTTATACCAGGAATATAAATTCAACTGCTTGAAAGTAAGTCAATGTCGATGATTCAAGGCGAAGTCAGACTGAAGGAAAACATTTTATAGTATACAGATAGGCGATAATAATCCCGCAATGATTCACATTACAACTAGTAGTTCTGGGACATAAGTAGGGTAGATGTCGTTAGATATTTTTGGTTTCTCTACCATTTATCAGTAGAGTAATTCATATCATTACTGACAGAGTTATCCACTGATGAGCTTGAGAGAGCGAAACAGTGGTCGGGAAATTATGAGTTATAGTGTTACTGTTAGATTTAGAGAAAGCTTAACATTGTTATGTACCTAGAGAAAGTTAATAAGAAATACAGATTTATTTATTAATTATTAAATCTATAGTTGATGGATTAAAAGAACGTCATCGAAATGTCTGTTGGAATTCTCAGTACCAATTCATTTTCGATGGAATTCCTAAACATAATTCCACATAGTAGAGAAATTACTGTGTTGCCCTTTCAAGAGAATATGTGAACACTGAACACATGATGAAAAGCAAGCAGGACTGAGATTAAAATACTTTAAGATATTGCGGTTGTTTCAATATTTATAGTATTCAAATGAATTTAGAGAAATTAGACTGGATTTATTTGTATTTAAATTTAAACAGAAGTTCAGTTACCTCTTGCAGATGTAGTGGAAATAACATCGTAGCTTGTACTTGGGAATAAACAGTTTCCCCAATTTGGTGAGTGAGTAGTTGTTTGGAATACAAGAACAAATAAATAAAATACAATTTTATTTGATATAAAAAAATTATATTGTTGGTATAGATTGAGTATCATTACAGGTGTGACTCAATTTCGAAATGCATTGTATATATAAAAAAATTATATTGTTGGTATAGATTGAGTATCATTACAGGTGTGACTCAATTTCGAAATGCATTGTATATATATATATATATATATATATATATATATATATATATATATATGTATGTATATATATATTATATATAATAGTTAAATAATTACTAGCAAAATAAACAAAAGTACAAAGCTCACGAAGTTTTAGAAAAGAAAACTTGTTTGTGAGTAAATAAATAAATAAAAATGTCGGTATGATTAGTACGATATGTATAGTTGAAATTTGATTTATACCTTTCTAATTCATATATATTTTAATAAGATAAAATTGGTTAGAATTGATTTGTTTCAATTATTTCGTGAACCTCTTTTCTCTTTAAATTTAAAATATGTTTTTTTAATAACGTTTTGAATTGCTGGTTATTTCTAATAGCTCTTTTTTCAATAGGTATAAATGTATAGATTTCAGGTCCTAAATAGCTTAGTCCTCGTTGACCTTTCGTTTTTTCCATGGTAGGTATTTTAATATTATTTAGGTCGTTCCTAGTTTCATAGACATGACGATTATATTGTAGTAGCCCTTTTTCTTTGTGCAGTTTTGCTCCTACGTGTAAAATATATAATTGTCTAATATCTAAAACTTTGGCTTCGGAATATAATTTGTCGGAATTGTAAGTATTTTCTTTATTTATTAAGATTTTAAGAAATCGTTTCTGAATAACTTCTAATTTTGTAAGGTACATTTTATTTACACTTTCCCACCCTACTATACCGTAAGATATCTGACTTTCAACTAATGAGTAATATAGAATTTTTAGTAATTTGTAGTCAAGGAATTCTTTAAGGTATTTAAATTTATATATAATTCTCCGCAATTTATTTACCAAATTAATTATATGTTCGTCCCGTCTGAGATGTCTATTTTAATTCCAAGATAAGTAATACATCGGGTCATGGCAATGTCAATGTCAATGTCTTAACAGGTCGATTCCGCCACCTTCCTACCAAGCTGGATTTTTGTGGAGACCTACCTATAATTTGATGACCTAAGGTTATCCTGAAAATAAAGTGCCATCAATGACAATGTACAAATAATTGTGATGGCCTGTCATGTTTTTATTTTTTTTGTTCGGTGCAGGGTTATCAAAAACATACTCAGAATCCCTTTTTCTGAAAGTGTTTTATCACCTGTGAGAAAAGTCAATAATTTTCATAGGATGAACGATTATTATTGATCAATGATTGCATGTAACAAGGTCAACGGATACAATTCCGACCTTACTATCATCATTGATTAATATACAATTTACACATCACCAGTCTGTGCTTTGGGAAACAGTCATAACAAATAGCTACTCACACTGGAGTGTTTCGTACTTAATTGGTTCAGCATTACCTATAAGCAAAAGTGAGTTTTCAAAGAGATTATTGTACATAACATTTTCGAAATGCCTGCTAGAAACTTTGGATTTCGAAGAAATTGCATATGGGTATACTACCGAGAAGTTTGTATCTTCGATCAACAAGCTTTTACCCATATCTTGCAACTGAAATATAGAATAGTATAACTTATTTGGAATTAAAGACAGTGGTTCAACGTAATATTTGATGGACGATATTTTTCCCCTTGTAATTTACCAATCAACTCGTACATGCAGAATCTGTGAATTGTAATAACGACATCTGTATATCAAGAATTTAACCGTTTCTTTTAACAATTTTATCATATTTGTATTGATTGTACCTACTTATCGATCTATGTTTCTGAAACACCCATGGACAAAAATACATAATATTTGGAACTTCCATATTTCATTTTTGACCTTTATTATTGCCTGATACTAATTTACGATGATCAAATTTTATTATTTTTTGTAACAAATCCATCTCAATTCATTAAAAATAATTATTTTTAGATAGATATAAACTAAACGAAACATAAATGTATCTACTCACATGTTTTCATCCTGTGGAATGTTATGAAATCCAATTCCAATAGTGTAGCTAGAATATGTACTTCTATAGTTTCTATAGATGGAACGGAATTCACAAATTCTGGGGTCACTCATCTTCAGATTCAAACACTACAAGCTACTAGAATTAAACAAATGTATCCAAATATATATGTGACATTAAAAACTCAAACGGCGTAGGAAATGATGAACATTTATTAAAATATTCGATTTCAACGTCCTATTGGAACCTCTGGAACATAAGTTTGATATTATGTTTTCTAATAGGATCTTTCCTGGTTGTCTTAAGGGAACCATAATCTTACTGATAGTGGAGAAAGTGATAGCGTAAATACTAATAACTATAGACCTATAGCTCTTATCAACAATATAGGGAAAATAGTAGAAACAATCATTTATAACCGCATAACAAACTTTATAGATAAACACAAAATATAGCCGCATAATAATCTTCATAGATAAGCACAAAATATTCAATTCGAAACAAAATGCTTATATTAAGGGAAGATCTACATATCATGCAATTTACCTAGTACTGAGCTGAATAGTGGATAGACAGAAAACAAATCAGTTGTTCTATTCCTGAATTTATCCAAAGCCTTGGAGTCTATAGATCATGGTTGTCAACAAATTATTATGAGCAGTTCCTCATAAAGTCATGAAATCTTACCTCACAAATAGAATACAAACAGTAGTAAAGATCAATGCAGGTGAACTCCATTCTGATTGGAAACGTGTATCGTTTGGAGTACCAGAAGGTTACATATTATGGCCACTTTTATTCTTTGACCTTCTACACATTTTAGATTGCATTGTTTCTTTTGCGGATGACACAACTGCGTCGATAACTGCTGAAATTATGGATGCTTTGGTAAAAAAACAGAGAAAAAATTGAGTACACTATGAAGAAATGGTTTTATGAAAATGGGTTACAATTGAATGTAAACAAGATTCAGATGATTCAGTTTCATTCCTCACATACTGAAAGAAGTAAATTACAAATTACATTTGATAATACTGCATTAGAACCAACTGATGAAATTGAATGCCTAGGACTATACTTATATCCATGATTAACCTGGAAACATCACATAGGTCAATTATCATCATAATTAGGATTATTAAGCTATCAGTGGAGTATGTTAAGAAACAATATTAATATTGAATTTGCTGTAATGGTTTATATTTGTTATGGCAATGCAAACATCAAGTATGGAATCCTGTTCTGGGGAGATTCGGTTGACATTGAAGGTATCAGAAAGAATGTCAAAGAAATATGTTCAATCTTGAATATCAAGATTCGTTCATACTACATAAAGTGTGGTATGCTAACGATTTCTTCAATGTACGTTATTGAATGTGCATGTTTTGAAAAAACAGGAATTCACAGGAACGCACAGGTATGATACAATGAAGAAGTAACATCTAATACAGGATAAACCTCTTCGAATCGAATAAACAAGATGACTAAAAATGAGTCCAAAAGAAAATACAAAGGTATATTCCTAAACATATAAGAGAACTTGACTGTAATAATTATTTCAGAAACTATTTGAAATGTTCATTAGTAATAAAATGCTACTGCAAAATATCGGAATATTTTGAATCTGCAGTATGATATAACTCAATTATATGGTTATATATTCATCCGCATGATTTATATTTTAAGCTCATTGTCATTGCTTTTTAAGTGCCTTATTACCACGCGAATTTGAGCCTGTTTCGGTTTTGCTCTTTATGTTTTATCTCCGTCTGCAACAATAATTAGAGGAAGTCGCCAAACGTGGGCTAGGTCAACACCCTCTATGTACCGGGATATCAAAAATTATCTTGGTCAAGGGTGGTTGTGGAATGTAAAACATGTGTCTTACTTTAAATTTTTGAATATGTTTTGTTGTATCAGAATCTGTTAAGTCATTGTGCTGAAATTTTCTAAAATGTGCAATCATAACGCCAGAAATGATGCAAAAATGTTTTCACAGCATGAGGATGCGCGTCAACTTGTGCATCGAACAAAACGGGGGAAATTTCCAACAATTACTGTAATTTAGTTTTTCTTGTTACTAAAACCGTTATTTAATAATTTGTAGTTCATTATTGTTTTACAACTGAAATAAATAGGTATGAAATTTGTAGGTTATTGATGATGTCAGTGTGACAGTGACATAATTATTTCAAACGTGGAGTAAGACACACGTTTTAGTTTCTGCAACCACCCTTGACCAAGATAGTTTTTGATATTCCGGTATATAGATGGTATTGGCTGGGTCCGGTAGTATGGGCTAGGTGTATTTGATGCAATTTTCTCTAAACAACTGTCACAGTCTATAGTTTGTAATATTACATCCATATGGTATAGATGGCACTATACTTACTGATTGTAAAATATAATGTGACTTTATCAGGTATATCATCAATATATCTCAATAACGCAACAATTTTTTTTTTAAATCAAAGTAATCCAAGCTGCAGCTCATAACTGCACAATATGGCTATGAATTAGTGTATTAGCTATTCAAATACGCTTTGTGAATCCGAGGGTTTTTCTAAAATGTCCATTCTGGGGAAATGATGTCCGTTTCGTTTCCAGTAGGAGATGTTATTTTTCATATCAAGAAGTTTCCGGTTCCGTAATTTGTTTAAAGGAAGGTGTTAGTTATATCACTTCCAGAGATGGTTGATCAGTGACTGCCTCGTCCCACCGACAAGCTCACGAGAAAAATAGCTGACTGTGACTAACATAAGTGTTGTCACTGTTCAACCTGGTGAACCAAAACATTCTCTATTGACTACTAATACGAGATGTGTTTGTAGTTCATTATTCATCAAAATTTGTATTATCGTGTCATATTTCCAAGTTAGTTCTAGATATTCATATAATTATCGGATCAACATGATTTAACTACTTGATTGAAAAATAAAATTAAAAATGACTTTCTTTCTAGAGGTGCTGCCCTAATAGTTACGATCATCATTGCGATCGCATCCCTCCTCGAAGTAATATTGAGAAGAAATGACGAAAAGGCCACAGATGAAATTGAGAATAGCAGCAACAACAACAACAACGATAATAATAACCATTCAGAAGATCATAAAGGGAGCAGAGACATGGTTTTGGGCAAGCGTGAGAAGAAGAAACAGCATCATGGTAAAATAATTCCTATATTAAATTGGATTATCGATAATTTGATATATTGTGAAACAGTATGTTCTCCAGAATTCTACTGGGTATTTTATCAAATTCATTCCATCAGCGGGAGACATTAAGTCATTCACAAAACATTGTAATGAATAATTATTTCTGAAAAAACTAAAACTGTCTCAAACATATAATTCCGATAATGAAAATTCATTCATGATACTCCTCATTGTTACCGCATTGCTGAAGCGCATTCTAGGAAATGAGGTAATAAAAAAATACAACTATGGAACGCGGAGATCTCGCGGCATTAAACCAAAGAAAATCGTATCGCATTATCTATTGAATGGCTATTGCTATTATATTCGTTTTAATTAAATCAGATACCATGTTCACTGGTCACTAACAAAGGAAACATTATGCAAGACATCGAAACACTAACTTGTCATATGATTCGAAAAAACACGCCAGAAGGTCAAAGGATACACTCTATTGCAGCGAAATGAGCATTGAAACGTTACGAACATGCATTTAAAATTTCTTATTATTATTGATGATAAGTTAGAGAGAACTAGAGTATGGTGGAAAATTAGGCAGTGATACGGTGGTCATTGTGAAATGTCATTCATTAATAACTTATATGCAATCTATTTCACTGCTTCAATGATTTCTAAAGCAAATTTTGCAAACATGGATCTGAAAGATGTGATTTTATACTACATATAGAACTCATACATTTTTATGTTTTATTATAATTTAATTGATATGTAATACTGATTTGAATAAAAACCGCAATTCCCCCAGTATCAGTTAAGCAATTTATTTAGAATTTTCACATACGATGAAATACAAAGAAATGATAAAGTTTTCAATAAAAAATTGACAACATTTTAAATTATATTCAGTAATGAGTTGCACCACCGTCATTGATTTTGCACTTATCTACTCGATCAGGGGAAATCTGAATCAAATTATAATTATCGCCTTGGGGTATATCGTTCCAAGCATCTCGTATCTGAAACCGAAGATTATTGAGATTGTATGGTGGATGAGGTAAATTGCCTTTACTGACATTACCCAGACATGTTCGAGTGGTGATGAGAGGTCGCGGGAACTTGTTGACCATGGCATCATCTTATTGAAAGACATGGCTCAGCAGCAGGTTCTGAAACATCGGCTATGCAACTGACTGCATTCAAATTTTCCGAAGGAAAACTACAGGAGACCTGTAATCAAAATATATTGCACACAAAATCATCACTTCACTTCCCACTTGTGACGATGGCGTTCAACAGCTACTTGTAACTTCCCCCGTTCTTCACTCAAACGTCCCACCCTTCTTCGTCCATCATGAGCCCATATACAGAACCGGGATTCATAGCTTGTTGGCCATTTTTGTACCCAATGTATTGGCTCATTATACCATTCTAGCATGCGGGCACCAAGAATTGGTGTGAGGGGTAGGCTTAGAAACGGTGTCGATAAGAACGAAGTCCACAAGATGTTATTCGTCGATATGCGGACGTCATAGACACTCATAGTTCTAAAGTTTCCCACAGCTCTCGTGTTGTGGAAAATCTGTCTATTTCCGTCAACATTCTCAGCTGCAGTTCTTCACGATCTATGGTCATGCTAGTATATCCTGATCCACGGCGATGCCCTTGGATAACTTCTTCAGACCACTTGACTCTATATCTTGGAAACAGTTGTCACGCTACGGTCCACACGGTTGGCAATTTCTCTAAGAGAAAATCAGTCCTCCCTCATACCAACAATCCGATCATGTTCAAAAACACACAATGAACGATAATTTTGAATTTGTCTAATTTCATGCATCGTAGGTAATGTTTACTACAGAGCTGAAAAAGCAGGACTGAAAATAATTTATTTATTGAAAAACTGATTCAGAACGTGCCTTTTTACACGAAAATCACAAAACATAGCGAGGTAACATTTTTTGTTGAAACTTTAATCTTTAGTCTTTGTTATATCAAAGTACATTTCAAGTAAGATTTTCAAATAAATTGCTAAAACTGATTTCAATAAAAACCATTATTAGTAATGTTTTTATTGAAATCAGTAAGTATAATATGACAAAACTGAACAATTATATTGAACAAGGAATAGCGTGATTATCAAATATACTCCATATACATATTTAAGCAATTATGTCATCCTTTCGCCTTCCTGGAATAAAAATTTAACTAAGAGATTATCCAGATACTAAAGTAGCGCCTAATGAATCTTTCGTGGTTTCTTTCCAAAAACAAATGCCTATTCTATTTCCTATTCTAGGTAGAGAAAAACAATATTTGATGGTTGGAAACAAGACTCCTGAATTTTGCAGTAGGTTTCATTTCAATGATCTTCAATTTCATTGATCAGAAAAATGTTCAGTTCGAGTGATTAAAATTGAATGATACGTTGTTGAGAGTGCAACTAGTATTACCACCCAGAATATCCGAAATTCCCTCACATTACTCCAATACGAAATCTATTAGGAATTTTTCGTTCTTTTTTTGAGGGGCTTCTTAATGCGAAGAAATGACAGTAAAACACCAAGAGCATATGATAGACGGGCAAAGAAGTAAACAAAAACGAAAAATGTCTTTACTATAGGGCGTATATGACAAAAATGAATTTCTTACAGTGAAATAGGTCGGGATAATAATATTCAAGAAATGTAATGTTTTATCATTCAACAGTGATTTTGATGTTACAACTTTCGTTTTTACTATGTGTTATGTAGACATGTACGTGTAGTAAATGGATCTTACATAAATCGAAAGTAAAAAACTAACTGCCGAGTGCGAAGTAATGTATTGTATCGGTAGACATCATTCATTGATCAGATATACTATTGGATATGAGTGAGTGGCGTAAATTATAATTTCATGGTCCCTAGGTAATAATTAATGAACAAACAGATGAATAAATGACATAATTTCCGTCCAAAATAAAAATTAGCCAAAACCTTATTCCTAGCTTTCTTCAAATCTGCTCCTGGTATCAATTTTCAAAACAGCTCTTCTCTAGAAATTGTAAATTTACACTTTCCATTTTTTGTATCCTTCCTGATCTAGATTCAAACTCTATAGTTCACAAGTTCACAGTTCACTTGGAATATTGTGAATTTTTGAGTATTTTCTGGGTAGTTTCCATATCATCAACGTTTCTTAACTATTACTGGACTGGCTCCGATTAGGTTGCTTGACTCTGTGAGGTACTCAGGAGAGTAGTTTCGCAATATTAAATCTATATAGAATCAAGTATTTTTGAATTACTAAATATTATTGTAATTTCAAGGCATATTTGTTTTCATGTTTTCTTAATGTTTATAATAACCACACCATAAAAATAGTTGGACGTTTCGATGAGAGATCATTATGTGGTGAAAAATTCTGATAGGGGTTTTCAAATATAAATCATGAAATAATAAAAAAAATACGTGTGGCACTCGGGGACTGCCGCGGTAAAGCTATTGCATAGCATTTTTTCTCAACTTATGCAATTATGTTTATTTATTTTTTTAAATTTATGCAGTATTTTTTTTTCTTTGATGTTTTAATTCAAGTTTTTTCTTTGATATTAATTCAAGTTACTTTTGAGCGTGGTGACCGATAAGAAAACAATTTTTTTTCTTTTATTGAATAAATGAGAAGTTAATATCGTTTAAAATATTTTTATTATCTTACAATACTTGTAGGTTATTCAGGAATTTGTTATCATTGAAACTATAGGTTTATGGTAACTGAATAACTGAAATAAGAGACATAAGTTTGAGACTTGATATCCTCTAAATATCTGGAAAATACCGCGTCAATGGTGGTCCCATATTTTGTTGTGGATTCTTGTGGATCATTATTCATTTTCAAATTCAATTTTTCCGAAAGAAAAGTTGTCAACCGCTCTGATTTTTTATCAGCGAAATTGATGTTAAAATCGCCAGCCAAGATAAGTGGAAATTTATTACCATTTGTACCAAGTATTTTCGACCCTTCTTCAGTGTACTCCAGTAAAGTGCGATGAATAAAATGCTCTACCTCGTCCAATTTTGGATTCGGAGAAATGTAAATTGCTACCATGACTATGTGTAGGTCACTTCTAAGTTTACATAAGCACGCACAAATATCTCCAACAAATGAGCGCCTAACATTAACATTCCTAACGTGTGCAATATATATTCCAATATTCGGAGTCATAATATTAGTAACATTGTTATTATTTTGGTGAATAGCTACCCCACCTTTTGGAACAGTATCTCGTTTGAATTGAACAATACAATTGAAATTAGGTATTTCAATCAGATTATCATGCGCCATGCAAGTTTCGGTAAGAACTAACACATTTGTTTGTCTCGTAACTGAATCTTGTAAATCGTATTTGTGACTATTTAGACTTTGGCAATTGAAAGTCATTATTGAAATGCCATTTCTATTACTAATGAAATCTAAGACACTTTGAGCTGTCGTCTGAACACTATTTAAAGGCAGTCTTTTGAATTTTTGCAACAAAGATGCAGTCGATGCAGCTTGCCTTCGATTATTATAAAACTTGAATGTAGAATTATCGTTTTTTGTCGTGATATATAATTTTTCAATATTAGTCACCCGAGAGGGCGCAACATAAACGAGTCCCTGTTATTTTTCGTTACGGAATTTCTTGATTCGGTCGCCGCGCTCAAAGCCCGCGATAAAAGCTATATGCAATATATGCAATAGCTTAATAGAAACAGGTAATCTCAGGTCTCTGCTACGCGCGTCTAACGTATAAACTCTAACTGACGCGTAGCGAGCTACTAGAGGCATATGTCAAAATGATTTCGTTCGTAGCTAATTACAGAGGACGTCTGGAGTTCATGCAATTATGTTTTTAGATAATTCGAACCTTCTAATTTCGATAGGCCACGTGAAAATCCCGGAGTCTAAAGCGCTAGAGTGTTATAACATTCGTATAAAATAGCGAAATTTCTCACTTTTAGAAACTTCAAATTAATTAATTAATTTGACACATGTTAGGTGTTTAGGTCTTACATTATTTTTCGTTACGGAATTTCTTGATTCGGTCGCCGCGCTCAAAGCCTGCGATAAAAGCTATATGCAATAGCTTAAAACACTTTCACTTTGTGTGATCACTTATAGAAGCACTAAATATACTATAGTTTCAACAACGAAATGTTTGTGTAGTCTGAGCTCGACTCTGATTCAACAGTTTGGTGATAACGTCAAGATACTTGTCATCAAGTCCTTTCAATAGATGATTTAAAATGATTGTTCGTCATGTTATTTTGTCAGACTTTTTAGTCCTGTCAATGAAGCATTTCACCTCTTATTTGAGTTCTAAAAAATGAATATCGATGAAGTCTTATGCAATGGGTTAGTACAATAGTCAATAGAAAAGTTAAAGAAAAATTAAAAGCAGAAATGATCGGAAGGAGTCGAAAACACTCCTTTTATCACGACTTCCGAAATGTTGAATTTGGCCCAAAATAAAATTTTTATACTCGCGAATTTTTCTGAAAAATCAATATTTTAAGAGATATGGCCAATCGGAAATGTTTAAAGGTGATGGAGCGGGAGTGTGAAATGTAGAGGAAAAATTCAGGCAAATGTATGATCGAAATACAATCTTTGCCTTAAGTGCGTTTTGTCAGAGTTTTTCTGGAAAAACATGAAAATCCAGTTACATTGTAGCACTTTCCCACACTTTTAACATTGGAAAGTGAAAAAAAAAATTCCGGAAAGATTTTCTACTATCTCAATTTAAGAATTTGTTATAACATTTCAAAATGGTTTTAATATGAAGATTTGATATTTCTTTTCAATAATAAATATAAATTCAACCTATTTTACGAATTTTTCCATGAACTTGAAATTTAGTACTTTTGCCATCTCGATAAACTGTCTGTAACTCGCAAACCATGGATATTAAAAAAATTTCAAGAAACAAAGATTGTTCAGAAGTCCTCAATGTATACGACTGATTCAATTTTTTTTACAATTGAACATATTTAGAGTGCTACAATGTCAAAGAAAAGGATGGTATTTCATGTTTTTTTCTGGAAAAACTCTGACAAAATGCACTTGAAACAAAAAGCATGTATTTCGATCATACATTCACCTGTATTTTTTACCATTTACATAGCCTTTCCCGTATTTATTCTTCCGAAAAATCCGCAGGAGTATAAGCATCTCATTTTGGGCCAAAAAAGTTCACTTTATACTCAAATTCTACAAGTTATCGAACCCGTGAAAAAAGGGGTGTCTTTCACCTCTTCCGATCATTTCCGTTGTACATGTTCTTAACCTTTTATATCGACGTCATTACTAACCCATCGAAATTCATTTTATAAAACTCTAATAAGAGATTTTCATCATTTTACCGCTTCGTTGTTTGGACTATTTGTAGAAATTTCCAAACTGTTATATAACATCTGTAGTTGAAAATTCCCAATTCATTGAAGTCAGAAATCATACCATAACTTAACATTGACTATTTATGTTTACAATAATTCGATATAGGAGTTGCTGTTCTTCAAATCTTCGTTTGTCCTTCAACGAAACTGAAGCTTGATTAGATAAAATAATCAAACTCCGTTACTTGACATAATTTCAGGATAAATGAATGGTTTTGGTATTTTCAGATGAGTTTAGTATATTCATTATTTTATTAGGATTTTTTTAAATGGTACCCAATATTAGAACCAGTGGCGGCTCGTGAATTTTTGAGAAAGGAGGCTGGACATAAAACGTTTTTGTAAAAATATACTCTATTCACAGCCTTTTAACCTTTGCACAGCGACCGTACCAGCTACTTCAGTGACAAAATTAATAATTGTTACCCAGCAAAAACCAACGTGGAGGTATAGAGGTTTTTACAATTATCAGTATCAAATGATCGATTTTGAAACATACCTAATCACTAATCTTTTCAGCAACTAAATCACTACTCATTTTAACGTTTAATAACCAAAGAACTCTTTGTTAAAAACTCAAAAAACACTGTTATCATATGTTAATCCACTGAATGGATTTTCTAAAAGGCAGCAACTAACTCACTAACACTCATTTTAAATTTACAACAGACAACAATCTAACCTTACTTGGCGTGGCGTGACAACACATAAACAAGCACTGACTGACCTACTCAGCAGTCGGCAGAACGCACGTGTCGTAATTCATAGATTGCGAGCGGCTGCCGCAGGCTAGCCTCCAGATGGTATTGCCATTTTCGCCTATTTGGCGATTGGACTGCTCGGAAAAACGGCAACTGCGTTGAACAACACATGCTCAGCGTTTGAGATATATAGAGAGTCTAGCCTCAGGGCACTGTTGCCAAATTAAAAATAACTACTGAGAACGGGGAATTAATTGTAAAATTTTAAAAATTATCAGAGAAACAGGAAATAAAATGGAGAATGATCATTAAGATGAATGATAAATTGCTGGGGAGACTGAGCCTCCTTAGCCTCCTTCGAGGAGCCGCCACTGATTAGAACTATTACGTGAAGTATATTTAGATTTCAGTGTTGATAATGAAAAATTTTTCTCCTTATAGGGTTGCTGGTGAGACTAATCCTATGCTTCTCAGCCGTGAATAATGGAAAGAAAATATTGAATGTGAAATCTTCGACAAGAGATGCGATACGGTGCATACATGGACTCAGATTTTTCTCCATTGCTTGGATTATATTAGTACACACATATTTAGAAGTTTTCAGTATAGCTAGTAACAAGACTCTTCGGATAGTAACGGAAAGAACATTTATGTATCAAACTATTTCTAATGCTACATTCTCCGTGGACACATTTTTCTTCATAAGGTGAGATTTCAATTTTCATCAATAATGAATTTATTTACGTAAGAATGTTTTCGATACCAAGAGGTGATGGGAGAAGAATAATACTGTCATAAAACATATCTTCAAAGTAAAAAAATCTTTGCAGTCGTCGTTTTTGAGACGACTCTTCTTTCATATTGAGCTACACTCCAGACGAAACATCTTCTAGAACCAGGTGATCTTTTATGATAGAGCTAAGACAGATTTTAAAGAGAAAAAACATGTCAAACCTAGTCGAGATAATACTAGTAGAGGAATTACCTGGGGTAATCCTCTCATTGTGTATTTATATCGAATATAGATCTTTCTCTAGATGCAGAAGATTATGGGATTCGAATTTTCAAAAGTTTCAACGCTAAAAACTTTCAATAATTTGAACTAATATCGTCAAATTATAACTTCCTTTAGCGAATCTAGCTGAAAAAAGTTGCTACCTAATTTGATTGAATTGTTTTTTGGCTGAAAGAGGGTTTGAGCAGAGCATGTAGCTGGAACGTTTTTATTGCTTAATATTTTTATAGTATTAGTGGTATCAGTCAAAAATAAGAAGTTAGGAGAATGTTGTGGGGGGAACCTATTCTAGTCAAAATTAAGTTGTTATGAAATTCCGACATTACATACGCAAGTGCACAACCTTCCATAGAAAAAGCATCGCCTTTTTTGTGGAACACAACACTGAGAATTTTACATTGGGTTACGAAATAATAAACAATTAGAAATGAACTTATTGATAGTTGATGACTGTTACATTATACTTTTGAACTGCTTAGAAATAGGTTAGTATTTCAGTGAAATGCCGCTATGCGTAATAATCATAACATCTTAAGCATCATTTCAATATTGCGATGAATGGTAAATTCTTTGCTAATTAGGTCTTATTGTTCAATTTTACCCATGTATGAACTGTCACAGATTAATCAACGTCTTCCGTATTCGGTTGTGAGGTTAACAAACCTTAGTTATACGATTATGTACATCTCAATCTTATTGCACAATTCCATTATGTTCTAGCGGTTTGCTGGTTACAATTACTTACTTCAGGACCGCAGCGAAACAAGAGAAATCGGCAAAGGAAGAGAAATGTCAAGTGTTCCAAACGAATTTCTCGAAATTTATAATGATGATGGTGTACCGATTTTTCAGATTGACACCAGCATATTTGTTCGTATTGGGTGTAAATGAAGTTATTTTGAGATATCTTCATAGTTATTCTGTTTTTTCGCCAGCCATCATCGATCATCTCACTTGCGACAAGTACTGGTGGCGCAATGCGTTGTATATCAATAATTTTTTCCCACAATCGGAATTTTGTATGTTATGGTCTTGGTATATAGCGAATGACACTCAGTTTTATTTCATTGCTTCGATTTTACTACTTATTGGGGTCAGGTAAGTTTCAACTAGATTAAGCACTTTAATATTTAACAACGACAATTTAGGGCGAGGTTGGGAAATTTTTGTTGGGAATAGAGATCCATGGCAAATGGTTCCTAATTGTACGAATTCTTTTTGAAAGAGGTATTTTAGGGGCAGTTTTTTCAGGCAACTTAATACTGTTAGCTAAGGTAAAGAAATGTAGTCATTTATCGAACTGCTATAAGTTTTGTCCGATTTATGTTATGGCAATTATCATTGCGTCAAGATGCAGATTTGTAGACAATATGATCTTCACTGAAATTTTCTTCCAATTTAGCTTAGATTTGGTCGAGATATCGACATTTCAATTTTTTGTGACAAAAATGTATATGTATAATTTACAGGAGGGGGGGTGACCGTAACCTCACAAAGATTTAATCACAGGTTATGTGTACATTGACAATAAAATACTATGTTTCTGTACCTAAGCAAACAGTGTAAGTGGCCTGAAAAAATAAAAACTCAAAAACTATCCCTGAAAAAGGTGAGAAACCCTTTTTTGCAAGGTTGGACCCAGTTTCAAATGCTATAAGACTGGGGTTTTGTTATTCGCACAATTAAAAACAATTTCTCATGGATCGCTATTCCCCAACAAATATTTCCCAACCATTCCGTAGATTGACTCCACTATCAAAGTACTTCCACTGAACTGAAATAACCGAAACTTTTGTAGGGTCTAACAAAATTGTAGAAAATAAGTGTTTACCAAATGATTTACAAAGAAAAAATAGGCCATGATAGATAGGTAGATAGATAGATCATCTTTATTAGTAACTCAATAAAAAATCATGATAGGTGTAAAGCAAGTCACAAGAATAAAATAATAAAATAACTAAGTCTGATATATGAATTGGAATTAAACAAATTTCAAACATTAAACGTTATAACTTAAGTATTATATTATTAATTAAATTACAGCTTGACTGCTTTTTGAATTAGGAATTTTTACAATCCCAAAATAAATTTCTTAAGGGAAACATTATTCAAAAAGGTAATTAGCTTTCTGGTCAATCTAAAGAAATCTAATTACCTTTGTGAATAAAGTATAAAAAGTAATTTGTTCATTTGTCAACTATTATATTGGTTGGTGTCGCCATCTGGGCACTAGATTACAAACATTCCCTGTGACTTCAAGTACGAGATATTCATTTCGTCATTGTTGTGCATTGTTATTGGGTTATATTACTGGAACATCTCCTGTCGGGTACATGGTTTCAGATTTTCTGATCTCCACCATTTTTGTCAATAGTTTGTTTATACCACGGCAGAGATATCGACCGGTGGCACAGTACCCTGCTTTTGTCGATGTTGAGCTCGAGAGAGCAAGACATCTATTAGCTGCAGAAAAATAATCACACATGGGATTTGGAAAAGGTTTTACAAAAAATAAAATACAGGATTACACTTCTTATATCTTAAACTTTGATATTATTACTTAACATGTTTCGTTGCATAGCAATATCGTCAGAAGTATTTCTAACACTAAACAAACTATAAATAAATCAAAAATAGTTTCAAGAAGGGGGAGTAGTATAAATCGATCATATCGTCAATGCTAGTTGTGTCAGGTATTTGCAAATTTTTTGGATTTCCAGTGATTATAATAATTGTAATTTAAAGCTTATTTGTTGAATGTGAAGCATTTCAGGGTCTTACGGGAACTGACCGTTTTCATGAAGGGGGTTAGCAAATGTGTGTAGGTATTGAGAACTTGACATTTTTATTTTATTTACAATGGGGAGTTCAGCATTCACCTAATCCCCTTGAATAATGGTATGAAACCGCAGAACGAAATTCTTCTAGTCATCGAACCCACGAACTGTGAAAGATACATGCCCGTGCCTTTCTGCTGCTTCGCGGAACCATATGGTCATTATTGTTACTGATCTTCAAATTCTCAAATTATTATCACCATGAAAAATTTATTTCGTAAATTGTTGTACCTACTTAATTTTTATTAGCATAATTCCAAAAATTTTTGGTTCATCGACTACTGGTTATTTTAGTGTTTCCTTATATTTCTCGATAAAAACCAAATGGCTCATATTAGCGTTCTGGAACATTTAAATTCCTTGTCACCTATCTTTTTTCCACGAGGACTGAGTGGACATCACCAAATTTTTTTGTTTGTCTTTTGAACTTGAAAATATCATAACAATAAGTATTTTGAAGCACTCTTCTTTCACTGCACTGAGATACCAGTTGTTTACTCAAGCTTAATCACAATTTGTATATTGTATGGGACTAGAAAGAATATTAAACAATAAAAACAAATTGGGGTCGCATTAGCATGAGCCATACAGACTTGACTGAACGTTTTTTTGACGGATTTCGAGGTTATATATTTAGGGCGAAACTCTGATGTATGCAAAGGCAATAAATTGAGTCTTGTGAAGAGAATAGAATACAATAATAGTGAATATTTCCAGATAGTGGGAATCGGCTTTGTTTTGTTGTTCGAGAATTAAACTTTTACTTTCAGGGGTAACCGACATTTGAAATTTGCTGGAGGTGCTATAGCAGTATTCTTGGTATCATCGTGGATTATGACATTCATTATAGCCATGAAATATGAGTACGTAGCAAGAGTGGAAGAGCCATTTGCATTATTCGATCAACTCTATGACAAACCTTGGTTGAGGATTGGTCCATATCTCATTGGAATGATGTCTGGTTACTATTTATTTTCAGTGGATTGCAAGATAAATATGAAACCTGCTGTAGTTATTATTGGATGGTTCCTGGCATTGATTTGTTTGGGAAGCTTAGTATACGGCTTGGGTCGTCAAGGTTTGGTGGTACCAGCGTCAGCATTTTATGTAAGTAGATTTTGGTTTGATGTTAGTGTGTCTTGTAGAATCAGAATAAGGGCACGTTTACGGTACACAATAAGATCTAACAGAGAAGTTTGGTTCAAACAGATGGTTTTCTCTATGTACATATAGATATACAAGAAAATTAATGCGTATGGATATGTGCTGAATTAGTTCAAGCATTTTATTATCAAAGATGTTTTCTGTGTTTGTAGTAGTAGGTACATAAGTCTTTCTATACGTTCCGTTGTACTATATATGGAAAGTTTCGCGACTAATTAGGAAATATTAAAAAAGCTTTTCAGGGCTGCCATTCTCAGATTGGAAATATTAGTCATCAACTACGTCGTTTCCCGTCAAAGGTGGTCAGGAGGTCGATCGGTACTCTGCCCATGCCGAAAGGGTTGAGACGATAAAGAGCGCGCGCTGCACTATGTCTAGTTGCGTTGTCTAGGTCTAGGTATATTCCTGAATCATGACCAACGAAAGAGCGCGTGCCGCAGGCTGTCTAGTTGCGTGAGCTGTCATGTCAGCATTTCAAATCGCGATGTGAGTAGATACGGCAACGATTAATCGGACCGCTGGAATAATTGATTATTATCTGATTCAGATTAAACAATTAAGTATATGGTATACCATGGCCTCGATTAATTTATTATTAAATGATTATTTACTCATTAATCGACATTAGCACGACACATTGGATGAAAAAGAGTTTTCAGTTTCGGGGATTAATTTTCGGAAATCCATCACGTTTCGAACTTCCACAGTAACATATACCGTATTAATTATTCAAGTTAAGCTATTCCGTATTTAACATTCTTTGAAATCTTCGCTAAATTATTATAGCAACCTGTCGTTCGCCACTCACAGTGACAACTTAGACTCATCCTATCAGTGAAATAATTAGTTCGTTGTTAGTATGGGTTTGGTGTTCAGTTCGTTGTAATTAATCAAACATCATTTTTTGATGTTTCAATTTCATTCTCAACAATCCTCCTAAAGGTAAAGTATGGATATTTTAGAAAAGTAGACAATAAAGTTTCAGTGAGATGTAAATAGTGTTTAAAAACTTTCAAATCTTCAACAATATTGTTTAAATGAATGATGTACTCTTTGCTATTTTATTAATTATTTTCTGAAATATTAGATTAATTGAATGATTGATTTAATCAGTCAACGATTACTATAATTCTATTAATCAAATTATCGATTAATCGGTTAATCCATATTTATTGCCATCCCTAGATGTGAGTATTCTGTTCATGTGAATGCCGCATGCATTTGTCTACGTGCGCTCTATCTTGGAAGTGGATAGTCTATTATAGTAAGCTACAAATCCATGAAAATGAATCAGTCCGCATTACAGAAAGAAAGTTGCTTTGGCACACAAAGCCTAGACATCTGGCAAACCTGGTTCTCTCAACGGTTGCCCATATATTGTAGATGGCATTCCGGTAAGTGTACAAATCGTCACTATTTCCCTCTACAAGCGGCCAGATAGTTAGCGCACAGAAAGACGGGTGAAACAGAGCAGATAGTGTCAAGTATTTCGACGGACCGCTCTGCTCAAAAAGTCGAAAACAGCTTAAGGAGTTTTTATGTCAGTAAATTTGATTCGCAAAATATCTTTTGGTCAATTGTATGATTGTAGGAACAAAAAAATGTAATGAAAATGATTAAGAAATACTCTATGTTACATCGAAATTTTATTGAAATGGTCACATAATGTATTCTACAACTCTATGTTTTATACTGACACTTGCAGCTGTCAGATTGTCTTTCAAAGCCCTATACCTATAATATACTTATAATTTACTTATAATAAGTTATTATATTGGAGTCATAGGATTTTATCCTCCACTCTGAACTGCATTAACAATAGTAGTAAAAAAAAAATTCATTTGAAAAACTAACGATGGATGTTAAAAATACCACTCGAAGCAAGACTATAGCGCCCAAAAACAATACAGATCTTATTTTCACCACTTTAAAGCAAAATTTCCAATTCATATGACTAATAGAAACGGCGCAATTGTTTCCTTATTTGTTACGCTCTAGATGAATTCAGACCCAAAAACGAATAATTCCGCGGAAATCTGGGTATTTTTTTCAGGACGATTACAATACTTCCCTTATACTATGTATGATATGGGATGTAATGAATTGTTTATGTGAACTTAACCTTTGACTTTTGGGAAATCTTCGAGTTCAAATTATAAAATCACCCAATGATTTTATCCGAGATTTATAAAGACACATTAATGTAATTAATTACATTTTATTTCAGGCTGCTCTCGGACATACAGCATGGGGAATGTCTCTGGCATGGATCACATTCGCATGTTGCAGCGGCTATGGAGGTCCGCTTAATGCCATTTTTAGTTGTAGGCTATTGTTGCCATTAAGTCGTTTGACATATTGTGCTTACTTGATACATCCAGTACTCATGGTTTTTACAAGCTTCTTACTCGATGGTCCTCTACAGCTACATAACGTATTTGTGGTAAGTTACATTTGTTGGGTCAGATAATATTTGTTGGAAAATATTCATCAAAATGAATTATTTATGGCAATCACTACGTTCATCTAATGGACTACACTGATCGATCTTTGTATTAGAGAAATTGTATTATATGGATAAAAAAAGTTGTCCAGATATTTTCAAATATACAGGATGGAGATTATCTGCGGAAACCATCAGATATTCTTTCCAAGTTCCAGGTAATTGGCAATGATACATGCCGTAGAGTGAATCGAAATGAATCTTGACAACGTGGTAGAAGAAAATTCGCAGGCGCTTCTGAAAGTTGGAGTCACATCAGTTTGTACCGTCATACTGAGCTAGTTAAATCTGAGGGAAACGCGCTGCCTAAATTCAACTCATCTGTTTGTAATTAGATTAGATTCTATATTCCACCAAAACAATGTTTGTTTGCATGAATCAAACACTATGGTGAAATTTTCGAAAGTAATGTATTTCCTTCATGTATATCAAAAAGTTTAAAATATAACACTATAGAATAGCTACGAGATGTGATTTGATGACGCTTGATTGCGAAGAACTGATTCTTCTTGTAACCACTGAAAACATGATTATAACTATGCCAAGAATAGCAAGCTGTCATTTACTCTGATGATGTCAATACGGTGTCAACTCATGTCTTATTTTACAAAAACAACATCACTAGTTCTATATAGTGTTACAACAAAAACTATGAAAGTACTTAGTCGAATCCGAAATATACCTATTAGTAGAGGAAATAAATGTATAGAATGGCCCAAACCTCTCCTTTTTTCTATGTAGATGGATTTTTATGAAACCTTCGGCATTCGCTTTATTTTTTACCCAATAATTATTAACAATTTGACTATTTGTAATACATAATTATTAATCTACGAAGTATAGGGATGTTCACCTTCTAAGGGTGAAGGGAGAAAGTGACCACGCAAAATTATTTATATTATTCAAATAACTTAATACAAGATAATTTGTAATATGTAGTAACTTTATAATTTATGATACATTTGTAGTAATGAAAAACCAAGAAATAATTCTTTAATATCCCTTTATATGTATCGATTTTGCAAGTTACTTCATTCCCCATCCTTTGCAACCCTATCTGAAGTGGTGCAAAAAGAAAGTATATTCTTCAAGAATATTTTTCATATGTTTTTGAATAACATTTCGCTATTTCCATGCAGAAATCTTGCCTATTAACCTATGAAGTATGGATGTTCACCCTCCAAGGGTAAAAAGGGGTTAAAAAGTGACCATATAAATATACTTATATGAATTTAATTCTAAACACTTTTAGTGTCTTGACAATTTTGCCTAAAACCAAGAGCCTTGCCACAAAATGCAATTTAAAATATTCCTGGTGCTGGTCAAGTGACATTGAAAATAGTCAATTCCTACAAAAACCCAATTGGAACAATTATGTTTGAAATTTCTTTCTAAAACCAAAAGCCTGGTTGCAAACGGCAATTTTAGATATGCAGCATGGGGTTAACTAACGGGTTGGCTAAGGAGTAGTTGATGAGTGGTATTGAATGGGTATTGAAAATAAGGTATTCGCATAAAAATCGAATTACGAACACATTTCGACTCTTGATATTTTTCTCTAAAATCATCAGTTATGCTGCAAAATGCATTTTTATTGTTTAACCCGCCAATTTGAAATTTCCCATAGGATTCGTAATCAGCGACCCCTCAAGCCCCTGTATGTACATTTGAAGCAATTCGGTTGATAACTCGGCGAGATATGAAATGTAGTAATTAAAGAGGGTGCGACCGATAAAATCTAAAGGGTAAAATTTTTTGTTGGTATAAAATGAAGCTAATGCCAAAGATTTCCATTCCCATAGTAAAAAAGTAGAGTTTGATGCATTCATTTTCTCTACTACTATATCTGAAAATTGGGTACTTCCATTTGAACCATGGATCGAATATTTGAACGTATCTTTCATTGACATGTTGAGAAATAGTGTTGATATTGGAATATAAACAGAGTTAAGGTTTCTCTAGGTTGAACAGTGACGACACGTTTATCAGTCCCAGACAGCTATTTCGCTTTCTCATAAGCTCATCAGTGGAACGACTAGGACGATGATGTAATTATTCGACCTCTCTGCCAGGGATATAGAAACTCCTCTCAGAAATGTTAGAGTAGCAAGTGTTCCAAACGCTATCTACTAGACAGGGCCAGATTTAGAGGTCTGGAGGACTCGGGGCAACAAAGCAGTGGTGATTTCTGTTAATATTTAAGAACAATATATCATCATCATGTTTGTACAAAGGTAAAGGTGAAGGTAAAACAGCGAAAAAAAATATCGAAGGAAAAGTTGTTTACTAGGGGCTGTAGCCCCGGTTGCCCTCCCCTAAATCCGGCGTTGCTACTAGAGGATATCATGTCCCACTGAAAGAATCATTCACAATGCTGTGCGTTGATTCGAAGATCTCACGCGTTTCAAAGAAACGGCTGGGATAGTGTCGTGTATATAGTCGCCTTAGTAAGAAAAGAAGGTATTTGAATTGAGATACCGCACCTGGGTGTGAATTTCTTTTCTGCTCATACAGACAATTTATCTGATTTTTTGCAGTGCGATTGAAGGGAAATTGAATGATTTCAGCATGAACTATTTCTTCCAGATTAGATATTATATATTCAATTTGAGATGAACTCCTTCCACCGTCATGATGTTCAAAAATTCTTGTGAGCTGAGAAATATGATTGTACAGTTGAAAAGATTCTATCACTTCCAAAAAAGCTTTTGTTTCCGGACAGTTGGAATTTAACCCATTGACAATGAAATCTCCACTTAGAATGACGCTATGAAATTGTATGAGAGCGTACCCTAGAAGATTATCCAATTCATTCAGAAACTCTTGAAAATCTGATAATTATAAGCAGAAGTCGCCTCCCCAACTTACCGCTGAACACTCTAAACTCATTTCAGTAGAATATTTTCGAAATGTTAGATCACCAAGTGTTGTTACTGCCACCTGACTTAACATTAAGTTCTACAGGGGGTACCAAAGAAGTGTTCAACCACTTCAGGCAACATTCTATGTTTTTCCAGATTTCACACCCAAAAAGAAAAATTAACATGAAATATTCCAGAGACATTTTCGAACTGAGTAATAAAGTAATAGAATTAAATGGTTTCGAAAACAAATGATGATAGGATACAAGACCATGAGATATACTCTGAACAATCAAACTCAAATCGAGAGAACCAATTATTACTCTGTCCTAATTGAAAACTCAAATAAAAACCTAAAATGTCATGGGAAATCGTGGAAATCAAATAGAACAAACAATATGCATATTAAACTGAATAATGAAACAACAGATGATTCTAAAAAAATAGCTGATATCTGCTATATACCTGGTAAAAGTAATATATCCGAATCAACTCCTCTCCCCTCTGAACTAGGAACACCTCAGGGAAATGTTTTGGGACCGCTTTTGTGTTCGTTATACAATCAATGCATTACAATATAAATCCAGTGTTCTGCTGTTTTTTTGATAACTCATTGTGATGCATAGAACAATTTATAATGTTTCCATTGTTCAATCGACTAGAAATTTCCATGCAGTCGTTAAATTTCAGGACACTATTTTAACAACAATTCATGATTGTTTTGGCAAAAATTATATGCTGTATATGTGTCATCACCATTCTAAGAAGTTATGAATAATTTAATGTTGTAATAATTCAACTTTTCGATTTGGTTTGTTGCCAGACATTTTCTGCTTAATGAACCATTTGCATTTGGGTAACATTTAATATTCTCATTTCATTCCCCTCTATGCTATATTTCACATAGAGCTTTATTCTGAAACATAGCTGATGGCTATATGGAATAAGCTTAACTTTATTGAACATATGTGACCTTTTGGATTTGAAATGTTAACAGTTCATAAACGTCTTAAGCAATGAACACAAGTAATCATTGTTGTTATCAAGGCAAACCAATAATAATATAATGAATGTACTATAACTTGATTTTCTTTTACAGATGGTAATATTTTCTGGAAATGTGGTAATCTCGTTTTTGTGTGCTTTCTTAATCTCGCTAGCATTTGAAGCACCGGCTGTAAATTTGCTCAAGATAATATTATAAAAATGTGTATTTAGGATAAGTAACAAATTTTGTATACCAGTATTTTAGTATAATTTATACGTAATATAGAGTTAATTATAAGCCAAATTATTTACTTGTAAGATTGTAAATAAAGAACTGTTTTTTTTTAATTCGAATTATCTTGTTAACATTTAGCCAAATACACTATGTGTCCTCCATCAGAACATAATCTCCAACTTCAGGTCTTATAATCATTATTATCTCAGCAATGAAAACGGATATCTTTTTATCATACGTCAAGGCAGAAACTGGTACTGAGATCGCTCAAGATGTCACTCGTAATAATTGGCCAAACATTGGAATATAGTAATTTTTCAGGAATCTACGTCTCGTCTCCGGAAGCCTCAAATACATGGTATTAATTGACTAATTTCTCTTAGTCTTTGCTTTACTATATCGTTTATATGATTGTATTTCAGAAGGATTATTTTTAGAATTGCGAACAGTGAGAAAAATATGGAGAAATGAAAACGTATATTTGGTTTTGATGAATCTTATTTTTGGTCATGAGTTAAGTAAAGGAAAAGAGGCGATTGCAAAATATTCGTGATACCTACCTACATTTTCATTATTTGTTGATTTTCATTTTCCTCATTTATGACTATAACTATTCATAATTTGTAATTTTATTATATTGTGTTATGAAAGTTATTATGTGTGTAAATAACAAATCACTTGTACTGGAGATGAATTAAAAAACATTACAATATAACAACAGAACTGAAAGTTCACACTGGGGATACACTAACACTATACACTGTGGGTACATTAACACCATAACACTTATTATTTGATAAGGGTGATTATTTCTTATTTATAATATAACAACAAGTTAGAAGTTTCTTGATCTGGAGATCCACAATTCTGTGTAAGTATAAGAAGATCTAGGTTACATTTTGAGATCAACGAACGTAGAAATTAAACCATAGATGAGATTGGAACCTGTATCATCCCAATTTTTAGTCCAGAAATATTTCATTTACTATCCTTGGAAAGGATAATAGGTCATTGATAAACTTATGTGATTTGTCATAGATCATTTGCTTACATTCATCTTGAGTTCAATCTTTTTGATTGACAACTTCATGACCTGTACTATAGTTGTTGGCAGATATTTTAGATATTCAAAAGTGAGAAAAAACTTCATACCATACTTTCAAGCTAATCAACAGTATTTATGAGCTATTTTTTATATGGCTATGTTTAACCTACATCAGGTTTAATGTACGTCCTTGTGGGTGCTTCCTGCGCAATATTCTGGAAAATTTGAAGGCTTATGTCGAATGATGTTAAACAAGCAGGAGAAGACCAGGTTCATCATTCAATTGTTTATCTAAAGAACATCAAAAGGTGCATTTGCAAGGGGCAATCTCGCCCGGAAACAGTGGGTAAAGTATGCATGCATACAAAGATATCATCTTAAAAATAGTCTAGATTGATTCAGAAAGACTCAAAACGGATATTGCCTTGAAAATCCGGCAATTTTTACTTCCTTCATTATACGTGTGTGTTTTTCTTGATTTCCAGGAAAATCGGAAGTTCTCGAATACTGTAGCATATATTTAAAAAAAGCTTGATAATATGTGATCAACGTTTTTCTACCTTCATCACTTTTGCCTGCAGCTAAGATATTTCACCTTCTTCAATAGAAATGAAATGTCGTAGGTAAGTATAAATAAGTTTATAGTTTCGTTCTTTCATGGATAACAATTCCGTGTGTTTAGAGATATAGATTAGATTTCATAAATCATGAACATTCATAACTTAAAGTCTATTCAACATAGGATTAAAATAGAGCAACGTGAAGATTACAACATTACATTCAATGAAGTTCAAATCGGTTGTAGGTGGCATAGTAATGAAACTAGAACTTATATGTTAATTTTTTTATTCAAGTGACTTCTCGGAACATATTCCGTAATTTCCCACAACTATATTTATTCACTTTGTATACGGCAATTTTCACTTAGGCAGATCAAAAATCATCTACAGAGAATAGTTTAAGTCGTATAGAAATATTAGTAAATGTAGATATTATTGCATATGAATCTAGTCAGTACTTCTGTGATAACAAATGAATAACACTGTAATTTGCTTAATTGAACGTGTCCATAGTTTTACATATGTCCAAAAATTTATTCAGAACAAGACTCGTTTTGCAGAATGTCAGAGACATGAGATGAAATTACGCAATAATTTAAAGGAATCAAGAAGCCAGAATAGGCATCATAAAAATGTATCTTCAAATGGGGAAGTAAATAATATTGCAGTGATGTTGAAATCGCCAGTGAAATAAACATTTCTCTTGGATAGTTTTGAGAGCAGTAGGGGAAACAACCTGTAGCTGAGGAAGGATAGACCATTAATTTTATATTATGGTATTTTGATTGTCTATAGTATCTTCGATTCATCCATTAGCTCGTGCACGTGATATTCAGAGAGATCGTGTCGTGGGTACTGTGTATATGCATTTTATAATCGTTAGTGCATTTCTGATAGTGTGCCTATTTAAATTACTTGCTGTATCAGTATCTTCATTCTTCATCTCATTATTCCTCAACGTTACATTTTCAAATGACAACTATTAAATCAATATACAGGTAATTACAAACAATAATTTTATGTAATTTTTGTGGATAACATTAATTTAATAAATTTGAACCTTTGAACAAAACATTCGAGTCACATGATTACATCAATTGCCTTGAGTAATGTCATATCAATTCATAATTGTACATCGTTGTTAGAAATACTTAAATAAACATAATTAGGAACACCGTTTTGTTATACAATAATTATAAAACTAAAATCTATGTAAGTTACCTCCATTAATACAATGTCAAGAAATTAATAGCAAAGTCCTCGTAGGGTGTAGGAAAACAGTATATTTACACATTCACGTCACTTATCACAATATAAGTACTTGTTCCATTGAGGAGTTGATTGATTAATAATCGTGAATCTGCAATCAAAAAAGTCATGTCTAAGCAATTACAAAATTATAACTACAACTAAACATTTCCTACCAGAAGATATGAACAAAACCTCAACCAGCAAAATTATCCTATAATTAAAAGTAAGCCAGATACACCACATGGTCACCTTGTAGGGCACTATGTTCGGTCTACTCACAAGAAGCCTAACCCTAAGCTATTCAACAGTACACCATCGCCTCATCTATCCATTATATCACTCAGATATGTGTTCGCCGACCATCTTGCTTGAACCATATTGACCCAAATATATCCTAATTTACTTCGTCAATATGTATATTACTCATTGTCAAGTGATTGCAAGTATCTTATGAGGAAAATACTAGAATTTCAGCAAATTCCTCCAATATTCATCGATAACAGAACAAATAATATCCAAGGATTTCATCGTCCCTTGCAGATTTTGTAGTCCCTTTTCCATAGAAACCCGCTGGACCTTTATGAACCACAAGAAAACATGATCAAAATAATTCTATGATCATTATCATTTGGTGTGGTGCGGGAAGATTTCGTTGTGAACAATTTGAATTCTGCCGTTGGGATTGTCTTCCTAGAACACCTGTGTACAAGTTCCCACAGGAAAAAGTTGGAGAATCGACATTTGTGGAAGCACCTTTTATCGAAATATTCTTATATACATTTTGTAGCGTTATCGTCTTGCTGAAGCTAAATATGATTTTGTAATACATAAAAGTTCCACTCCACCTATATTCGTACCAGCGTTTTGCGGACTACTCATTAATGTATTTTTGCAACCTAATTTTTAGAAAATGTTGTATTTTCATGCTAATAACTCATCATTGCCAGTATGTGGTTTGGTATATCTACCACAGAACATTAACAATTGTTCGAAACTAAATGGTGCGGCATAATTCTCATATTGGATTGAGCTAGGAGGGTAACCTGTTGGTCAAACCACTCAGTCTCGTTATACCCCTCTCCAGAGAGGCCCTTTAGTGTTTTCTAGCTGTCCGGCCATCCTAGTTTTTGGACCAACATGAACATGACTATTACAATGTTCGATCAGTGTTCCCTCAACATGGACTCTAATGTTGGCGAAGACCGGACAGGAGCTCTTCACGTGCTCCACTTTTTTAACATGCTCTACATGGCGAGTATCATCCTTTAGATCCACAATGTAGATGTTTTCTTCAGTAACAGTGTACAGTAGTGATTCCTGTAAATGATCGCGGGTTAGTCCGCGACTGTATTAACTAATATTCGTCCGTTTATTTCTTCCTTTGCCTGCCTATAACCTAGGCTTTCATCCCTTCGTTGTTTGAGCGCGATCAGCGTATTGGAATGCAGGGCTGAATTAGCCAGAAACTTCAGGCGTGAAAGGAAATGAAGTGGCTGATGAATTGGCCAAACGGGGTTCCCTAGGAACTCACCAATTCCACGACGGGAAGGGGCTCCGCGCCCTTTAATATCTACTGGACAGGCAGTGGCTCTCGAATGTGGTGCAATGCTCCTGGTATGAGGCAGTCGAAGCTTCACATTGCGGAGTTTTAGACTAAATGTTATGAGACCCTTCTTTCCATGAGCAGCAATCAATCCAAGCAATATTCTCACCTTTGGCGTTGCCTCAGGCCTGCTGGAACGATTCTTGTTCCAAGGGGTGCCCAATCAAGCTGTCTAAGTGCACTGAACTTGTCTCACCACGTTTTTATTGATCTATTGATTGATTGCTCCTAGCCTTAGGTTCTTGTCGATTTCTAATACTAGTTTAGAGGTTATGTTGTTCTTACTTATTTCTAGTATTTCAGCTCTGCTACCCGTAAGAATTTCAATGTCTGATTTTGCGGTTCAGACTTCCTTACCCTAATTTTCACAAATTTTGGATTGAAGTACTGTTGCATATTTCCTAGGGGTATTCGCAGGGATAGATTTCTATGTTAATATTGATGAATATATACATTCCAAATTTGACAATCTTGAACATGAAATATATTATTGACATTGAGATAAAAGTAGATTAGACAAAAACCGATGTTAGTTAGAAGCATGAGCATGTATGTAAGAGACATCAACATGAATATACAGAACTGAAGTTAGTAATTGAAAAATATTGTGCATACCATTATTACATTAATCTTGAGCAATTTATAACACAAACTACATAATGTTAGATGTTAAATGGCAGATGCAGAAACTGGAAGTGCTTGATTTTGCTCCGGGTACTCATATTCTTCTTCTGGTTCTTCATAGTCTTCCGCCTCCTCTTCTATGGGTTCCTCAATCTCGAAATCTGTTGCTGGAGGCGGCGCTGGTTCGTTGATGATTTCCTAAAATGTTAGTCAAATCACCATCAAGCGTTTGAATATGTTAACTTTATGGTTAAGCATTTCACAACGAATTATATTAGAAGGCAGAAACAGCGAAATACTAATAACTGGTAAGAGCACAGTTGAATTTGTACGTACTTTCGGAGGTCTCCATCCACAACCTGGTAATGGAAGCCCATCAGCTCCAAGAGGACAAGGTGCATCTAACCCCGGCACTCCTTGGTCACCTTTATCGCCCCTATCACCTTTTCTACCTCTTTTACCTAGAGGTCCCTGAAAACAACATTCATTTTCATAACCTGAAAAATCATAGAGATTTGGAACTACAGGTATAGTGATCATCGGAGTGTGATAATTGTCTGACTCTAACCATGCCCATTTGATATTTGCAAGCTTTGGTAACACCTTTGTAGACAAAGATGATCGTGGTGGTATATTAATCAATCGTAGATAAAAAGTCTTAGAACGAATGTGTATACTTACAGCATCGCCTTTTCCACCTTTATCCCCCTTCGGGCCCTGCAAATGAAATATTATTATTTAGGATTGAAAAATGCAATAGTCAAGTTTTGGTTGATTATGTTGTATGATGAAGCATGCGATACAATTTTTCTACTTTACTGCTTCAAGCTTTGACCAGTTAGCTCGCCAAGTACTCTTCAAGCAAATGAGTTAATATTAGGAAAGATTAGTGATGTTAGTACCTCTTGACCTGGTATTCCGTCAGTGCCCTAGAAACAGAGTTATTTCAATTCACAAAATTTGCTTTGGGAATATTTAGAAATAGGTATACAAATTATAGTTGCACTAATCATTTTTATTACATTTCCTGATAAGTTTCTGAAGCTTTTCTTCATTACCATCAAAATTATATAATGTACGATGATGTTTGCGCAAAAATTGCTGTGGTACGTTCCGTTAGTATCTGAAAGAGTGAGAACTCCTTTTACATCTAAAAAGAATGAATTGGCAACCCTGGAGGTATTTTGAAACATAAGAAGACGTTTTGAAGTGAAAAAAGCGTATAACCGAATACGTAAAAAATATACAGGATGTATACAAAGTCATCTACCTCTTCGAGGAACATCCTGTATACTTCAAAATATTTTCAAAATTTAACCATAGTTTCCTATGAAACTGCTATTTTTTGAATATATGTTTTCTTTAAGCTAGTTTTGGTATTTCCTCGGGTTAATGGGCCATCCGGTATTTAGTTTCCTTAGATGTGGTTTTTCTTTAGAAAGTCGTTCACTCGATGATAGGTTTGTGTATCCTGAAATTTTATTTCGCTTGTTTCCAGATTCACAATCTTTTCGATCTGAATGGTTTTGTTGTTGAATGGATACGTTTTTATCGCTCCGCTCAAATTTTCTATGGCCTGTTCGAACATGTATCACAACCTGGAAAACATGAGGTCTAGGTTCTGGATTTTGATGAGACAAATAAACAGTTCAAAATTAATTATATTCATAATACGGTACTTCATTCATCTCTTCGTTAGGCGCTACGACATCATCATTTACTGCACTCATTTCATAATTTCAAATCTTGGGAAAACGCTCGATTTAAAAATAATTTTTTTCTATTCCATCAATATCTCCGATATTAACCGAGATAACAGAAACTATATTTATTTAGTTCGCATCCACTCGTATAGATATTTTCGAAATATGACATGTACGCACAAAATGGGACTGATAGCTATTTATTTTTGAAATCAGATAAAGAAACTTTTCGATTAGTTATCGTGAATTAAAGGCATGATGTGCTAATTTATTCAGCCAATTAAAGTATAGATGACTACAAAGCTACGAATTGTGAGTTAACAGTTTATCACTCATTATAATTTCAAAATTCATAGCGTACATGTTGGAATTTTACATATTTATTCTATAAATTATAAAATTTAGATTTCATAGTATTCAAAATAAAAATGATTCAAACTACTGATAGTTTGCTTCCTCTACTCAAGGTCACCCTAGCAAAATGTGATGGGATAGAAAAGCATTTACGATTTTGAGACAGAATTAATATGTGATTATGCGAATTAAAATAGCAATCAACTATGAAGTAATTTAATGATTAGTAATTTAAGATCTGAATAGGAAGTTACAATTAAAATTAATAATGACAATAATTCAACTCACTGGAAGGCCTGGGTCGCCACGTTCACCCTTATTTCCTGGTTCTCCTTGTGCACCCTGTGGATAACATTACTGATATAATAAAATAACAATTTATTATAGTACAATAATTATGTCGACAATTACACCTGACTGCATAGTTGAATTGAAAAAATACCGAATGGTATTTCTCGAAACATACCATTTCAGTTTATTCATTCAAGATGATTCAATCAACTTGACAAAATATGTTGATGCATAATAATTATACCTCTGTAAATATGAGGAATGTTAATACTGTATATCCGGTGCACATATGACCCAAGTGATTACCTGCAATTTGGATCTCAGGATATGATAATAACTCCATAAATGTGATCACAGTATATAGAAGTAAATTTCAGAAATGGATATATAATTGTCGTAATAATGGGTATTATGCATCAGGTAACAAATGAAATGGTTTGATTCTAATTGTGACAGAAAGATTTTTTTTTTTAAATGACATAGACATAGACCAGACAATTAGAGTCAGTGTAAGATAAGGAGAATAGGCAAGGGTATTTATAGGCTTTTGGCACAAAACTTTGCTCATGTATCCAATATGGCATCTTCCGAGGTTATTCATGCAGGTACTCGTAAAAATGAATGTCCCATGACGCAACTCCAATACACCTCGCTAACGACAAGAACCACGCGTGAATTATTTTGCATTGCCATTTCGGGAAGTATGAACTATTTCTCTCGAGTGTTAACAGTGTCACCTTGCATGCCAGTTTCATTTTATTTACGTCTTTTTCTTCTTCTCTCTAATCTAGTTCAGTCACTTTGGGTCCAAACCTGGAAATTTTGAGATTAAGGTGCCTTTACAAAAATCTTTTTGCATTATGTTGGGTTTGGACTCGGATCAAAAGGAACCCAGTCAAAACCGGGGAACTGTCCTCTTTGCAATGATTATCGGATTATCGAATATCGGTATAAACCGTTATTGGTCTGAATTAAAAAGTAAGAAAAATTAACTTCTAAAATGGCGAACCCAAAATACTTAAAATTGAGAAAAACGGCCAATAGTTCAAAGAAAAAGTAACAAATATGGTTCAAATTTATATATTATGAAATATACAGGGTGCTTCAGTTTTTTCGTTCATTACTTCGGCAAACGATAGAACTTCTAAAAATAATAGGGGTCTCTCATATAACATTTTTCTCTAAATCACTTCGTTTTCGAGATACAGTCGTGATCGGCAACTTTGAAAACCCTCGAGAGCTAGAATTTATTACATTTAATTAAAAAAAAACAAAAAATTCCTAGAAGATGACGTGGATACACAGGGCTCGAGTGTCCCGGAAATACCCCCAGGTAATATGCAGAACATTGTGAGTGGCACAGTCGTGATCGGCGACTTTAAAAACCCCCGAGAGCTAGAATTTGTTACCTTTTATGAAGAAAACTTAGCAAATTCCTAGAAGATGATGTCGTTACCAGGACGCAGGGTACACCAGGTATTGCAGAAGAGTTTTTTCATGTCGTTATCATCACTAGCAACCTTCATCTCACCTTTCGAACAGTTGACAAACATTAAAAATAATTTCCGATATCCAGGACGTCAGGACGCTAGTATACCCCCGGGGAGGTCCAAGGGGACCTCAGTGAATTTTTTAAATATCATATTCGTGTTCAGCGACCCCAAAAACCCCCAAGAAACCAATTCGAGCCCTTTTCACGCATTATCCACCAAGTACTTAATTTTGCATCTTTGAAAAATGCATTTTTGGCTGTAGAAATGCAACAAATTTCTTCCGCAAAACAAAAATACCGGACAAAGTTTCTAAATCACTTTCTGAATCGAATGCAGAAAACCGCATCTCAATCCATCCAACTGCGCCAACTTTCCCAGGTTCAATGCTTTATTTCTTCGACTATAATGGTCTTTTAAAGCGAAAATTGTTGAAAAATTGATTAATGTTTTAGTTAAGCGGGTTTAAAAACTCAATTTTTGCATTTGTATATTTTAACTAATCAAATAAAGTGATATAAAGTGGAACCTTATCGATGAATTGACTTCTAATTTATTGGAACTTGTTAGAAAATATCGTTATTTTGTTATGCATTTAGTTTTAAGTCGATATCTATCATATTATTAATTCTTGGCCACATTCTGTAGGGCCATCGCGTTTGCGCGCATCCAAATTTCGACCTTTGAGCTTTCGTATTTCCCGTTATAAATAAGATATCGATAAAAATCAAACTGCATGTTGAAGAGCCGACCCAAATATAAACTTCAAACTGTTTGTTTGAAATGTGGTTGCTCCATTCATCAACAGGAGTTTCCCGGCTCGGACAGGGTGCCTTTTGATCTCGGTACCGAACCCAACATAATGCAGACTATTTTACAGAAAGCACCTGTATCTCGAAAATTTCAGGTTGAGCTCATTCATTCACCAAATTGACTTGATTACTCTTCCTGATTCTATTTGAAATGTTATAAGCTTCGCACTTGAGCACGGTTTGTAAAATTGATCATTGGCATTCTTCTCGATATCGAATAAATGTATAAGTTATCATTAATTACTTCACAAGCAACTGGATTTGAAATAGATTCTTTCAATGAACAACATTGCAACCAAATGTTATGTGAAGTTGAGAATACTGTACGACTTTGAATTGTTTCGCCAAAACTGTCTATCGAGGAAATAACTTATGAATGATCTCTAGTTGTTATCAAGAATTCAACAGTCGTTACATGCTTCTTTATGATAATCTTGAGGCAAATGTTTATCCGGATCGTCGACTACTGAGAATATTCAAAACATGCCGGTTTTGAACTCTTTGAATGAATTTTTGATATTTAAATCGGTAATCTATACTAGTATTATATCCATTTTATTGTTGTTTAGCGTCGACAGTTTATGTCAAATATATACCGACATATAACTCGGATTGTTTAATAATATGTAAATAATACCTATCGGGAAGAGTACTTACTTTCATCCCGTCTAAGCCAGGAGGGCCCTGTGAATAAGAAAATATAAAGAAAAATAGAAAATAAACTCTTAGGAGGCACTTTTGATGAAATAAAAATATATGAACTGATTGCTCCAAAATGCATTGTAAAAATCGCCAAACTCATTCCATGCAGAAATTGATATAAATCGTACGGGTCTCTTCCAATTGTTAGCGTGCCTCAGAGTTTAACTTTAAATAAGAACATTTTAATATGAAACATGTAGAATAGTGAAATTTTGTGCTTGATTATCATTGATTGTATATGTTTCGAATATCACAATCCATAGTTCGACTTGTTCCCTTAAGACTATCACTCAAATAACAAAGTCTAGTGATGTAAGGTTTTGTCTGGTAAAGAAACACCGTGCCAACAGTAGAGGCCGACGATATTACGATTTCAGTTGCAGGTATACCGGTATGATAGGCCGATACTTTCAACACATAACCTTCGCATAATCAGGTAGCTTTTGTATAAATTAGCAACAAGATTTCTTTTCCTGAAGGTTTGATCAGATACAACCTAGAATGCTGTGCTTATTTCAACGGGTGCTCCATTATCTGGTGCTCATTATCTTATAGAGAAAATGTCAGCTTCCATTTCGTCAAATTTGTGATGTCTTCGAAATTTTTGATTTGCTTTGTTTTTAATTTATCTCGGTAGCTTAATTCGAATTGTATATATATATATTATATATATGTATGTCAAAGATGCGCAGTATCGAAATAACACCTACAAAGTTCATTACCTAATGAAGTTGTTCTTCGTCTGGGTTAATATTTGGAATACCAATGTAAGCTTCCGGCAAAAACTTCAGTTAAGTCTGGCAGATTCGTTTTGATCTGGGTGAATTTAACTTAATTCTCTGAAACTCCACAGTGAACTTGCATGAAGCTTCTGTGAATTACGAGACTACCTTGGAAGATCTGAAGTTTAGTACATTAGTGTCTAAGAGTGAAATTTTGAAAAATTAATATTATTAAATCACTTGTAGTGTAGTGAAACACCATGTTAAAGATGCATCATCCCGTATTTCGAAATTAAATTCCCCACCATCAGGGACGGTTGAATTAGTACTGATTGGTGACAACTGACCTGATGTCAAGACTTCTGCATGCTTTATCATATTTAATTCAAGTATATTATATAAACTCATTAGTCATAAGCACAACTAAATTGATGATATTGCTTGGGTAAGTAATATATTGAATAAATAATAAGATAATCACATTATGTAGTCTTCAACTTGAAATAATAACAAAGTGAAATATAGAAACACAACAAGATATACCTCTGTTTGCTGACTAGTTATCCATAGTAACAGTGTGAACAGTTAACAATTATTAAACAAACTAGCAATGACTTTTAGAAGTATGTGACAAACATGAAGATAGCCAATCAATAATATTGGTGGCAGAGGCGTATTATGCCTATTGGTTGTTTCAGGCTTATACTGTTTTGATAGGTAGTATGGGACTCTATTTTCTCCACAGAAAATCATATTTGATATATAGGTACTTATTCGTTTCCTATCGTTGCTTCTGATATGATTAAACAATAATAACCAGCACGATTTTGCCCAAAACAACAAAATATCTAAAAAAATATAAAAGGCATTGAAAGAACTCTTAAGAATTCCATAACTTGGAACAATTAGTATATTTATTTCTAGGCATTCTGCAAACAAGACAAAGTCACACTGTATTAGGAAATTAAGGTAAAGCAGAAAGCGTTATAGTAAATCAAGCAATTTAATAATTACAGCACATGCACATACATTTATTTCGTACATGTTGTCAATAATACACCAAGTTTAAAAGAACTAATTATTAAAATCAATATATTTTACAATTTTCCGGTTGTACAAACCTACTTGATCAGTCACGGATTCAAACCTTTTGATTACAATCTATAACCTGCTATAGGACACCTATAAAATGTAACATTTATATTACAACACAGTAAATCAACTTATAAAATATTCTCGCAAATTTGTACAAATTCAATAAATACTATGGCTATGTTATTAGTCATATAAAAATCGATATTGGTTACTTAACACGCTCTTGATCCTTCATTCGAATTTTCATTAATACATTATCATAAAAGAGTGTTAAGTACTGAATGGACGTTACGTTTTATATACCTCGTAGGCTTTGATGCACATTTTCATCAAATATTCATTGTTTTATTTCTCAATCCATTGTTAAATATCATTGGAGACTAAATTGAGTCGGATATAGGTTAAGTGAAACGAACGTAGTCATAAACGGCATGAATGGAGAGCATTATTTACATTATAAATTCCAGTATTGTAGTGGAAACTATTGCACTAAGAAAAAAAATTTTTGGAACATATTCCGCAAACCGAACGAAGTAACATAGTAGAACAGCCAGCGACATGAAAAAACACTGTGATTCGTGCCATTGTTACCGTTCGACGCGGCATGCTTGTAAAATTGCTCGTTTTTTAAGTCCCTCCGCCTGACTGTTCGTTTTTAACGATCAAATTTTCAAATGTAAAATTTTGCTAGTATTGTGACCTTCTACCGTTTGTGAATTCTGAATTGCCAACAAAAATTCTACTTATTACTGAAATTGACAAAACGGCAGACCTGACCACAAGGACAATAATGATAATTATTAGCAATTACTGCCCTAAGAAGCTATTTTTTGATCAATATTAGCTAAAAAATATATATTAAGCCCTAAAAATTGACAACATTATTGTTTTCAGTGAATACAATAATATTTGTTTATTGGCACTAGATTACCTACACCGTTTTTTTTTGTACAACCCCCAAAGAAATATAAAAGCTTATTGTTACTACGGAAAACCACCACTTTGAGTGATTGTACAAAAAATGACCATTCTGCCAATATGCACATATTATTGTAATCCCTGAAAACAATTATTCCAATTTTTAGCTCAGTACACAATATGTTAGAATGGGGACAAAAATCGTTTCTTTGTGGCAATAATAATATTAAATCGGTCATAGTGACTTTTCTAGGAATTTTTTTTCCAAAGTACAATGGATAATCGAGAAATCGATACAATTAGAAGTGCTCACAAAATGAACAGATGATTACTTTTGCTTTTGTCATGTTATTGTCCATGTGTCCAAGTCTCGCGTAGGATCGATGACAATTTAGAATTTTCATGTCAGGAAGTCACAATACGGGCAGAATTTTACTTTCGAACATTTGGTCGTAAAAAATGAATGGTCGAGCGGGGAGACTTAAAAACGTTATTTCACAACTATGCCGCGTGGAACGGTAACAGGAGCAGAATGGCACGAATCACTGTATTTTTCATGATACTGGCTCTTCTACTAACATATTACATTCAATTTGAATATTGTGAACTGGCGTTTTACTGTTGTAAACTGACTCAGTAAGTTTAATTGATTGCTCAAATTGATACGATTGATTCGATAGTTACATGAAAAGCTTCCTTGACAGTACTTAGTTCCTTTGTATTCCATAAATTATTATTATAAGTCATCAATATATCTAGAATGATATGAATTTAATTAGGTTTGAGTAGGTAAGTTGAATTCACACAAATTATGGGTGCTGAGGGTATAATGCCTATATTTGCTCATTTTTCGAATCTAAAAAGAAAGGAAATGTAACATATAAAATTCAATATTAAATGCACCTAGGGAAATGGGTGTCTTATCTGTTTAAATTTCATCTTAAACTCTTTCCTCCAAGCTAATGGACCTATAAAACAAATCATCAGTAGAATGAATCATCTCAATCTATCCTTCCAATATTTATATAATGTGAACAAAGCGAAGCAATAGCTTTGTTCTTTTAGATGGAGATTACAATATTATGATTGTAAAAGCGAGCTATCTTATGATTGCCACATTGGCAATGACGGTGAATCCCGAATGTCGTAGCAGTCAATATTATCAAAGTTTAGCAAATATATTTATTAATTATAATTTTTTCATTGGTGCACTAATGAATGCATCTTAAACTCTTTCCTCCAAGCTAATGGACCTATAAAACAAATCATCAGTAGAATGAATCATCTCAATCTATCCTTCCAATATTTATATAATGTGAACAAAGCGAAGCAATAGCTTTGTTCTTTTAGATGGAGATTACAATATTATGATTGTAAAAGCGAGTTATCTTATGATAATGACAGTGGCAATGACGGTGAATCCCGAATGTCGTAGCAGTCAATATTATCAAAGTTTAGCAAATATATTTATTAATTATAATTTTTTCATTGGTGCACTAATGAATGCATTGTAAACTTCGAAGAAATAAAAAAGATATTCTTCTCAATTAAGAATATTAATGAATTACATTTATATCCTATTATATCATCTGAATGATGCATGCAAAATTTTATGGGTATCAAATTAATAACGATACGTTGTATTTGTTTTAAAAAGATTATTTAGTTTATTCTGTAATTGCCCAGTTGTTGAGGTATAAATTTTGATTTTATGTAATGAACGATGAATCATTATAGTTAGTGAGCAATAGTTCAGAATCTAAATCATTTGAGCCTCCAGGAAGTTATCTTTTATAGCTAGATCAGGGAGCTCAGATTTTCATTTTTATATGAAAATGTGAATGTTGTAGAACTGTCTATCCTCATGAATCAAAAAGTTTGTTGTGTGCATTGAGAGTTACATTAATGAAAAATAAAAATACAATATGCATTCAAAATTTTATGATTTATCAATGGGTTCTGAAAGTTAAGTGAGGCTTCAATCCTTTGGAAGTGAATAATTCACAAATCTGAATATTCTACATATTTCTGATTGGGTACTGAAATATTTTTTATAAATGAGCAAAAAATAAACAAAATAGGCTTCAACATAACCGCTCACACCAGAAAGCAATTTTACTAAATATCTGGGAATAATTATATTGATAGATTAATTTATCAAATAATTACTTGCCAATTTAATATCTAACAATAGGAATTTTGAAGTTGTGACTTATTCCAATCAGTATTATTTGTCTATTTAGTGCAGGTTAAATTCCATTATTCTCGACACCATTCGCGATGACACGATTACAACAGTATCGTTTAATAAATATCAATGAATGTTTGATGGTTGCAAATATTCACATCATACTTATATATATTAAATATTAAAATAGCAATATTACAGCAATTGGAAATTTATTACAGTAATATTTTGAAACATTTCAAAATATAGCCAACGCTACAGTTTTAGAATATTTATTTTTATATAAATTACAATAACAATGGAATTTTATCAACATTTTCAAGTACTAAAATATAAGATGTGTTTGACTTTTATTGCGTTTCAGTTAATCTACATCTACTATTTTCAATTCGAGCTAAATTTTTCTCTGAGAAGGATGTTTTTGTTTTTATCAATGCTCGAAAACCAAATTTCGTTCTTGACCACATCTGATACGTGTGAATGTTCACCATTTGGATAACTGTTTTACCGTATAACATTTAAGATGAGAGATCCATATATATTAAGTTTCAAATGTTGAAAGCAATATACACTTTAGTTTTAATAATTAGATTATCAAACACACTTATAAAATTGTGTGAGAATTCTTGTACTATAAGGGTGTCCATGTGCTCCTGCTGTATAATTAGTAAAATTGCTAGTGTGCACTATCAAATCTGATAATGTCAATATTTTACTTTTGTTGTAACAGTCACCCGAAATCTGTGTTAAGATGAACTATTAATATATCTATTGCTTGAAATTAGATATGAAAGGCTATGAATAAGATGATATTTAAAAAAATAAATCATAAAGGCATTACTGCAATTATTCTTCTTCAATCGATCTGTTTGCGAAAACCGGAATTTGTGGATGAATCTACAATAATTCCAGTCAGTGGTGAGTAATTCATTGTTCAATAATAGTCGTTTGACGTATTTCCGACAAATAAGAATGATACCCTTATATTCTATGGGAAATACGTATCTTTTAAAGATTTTATCAATCACGTCAGTTTATCAAATATTAACTAAGGCTATATAAAACTTCCGTATATTTTGATGACTATTCAATCTATTGAGTTTTTTATATTAAACAACTACTTTACATTTCAAGCAATTCCTATGAATCACTCACATTTCTTTTTTAAAATCGACAAACAATAAATTTTCGATATTTCTGAATAATTGACATTTTTTCGATTAATTATAACTATAATTTCAAAGAGACATGAGTGGAAGGAACATTTTAAACATTCAAATTCACGACTATTTATTCTTGTCAGTTAGGAGGGAACCGAAATAAATCCGGTGAAGATAATTTAAATTTATGAAACTGCCCAGAAACAACTTATTTCTATAGGTTTTGACTAAGACTGCTATATTAAATTTATATTATTGCTATTCCAACTTCTTGAATAACGGATACCTAAGAATCGATTAATCATTGCAAAAGTATAGGCATAACGATGATAGAAGATATTTTCAGCTCACTAGTAATAATTAAAAAAAATAGAAACATGAAGATGCTTTTAGTGTGCTTTCTTCACTGTTAATTGTAAGCCAATGATGGAATATACTTCATGGTGATAAAATGAGAAGAAAATACTGATTTCAACAATTCAGCAATTTACTTAATAGATTTTCGAGTGTGCTTATCAGTTCGAGTCAGCCAAATCTTGTAAAAAAATGGTCTATTAATCCTTTTGAAGTTCCAAACCCAATTGTCTTCTTCATTATAGAATGCAGATTAGTTTAAAACATGATAAAAGTCAATGGGTATGGGAGCAGGGTGTTGTTATTTGGTGGCAGTTAGTAGGATGCTCGACTTCCTCTTCGCAGTCACCAGTTATTGTCCTCCTAAACCATTGAATTACATTCGTGGTTATTGAATTTATAGAATAACAAATGATGCGCCGTAAACGATCCAATGGAGATTTAAATTTCAACAATCACTTAACAAAGTATTAATTAGAAAGCCTAGCATTGTTATTATTTTGTTAATTTGTTAAGTCACTGCATTGTTCGATTAACGTCGCTTAGGTCCTAGTTATAGAATGATTTTCTTACCGTTGGCCCTTGTTTCCCGTAGTCACCCGGTCGACCGTCTTCACCTCTCAATCCCATAGGACCCTAATGCAAACAGGAAATTCAGATATGTATTCTGAGATATGTTTATTTATTGTCTAAGCATGTTGCAAATCTGTGACAAACTCTAATGTTCGATGTGGCAATAGTTCAGAATAATAATATCAATTGATCCATATTTATATCAAGATTATATGTAAATCTTGGAAACTAGGTCATATTAGCACTTATATCTATTATATTTTCGTCTTTACGTACGTTTTAGACTCAGAACCACCATCAGAAGGGCGGGATTTCTTGAACTAATTGTCAATAAGTGTCTTCATCGCATTAATTTCAATTAAAAATGTATGAATTTGTATTAAAAGCCACTACACATTAATGTTTCTATAGTTAGAGACATCATATCTCGGCGACGAGAATAAGTAGAGACCAAAATTCCTTTGAGCTAAAGTACCTACAATGTTAAACATATATGTTTAAGATTGAGGACAAACATAGGAAAGCTCTGTGCTGTACCAATATTATTGTATCATACCAACTTTCTACATATACACAATTTTAAATATAATAATGAAGTTCGTAGAAATTTGCAAGTGTTTAATTTATGGATATAAGTGTTAATGTAACTTATATCTCAAGAATTTACATATAATTCATACCTGGATGAAGAATCATTATTATAAGAGAAGATTTCTTAACTAATCCGTTTGTATCCTTCAATTTCCGAAGATACTAAACAGATGTGGATATAACTTATAATTGGCATAGAGTAGGGTACAGAATATTTCTCTATCTTGTCAGGAGACGATGTTCAACTTTTTCTCCACAACATCAATTTCCGCCATATGTGAAGAAAACAACGATACGTGTGTCCGAGTCATCGCTTTCTAAAATTCGAATCTGCCGCGCTACCGACAATGACCGACTGTGGCGACTGCTCAGCTGATTTGTGAGAGAAGCAGTGTTTCGATAAGTGATCGCATTTGATTCAAAAACTTATTAATTAGACATCACCTGAAGTAAAAACTTTGATTGTTGTTTTCTGTTTATATTACAGAAACCCAACGTGAGTTTTCATTTCTAGAATTATCTCTCAAGATAAAAATTGGGAATACATCACCATTATACACATTTTACAAAATAGATTGTCTCTCACACGTGCTTTAACTCATAACAATTAGAATATTGAAGCGAGCATTTAAATTCATATGAATTAATGACAATTCAGTGTTATTATCGTGATTGTTTGTTTGACGTATGTTCTAATCAAGGTCATTAAGCCCAAAATATCAATATAGTTGTGTGGTGTTACGTTAGTGGTCAGATAAAATGCCCTTTGTAGATAAGTCAAAGATTTGAAAGGAAACTTATACACTTGCAATACGGAAATTATTAATTTTTGGAATCGTAAGTTAATACTTTTTCGGAACTGTGTTCTATACTCATTAAAGTGAAAAAGTTTTCAAATAACTCAAAAATAAGAGAGATATAGCTTTAACAAATATTTAAAAAGGCCAAAGTCGCCCTGTGCAACGTCGGCTGATGAGTTTATGTTTATCAAAAAATAGATGGTAGAAGTCTTTACTTTATAGTAGTTTATCACTATGATTAAACGAAAAAATAATTACTTTGTTTTTATATCCCTTTTAATAATAACATGAAAACGTTGCTATAGTTTCAACACCGTGCCACTATCAAAGAGATACAAAAGTACTTTTTGTGTATCTGTTTGATAATGGCACTTTGGTATTGAAAATGTAGTAACATCTCCATGTTATTATTAAAATTGGTATAAAAACAAAGTAATTGTTTGTTGTTTCATTTAATCATTCTGTCTATCAGTTTTGTATTTTTTTAAATGAAACACGTCGATCACTCGCGTCTTCTTCAACTGAAGTATTTATTTAGTTACTTTCAGGATATCAAAACGTAAAATTGCCAACGAAAACGGTAAGCAATTTTTTTAAATGTCGACCTGTTGCGTACGTTATATGTTTGCCGTTTCGGGAAATAAAATGCGAACAATAGCTTCATGTCTTAGAATTTCAAATTTGCCATGTTGAGTTTTCAAACGGCAAACATATGAGGCACAGGGGGCATTGAAATGTAAAAATACTTCGTCTATTGAAACGAAATAAAATGTATATGTTGGCATTATGCCTCTGCTATTGACCCCTGTTTGTTTTCGGTGCATTATCCTGAAAATGCTAGGTCTATTTGGACAAAACATAATGCAGATGATAGCTTTAACTCTGACCTATTGACTCCTATTTAGATTTTTAATTTAGCCGTTCATTTTTGACGGCTAACATATAACTCGCAAAGATCATATAAAAAACATAGTTTGTTTGAAATTATGAGAAATTGGGGTTGGAAATAACATTCATTATGGAAAACATTATTCTACAAACTTTTTGATATTGATTGTAATATTTTTGAAAAATCCATATTTCGGCTGTAAATTGCATTTTTATATTTTGTTGCATTGAATCTGCCACTTTGAAATTACAATTTTTAAACTCGGATTAGTAATCAGCGACCTCAAAAACTTTCTAGGTAACATTTTCGCATTACAACAAAATCAGATCTCCGAAATATTACATTTGTTTATAATAATTGGCCAATATGTTAATTAAACAATTTCGGCAAGTACGAAGTGGGTGGCGATTGATCCTTAGGGTATTCCAAAAGGTTTGCAAGAGAAAGATATTTCGAAACGAAACATTTGGTTCACTGGACTATCAATAATTATTAAATTGTAGAGGTCCGAAGTTTTGAGTGATTGCCGCTTAATGAACAAATTACTGTATTTTCACAATTAATTGGCCAAAAACTGAGCCAACAAGCGACTACCATGTACTTGCTCAGATTAAGCTTATTCCATCTGAATAATCAGTTTACCCATCAAGAAGAAAATAAAATTGAAAAGCAGATATGTTATCTGGTTCTGGATCGAAGGTAGACCTGTTGGTCCCTTATAGTATATCTTATCACAAACCCAGTGAATGAATTGAAAATGACAGAAAAATCTGGGATCACATGTTTAATATTATCATGTAATTTCAAAGGAATTTTCCGATTCCCTAATCATCCAACATATTCGAAACTGACACTCAATGTAAAACGATATCATATTCTTACCGGTAAACCCATTGGTCCAGGATCACCTTTTGTGCCTTTTTCACCCTGAAAATAAAACACAGAGGTGAATATTTAAGAAAATTCAGTAAAATTTCAAGAATAATGCAGGTTCGTCCCTCTCAATGTCACTCTAGTGATTTTCCAACACAATATACAATCGTTGTTAAATGGTAAATGGTAACGAGGTAACGATATATATGTAAAATTTTGGTTGTACACTACCGATATGAAAATGCTGATTTTCTATTGGATGGGAACTATTGGAAACGGGTGAGAGGAATCTTCCTCCATATTGTTACGATTTTACTTAGGTTCCATAATGTTTTCCGGCCAATTGAAAAACATTACAAAAACGAATGGTTATTTTATTTAACTCGCTAAGTTACACAAAACAAATAAGTTAACACACGCTATGAAAGTCCCAAATTGTCTTTTCGATAATGAAAACTAAAGTCATATATACTCTATTTAACCCCCTTGTTTATAGTTTAAAAATCACTTATCACTTAACACGCTTGGTCAACCATCACTCTCACAGACTTCTATGTCGCGTGTTTAGATCCTGATTGTACTGAACTAGTCCAGCTGCTGATTGAAACTAACTGTCGTTCTTCACTTTTTATACATGATTCTATGGTTCCAGAATAAGTCCGAAATGTCTAGTACCTTCGAGATTGATGGTTCTCGATATTTACAGTGGAGTCGCCAATGTACTTCGTAACATTTCCATCCTTCTAAGTATGTTCGTCACGAACAGGCAACTCCTTATTTTCCTAGGTATTGAATATTGCTGAATTATATAAGTCAGATCATTGATTCCCTTAATTATCCCTGAGGATTATATAACCAAACTAGCTCGACTTCTTGAAATCCTTGAGAATTAGCCCGTATATAAAAACGAGTTTTCATTCTGTCTACAGTTAATTTGATACTTTCCTGAAAAATCTCCTAAATGTTAAAAAGACTCTCCATCAGTTCGTCTATATAATTATCCTGAATGTTAAAAAGACTCTCCTTCAGTTCGTCTATATAATTATCAACAGTTATGTCATGATCGGTTGCGGAACCAAACACTAAATCACTGACCAGAATCATTTCTTGACAAAAAATAATTCCCGACAGCTCCGGCCCTGTCGTGTCATGTAATGCTGCTCTATGAGGTAACACAAAATTGCTAAATGACGATCCCAGTCCTTTGACGGTTGTCTACTATTCGAGACGAATGTTTCTGAATTATTTTGTTGAACCTCTCTACCATTCCGTCAGACTGTGCATGGATGTAGTGGTTTAGTTCTTGCTTTGTGTAGGTATACCTTATAATCTACAAATTCGTTGGAAAATATTACCAAGTAAATATCTTCTGTTGCCTATCTATTCTGTGGCAATGTTTCTAATTTTCTTTCCAAGGACTTCTTGAAAGACTGTACCCATTTCTCTGAGTTTTATCAGGTTGATATTTCATGTTCATGTAATGATGTTATAATTTTCTAACCACCTACTCAATTGACCTTCTGGATTCTTCAAATGTTATTACCGTTTCAAAGCCGAGTGACCAGTTCGAACTAGAAATTTTCGTCCATACAGATATAGATGGAAGTGATCAACTGATTTCGAAATATTGCAAGCAGTTGTTTCTAGTGACGAAATCATTTCGTTCAGGTTCAGTAAGCACTGAACTGAAATATTCTATAACTTTTCCTGTTCATTTGGAATTTGCGAAAATACAGCTACGACAAAGCAGGTGCTTGCGTCAGTGTCCAAAATAAATTTTTCGCCAGTAGGATCAGGATAATTCAATACAACTGGAGCATAGGGTTGATTTCAATTTCCGAAACTCGGCTCCATTTTCGTTCCAATAGTAGGACGTCTTCTCTTCTATGAGTTTGTGTTATGGTTCTGCCATTACAAGAAATCCTTCTGTAAATCGATGGTAGTACGTACATAATCTAAGAAAACGTATTATTTCATGTTTATTTGTTAGTCTGAGCCAATCTCGAACTGCCCGAATTTTATCTGGATTGGTCTGTTAAGTTTTGGATGATACTGTGCCCCAGAAATTCAACTTCTTGCCGGGAGAAGGAACATATTTACGGATTTGATTTCAAGTTGTTGTTATTAAACCTTTCTTGTAAGTTATTTAGGAGTTCTTGAAAGTCTTTTCCAACTACCATGACATCATCAAGGTACACAAGACAGGTCTTCTATGTTAATCCTCTCAACACCAATCTATCAAATGTAGCAGGTGCATTGGAAATACCAAAGGGCATAACATTGAACTGATAAAGGCCACTACCGGCAGAAAATGAAGAGGAAAATTTGAGTTTCGGAAAGAAAATCGTACATTGCACTTTATCTTCCGTTGAGAACGAGTAAATTTGTAACGTTACTGAACGAATCTCTATTGGAGGTATACATAACCGACTAATAGAATAAAGAAACGGAATTATTCCACGACATCTATGAGTAGGTGATCCACTAAGAAATCTAGCAATCATATTGTTACATTGGTTTGGGTTAGTGTTGCCAATAGTGTCCATAGTATGAGTTATTGGATATAAGTAATTTAGTAACATAATCGGAACTTTCGAATTATTTTATAAACTAATAATGTATAAAATGTAAGGTGCTCCGGGGTGGGTCATGCTCAAACGCAGCAAAAGTAACAAATACATTAACTTGAATAATTGCTCATTTATCTTATGGTGTCATGGAGCGAACTTTCAATTCAGTGATGGCAAATAAGCTCCAATGTTGAATTCAAAATTTAAAGAAAGAAAATCATCCATCATCGGTTTTAATTTCCATAACGTTCAAAAAGAATTGGAATAACATGTTTTCTATAGAAAACCAAGTATACATGTACTATATAAAATTTTCATACCGGTTCGCCTTTAATTCCGTCCATTCCTCGATCTCCTTTTATGCCGGGAGGTCCCTGAAGTCCAGGAACTCCAGGATGTCCTGGTGGGCCAGGAGGTCCAACAATCTGTATGTTTTAATGAAAAATGAAGCATGATATCTACAAGCATGCACAATTTCTTACCACTTCACCTGTTGTTACCTCTCCGGTACCGTCTCCCTGAAACAGCGAAAGAAATTAAAAAAAAAATAACGTTTTTCACTTGTTCAAAGGTTTCTTAATTATGAAAGACGGTTGTATTAGAAAAACAGTTGCTGATAAATAATTCTAAGAGAATGATTTGATAGTTACCTGTCTCCTTCGTAGTTTTTTGTATCTCTGTCCTCAGCACATGCCGGAAAAAAGAGGAAAGTTTTACATTAGAATACATTCGCTTAAGCTCATAGATTTATTTGCTACAATTTATAGATTTATAATGCAGATAAAGATTTAAGAAGCATGCTATTTGGTAGTGGTATTTTTGATGTTGGTAATATGTAAAGTTCCTCAACCATGGAAAGCTTGTACAGTACGACTATAAGGATGCTATTGATGAGGATTATTTCACCCATTTTTGATAGTGACAGTGTCCTAATTCAAGTTAACAATGTAGGTCAGTGTTTTGAATCAACTAAAATAGGAGATTCTTGATAATTGGTATTCCTTCCAAATATACTTGGCAGAAATCGATTTTGAAATGTGAATTATTCCTTTGCTAAATATTACATTGTTTGCGACTTATTATGAGAAAAATGTTTTCAATTGCGCAACCAATTATATTTTACAAATCTAGATCCACTTTATGAACGTCGGAGCATAGGAAAATGGCTGAGAATTCCCAAATTTGACAGACTGTTAAGAATTATTGATACAAAAATTATATTGAAGGAAGTAATGCTGAACAGATGATTCTGATTACCGTATTATCTCCCATAAAGTACCGAGTGGTGTTTTCGATTATTTTTTGAAAAATATTCATGTATTCGATGAAACATATTAGCAAGTGCTGTCTAATATAAATGAATAGCAACATAAGGAAAAATTAATTAATTTGATTAATTGGAACCGAGATATAAATAAAAATGATCATAAATTTTGGAATTTCATATATTATTAATGTGGAATTGACCAATAATACTAAACATCAAACGATAGACTACTTAGAGTTGCTAATTATATCGAATCACTTAGTGTGGTAATTTTGAATAAAAGGGACACATATCAAAGAGGAGAAAATGGATTCAAACAGAATTCATGAACACATAGCCATTTATAATATGACATACACGACATCATAGCTACTTCAATTATATACGATCCTACAGGCTAATAGATAGAACATACAGGACTCAACTATACAATGTAAACAAATGGCTAGGGAAGAGCGTGTAATAAATCATGAATAATTAATAGATTTTTAATGTTCACAGAAACTTACAAAGCAGCAACAACACACAACTCAATAGCATTATCATATAAACGGCTTAATATTTCAAGACGGTATGAATAGAGGTAGGACTATATTCTGTCTTGATAGAAGAAATTGAAAGTAATCGAACATTCCATCATAAATGGAAGATGAATTTGTGGCACCTGCCTATTTTCTTCATTATAAAATGAAACATAAAGTTTGAAATAGTAGTAGCTACATGCAATTTTCTGCCATTCCCTAAGTTTCGAAACTTAATCAAAATATTTCTAATGAGTCGAAACAACTAAAAGCGTGGAAAGACGTGAACTTATGCTATATGCCATGTGGGAGTTTATTTAAATTGACCGGGATATCTATAATATGGAATGTTTTGTGTGCCTTTCATTGTATCAGCTGTCTGTCATGTAAATGCCTGTCTTGTTGATGTGTTAAGTATTGTCTGTCATACCATAGACAGTCTGAAATGTGATATTGATCCATTAATCTATGAATATGTCATATAAGCGTACGTGATTATACCGGGATATCAAAAATTATCTTGGTCAAGGGTGGTTGTGGAATCTAAAACGTGTGTCTTACTTTACTTTTGAAATAATTATGTCATAATTAATTTGAAGTTTCTAAAAGTGGGAAATTTCGCAATTTTATACGAATATTGTAACACTCAGAAGTCTTTAGCGCTTTGCCTCGAGGAGCTCGCTGCGCGTAAGTTAGAGTTTATACATTTTACCTCGGTCTTGTTAATTTGGGGCAGTTTCTTGCCCCGTGCGACCTGCGCCAGTTGTAATAAAGTGTTTTTGGCTATGGGCCGCTAGCTTTTACCCGCTTCGTGTATATTTTAGTCGCGAGAAAATTGCCTTTGGTACGTCGCACGTTAGACGCGCGTAGCTGAGATCTGAGAATAGCTCAAACTGTTTTAATTAAATTTTCCTATTTAATGAACATTCATCGAAAAAAAGAAAGGCCATCGGGCACGGTCCGATACTAAATCTAACTACATGGAGCGAAAACGGCACGCGAAAAGTCGTCGTAAAGCTGTATTAGGTACAACCAGTTTGCACTTTTCTAACTCGCGTGCTACGGACTTCTTATACGTGAACGTCATTCGATTTACGGAAAATTAACTATTTCAAAACAGTTTTTGACCCGGATTGTGGCTATCACGACCTCTGAAAAGGTTCAAAGTTCACATAATTATTTCATAATTTGTAGTTCATTATTGTTCTACAACTGAAATAAATAGGTATGAAATTTGTAGGTTATTGATGATGTCAGTGTGGCAGTGACATAATTATTTCAAACGTAAAGTAAGACACACGTTTTAGACTCCACAACCACCCTTGACCAAGATAATTTTTGATATCCCGGTACTAGCAGACACAAATGTCAAAATATATCGAATTCTTTTCACCCATATCTGTCAAGTTTCATGTCGGTCATATTGAATGACTGAACTCCTATTGTATCTTCCTTGTTGTGTTACTTCTTAATACCTGAAAACGATTGTATCAAATGGTTAGCACTTATACGAAATGACAACTTAGTTTGCATTTACGCCAAAGTGGAAGATAGAACTCTGAGCTATATGATTGGCTTAGTGAATAACATTATCATAATGTGGCGAATTTTACCATTTATCGCGAACTAATTCAATCCAATCATAAGTTTGGAATCAAAGGAGCATCAACTCAACTTAGTGATCAACTTTATTTTTTAAGAGAACTAAGGAATGAACGAAGGGATCAAAATGTATCTTACCCTAATAGCGATTTCATCATTTCCTAGCCGATTCCTTTAATTAGGTAGAATAAAACAAAAATTTGAATTCACAAGAGCTGCAAAGTTTACTTGCTGACAATTGTTCCGTCACCCAGTGGCATTAAAGCGACTTACCAGCCTTGTAGTTCGTGTTTGTTAAGATTATTGTTTTATTTCACTAATCTACATTGTCGAAATGAATTTACATCAAGAACACGCCGAATTCCGGTGAGTTATATAATTAAATGCAAGGCATAGAGGTCATCATGAATATGGCAATCAAAATGGATGGAATGAAAAAAGTCAATTTAATAATACTTTCCTAGACGCAATGTAATATGTGATTATTGATAGTGGTGGCATCACCAACATCATTTATTGACAGATTCTAATGTATTAAGTATTGGAATAGTGAATATAGAAATACATTTTCTAGGTATTTTTGAGATGACTTGTAAGATTCAAGGGTATAATCAATAATGAATTCTAGGGAAAGTTTACATTTTTGGAATCATCATAATTCTTGCAAATAATAAAAAATTATACATTTTTCTGAAAATCTAGAGAAAACAAAGAGTTAGGCAAGAAACTGGAAGCAGACCATGCTTTAACTGTCTGCCTAAAGCATGGTCTGCTTCCAGTTTTTTCAATTTCGGAATACCATATTTCCAAACAGCAATTCAATTGGAAATACTCAGCAGAGTTCCCTCCTTCAAAATACCAACACTAATGTCTGGACTTTAGGTACACAATGTTACATTATTCTTTTGTGCAGAAGCATATATTATAGTTCCCTTTCAAAATTTGAGCATGGAGGACAATCATTTTTCTTATAAGAGGATTCAATGATCAAGTTATATTTGTAATAAATTTATAATTTGTTGGTATTATATTTTAGTATGGAAAATGTTCCACCTCTTTCAATTTTTAGAATTACGGTTATTCATTGTTCACTGTATATATTTTACTTTACTTACCGATTCGCCCTTATCTCCTTTTTCTCCTTTTTGTCCAGGATAGCCAGGTGGCCCGGGTAATCCAGGAGGGCCCATAAGTCCAGGCGGTCCAATATCACCATATTCTCCCTTCTCGCCTTTTGGTCCAATTAAGCCCTTTGCAATTGAGGATATGTTTTTGAATCAACTTGTAGAAATTTGATGCACGAATTACTTACAGGTAATCCAGGAGGGCCTTGAGGTCCCGATTCACCATTTGATCCCGATTCTCCTTGAGGGCCGATCAAACCTAGGTCGCCTTTGGGTCCTTAAATGAGAACAATATGAACATTTTGATTCCATGGTATCAATGGAAGCTTGATATCAGTAGTTAACTCATACGACAGTAAAATTTTGATTTGACTAGGTTTTAGAATTTAGTAGTTCCAGTTAAAGTATGAAGTAGAATTGGAGGTATATGACTGTAGTGTGAAGCTACGATCTATTTTAATGTGTTTCGACATAACAGCCACTTTGAGTACCGGAATATTTTCTACCTAGACAACGGGATTATTCCGATTGTCATGCATGTTTTAGTTGTATTTCACGTTTATCTTTCGTTCATAGGGAATATCTAAGCTCTTAGTAGTCAGTATATTCGATACAAAATTGAATGTTCGCACAACTCACAGTTGCTTGATACTTTTATACTATCTTTTGATCGACTTTAGATATACTTCATTATGTGGCTTCGATATCTTTATTGTGATGTCCTTCATGAATAATTGATTACATGGTGAAATTAGTTTGGAACTAGCATCTAAATAAAACTTTTAGAAAGACTTTGCAAGAAAATTCATTAGTTTATTATCTTACTTTATGTCTACGAAATATCGTTTTCAATGGAATCAATTGGCGAAGCTTTTCTGGGCGATGGAATAATTTCTTGAATTAAAAGACAACTCTTAGAGCGGAACATCGTGTCTGCTTGTCTTAATGGTAAAATACAAAGCATATCTAAAGCATGTCATCCTAATAGCATTGACGTTTTTTAGAGACTACTATACTGTCATATCATTGACTTATAGCAGGTGTTGCATTTAGTCATGCATTTAATAGTGATAACAATATTTCTTTGTATTTAATTTTTTTTGAGATAGTCTCATTTCTTCATATTTTTTATGAAAAATAGATATATGAGTAAACTTCATAAGGCCTCGAACATGTTTTCAAAAACGACGTAATATACATAATAATGTTCATTTCAACTGGAAAATAGTTCCAGTTACTTGATTACCTTTTGATATTGAATTTGCGACATATAATTGAACGTTTTTTTTTAAAATCCTCAGTTCGGAAATACAAGGGTAAACGTTGACTGTATTCTGGCGCATTCGCCATTTTATCGAAATTTGAAGTGACCCTTGCATAGTTATTTTGTGGTGAGTACTCGGAAAAGAATTCATCCATTCAATGTGATGTGCCAAGTTTTGTTGTTTGAAAAGAGAGCTATTCCTTGATTATTTAGCTGATTGAAAGACAGCTTGGTAAGAATAATTCTCTTTTATACTTTCTGCGAAATAGGCAGATCACTATTAGAAGACGTTTATTCCAGCAAGTTTTGGGTTTGATTACCCTTGGGACAAACTAGACAGTTACCCATGTCAATCCAGGAGCTATAGTGGCCTTTCATTGATATGAGCTAGTCATTATTTATTTACTACATATTCGCAAACGAAATTCGGACTTTCAATTTTTTTATTACAAACAACCTATTTTCACTTTATGATATCAGGTACTTTATGCCACGAAGAAGTTACCCATTTATACTCAGAAAAATTTCGTTGCATAATCAACAGGAGTACATGTTATAATACCTTACGTTATTTCCCGAACAAATGAACCTCTATTATTCTCCCTACAGATATACTGTAACCAAAGCATTCTATTATTATATCGAACGAAGAACTATTTTTAAGATTATATAATTTGAAATAATGATTTTACTATCACATTCACAATATGACTATTGTACTAACAAAATTACTACTGTATATTGAATCCCGATAATATTAAATGTATTGAACAAGTCATATTGTGAACCCAACAAATCCTATGCCAAATTTCAATTATTGTAGCGAATTCTTTCCAAAACTCTGGCAACCGGGTGCCGGCTAATGTGTTCTTTTCTTTCGTGTTCGTTACATTATATCATATGAAGAACTAACAACCTCTCCGAATGAGGCATAAATGTAATTGAAAATATCACAGTATGTATGTACCCTGTGAGTTTTGATACCTACTGTTAGTGATCAACCATTTTCAAAATACTACTCCCTGAGCTCTTCGTCACTACTTTAATAATTCAATACCATGGTCTCTTCTGAGTGGTTATAAAGAGTGGCATGACTTTAATACAAACTATCATAAAAATTTTCACAGGGTTTTGCGAAGACGAGGTAATCACATTTTAAATAGCTTAAACCCTTGAAAAATAACATGGTTTTCCATCTCCAAGGACATACACTGTATATCTTCCCAAAAAAATCAAAATAGCAGGGGTACCATGAAATCTCTCTTATAACTTTTGTTCGCAGAAGGTTTCTCATTCGTCAGAAACAAAAAATAAAATAAATAATATCAGAATCAGTTTTCAATGCATAAAGAATTAAATTATCGGTTTACTGTTTGTTGGTATAAATACTGATAACTCCCACGTTAGGAATATCTATCACGATATTGCAAATTGAGTACCTGGATAGCCTGAAAGACCTACATATCCCCTATCCCCTTTAGGCCCTGGTACACCTGGTTCACCGGGTAGGCCAGGCAGTCCTTGCCCCAATGCATCTCCATCTCGACCCTATTATAATAAACCAAATATAATACACAGCTTCATATACCAGTTTTCAGTAATTTTCTATAAAAAATTTCAAATAAAATTTGATGTTAAATAAACAAGTTTAATCTTTGAATAATGATTTATTCATGAATTTATGTATTAGATGATGTCGATGAGATCATTTTGCAGATCAAGTACCAATATACGTACTACCTTTATTTAAAAATAACTAATATAAATAAATTTAATGAAGATCTCTGAAGATAACATTCATAAAATGTAGTCTCATTTCAAACATCTAAAAAAATATGACATGAATGTATTGTTTAATTTCCATGGACCATGGGATGTGTTGAAGACATAAAATATGAAAACGAACACAATTTATCTATATATATATTTCTAACATCTTGAATTATGTTAATACCAAATCCATTAAAACTGAATTCTAAAGATAAAATCGATGGTACAAGACGTTACTTTATGGTAATTTGTCATTATGATTAAATTATAGCACTTTTAATCAATAAAAGAGGCATAAAAACAAAGTAATCGTTCTTTCAGTTAATCAAATTCTAAAGACTCAAATATCGCAAAAAAATGTATTTACTTGATCATAGAGACTATAGAATCTGAACTTTCGCTCAAATATTCTAAGATCTAACGTGGAATTCATTTTAAACATTTCTGTAACCATCATTTGAGACTTCTGTAGAATATTTCATCTTGTATTGACATATTTTGAATCATCACCGAACTCTTTCAAACAGGGGTTGATAATGTAACAGGATCGCAATCTGTCATCCAATTTTTCTATTAAAAATTATCATCGGTTTCCATGATGCAAGTTCATATTTTATGGATTGTTAATCAGTTTGATAATAATTATATGAAATTTGATGAAACAAATGAATATTGTCGCTGTTACTGCAATCCATCGCATGTCAAAAACATCTACTTCTCAGTTTAAGAAATATTTCAAACCAAAATAACCCAGGTACTGAAAAATCGCGTACGCACATCACCAAATAAATAACGCCTTAAGTAACCTCTACTCTGAAATACTAACTGATTGTGAGTTGAGGGGATCATTCCACTCAATATACTAAAGCTGAAGAACAAATTTGCAAAAAAATGTTTTTAAAAATTTTTGATATAAAACTGTATAAAAGAGAAAAATCACGATCAAATTGACATTAACGAGACAAATGAAGAATTAAAACACTCAGTCAAGGTGATTCTAAAGATAGGAAATAATTTCTTTCAACTTCATCAAAGCCAGAATCTCAGTAATCGTTCTTCAAAGTACTTAATAATCGTATTTCATATTAATATAATAAAAAGATCAATGCAATGTTTATTCATGGTACAAAAGGGGTCATTAGGAGAGAACGAAAGTTAAGTAAATACTTCAAGCTTCCCGGTTGAATGCGTCTGTAAACTATTACAGAACCAAATTAAAAATGCATAATGAATTGAACCTACTACATCATGGAAAATCAGTTCCTAGTGCCTTGTAATCAATCTGTTTATATCACGTAAATAAGGATTCAACCACAATCCATTATTGACATGGAAGTCTAAAATACTGAAAGCGGCTTAAAAGGTATTTTTATATCTCCTGAAAATTCAGCATGTTTGATATACTTCTGATTACAGCAACTGCGACGACTACGACATTATGTAAGTGGCTGGCAAATTGATAATCGTGGTTGAAGGACAAAGTTCTCATTCTAGTCCTTTCTAAAAATATTTGTGTATATTGTGATGATTGACAGATGATTTTAAAATCACTTGGTTCAACTTAATTTATCGTCGTATTTCGAGGACTGGTTTTCAATTCAATTTTTTACTATTGAATTTGCCATTCCTAATTTATTAAATTCAATTACTCACCAAGGGATCGATTTTCTGTAGCATATTATAGGTGAGTAATACCATAGCAAATAATGATTGGTTGGTGCTGTTATGTATCTCATTTTCATACAAAAAGATACCAAACTGTTACGTAAATGTTAAGAATCAATTACCCAAAGGTCAAACTTGTTTTCGTTCGTTAAAATAATAAATGAATGACACAAACATAGCAGAATATACAACATACATTCCTAAAGTGCTTCAAAAAAATTACTGAAAATAAATAAATATTTACAATAAATATAAACAACAATAAGGATACTTACTGAAATATATTAGTGAAGAGAAACCAAAAACTATGTGCGTAGGAAGTATTTACAACATTAATTTGCAACTAAGTACGTTAGTGTGCGGAATACGAAGAAACTACAAAAGTAACAATAATCATTAAGAGAATGGTGGAAATAAACTAGCAAATTGAGTGCGAAGTAAACACAAGATTTATTAAGTGAAATATAAGCAGAAATTATAATTTCAAATTCATACGTGGTTTGCGTACATGAAGCTGCTGGTGAAAATTGAGTTATTTGTTACATTAAGTACTTGCAGATATCCCGGAGATAAATTGGGAGCACTAAATATCAGACAAACTAACTACGTATATTATGACAAACACCCGTTACATATGATACCCTCCTATTTTAATATTCATGTTATATATAACTTGAAGCTTTCAAATTATCTCTGTATGTATATCAATGGAACACTTTTGAGATGAATTTCACATTGACCCGAAATCGTGGACATAGATGTACAATAGTGATATTGATGACAATACTCTTAGGACGTGTCAGCAAAGAAACTATCATATCTAGAGATAATCAGAAAATATTTGGCTCAACATTGATGAATAAACTGCAGTGAAACAACATTTCAAATTATTATAACACAGAATTATCAATTGATGAATATTCACAAGTGATCCAAAAATGTTGTAATATACGAGGGCAGGGTGAAAAGTCCCTGAAAAATGAAACTTATTCTATTTCTCAACATAATCTCTTTGTAGTCCGATGCACTTCGTGCAACGTTTTTATAATTTTTCGATCCCTTCCAATTAATACGATTTAAGCATTCCTTCAAAATGGGCGTTTGTTTCAGCGATGGACTCATCGTTGGAGCCAACTACCTTCCGCCAAACCATTTCTGGAAATAGATAAAAATCGCAGGGAGCCAAATCTGAAGAATATGTAGGATGACGAACCAATTCGTAGCGCAATTCATACTATTTGGCCATTGCGACTGCGGACGTGTGCGCAGGTGCGTTGTCCTGATGGGGAATCACTTTTTTTTTTCTTTGCCAAATGCGGTCGCCGTCGCTTCAAATCGGCGTCAAATCGATCCAACAGCTCTGCATAATATACCAAGGTGATCGTTTTGCCCTTTTCAGGGTAATCGATTTAAACGATACCATGTGCATCCCAAAAAACTGTCGCCATGACTTTGTTGGTCACCCACTTTGGATTTTTTCGTCTTCGATTCGCCAAGACAAGTCCACTGTTTCAACTGTTCTTTGGTATCTGGTGTATTGTGATGGATCCATGTTTCGTTCACGGTTAAGAAACGGCGCAAAAAGTCCTTCTTATCGTGCTTGAACATCGCCAAACACTCTTTTGAAATTGTCACACGATTGGGCTTGTTGTACGCAAAATGTTCCGTACCCATTCAGTTGAGATGCCCACAGCCTCAGCAATCTCGTGCCTTCTAACTCGCCGATCGTCCAATATCATAGGTACCATGGATTCTATCGACGATTTCGAGCGTTGTAACCTCAATTGGACGACCAGAATGTTCGGCGTCCTTTGTGGTTAACACACAATACAACAAAAATCAGTAAACCACTTGTGAATCATTCAAATCGATGGTGAAGTGTCCTCATAATGTTTAACAGGCGATGGTTTCGTTTGCGTAATGCTTTTTCCACGCAAGAAATAATGTTCAATCAAAGACCCGAAAAAACTCACTTTTTTCCATGTTTACAAAAATCTTCAAAGCTGCTTGCTTTCGATGAGTATCAAAACAGAGCTGAATGACATATCAGTCTGGTAATGTTAATGCTTTCTAGTTAAAGATGGTACATCACAAATGTCACTGGAGATTTTTGTTTGTGGCGCCATCTGTTTTATTTTTCAGGTCACCTTGCCCTCGTACGTGAGGATCATTTGCATATCCTCTTCTACTGATTTATTCATTTCACAATTCCGTTTTTAATTACAAACAGTCAGGGCTTGTGTTTTGCTTCTCCTAGCACTAAGTAGAATTTTATAAAACAAGTCGTTTAACAGAATATTCGAAAATAAACTATCTATGAGATATATGATAATTTTGTTTGTTTTTTTGGTGTTATTATCTAACAGAATGTGGAAAAATCACAAATTTTCACTTTATAACTATATATTATCAACTATTTTTTCACCACACAGACATCCTCAGGATGGGTTGTTAACTCTTTCTGAGGGATGAACAAAACAAACTCATGTTTTATTCAGATTTTACTATTTAATTTCAATGGATTTACATGTCGTGAACTGCGAAACTCTAAAATTATTCACCAGGATGATCAGAGATGGCAAAACATTTTGACTTCTTTTGGGAATTGATAACTCAGTAATTGAAAAGTACTGTCAAAGTTATTCCTGAATTATTTTGGTTCATTCTCTACAATGAAGAGAGGAAATGAATAATAAGAATATCTATCAGAAATGTCCTCTGCATTTCGATAACTTCATAACCTTCGTCCAGACGAACGTAAATTCCAATTTATATTGATTTGAAATACTCTGACAGATAAAAATTCGACATTCGTCAATGATTGTAAGTTATTCGATTTTGATAACCATTTCCGAAAATTTCACGGAGAATTAATCAGAACGCAGTGTCCAACATTCACTTTATTGATATATTATTTTTTTTTTGTGGAAAATATATTTGAATAGTCAACTTAAATGACTCAGTCTTGAGGCAAATGTTGGATTTGGGATTGCAGGATTCATTATGAATTCTTAAGAATGAGGGAGCGAATCGGAATTAACCATAAATAGGTAGAGGGGAGTATACAGAAAGGATTCAACATAATCAATTTGTACACTCAAGTAAAATAACCTAAAGTTTCACTCCCAAACAAATTACATTTGATTTATATTGATTTCGGTAGATCTGTTCCTTTCATCAATCACTGTATCCAAAAACAATGGACTGTATACAGTTTAGCCTAATTTAGTATGAATGTATTGATATTTCGGCCAGCATCAGGCATAAAGAGTCAAAAGAGAAAGATTTGTACAATTTCATGCCCATTACGTTTTTAATATTAGATTTTTTCAGGATATTCAGTTTCTGAGTTATTTTCGTGAAACTGAATTCTGAGTTTTCTAATTGCATCTGCTCATTTCAGAAACGAATAAAAAAATTAAAAAATCATTCTCACTGTTAGATATAGCTTCAAAAATATTTCGACATTGTACAAGTTTCAATGGGTAATTCTTGAAAAAAATTCCTGTGAAGTTAATGTTTATTCTTGTTTATGCTGATAAAATTATGCAAAAATTTCCTTATTTAACTAATTATACGATACTAATCAAGATAGCAATACCAGCATACCTAAGTTGGTATACATTATATATGAAGAATTATGAGAGCTCCAATATCTATGTTTTTCTTTCCTTTGGGAAAGTTTTACGTGGTATCATTGGATCAAGATGATTATACATATTTCAAATTTGGTATATGAAATTAACACACAATAACGAAGTGCAGCATGCCTTACAAAAGAATCGAGACTTGTAAAATACAATAAAAAAGCGTCTACTCATGCACATAACCAATTCCCATGCAACAGCAAAAATTTGTAGGATATATCCAAAAATTAAATAATCAACTGAATGCTTTATATGAAATAAGAAAGTATTTGGTTCAGGGATATATACACATATAGCGACCTAAACACAAATACGTATTATATATAATAAAGAAATGAATCAAACTATTTCTAATCCGTACTTAAGTAAACGTTGTGAAAGCACCAGATACTTTTGAAAATTTATCTCATTGCCACTCAAAATGAAAATCCCAATCACAGAGAAAAAAATTAGAGAAATAGCCATTTGCAACTAGTGCAGCTTAGAATATCGCGGTTGGAAAAAAATAAATTTATAATATGAACATGTACGATTAATGTATGGAACCTGCTATTCTTATATTAACAGTTGTATACAATATGCGACCATGACTATGATTGAATAGATCCAATAAAAGCTATCGAGTGTTCCACAGTTTATTGTTTTCATATTTCTCTAAATCAATTGGTGACCTACTTATTCTAGCCTTCTTATTTTTTGGAAATTAATGCATTGAATAAATAATTTCTGAACATATATCTACTTCATGCATGTTTCTCTAATGTATCGAAATCCCCTGTAAAGAATGCCAATATATGAAGCTATGCAATGAAATGTGGTTTAGTTTTAGATAGGGAACAATGTCATGAAACTTTTCGTAATAACTTATTAAATAAAATAAACTACCAGTGTCATGACATTGCGATTCGAGAAGGAAAATGGATCGAGGTACTTGCCCGTTTTCCCCTTCGTCCTCTGGCTCCCTTTTCACCAGCTGTACCAGTTGGTCCAATGGGACCGGAGTCTCCTTTCTCACCTTCGAAAACGTAACATTAGTGAGGATGGTAGCCAATGATTCATTATCTTTTTATTTTTAAACATACTAAATTATACTATGTTAGCGATATTTTTGCAATGTTGGAGAATCAGAAGGTAATCATCAAAATAGCTAAACGATATGTACTTTTTTGGATCAGTAAATATGTTGAATTTGATATATTTTGTGATAGATAAACTGAAAACAGGAAAATTAAAGAGCTCAGGACTACTCAAGCCATACACATTATTAGATGCCAATATTTATGTAATGAACGCTCAGTAGATTTGATCTTCTTTCGTTAAAATATTATTATATGATAGACAATAGTACAGCTCTTGCTCCTATTTTCTATTTTGTTCATGATTTGCTTCGTAATCAATTCAACATCAACAGGGAGAATGAAATGGGCAGTGAATTTTTATTATTCAGTTGATGTTCCTCAATAGCTAGAATGTTACTAACCTGGTGGGCCTGGGGGTCCTGGAGGACCTTCTATAATTCCTGTGGGGAATTGATCTCCTGTCAGTGTCGTCGTAAGACCTCGCTCCCCTTTGTCTCCTTTATCACCCTGGAAGAAATGAAATGGAAACTGATTAAAAAGACAAGTATATAGTCTGATGTGCAACGAGCACTTTCTTCCTTGTTAAAACCATTACTTATGGTTCCAACAGTTGCAAGAGCATTTGTCTCTCATGAAACAGATCCATTGATGTGAAGCATCCCTTAACTAGATTTATTCACTGAGATTAGAATTTGCTAGAAAATGTACAGATGATATTGACTATGATTTTAGATTCAAGTTATTACTACCTACGTATTGTTTAATCAAAATAGTTATTACCTTTCAAAACGTCAATAAAAGAATCGAAGAATTACAATTGCAAGCTTCAATGGTAAGATCAACTGGATGATATAATGAGATATTATTCATGAACAAAAACTTGACCGGCTGTTATGAGGTCAACGAGATGAGTTAGCCATATTGAGAGCTAGGTTTACTACTTTTGTTCTAATGCAGGTTTATTAGTCCAGGCAACGAAGCAGAAAAAAAAATATGGTAAGCTAGAATTTCAAATTTTTTTTTGCATTTTGTTCCTAATACCCCATAGAATCATTCATAACTATCAAGACCGCGGGGGTCAACCTTTCTACCCCCCCCCCCCCCCCAAACGGGATTTCAACCCCTCAGAGGAGCATTCTTATAAAAACAATCCAAAAGTGTAGAACATTAATAAATTAAGAGCCAAAAATGACCCTTAGTATGTTTTTGGGTCGCTGATCACGATTCCGCAGTTAGTTTTCTCAGGAAACTCCTTCCAGATGGGAAATTTGGAAAATAATATATTATTTATAATTTTGTTGCAAAAAGTACCTCTAATAGGTTTTTTGGGTCGCTGATCAAGATCCCGCTGTTATTTTTCCCAAAAAACTCTTTCCAGATGGAAAATTCGGGAAATTTGAGATTTTCCTGAGACGAATATGAATAATAAAGTATAATTCTGTTGCTAAAATTACCTCCAGTAGGTTTTTTGGGTCGTTGATCACGATTCCGCTGTTATTTTTCCCAAAAACCTCTCCAGATCGAAAATTCGGGAAATTTGAGATTTTCCTGAGACGGTTATGAATAATAAGGTATAATTTGGATACAGAAATGACCTCTACTAGGTTTTTTGGGTCGTTGATCACGATTCCGCTGTTATTTTTTCCAGGAAACTCTCCAGATGGGGAATTCGGGAAATTTGAGATTCTCCTGAGACGGTTATGAATAATAAGGTATAATTTGGTTGCAAAAATAACCTCTAGTAGGTTTTTTGGGTCGTTGATCACGATTCCGCTGTTATTTTTTCCAAAACTCTCCGGATGGAAAATTCGGGAAATTTGAGATTTTCCTGAGACGGTTATGAATAATAACGTACAATTTGGTTGCAAAAATTACCTCTGGTAGGTTTTTTGGGTCGTTGATCACGATTCCTCTGTTATTTTTTCCAAAAAACTCTCCAGATGGAAAATTCGGGAAATTTGAGATTTTCCTGAGACGGTTATGAATAATAATGTATAATTTGGTTGCAAAAATGACCCCTAGTAGGTTTTTTGGGTAGTTGATCACGATTCCTCTGTTATTTTTTCCAAAAAACTCTCCAGATGGAAAATTCGAGAAATTTTAGATTTCCTCACACGTTTATGAATAATAAAGTATAATTTTGTTACAGAAATGATCCCTAGTATGTTTTTTGAGTCGCTGATCACGAATCCGCTGTTAGTTTTCTCGGAAAACCTTCTCCACAGTGAAAAATCTTGAAAATTGTAATTTCCTTTGTTTCCATCATTACATATATATTTTTATTATTATTATAGTCATAAATTTTTTCATCCATTTACATAATTTTATTGATAATTAAAAAAAAATATTTCATCTACTCCGCCCCTGGACACATTGTCGAAAGAATAAAAGGATACGCAGGCTTAAAGAGTTTTATTCTATTAGGAGGCTCCTTCACAGTCAAGATTAGTATGCCTCTTTATAATAATCTTGTCTAAATATAGGGAAAATTATAAATCTATAATAAAAGTAATAATAATAATAAAAATATATATATAATGATGGAAACAAATAGGTATGTAAAATAATGAAGTTCGGAAAAGTAGATCTTTAATACAAAATAGAAAGAGTAATAATACATACCTGAAATTTTTTTTCATTCTATTACCCGTAACTGCAAAGGAAATTACAATTTTCAGGATTTTTCACTCTGGAGAAGGTTTTCCGAGAAAACCAATAGGGAAATCGTGATAAGTGACCCTAAAAACCTTCTACGGGTCATCATTTTTGTAACAAAATTATACTTTATCATTCATAACCGTCTCAGGAAAATCTCAAATTTCCCGAATTTTCCATCTGGAAAGAGTTTTTTGGGAAAAATAACAGCGGAATCGTGATCAACGACCCAAAAAACCTACTACAGGTAATTTTTTCAACAAAATTATACTTTATTATTCACAACCGTCTTGGGAAAATCTCAAATTTCCCGAATTTTCCATCTGGACTGCTTTTCGAAAAAAATAACAGTGGAATCGTGATCAGCGACTCAAAAAACCTACTACAGGTAATTTTTGCAACCAAATTGTACGTTATTATTCATAACCGTCTCAGGAAGATCTCCAATTTCCCGAATTTTCCATCTGGAGAGTTTTTTCGAAAAAATAACAGCGGAACCGTGATCAACGACCCAAAAAACCTACTAGAGGTCATTTTTGCAACCAAATTATACCTTATTATTCATAACCGTCTCAGGAAAATCTCAAATTTCACGAATTTTCCATCTGGAGAGTTTTTTGGAAAAAATAACAGCGGAATCGTGATCAACGACCCAAAAAACCTACTGGAAGTGATTTTAGCAACAGAATTATACTTTATTATTCATATTCCAAAAAGTCAACTAGAGGTCATTTTTGCAACCAAATTGTACGTCATTATTCATAACCGTCTCAGGAAAATCTCAAATTTCCCGAATTTTACATCTGGAGAGTTTTTTGGAAAAAATAACAGTGGAATCGTGATCAGCGACCCAAAAAACCTACTAGAGGTAATTTTTGCAACAAAATTATAAATTATATATTATTTTCCAAATTTCCCATCTGGAGGGAGTTTCCCGAGATAACTAACAGCGGAATCGTGATCAACGACGCAAAAAACCTACTAGAGGTAATTTTTTGCAACAGAATTATACTTTATTATTCATATTCGTCTCAGGAAAATCTCAAATTTCTCGAATTTTCCATCTGGAAAGAGTTTTTTTGGGAAAAATAACAGCTGAATCGTGATCAGCGACCCAAAAAACCTGTTAGAGGTAATTTTTGCAACAAAATTATAAATTATATATTATTTTCCAAATTTCCCATCTGGAGGGAGTTTCCCGAGATAACTAACAACGGAATCGTGATCAACTACCCAAAAAACCTACTAGAGGTCATTTTTTGCAACAAAATTATACTTTATTATTCATAACCGTCTCAGGAAAATTTCAAATTTCCCGAATTTTCCATCTGGAAAGAGTTTTTTGGGAAAAATAACAGCGGAATCATGATCAGCGACCCAAAAAACCTACTAGAGGTAATTTTTGCAACAAAATTATGAATTATATATTTTTTCCAAATTTCCCATCTGGAGGGAGTTTCCCGAGAAAACTAGCTGCGGAATCGTGATCAGCGATCCAAAAAACATACTGGGGGTCATTTTCGGCTCTTAATTCATTAATTTTCTACACCTTTGAATTGTTTTTATAAGAATCCTCTGAGGGGTTGAAACCCCGTTTTGGGGGAGTAGAAAGGTCGACCCTCGCGGTCTTGATAGTCATGAATGATCTATGGGGTATTAGGAACAAAATGCAAAAAAAATTTTGAAATTCTAGCTTACTATATATATTTTTTTTATTATGGTCTTTTTCCGTACTTATTGCCTGGACTATATGTGGTTTGTTCAATTGAGATGTAGTATTTGAAACGGTAGCTCCCATTCTAGACATTTTACTCATCTTTGAAAAGTACCTCGTTGCCAACAAGTTGGACTGCGATATCCCCAAATATACAGTTTGAATTATTCTAGTCCTGCATGTATTCAAAAAGGAGGGAATCTTAGTAGACCCAAAGTAATGTGTAAGTAAGAGTTAGTTGTAAGAACGGGTATTGATTATTTCGGTATCACATGCTTCATTAATTTTCTCTCAGGACATTTGTGCATATTGAAGTCAACATTCAATTTTTCTGACGACAGGGGGATTTCAAGTCGTAGCTTGATGTGTAATTTATTGCTCTTTGGAAAGCGCTGCCGTTACTTCATCTGGTGTCATGGATGGTATGATGGAGATCTAGTGACCTTTCCAACTACAGGCTAATATCCCACACTTTCCCAATATTTCTATAATGATCTTATTACATAGAAGAGGATAAAATTAAATTTACCTCGTTTGTTTAGGAATGTTAACGCTGAAACGTAATTGTTAATTTTCATTAATATACAGTTGAAGTAATGGTCAATTTGTTTCTTGTTCTACCTTACTAATTGGTTAGGAAATATTAAATATTATAATTGCTACTACTAATGCTTTTCAAAACGGTCAATTTGTTTCTTGTTCATCATTACTAATTGGTTAGAAAATATTAAAAATAATAATTGCTATAGCATTCTACATAAACAACGAGCAAAACTATTCGATCAGCAATTTTGTAAAACCATTAAAAATATTTATGTACAAGTAATTTCCTAACATTGATATAATTAATCCACTATAAAAGAATATAATGTTAATGGATGAACCATATATGAGCGTAAGCATTTCTTCCAATACTTATAATTGATATTATCGTTTTTCAATTACTCTGATATGAATCAAATTTCAAAAATTCATTTTAATTCAACAGCTTTGTATTATTAGAAATCAAATTTCATCTAATCGATTTACATTAAAAAAGAGAATTATTATAATTCCGTATTTCATGAGTATTATCCTTTTCAAATGCTTGCGAAATAATTTGACCATTTTGTTCCCATCATCACTAACATTCGAAGGTATTAGTTTTCATTTCAAAGAATTTACACCATAACCACCCATATATGTTCGATTGGAAACTTACTCTCGCACCTGGCGCCCCCCGTGATCCATTTTTTCCAGGAATTCCCTAATAAAATTTAGAAATTTATAACAATAATTGATATTAACACTTCATATAAACTAACTGACATATTTGTTATTATGAATCTATATAACTATTATTGACGAGAGTAACGGTACTCCTGAAGGGATAATAACGGGACTGCTGTTTTCTGATGTAGTTGAGAGGGACGACTCACATACACATAAACAAATATCGAATCTAGTAGATTATTATTGAGTTTCGTAATTTGATATTCCATCATATATCAATTATCAACGTAGTGGTTCCGTTAGTATCTGGAGCACTGGGCCTGAAAGGCATTTAGTGGTTGTCCCATGTTTTTATTTTCGGTTATCAGTTTGATAGGCGACATGTTAGTCTCACAAAAGTATTTTCTTCTGATGTAATCTGAAGCAAGACATTGTAACAGTATATGTCCAGAGGACTCATAATACTCGTCATTTATTATGCATAATTTCCCTTGCTCTACACCTTTCTGTGTGAATGTTCCTTCAATGAACAGTGTCCTGTCAGCAGTTCTATAGTCATTTCCATTTGCCTATAAGCATTTCCATTTGCATGGTCTCCTTAAGGATATTTTGGATTGTTTGAGACATTTGGTATCAGCCCAATATTTGGCCATTGACTTGTCGATAACTTGTTCGAATTGTTGCACTATAGGCAATACTTTTCATGGGATCTGGTCCGGAATATGTTTGCCAGCTCGTCCGACACTTCATTCCCTTTTATGCCCTCGTGGCTTAGCACCCATACCAGTTTTACCCTTCAGTTGGTGGAGAGGACGGTCAGTTTATGTAGCTTATGCACGATTATCTTAGAAGAAATGTTAATGCGTTTATGCCTGCTTGACCGACCTTCTTCCCTAAGCTGCTCATGCTCTACTTTACTTAGTTTGATTCGGTTGGTTATCCGTTACGCTTTATGTCACATATATTTACTGTAAGTTGAATCTTTTGGAAGGAGAACTGTTTATATCAGTCTGTCTTCAAAAGAACCTTTCAATAGAACTGACGTAGGTGTTCTGGGTAAAAATAATAAACTTTCAAGGTTTTTCGATCAATTGGTTTCAATTTTCAAAATATGCAATTTCAACTTGGAGTACTGAGATGGACATTGGAAAAAATTGAACCAACGTTGAAATTCGAACCAACATCCTCAGCAGTTCAATCTAAATTCCTACCAATTACGCTACTTTGACCACTGAAATAGGTTTAAATTTTCGTGTTCTATGTAGGGTAATAGTTCATTGACGAACATTTCGCCCCGTTATTGATCAATCAGGTGCATTGATTTCAAAATCAATATTTCCAATGAAGATAGTGTGAGACCTACAATAGTTGCAGTTGATTGAATAGCTTTCTCTGTGATACCATCCTTCAACAGAACTGAACGAGAAGTGTTGTTGGGTTTATTAATTGGCTTCGCCAATAATTTATCCTTCCTGGTGTTCATGAGATCTACTGCATAAGTCCAGGGAATCGGAAGAATTATCTTCCTCTTAATATATGATATAGTTCTAATCTATCAGATTTGTTACACGTGGCTTTTTTTATTCATGTTCAAATTCTACTTCTAGAGATGGATTAGTGCTGAAATAAAAGTAAGACCAAGATATTTCCGTCAATTATTCTACATATACGAGTATCATTAGAGATGAATAATCAGTTTCGTATACATGAAGTGTTCTGTGTATTTAGGAAAAAATTTGTCCTTTGTTATCAACCAAAATATACGGAATTCAAATTTTGCTGTTTTGATTGTTACAATCTGAATTGGTAGACGCACTGACATTTTATTTCCAAATGAAATGATAACAACAGTTTCTCACTACATTCTTATAAGGTACATATAGAAGTATGAATGTTTTGTAAAAAAATTACAAAATCTTTTCTAGGTCGGAAACTACCCAGGAGGATAAATAATCCATGACACCAAAATTTTGATAGAATTCAGACTACACAACCCTGTGCCGTGTTCATCGATTCGCTAGTTCTTATTTAGTAGAGAAAAAGAAACTTCCTAGCTCTCTAGACAAAATTGAATGTATAGGAGTTACATCTTAGTTGTATCACATTGAACTCATTCTGAAGATACCACTTTGTGATTAAATAATAATGTAGTCAAATAAATATTCAAAAGAATATTCTCATTAGTTATATTTAAATTATTAATAAATCATCATTCTTCTGTCGAAGATTCATACTACTGCTATCGTAATGGTATCCACTGAAAAATCGTGAATTTATTAGCCCTGTTTGTATCTATTTTGGTAAGCGTGTATCTTTTAACAGATCTCGTTTCTTTA